>CAMZMU010000036.1:78745226-79345226 GCA_947311845.1 Poa pratensis
CTCTTTTTCCCACCTAGCATGCAATTCAGCCAACATCCTAATATTATTATCAATTCGAACTTGGATGGCATTTGCTGTAGCAAATGACTTAATATCTTTAACTTCATTAGGCATAACTTTCAGTTTTAGAATTTCAACATCATGAGCAAGACTATCAACTTTAGAGCAAGATCATCAATTTTTTCAAACTTTTCCTCAACAGTTTTATTGAAAGCTTTTTGTGTGCTAATAAATTCTTTAAGCATAGCTTCAAGATCAGAGGACACACTTCTATTGTTGCTGTAGGAATTACCATAAGAATTGCCATAACCATTTGAAGGATAAGGCTTATAGTTGTTGCTACCAAAATTATTCCTATAAGCATTGTTGTTGAAGTTGTTGTTTTTAATGAAGTTTACATCAACATGCTCTTCTTGAGCAACCAATGAAGCTAAAGGAACATTATTAGGATCAACATGAGATCTACCATTCACAAGCATAGACATAATAGCATCAATCTTATCACTCAAAGAGGAGGTTTCTTCAACAGAATTTACCTTCTTACCTTGAGGAGCTCTTTCGGTGTGCCATTCGGAATAGTTGATCATCATATCATCAAGTAGCTTTGTTGCTGCACCTAAAGTGATGGACATAAAGGTTCCTCCAGAGGCTGAATCCAATAAGTTCCTTGAGGAAAAATTTAATCCTGCATAAAAGGTTTGGATGATCATCCAAGTAGTCAGTCCATGAGTGGGACAATTCTTCACCAAAGATTTCATTCTTTCCCAAGCTTGAGCAACATGTTCATTATCAAGTTGTTTAAAATTCATAATGCTACTTCTCAAGGATATAATCTTAGCAGGAGGATAATATTTCCCTATGAAAGCATCTTTGCATTTTGTCCAAGAATTAATACTATTTCTAGGCAAAGAAAGCAACCATTCTTTAGCTCTTCCTCTCAAGGAGAAAGGAAAAAGTTTCAGTTTTATAATATCCCCATCCATATCCTTATACTTTTGCATTTCACAAAGTTCAACAAAGTTATTAAGATGGGCAGCAGCATCATCAGTACTAACACCAGAAAATTGCTCTTTCATAACAAGATTTAATAGAGCAGGTTTAATTTCATAAAATTCTGCTGTAGAAGCAGGTGGAGCAATAGGAGTGCATATGAAATCATTGTTGTTTGTGCTAGTGAAGTCACACAACTTAGTGTTCTCAGGAGTACTCATTTTGAAAAACAAACAAACTGAATTAAACAAGTAACTAATTTTTTTGTGTTTTTGATAAAGAGCAAACAAGACTAAATAAAAATAAACTAAGCAAGACAAATAACAAAGTAAAGAGATTGGGTGTGAGAGACTCCCCTTGCAGAAGCAATTCGGTTTTCCCCGGCAACGGCGCCAGAAAACGTGTTGGTGGCTCTAGTTGACGAGGGAATATCTCCCCCAATAGCCAGAAACAATGCTTGTACGTCACACGTCAGTTGGGAACCCCAAGAGGAAGGTATGATGAGTGCAGCAGTAAGTTTTCCCTCAGTATGAAACCAAGGTTTAATCGAACCAGTAGGAAAACGAGGTTTGCTTCGAAGGTGTTGGTGAAGGAGTGTAGTGCGGCGCAACACCAGGGATTCCGGTGCCAACGTGGAACCTGCACAACACAATCAAATTACTTTGCCCCAACTTAACAGTGAGGTTGTCAATCTCACCGGCTTGCTGAAAACAAAGGGTTAAACGTATCGAATGGAAATGATGTTTGTTTGCATAAAACAGTAGAGAACAATGATTGCAGTAGATTGTATTTCAGATGTAAAAGAATGGACCGGGGTCCACAGTTCACTAGTGGTGTCTCTCCAATAAGATAACTAACATGCTGGGTAAACAAATTACAGCTGGGCAATTGACAATTGATAAGTGCATATAACATGCATGTGTGAGTGTGGTGTCTACTATGAGATTCATTTGGGCATTACGACAAAGTACATAGACCGCTATCCAGCATGCATCTATGCCTAAATAGTCCACTTTCCGGTTAACATCCGTACCCCTTCCAGTATTAAGTTGCAAGCAACAGACAATTGCATTAAGTAATGTGCGTAATGTAAACAATACATTCATCCTTGAATAAAGCATTGCTGTTTTACCCCTAGTGGCAACAACACATCTACAACCTTAGAACTTGCTGTCACTATCCCAGGTTAAATAGAGGTTGAACCCAACTATCATGCATAAATACCCCCTCTTGGAGTTACAAGTATTCACTGGCCAAGGCTTCAACAAGTAACGGAGAGCATGCAAGATCACAAATGACATAGACATGATAATATAATATTCAGCTCCACATAGGTATCAATATAAGTCAGATCCCAGCAAACACAACATGTAGCATTACAATAAGATGATCTTGATCATGATAGGCAGCTCACAAGATCTAAACATGATGGCACAAGTGGAGAAGACAACCATCTAGCTACTGCTATGGACCCATAGTCCAAGGATGAACTACTCACGCATCACTCCGGAGGCGGGCATGGCGATGTAGAGCCCTCCGGTGATGATTCCCCTCTCCGGCAGGGTGCCGGGAAGAGCTTCAGAACCCCCCGAGTTAGGGTTGACGACGGCGGCGGCAGCGAATATGTTCTGGATGAAAGGCTCGGTGTTTTAGGGTTTTCGCGTCTCGGGGAATAAATAGGCGAAGGGGCGATGTCGGCGGACCCCCGAGGGGCCCAAACCACCAGGTGGCGCGGCTGGGCCCACTGCCGCGCCTGGTGTGGTTTGGCCACCTCGTGGCTCTCTTCGTCTCTCCTTCGGACTCCGTGTACGTGCTGGAAAAATAGGGACTGGCCTTTTGTTTCGTGCAATTCCGAGAATATTTCCAGAAGTAACTTTCTGAAACCAAAAACAGCAGAAAACAGGGAACTGGCACTGTGGCATCTTGTTAATAGGTTAGTCCCAGAAAATGCATAAAAGTGATACGAAGTGTATATAAAACATGTAGCAAATGGTATAATATAAGCATGGAACAGCAGAAATTATGGATACGTTGGAGACGTATCAATGGTAGATGTGCTGTTGCTACTAGGGATAAAACATTGTTGCAGTGTCCAAGGGCACTTGTATTGATTACATTACACACTTTACTTCATGCAATAATCTGTTGTTAGCAACTTAATACTGAATAGGATGCGGATGCTGCCTTTGAAGGTGGATTATTTAGGCATAGATGCGGTTGGAATAACGGTCTATGTACTTTGTTGTAATGCCCAATTAGATTTCATAGTAGACATCTTGGCATGTATTGCTTTGTTATGCCCTCTCTATTTGTCAATTGCCCAGCTGTAATTTGTTTACCCAACATGCTAGTTATCTGTTCTGAGAGAGACACCACTAGTGAACTGTGGACCCTGGTCCAATTTCTCATATACTGTTTACACAACCTGCTGCAATCATCTGTTTCCTGTTACTTGCTGTTTTTCCTGCTGTTTTCCACACCATACGTTTAACTCTTTGTTCTGCAAGACCGAGAGATTGACAACCTCTCTGTTTCGTGTTGGGCAAAGTTCTGGTTTGTGTCTGTGCAGATTCCACGTTGGTGCAAGCTCCCTAGCGCCAGGGGGAGTCAACATCAACAACCTTCCAATTGATCGTCAAGTCCTACTGGATTGATAACCTTGGTAGATTATTCAAGGGAAAACTTCTGCTATCTACATCATAACCTTCCTCTTGGGGTTCACCAACACGTAGCCATCAGCGTTCACTGAGTTAAAAAAGATGTTGGCAACTGCGCTGATATTGGCCTCACCATTACCCATAGAGCCGATGTTGCTCTACATGCAGCCACAAACCGGGTTGTGAGTGTCGTATTAGTAGTGAGCGAGAAGAAGATGGCAAAACCGTGCAAAGGCCGGTATATTACCTGAGCGAGGTGATCTCGTTATCCAAACAAAATTATCCTCATTACCAGAAAATGACATATGGCGTCTATATGGCGGTCAAGAAATTAAAACATACTTTCAAGAGCATCCAATCACAGTGGTGTGTGAATCTCCTACCTCGGAAATCATTGGTAACAAAGATGCAAGTGGCCGAGTAGCCAAATGGGCCATTGAGCTGGCTCCTTATACGCCACATTATGAAAGAAGAGATGCCATCAAATCTCAGGCATTGCCTGATTTCTTTGTGGATTGGGCCGAGATGCAATATGAGCCACCATTGCCTGACTCCAATTACTGGAGAATGCACTTTGATGGTTCCAGGATGAAAATTGGTTTGGGTGCCGGGGTAGTCCTTACCTCGTCTAAGCAGGATCAACTGAGATATGTGTTGCAGATTCATTTTGCGGCATCTAACAATGTGGCCGAGTATGAGGCACTTGTTCATGGCTCAATGTGGCCAAGGAAATTGGTATTCGCCAGATAGAATGCTTCGTATACTCGGACCTGGTGGTGCAGCAAGTCTCGGGAAATTGGGATGCTTTAGACGCAAACATGGCGTTATATCGGTTTCATGTCCAGAAGATCTCGGGGTTCTATGAACGTTGCGAGTATAAGCATATACCTCGGCAGAAAACGAAGCCGCCGATGTACTGTCCACGCTAGTTCATCTCGGGATCCAATCCCACCCCGCATATCCTTGGAGCATTTGAGGAAGCCATCAATCAAACCATCGCCCGAGTCCGAGTCAATCTTTATCCCGAAGAAACCGGAGTCTGATACTGTTCCCATGGACGTCGATGTCGGATGCATTTGGGAGAACCCGGGACTGTTTGGGAAACCCGGGACTGCTTGGCAGAACTCGGGGACTGACCAGTATATGTCGAGGATGCAATGTCGGTTGAGGCAATGGAGATGGATGAACCGATGTTTCCTGTGCGTCCTGTACCAGGATGGGCACAACCTATAATGTCCTATATGATGGATGGAGTTTGTACAAGAGAAGTGCAACCACAGTGCTGCAGCGTTGCATTGAACCGGAGGAAGGGCAAGATGCTCTTGGAAATTCATCAAGGAGAATGTGGTCATCATGCTTGCTCAAGAGCATTGGTTGCTAAGGCATTCCGGCATGGGTTCTACTGGCCCACAGCTTTGCAACAGGCAGAAGATATCGTGAGGAAGTGTCAAGGATGTCAGAGATTTGCTCACAAGATCCACATGCCAGCCTCGGCACTCAAAACATTCCCATCACTTGGCCTTTTGCTGTCTGGTGTCTGGATATGGTGGGAGAATTCAGACCAGCCCGAGTAACATGACTCATATGCTGGTAATGTGGACAAGTTTACCAAGTGGATCGAGTGAAGCCAATCCGCAAATGTGACGGTCACACAGCTGTGTCTTTCTTGAAAGACATCATTTTGAGATATGGTTACCCACACAGCATTATCTCGGATAATGGCACAAACTTTGCTGTGGGAGCCTTTGCTCGGTTCTGTGCTGAAAGCAGAATCCGACTTGACATTGCATCGGTGGCGCATCCGGAGTCCAATGGGCAGGTGGAAAGAGCAAATGCATTGGTGCTATCCGGCATCAAAGCTCGGTTGATGGAACCACTGATGCGAACTCCGGGTTGTTGGATAGATGAGATACCAGCAGTACTATGGGGTCTTAGGACCTCCCCGAATCGATCAACTGGCTATACGCCATTTTTTGGTCTATGGAGCAGAAGCGGTCCTGCGACTGACATATAGTATGACTCGCCAAGAGTTACTCTGTACACAAAAACCGAGGCAAAAGAAGCCCGAGAGGATGATGTCGATTTGTTCGAAGAAGCACGAGAGCTGGCCCTATCTCGGTCAGCGATATATCAGCAAGATCTCCGCCGCTATCATAGCCGGAAGATAAAACCTCGGGTTTTTCGAGAAGGAGATTTGGTGCTTAGGCTGGTGCAGCGCAAAGCCGGCATGCACAAGCTATCACCTCCATGGGAGGGACCGTTCATTGTGAGCAAGGCTCTGCACAATGATGCATATTATCTTATAGATGCACAGGTAGCAATGAAGAACAAGATGGACAAATCCGGAGAGGAAACCAAACGACCCTGGAATGTAGCTCTACTCCGTCCCTTCTACTCTTAAGGGCGCAATGTATGTATCTCGGTTTCCTTTGAATGAAATGTTGGCACTCCGAAAAGAAACTCGGGGACTGCCTTTGTCTATATGCATGTGTTTTATCTATGTTTTATCTGTGTTGTCCCTATGCCGAATGGTTTTAAACCTTGTCTCAAAGTTCAAGTAATGTATGCTATCTTGTTGTGATCTTGTGACTCGACTGACGAACGCCAAAATGGCAGTCAAGAGCAGAGTTATGGAACATAGTAAACATGAAAACAGACTCGGGGACTCGGTCCAAAAATGATTCGGTATATGTTGTTTACTAACCCGGTTTTTTCGTTCCTTATCTTTGTGTCGGATGACTCTAAACCTTACCTCAAAATTTGCAAGTATTGTATGCTATAATTTTAATCTTGTGACTCGACTATCGAACGCCTGAATGGTAGACAAGAGCAAAGATTACTAAATATAGTAGAACAAGAAAGTAAACTCGGGGACTCGGTGAAAGGTGATCCGGCATCAAGCCTGTCTAGTTGAAACTAGCATGATAAAGTAGCACTGTTAAAAACTTAAGAGTATATATACATCTGCACCCGGCATTCCGGGGATTTAATGGTTTAGCTTATGATAAGTTCAGGCAGCTGCCTCGCAGGAGCTCGGAGCAGTAGGAGCAGTGCGAGTTTCAGGAGATATCTCGGTCGTAGGCTCGACCGAGGTGTTGGTTGCCGGCTTCTCAGAGGTGTCGGTCACGGTCGGCTCAGCAGTGTCGGCTGCTCCGGCAGTTGCAGTGTCGGCAGTTGCAGTGTCGGGAGCTCAACCTCGATCTCCTCGTCAACTTCCTCTTCCTCGTCATCATCCTCTTCCTCGTCATCTCCTTCATCGTCGGAGTAAACTGGACCAGGAATGAAACTTTGGGTTTGGGCGTAGCTGGCCATGAAAGAGGCTGCATCCTTGCGGCTCTGGATCAGATTTGGATCCGACGTCCATTTCGAGTCGGCGTGCAGGGATTTCAGTGCGTTGAGATCAATTGCCTCGTACCAAGGGAGCACAAAGGTCAGAGATTGATCTGCACCGGCACGGGCTGAGGAGGATCTCCACTCTCGGAGCCTTGTCTCGGCAGCCAACAGGCACTTGGATAACTCGGAGATGGAAGCTGGAGTCGCAGAGTTTGGCCATAGAATCCGGTAAACCCGGATACCAGCATCAAGGAGTTCAGTACCAATGCACTTCAGAGGGGATATGCGAGCATTCAGAGCAGTCAGATGATCTTCAATGTCCCATTCCTCCGAGATCGGGCCAGTTTCTGCTCTTTTTTCTCGTGCCCTGCGGGTAGTGTTGACTGCAGCGGCCTTGGAATGGGAGAAGTGTTCTGAAGACAGAAAAACTATCACCGAATTGAGTTATATACCGGCATATATTTAATGTCGGTACAAGCAATGGAAATAAAAAGAAAGGATAAAGGAAACTTACTGTCCATCTCGTGGTTGATCCGGTGAGCTCGGCCAGCCAGATGTCGCATTTAGCCTTGAGGGCATCCAGTTCTTGTTGTGCCGAGGTAGCGCGACCTCGGTCTGATCAAGGAGCTCCTTATGCTTCAGCATCCTCTTCCCGCTGTTTCTTCTCCGCAGCAGCAGCTTTCTCTGTCTCGGCTTTCTGAGTCTGAGCCGCTTCAAGCTCCTTCTGGAGCCGAGACACTTCATCTTTCTCCTTTTTAAGCGCAGCGTTGTGCGCGTCGTCGCGTTTCTTCATCACCTCCTGCAGCTGCTTGTGGGAATTCCGGAGTTTCCTGTGCTCCAAGAGCAGCTTCTTGAACACCTCAGTCCGGGTGTTGGTGCAATCCTGAAAAAAGAAAATATGTCGGAAAATTGTGAGATTTCACGCCAAGTAAGCTTGACATGAGTCTCGGGGACTGCATGTCGGAAATTTGTGAAGATTCATGCCGAGTAAACTCGACATAAATATCGGGACTGGATATCGAAGTTTTTCGAGGTGGACTGGATGTTGAATTTTTTGGGAAGATTCACGCCAAGTGATCTTTACTCGGTCGAGCTTCAATCACTCGACCCGAATCTCGGGGACTGGGGATAATATATCTATGTTCTATTGAGAAAGAGAAAAGGACTGAGTTGAGGAAGGTTTACCTCTGTGACCTTGCTGGCATTGAGAACGGCAACCTGCAGCGCATGAATGGACTGTGCGACGTGGCTTGGGCCAACCGGGTTAGGGGAGGAAACCTCGCTGGTATCAGCGGCGTTCCAATCCATGTTGTAGTGCCCACCGAGCCCAAGCTGTTGCCGCTTTGAGTGCGCAGCGGGGAACTCCGAAATAGCTGTGCCGGCTTTGGAGACTCTGGCAACTATTTGCTGGTAGCTCGAGGAGTGGGTTGGAGTCACCACCAGTTGCTTATCCGGAATAAGCGGCAATTTTCTAGTGGCCAATTGGCTCGGCACCGGATTTGGCACTGAGGCTGGCTTCTGGGATGCCGGTGTGGGAGATGTCGGTGCGGCTGTGGTTGTTGCTGTTGTTGTTGTTGCTGTTGCTGTTGCTGCTGATCTTGCTGCTGTGGTTGTTGCTGTTGCTGCTGCTGCTGTTGCTGTTGTTGCTGATCCGGCACATTCGGAGTGTCGGTTCGCTCCGGCGCGGAGTCCTTGTGGCCGGAGCCGAGGTCAGCATCTCGGTCAGGGGCCGAGATATCGGTGTTAACCGAGTCCATGACCTCGGTTTCTGGGCGTCTTGGCCTCCTCCAAGTGCGGCATCAGAAGCCGGCAGCAATATGACGGATGGGGTGGTGTGTACCCCGGTGTCAGTTGACCGAGGTACCGTTGGCGGCGAATAGGTGAGCGCACAGAAGATGCACTCTGGTTAATCAAGGGCATCACTGCGTCAAACAAGAAAAAATGTTATCTCGGGGAAAGATTATCCCGGGAAAAGGAAGAAAGGGAAACGAGCGTATGTCGGCAAAGAGTATCTTACCCTTGAGTAACTGGCGGTGTCCTCTTGGCCCGTGACGGCTTAACCGCTGCTTTCTTCTGCCGCTTCGCTTTCGGCGCGGCTGGATCTGAGGATGTGGAGGTCCCGGTATTCGAGGTACCGGTCTCTGCACGCTTGCGAGATCCGCCTTGTTTGCCCGTAGTAGCAGGGCATGTACTCGGAACAGGGCCGCCCGGGTTAGCTGATGCCGAGGACAGTGGGTGAGCAAAGGCGATAGGACGAACATCAAGTACCTCTAACATTTCGCAATCATCGTCGTCTGACCAATCTCGGATTGAGGCTCGGGCTCGAGGCTTACCCGAGGTAGGGGCGCCAGCAGCCGGAATCGGCATGTGATCCTCATCGTCCGGGTCATCTACCTCGGTGACGGCCGGGCTGGCAGATCTTTGCCCCATTTGGCGGAGGGATCCGCTCCATCTTCAGTCCTTTGCCGAGCAAACCTCTGCAAGTCAGAAGCAATAAGCCGGGTTATTTTAGGAGCCAAGTATGGAGCCGACATAAGAGTTATCTCGGCAGGAAAAAGTATGTCGGTCTAAATTGCAAGTTACTTACTTGCTCCGGAAGCCGAGTTCTATCATGAGGTTTTAGACCCCATTCCCATTCCTCTGTCATCATCGTTCGGGCAATTGCCTTGACGCGTCTTCTGACCTCGGGTTTGGTCAGCTCGTGGGTGCTGATCCGGTTGGATCGTATTGGCCACTCATGTGGCAAATCTTGTGAACCCGGGCTTGGAGGGGGAGACTCGGCGGCTGATAAAGGTCCTCAAGAGATCATCGCTCGTTATACCTTCCCCCACAAGCTGGTTGACGATCTGGTGAATTTGATTGATCTCGAGGTTCGTATCTTTCGGGTTAAAGTTCCATTGGTATTGCTCCGTGGGGGCACCGAGACTGAATGTCGGCAGGTTCAGAAGATCGACATTGTCCGGGCTCTTCACGTAGAAGAACGTGCGCTGCCACTTCCGGCATGATTCCAGGCCTTGAACCCGAGGAAAGATGGAGGCTTTCCGAGGTATAATTGTGGCAGCGCCGCAAGGAGTCATTTCTTTGGGGAGGGTCTTATCCGGATTCGGGACACTCTGCTTCCGGAGTTGGAAGTACTTGGCCCAAAGCTCAACGGTGGGCCAGAGTCCGAGGTATCCCTCGGAGAAAGAAACGCACGCCGATAGGGTGGTGATGGCGTTCGCTGGAAGATGGTGGGGTTGAAGATGAAATTTGTTGAGGAAAGCCCGGAAGAATGGGCTCGCCGGGAGTCCGAAGCCGCGCTCGAAGTGCGTGACGAAGACCACGCGTTCATTGGCTTGCAGATCTGGCTCGGCCTCTGTGCCAGGAATCCGGCATATCACTTGTGCCAGGATTCGCTTGGTCCGGATCAGCCAATCTATCTCGGCTTGGGAGACATCCGAGCCTTCCCATCCGGCGCGCTCGCTTTCCTCGACGGGAATGTTGGCAGGCTCCGGAGTATTGCTAGCCGACATCTCGGCGGTGCGGCGAGGAAGTGAGAACCTGGTACCCGTGCCGGCGGTGGAAATCTGCAAAGAGGCAAAGATTCACCGGCGGTGAGCATCTCACAATGTTTGCGCGGTGGAGGAAAAGAAGCAAACAAGAGAAACAAAAATCTACAGAGAAACAAGAATCTATAAACAAGAAGCTAACAAGAAGATCTACGGAGAAGATCTAAAATATACGGAAAAGATCTAAGGAAGATCTGAGGAAGAACTAATAAAGAGCTAGGCGCTAGCCGCGGGAAATGCTGCGGTGAAGAACTCACGGGAGTTGCGGCGGCGATGCAAGGTGAAGAACGCAGGGCGTACCGGCGAAGAGCTTGGCTCGACGGAGGCGCGAAGAACTCCGGTGGGCGGTGGCTCGCGAGGTCCGGCGTCGTGCGGTGGCGGAGCGCGCTGCGCGGCGGCGGCGATGGCGCAGAGGAGCGAGAGAGGAGAAGAGAATGGCGAAGAAGATGATGAGGGTTGCCCCGCTCCCCTATTTATGGGCGTGAGGTGTGTGCGGTTAGCAATATTACCGCGCACGTTCCCCGTAACCGCCGCGCGGATTAACCGCGCACGATCTGCGCGGTTGCGGTAATCGCGGCCGCACGATCGGCCACACGGTGGGCCGCAAAGTGGTAACCGCTCACGGCGCGGTTAGTGGCGCAGTTAATGGCGCGAAAATCGAGGAGCCACGCTGCGGTCAAAGTACTCAAGTGCGCAGGGGACGTGACAACGCGTGACGTGGGCGGCGTGCCCGCAGAGGCATGTCTGTCCGCGCACAGGAACCGAGGCGACGCACAGCGTCTCCCTGCCACGTGCTGTGGCCAGATCTTGAAGGAGATTGAGAGAATCTTCGTATTTCGGAGAAACCGGTATAGGGGAAAGTGGCAAGAGCAGCTAAAGACTCGGTTCAGAGTTCTAGAGATTAACCGACGTATATATGTCAGATGATTGGTTTAAGTTGAGTTGGTTGTGAAAGCTCGGCATGGTCCTTCAACGCAGTTCTTGTGGCGGAGAAACCGACACAGGGGCGGATGTCGGAAGGAGTTGGAGATTGAATGCTTGTTGATTTGACTTGGTCCGGCATAGTTATGTCGGATACTTGGGTCAAGTTGGTTTGGTTTTGTAAACCTGGTGAGGCCCTTCATCCGAGGCTGCAGGACCGCACCAGCTTCGGGGACTAATGTCGGGGGGCTACCCCCGGGTAGGGTCATGATATGGTATAAGTTGTGTCCAAGACTGGACCGAGGTACAAAAAACCGACATACCCGGGCCCAGAGGAGGCCGAGTTATGATGTTGGTGGGAACCGGCATATACTCACCGAGTTATACTGACCGAGATATGGGATCCGAGATATGGGATCCGAGACATGCTGACCGACATGTATATGTCGGTATCCTGTATGTTTTCTTATGTGCAGGGGAGGCTATTCAGGAAAGGGAATCTGGCATATCCATGCCGGGTTATAGAGATGAGGCACCTTGTGTCGGATTGGAAGTCAATGCATGTCACATCCCGTCTGTCACGGGAGCGTGGCGTGCAGTATGGCGCGGGTACGAGATGACCACGTCCTGTCCACTGCATAGGGTACAATCATGACGTGCAGGCATGCGCGTCTGCAGTGCCGGTACGGCGAGGTGACCGTTGCTAGTGCTGGGGTATAGATAGATCCTCACCCCCTCCTGCGTGAGGGACGGCCAGAGACGACGCCCCCAGAGAGAGACATTTTCCCCCTTAGCTTCATCTTCTTCCTGAGAGCTCATTGCCATAGCTGCAAAGACACAGCTCAAGGAGCACCAATGTACTTGTGAGATACCGACATATATAGAGAGGCAGGCAGGAGTAGGGGTGTTACCTCCTCACGAGGGCCCCGAACCTGTGTGCTTGTGTTTTCCGTGTGCGCTCCTTAGCGCGCTAGCCCTCCCCGGTTCCACCAGCGTCCATCGGCTCCAACATAAGCCATCCCATGGCATCTGCCGTGATACCAGCACGACAGCAAATCATGATGCCCTTCTTATCTACTCTTAAGCAATTTCTAGCAGTTTAATCCGGTAATGCGTGAACGTCAATTGTTCCTACTACTCATCTAGAAGGTTTGTATATATAGTGTCTGCATAGTATCTGTGACGACAAAATGCAATATCTGGATGCAGAAGTTCAGGTCGATCCTAACGTGAAGTATGTAGCTGATGGATTGGAGGTGAAAATTGAAAGGCTTTACCTAGTCTATCCCACTGCAAATCTGGGGAGATACACTGTCGGGTTGAAATCCTAGCGAGGGGTCCCAACGACCGATCCATCACCTCGCCTTGCATGATGCCGATCGATATTGGTGCTCGTGTAGCATCGCATATTTTTACACGGGAAGGGTGGGAACGGTGGTGAAAAAAAGTAGTGGAGTGAAAAAAAATATCTTGCTTCTTTTCAATGGAGATTCACCGCCTTTCGGTGCCTGATCAAGTAATTAGTTTGATCGATCGGTCGTTCGTTACGGTAGTCACTCGTCATTATTTGCATATATACAAGAAGCAGTAGAATGCGATTTTCTTCCTTGATTCACGTTGAAACTGAACTCAAATTCCTGCCATTGGATGCCTGTTTCGTGGAAATTCCTGCCATGGATTATTCCAGACAGGTCGTCATGGCCTTATTCAGCTTGTCGAGAACGGTAGCATGATTTGAATATGATGTAGCTAGAAGTCAATTAGGTGCTTGGCACCAGCTGGTCTTCAGCTTTAGTGAAACTAAAGGTACCCCAAACAGACCAGAAGTATTCTTCCTAACAAAACTAAGAAGAAATGCATAGTTCAAGAAACAAAGTAACTTCAGCGGATGCCAACTGACTACTACAATAACATATCGCCATACATTGAGATGCTTCACCTAGCTAGCTATATAGCTAGGTACGTATGACTCTTATCTTCAGTTTAATTAAGCAATAAGCATTCTCATTCAAAAGGAAGTTTGTTAGTTTATGTGGTACCAAGAAAGCTACCACTATATATGTACTGTTGTTGATGCCATTAGTACACTGCGACTTGACGCTGACGCGTTGAACCAACATTGCAGTCATCACATTGCCTTCTGGAGAAAGATAGCTACCACGGTACGCACACTAATAACACTAGCTGGTATAGTAGTAATAATTGAAAGGACTATAGTGATCATGCATATTGCATACGCTACGTTGACAATGCTCGTGGAGCTTCTTCCTTTTTCCGTGTGGAGCAAAAACAAGTGCTCTAAAAACATGGCCTCGATCGAATGTGACTAAAGCTTACACATGCGTGCGGCATCCAATCGGGTGGCCTCCATCTTTTGATGTCCTCCAGTATGTGGATACTTGGAAAGCTACTCGATCCTTTAATTGTTGTGTATAGTTAGTCAGTGTGCGACTTTCGTCGCGCACTTTTCTCTCTGATAATCCTATCAAGAGATAATCGAAAAAAAGGCAGAGGAACATTAATTTGGCAAAGAGCATCGTTTTCAGCTGCTAATTCCTTGGGCGCTAAGGTTTTGCTGTCGATGCTTGCAAGCATGCCTGATGTGCTTGACCACTGACTATACGATGACGCATATATATGCATGCACACGAATCATGTATATATATATTTATCTTCGAAAGGAGGCACTACATTGATATGTTATTGTTAATGGTACTATATTGCCCTACACATGCGTGTCACGAACTAAGCTGACTGGTACTAGCAGTATATATGCATTTGAAAACCAAATGGTGACGCAGGCCGGCGGCAGGGTATACGAGGCTGCCGCCTAGTCGCTGCAGCAAGAACCTAAAAAGATCGACGGCAAAAGAAAGAAAGATGGTCATCATAGCTGCTTTCCCCTGCTGGCCTTTCCAGAAAGCCGTTTTGATTCGCGGGGCAGCCCTAGCTTTCCAACATTTTGTTCTCCCGATCGATCGCCTGGCTCGATCTTCACTGGTGGATGGCCTTTCGCGGTGGTGTGGTCTCGGACAGATCCTGAATATCTTATACGCACCATGCACGACCTGCCTTTGTTGCGTCGTTGCCGCTCTGTGCTGGCTGCTGGGCCTAGCTCGATCGATATCGATCTTCCCTTTCTTCCTTTCTTTCCGGCGAACCCACCCTGCCGCGCGCGGCAGCCAGTGGCTGGCATCGTTGCCGCACTTGCTGCCGGCCGGCCGGGTTCGCGGGTACTGCTAGTGGAGTACCGCGAGGTTTGCAATTAGCTAGACCATTTGCTTAATTACACCAAATGCATGCACGAACCACGTACTTTATTGGGCAAAGATTTGCGACGCTGACCCCTTCGGTCTCGTCGTCTCTCTCTCGGAGCATATAGTAAGTCAGTGCGCTACCTGAGAGCGAGCAGCAACGAGAGAGTACGTCGCGTATTCATCCCGCGAAAAATAACAGGCTTGTGTGCAGCACATGTGATTCTGAAATCTAAACCCACGACTCCACGAGTCATGGAAGTGTGCATCCCCACCATGCATTCCGCTGATGATTCATGCCATCGATCATGGTCAGAGCACTAGCTAGCCAGATTCATCGGAGCCTCATTCATGGCTTTGACCTTGAAAGATCACTGCTCTAGAACCGGCCGGAGGGTTTATCTTCATATATAAGATCGACGACGGAATGACGGTGTTTCATCCATAAACACGAACAGAAGAACACACGCCTAGACATGCTCCTTATCATGCAGCAATAAGTACACCTCCCTCTGCCGACTGGTCGTCGCCAAGTCCCCGGATTTGGCATATACAATCATGTGAATTTGAATCCCTGCATCAGGAGGACGCCCCTCCAGGTACGGCAATGCATGCATCTGGATTCTGGACCTCTGAAGAACCATCACGTACTACTTTCAAGATGTAATTAATCTCCTCTCATGTTTTCAGAGGGATGTGTGATTGATCTCCCTGTGATATTTGTCTGCTCAGTTGATTGGTCGGCCAAGGGAAACTAGCTAGCTGTAGTGCACATAATATTCAGTTTGAATGTTCGCCTTGCTACTTTATTTTTGCAGGAGGTTGGACTCTCATTGAACTTTTGATTTACTTTATCACATGTAGTATGCTTATTGGATGGCCCCTTTGGACCATCGGTGTTTAGTTTTCCAAGCGCACTTCAGGATAATATTCTGCAAAAGTTGAACTGCAATTCGGTAACGCAAACGAACTGTCAACTGCAAGTGAATATATATGTTTGTCAGTTGGATCTGATTATGTCACTAGCTTTTGTACTACTGGAAACACTACCTCTAAAGGCACATGCATGAAGAAAGTTGAGCACCTGGTGCATTAAACTTTCCATTAACTACATTTGTTGCCATTGCAAGTGGCATATTAAGTAAGCTAGACTAACAACGCATAGACAAATTGATCTTCTATCTATTCGTAAAAAAAATTTGATCTTCTATCAAAATTAATGTTCTTTTTTGCGAAGGACAAAAGGCCATGCCTTAAAAGCGTTGAAACCTTACAACACAACTCCAAATGAAAATAGAAATTACAAACGGGTTATTGGAGAAGCCAACACACCATCTCCATCTTGCGCAATGGCTCCGCCCCTGACTGTGAGCCATGCTAGGTGCCACAACTGGAACTCCACGCTGGAGCTAGCCAAACTGGAACGTACCATGTTTTGGTCAGATAGAAGGATAAACGGGCTGTCCATACAAGACATCGCCCCTGGGGTTTATGAAGTTATTAACCCTGAAATTAGAGCCAAGAGAACGGTCGCTCAAGCTCTTCACGCGGGAACATGGGTCGATGATATAAAAAACCCGATAACAATCAATGTTTTTATGCAAGTCTTGGCAATCTTCGATGAATGTCAGGGGGTGCAGCTGTCTCCGAGCATTGAAGATAAATGGACCTGGTCGTGGGGATCCAAGGGAATTTTCACCACAAAATCGGTGTATCAAGCTCATTTCAAGACTAAGGTAATTTCGGATGTGGCGGAAGCAATTTGGAATACATGGGCCCCTACCAAGTGCAAATTGGCAATGTGGCTATTTGTCCGACAGAGAGTATGGACGACAGATCGTATAAAAAGAAAAGGGCTCCCGCATCCCGGAAATTGCTCCTTTTGTGGTACGACCGAGGAAAATGCCCAACACCTATTTATGGGATGTGCGATCATCAATATAATCTAGGGGCAAATTCTAAGTTGGCTCAATCTTCAAAGCGTTGCTCCTACAGTACAATCCGAACTGAAGGATTGGTGGGTTCAAGCTCGTGGAGCCGTCACCGGAAAGAACAGGAAGAAACTGGACTCTATGGTCGTTTTGGTTGCATGGGAAGTTTGGCGCGAAAGAAATAGAAGAGTTTTTGATAAAGTCCTCAAGCCAATCAACCTATTAATCGACCATATAAAGAACGAGGCCGATCAGTGGGTTCTAGCCAGCGCAGGGAAACTGATTTTACACGAGGTTTAGGGTCAGCTTGGGTGTGGTAGTTTGGTCGCCTGGGGTCGTTGTAAAGTATCTGCTGTTCCTTTGTTTTTGTTTTGTTTTTCTTCTTCCTTCTTTGTTTGGCTTCACGCCATCTTCTGTAAGACATCGGCCATTTCTATGGCTTTCTCTTCTATCTATTTTAACACATGCAGTGCTCCTGCATGGTTAGAAGAAAAAGAAAATGAGGAAAAGGGCTAGACGTGATGAAGACGAAGGTCACCTGCGTCATAAACGTCAACAAGGATGACTCGAGATATGAATATCACCAAGACACGCCCAGGTCTGAGAGAGTCAAAACAGTGAGAGAGAGAGAGGCGTAACTTAAGCAAAAATGGTGCATCACTATACCTTAAGTGCTTAAGTTATGGATATATAAAAAATCGGTGTCGAAGATTTGTGATATTGTAATATTTATTTCTCAGTTGCCACTTTTTTTTAAAAATTGTCTGAACCTTCTTCCGACCGGCGGTCTTTTCCCACCTGCTTATTTGAAAACATGTTTCGAGTTTTTAATCACTTCCCTTTTTAATTTCCTCGAGTCGATATGGCGTGTCACCTTCTTTTCACTTGCCGCTACACCATCCGTTTTTGGGGGATGACCAAAGATTGGCTTGGACTTGTGGATCTCGACCTTCCAGATTCGGTTGCCTTCAATGATGTCCAAAACTGGTGGGACCATGTTTTCCATGCTCATCATGGGAGGCGGAAGGCTATGTCGTCGCCCGTTATGCTCGTCTCATGCGAACTTTGGAATGAGCGAAATGCAAGGACTTTCAAGAACATTAGCACGATGCCCAACATCATTTTTGCTCGCATGAATTCGGAAGCGAATTCGTGGGTTTTCATTTCACGGGTGCAAAGCACATGGGGGTCGCTTATTTCCGGGAGAGTAGGTTTTTGCAGGTGGTGGTGTTCGGTTGTAATCCTCAACTCTCTACTTTAACTCTCTCTTATTTAATGAAGTAATGCAATTTTTTTGCCTTTTTTCAAAAAATAATCCCTAAGTCCATGCAAAAATGAGAAGAAAAAAAAGACAGAAGGGGACGTGGATCGGGCGGGGCGAAGGGTACATATTCCGCGCACAACGCACTATGGGCAGCCGCGTCGTAACTCGTACGTACGCCCCACATCACATTTCTCTCCTCTTTTCTTTCCGCGGGCAGGGAAATGAGGGAATCCCATTGCCATATTTCCTTGCTCCCCAACTTGGCTCGGCCGGATCCCAAACGCGAATCGGATTCGCGGGGAGCTAGCGTGCACGCATCGCCGCCGTCCCTGTCCTTGATCGATCCCCGGCGCTCGAGGAGGGAGATAAGGGCGACGCGTACAGGCGAGCCCTTTTCGAGGGATAGGGAGTGGCCGGCCGGCGGGCTCTCGATCCGCTCCGGCTGATGGACGGAATATTTCAACGGAACGCGACACCGTGGGGATATTCCGTGGCTGCCTCCGGGGAACGCAGACAACGGGCGCCGTCGAGCGCTGCATGGGCGTGACCGGCCGGCGGTGGCGAATCCGGATCTTTTTTTGTGGCTGGGATGGGTAGTACTCGACAGTCATCCGTGGCCGGCCGGACTAAGAGCATCTCCAACAGCGGCTGGAAAAACGCCGCGCGCGCGATATACCGGTCGTTTGCCGCGCGCGGGGCCGTTTTGCGTGCTCCAGCGGACGCGCGATAAAATCGCCGCGCGGGATATTCGTCCAGCGCGCTGGACGAAGCGGTACCGTCGGCGTCAAACCTCCAGCGTGCCGTCCAGCGCGCGGGGAAAAGAAGAACGCGCGCGAATCCCCCAACTACCGCTGAAATCTCCCGCCGCTCGCGCTCTCTCTCCCCTCCCGCGCCGCCGCCCGCACCTCTTCCCCCATTTTTCTCCGGCGACCCAGCGCTGCCGCCGGCGCTCCCGCCGCTTCTATGGACGCGCGGACTTCGCCGCGGCGTTGATTTGGGCGCCGCCGTCACCGACGCCGCCGAGGCTTCCACCGTCCGTCGCCTTCACCCCTCCGCCGCCAACTCGCCGTCACCCCTCCGCCGCCAACTCGCCGCCACCCCTTCGCCGCCCGAGCGCGCAGAAGCTCCACCGAACAGCCAACTCGCCGCCACCCCTTCGCCACCCCTTCGCCGCCCGAGCGCGCAGAAGCTCCACCGAACAGCCAACTCGCCGCCACCCCTCCGCCGCCAACTCGCCGCCACCCCTTCGCCGCCCGAGCGCGCAGAAGCTCCACCGAACCCCGAGTCATATTTCCGGCGCCGTTTTAGAATGAGCATCGAGTTGTTCAGGCACATTGCGGAGAAATTGGCGAGGCATGACCGGTTTTTTCAGCAGAGGAGGAATGCGGCCGGAGAGCTCGGGCATAGCACCTTTCAAAAGGTGACCGCCGCTTTACGTATGTTGGCATACGGTATTCCGGCGGATTTAGTTGATGACCACTTGGCCATGGGTGAGAGTCAAGCCATCATGTGTGTCAAGCGGTTTGCAGTTGGAGTTGTGCAAGTTTTTGGTACAGAATATTTGAGAGCTCCCAATGCTGCAGACACGGCTAGGCTTCTGGAGCACAACGCCGCTCGGGGGTTCCCAGGTATGCTTGGCTCTATTGATTGTATGCACTGGAGTTGGAAAAACTGTCCCGCGGCTTGGCATGGACAATTCCAAGGCCACAAAAAAGATTCAACTATAATTCTTGAAGCGGTGGCCGATCATGAGACTTGGATTTGGCATGCTTTTTTTGGTATGCCCGGATCTCTCAATGACATCAACGTTGTTCAACGGTCACCACTCATGAATAAGATTGCAAAAGGTCAAACTTGCCCGGTGGAGTTTGTAGCAAATGGCCATACATACAACTATGGCTATTATCTTGCGGATGGCATCTACCCAAAGTGGCAAACATTTGTCAAGCCGGTTAAGAATCCGCAAGGTAGAAAAGAGCTTGATTTCCACAATGCTCAAGCGGCGGCTAGGAAAGATGTGGAGAGAGCATTTGGGATTTTGCAAGCCCAATTTGCTATTGTCAGAGGGCCGGCTAGATTTTGGGATCAAGACATGCTTTGGTACATCATGACCGCTTGTGTAATCATGCATAACATGATTATCGAGAATGAGCGGGGGCAAGATTTAGACTACACCCACTATGAGTTGATGGGTGTTCCCGTGCAACCGCGGAGGAGGGTTGAGAGGGTGGCACGCTTTGTTGCATCCTACCATGCCATTCGACGCAATGAAACGCATACGGAACTTCAAAAAGATCTAATCGAGGAGTGGTGGGCATGGAATGTGCAACAATGAGTTGGTGAACTATGCATTCTATTGTTGTATGAACTATTTATTGTTGTATGAACTATTTATTTGTGTTGTAATAATTGAACTATTTATTTATTGTGTGATGAACTATTTATTTGTGTTGTAATAATTGAACTATTTATTGTTGATTTATTGTGCGTGTGTTTGATCTTCTTGGTTCTATGTTGGAGCACAAATCTTGTTTGTGCTTGCCGCGCGCGCTGCGGTTTTTGGGCCTCTGCTGGAGCGCTGCGTTTCGGCGCGCTAAACTATAGCGCTGCTGAAAAAGCAAAACTGGCGCGCCGCGCGCAAAAACTCCTTTTTGGCGCTGGAAACGGAATATGGCGCGCGGCGCCGAAGCGTCTCTGTTGGAGATGCTCTAACTGTTATCTGGGCGAGAAGAAAATAAAGGGCTGGCCGGCAGTTCTCAACAGAGACGCTCTAACTGTTATCTGGGCGAGAAGAAAATAAAGGGCTGGCCGGCAACTTGGTCGATCGATCGTGGATAACCAAGATGTTCTCATGGAGAAAAAATCTCAAGGATTGAGCAGGCACGGCATGATCCGGACTGATCGACCCTGCCTACGTACATACCGATGGGAAAATATCTAGTGGAAACCGGTGAAAACTACAAAAAAAAACACGTGTAAAAGTTTTAAAAAATTCTCAACAAAATGCGGGGAATGTAGGATTCTATACACATGTAAATTAGCAGGTTGAAATTCAAAATGGTTTAGGAGCTACGAAAATGACAAAATCGAATAGTAATGTTGCTACTATTCATTCCCCAATGTACAATTCAACAATGAATTTGTCATTTTCATACCTCTTAAACAATTTTGAGTTTGAACTTGCAAATTTCAAAGTCTATAAATCCTTACCTTCCAATGTAATTCATTTTGCTGTGAATTTTTTAAACCTTTTAAACATGTTTTTTGGTAGTTTTCACCGGTTTCCACTCAAAGTTGATTTACACATGATACTTTCTCCTGATGCACATAGTTTTGATTAAAACAAGAAAAGACGAGCAGCCTAATTGCAACGTGCATGCATGCTTGAAGTTATGAATTACAGTATGTAGCAGGCTGTCCAGTACGGAAAGTGTTTTCGGTTCCCGACTTTCAATGATCCTTTCATTTTATAATATTCAAAAATCATATTTACATGTTTCAGAAAAATCTGAAAAAAGTTTTGGACATATCCAACGATATCCTACAAGCATAGAAAATCGCAATTCAAATTTTTTATTATTATGAGCTACAGAAAAATGACAAAATCTGATAAAATTAAGTGATTCGAAAATATGCATACTCATATACATATTTTGTCATTTTTCTATACCTTTTAATTAATATTTTGCACGTTTGTGAGATCATGGTTTTAAAGGCGGCAAGGCGTCCTAAGGCGAAGGGGGGCGCCTTGTCGCCTAGGCGACGCCTAGGCGCCTAAGGCGGTCGTTTTTCCAAGGTGGAGGCTGGGCGCCTTGACGCCTAGGCGACGCCTTTAAAACCATGTGCGAGATACATCATTGGCTACATCCTTTTTTTTAAACTCGTAAATATGATTTCTGAAATTTTGAAAATATCATGATCAGTGATACTTGGAGTCAGAAATTTTGAAAATATCATGATCAGTAAGATTTTTGTAGTGATTATACGTAGCCTGTCTGTGAGCGAGGAGGCTTGCAAATACAGGGACGGGGCTGTCCTAAGAAAAGCAACCGGTTTTTGGCTAATTATTCACACTGTACTAGTGCCAGATCCGATCTCTGAAGGGTGCACATCATGTACAGTATGTATATGATCCCCGCGTGTGCACCACGCGCGTATCCGATACTTTTGTTTCTTCCCGCTCTGCTTCCTGTAGAGATAATGCATCTGAACATCAGTCTGCATATGTTCGTGCTGTGGACAAACCTGAATTAAACGCTGCTTTGGCCGAAAGAAAGAAAAACACTGTTCCTTCAGGCAAATTTGTTTTTTTAGATTTTGCAGTTTTTTCGAAAGTATGATGTATCAAACCCTTGATATTTTCAGCATTTCCAAAGGCCACATGAAGAAAAGATGTCGACGACCAAAGGATATATACGAAGCGCACGTACACATATCTTGTGAAAAGACATCAATCCATGGCTGCCTCAACAAAGGGAGTAAAAAGCCACTCTACGATCGGAGACCACACACAGAATCGATCTCACATCAGCCTAGCTAGCTCGTGGATTACACACTACGCAAGCTCTCTCAATAGTCAGTAGTCAGTAGTACAATACAAGATATATTGCTCGATCTGACAGGCAGCAAGCAGACAAACAAAACCTAGATGCCTCCGCACAATCAACGGAGCGTATTGCGACAGTGCTAAAAAAGCATGGATATTATTGAGGCCATGGATGGATCCATCACGATTTTTGTCAATAGTGGAAACTGTTCCCTGTGGATTTTTGTCCACTGATCGATCGATCGATCAAAGCCCCGGCCTGTACCCGAAAAGGAAGTTGGGATGCGCATTCGATTGCCTTTTCCGGCAACAATTAGTGAGATTTTAACGACTAGCTAGTGATTTATACGCTCCTCAATGCATGTGTTACCAAAAGCGAGAAGGTGGGACATGACATCTTGAAAGACAAATCACTGAAAGAAAAAACAAAAGGAATGGTAAGATGTTACTTGATGTTTGAGTTCAATCTTGGCTTGTCGATCTTCTTGGTAGCAGACTCTTTGTTGCTGCGATCCTACCGTCGGCGGTTCGTAGGAGTAGCGTGTTGCAAGCGTGCCGTTTTGTGGTCGTGGGGGTTTGGGAGTAGTTCGGTTGTGTCGCGGCTTGGTTTTTTCAGCTATATTTGTAACTGTTTTCATCCGGTTTTCGGCTAGTTAGTAAGGCGACTCTTATTCAATGGAAGAGGCAAATCTTTTGCCTTTGTTGAAAAAAAATTTGTACATCTAAATTTAATCTGTCCAAATTGACACAAATGCTAGCTATTAGGGCTGGTGGCGCATAGTATAACTCCTCGTGATGCTAGGGGCTAGGCGACAACGTGTCAAGCGGAGAGCGGTTGAGTGGGAGCTTCGGTGCGTGAGCTGATAGAAGCATGCGCTACAACTGTAGTACGTTGGCGGTAGCTTGCGAGCATCTTTCCTCCCTCGATCGATCGAGCTCGACTGAAAGAAAGGGCGATTGCGGCGAGCTATAGCTAGGCTTCTCTCCGTCAGTCTCTCACGGGCTAATTTTTTTTTAATAATACATTTTTTAAATCAAATTCGAAAAATATTAAGCAAATCTACGAAATGGCAAAAATAATACGACCTCGGCCTGGGCTAAGCCGAAAGGACCCTGTCGGCCTGGGCTGGGCCGATTAGGTAGTCGGCCGACGCCTGCGCGTGTCAGAGGACCTAATCGGCCAGGGCTAAGCCGATTAGACCCTGTCGGCCACGGCTGGGCCGACTAGGTCCTGTCGGCCTTGGCCCAGCCGACCAGTGCATGTTTCCGTATTAGTCTGCATTTTTCGCGCCAGCCCTTCCCGGCGACACCCGTTCCCGCCTTATTTTTCCCGCCTTCTTCTCTCCCTCCCGTTTGTCGCTCCCGGCATTTTTTTCGCCCTTCTTCTCCCGCCATATTTCTCCCGCCCTAATTCTCCCGCCATAGTTCTCGCACCATTTTTTTCCCGCCATTTTCCTCCCGCCTTTTTTCTCCCGCCTTTTTTCTCCCGCTCTTCTTCTCCTGGGTGAGCCTATATATATACCCCATTAGATTTGGTGATGGAGGAGGGGTGTGGTGCGTGGTTATTTCCTCAGTCGGATAGGAACGATGTCTGGTACTTCGGGTCCTAGTTCGGAGCATAGGTCGTGGTGTGTTTTGTATCACGCCGCAATATGGACTGAAGGTAGTATTAGGGAGGGTAGGCCCAAGAGCTGTTATAGGGAGCTAGTTAGTGAGTGGGGCAATATTCGTGAGGTGGGAGAAATTATAGCCAAAAAAACAAAATCCAGATGACCCCTGAAGAAATTTCAGATGAAATTGATGGGTGGCGGTGGAAGTGGCAGAAAATTAATGAGCTAAAAGCTATTGAGGCGGGGCTTAGGGACATGCCTATGACACCTAAGTCAAAGATAATCCATTTTTCGCCGGAGGCCTATGCATTTCACGTGAAGGTAACTGAGTACCGAATTTATATTATGTTAGAATCTAGTGTTATCGTACTAACTTTTTTTCCCTGATTTTGTGAATGTCCAGCACTGGCCTGCCGATGGACAGTTTGTGAACAAAGAGATCCCTCATTTTGGTTGGATGGAAATGCTTTTTGGCGCATGTCGTGATGGGCCTGGAAATCTCCTTCACGCTGAAGCAGTGAAGAGGGCTATATCAAAGGCGAAGAGTGGTGGATCATCCAAGAAAGCCGTTCAAGATGATAGTGATGATGATTTCATGCCTCCTAAACGAGGCAACTCTAGACGTAAGTTGAAGAGTGTTGGTGCATCCAAGGCTGTCGTCGATGAAAATAGTGATGACGACTTCATGCCTCCAACACGAGCACGTGGCAGAGGGAAGTGAAGTCGTTGATTCGAATTAGTTATCGTTGAGTTGCATGTAATATTTGTACCAGTAGTTGTTCTATGCAGTATTTAGAACTAGTGAAGTTGTAACGTGAACGTGTAGTGCTGTATGTTAAATTAATTTATGCAATGTGGAATGTTTCGTACATAGATAATAATATGTCTCGTACATAGATAATAATATGTGTCGTACATACGAACATAAATATGTCTCATACATAGATAATAATAATATGTCTCATTCGTAGATAATAATATGTCTCATACATAGAAATACGGATATGTCTCATACACCTAATATCAATGCGAAATAAGTCTAGTACATAGATAGTTAGACAAGTCCCAACATAGATATAAATAAGTCTGGTAGATAGATAGATAGACAAGTCTCAACGAATAGAGTGAAGTGTCAGCCACGACGTCTGCCACGACCTGGAGGTGGTGCGTTAGGCGGCGGCGTCCATCCATACCTGTGCGGTGGCCGAACGTCACGTCCAGGAACCAGGGACTCGTCGTGGTCCTGTTGTGTCTCCTGTGTGGGCTGTGGTGGTGGAGTGTTGTACATACCCATCCAATGGTCCAGCTGTGTGTGAGTTTGAGGGATGCTCCCACTTTCCTGCTCACTCTGCCATGCGGATCCAGACGACTGTTGAGCGGACATAGACGTACGATATTCGTAGGCTCCTGGATGCAATAAAACTGTAAGAAACAAGTACGTAGCATTAACCGTGGTGAATAAAAATTTACAAGGTACTTACCCTCTGGCTGGGGAGGTGGTCGAACCTGGTAGCCCGTCGTGGGACTGAACTGCTGATGCCAAGACGAGCCTCCAGCCTGGTCAGGAGAGGGTGCCCTGGGCGACGGGTGCGACGTCATACGAGGTCGCGGACTGTGTCGATCCTGGGGCGTGACCTGCGGCTGTGGCTGCTCCTGTTGCGGGGGATGACGCGGTGGGCGTTGTGGTGCTTGGCGGTGATCGACGTCCGACGTACGTGTGCACGTGATAGCCTGGTAGATACGTCGCAACCTCTCCTCTAAGCGCTGCACCCAGGACTGCTGCTGCGGGCGGTCCAATAGAGGGCCGGACGATAGGGAACGGCCGTAAGCGGACACATCCGTCTGTAGCTGGTATGTCAATTCAGCCTGTAATTTGCATGGTTATCAGTAAGTTGTACATAATTTTAGAGATATTTGTAAGAATGAACTACTCTCTTACCGCGTACTGTCTGGAGCCTGCAGTAGACCGGCTCGGATACATATCCCACGTAGTGGGAGTCTGTGTAAGCTCGGGGTGCTCGTGATACGTAATGCGTAACCGGGTCGAGAGCATGTAAATTTGCAAATAGGAATTGAATAGTTCAATATCAAACCCAAGATTCTCCTGCCAGACTCGTGTCGTCGCAGTCTCCCACTCTGCAACGTAGGCGCCAACCCTCCGCATCCACGATAGCGCGCTTCTATTAGTTCCCTTTCTTGTGAGGCTACAGCTGTACTCAGTGTTAGACAATTTAGTAATTCATACATGTATTGAGTTTTCGATAAATAAACATTGCGTAGTTAAACACACCTGTGGATGATGGGTGGGACGTGTTCCTCTGTCGACACTACTGCTATTTTAAGCTGTCTGAAGAACCAAGTCCAACTTTCAGTGTTCTCGCTCTCCACAAAAGCAAATGCAAGTGGCACGATCTGATTGTTGCCGTCCCGACCAATGGCGGTCAAGATCTGTCCCCTATACTTGCCAGTAAGAAAAGTACCATCAACACAGATCACTGGTCGACAGTGAGTGAAAGCTTCTATGCATACACCGAAAGAGAAGAACAAACGATGCAACACCTTTACGTTTGGAAACTCTGCCATCCAAAAGTGTTTGATGTCAACATATGTGCCTGGATTACGGGCCTGCAATGTGTGGAGGAGCCGAACAACTGAGTCATATGAGTCCAGAAACGATCCGAATCTGTTCTCAAGTGCCATCTGCTTAGCCCTCCAAGCTTTGCCATAAGATATTTTGTACTTGAACCTGGTGAACACCTTATGCTGAATAGTCTTCGCTTCCATAGCTTTGCCCTGTACTATTTCTGAGTACAGCAACCGAGCTATAAGCATCGACGAAATGTTACGATGATCTTGAGGAATACAGTCAATTCTACATGTGTGCTGTACTACGTCGCTCACTTTCCAGTTTATGGCGAACTGAGGGCGATAACCGTGCACCCTTCCAGGACAGCCTGCAACCTCACATTCCATTGTCAGATATTTTTTAGTTGACACCTTGGTTTTGAATGTCTTGCATGTCGACATTGCCCACTTAATGATTGCGTCTTTCAAATGTTGCTTGTCGGGATATAGAGCACCCACAGCAACCTGGTTCTGATGGTATTCCCAGGCAGAATCATGACCATCGTTCACTGTCATTGACGAAGTGAACTCATGACTCCATGACGCAGGATTGGGCACGACATGTTCGTCATCCGACTCGTCGGAATCATCACCATAAGCACTATCACCATCTTCATCTTCCTCTTCCATCATTTGTTGGAATTCCTCATCCGCATGTGCCTCAACACCCTCATCATCTGCTACTTCTGCCTCATTGTTTTGGCCAGATTCATAACCACCACCTCCAACATCTTCCTGATTATAATCATGACCAGATAAATGCATCTCCTAACTACTCTGTTCAGGATCGTGACCTCCCTCGCCTTCAGGCGGAATCACCTCCTTCGCGACAGGTATCAGTAACGCGATAGGGGTACATCCCCTGCTTTCGCAGCCTTGCAACCATCGCACCATCTGAGAGGTCCGATCTATCGGCCTCAAAAAAAAAAAACACTGGTGACCTTGACTTCGTCCACAGTGCATGCACACCGACGGTGTCTGTTTCAGGATTAAGCCCTAAACATGCTGCCAACCAATCTTTCAGCTGACTTATTGACCATGTTTGTGGGTCGCTCAGTTCCAACTCTGACCATCGAAACTGACCCAAATCAGCTCCCAACTCATTTACTACAACTGTGCCAGGACCGTAGTAAAACAAACATTTCACTAAATTACTCATCTCGACAACCTAAAAATGTGACACCAAATTACTGTTATAACCGGAACAACTATATACTTAATTATTACTGCCGGAACAACTATATATTTAACAATAATGCATGCGTAATTACTGTAAACCCTAATTAGCCAAAATAATCATAACCTTGAAGCGTGCCGATTCAACGGAGTACCACCACCACCACGGCCGGAGCAGCAGATGCACCACCGCGGCACCACCACCACGCCTTGCTCAGCCCACGAACCTCCACCCAAACTCCACCATTGCTCCAACCAAACACCACGGAATCACACCAAAACCTAACCCATTTGTAGATCCGAGTTGCCTTAACTCTCTAACATCTCTAGGCTACAGATTTGATGGCTGGTTGGACAAATCACGCTGGGAGGAAAAAAATCGCAGGAGCTTTTCGTTTTGGAGAAGAACAGGAGAGAGGACGCGAGGAGGAAGAAGAAAGTCCGTGGCGTTTTGTCCTGCGACTAGTCGGCCTCGCCTAAGCCGAAAGGCCTGTCGGCGTCGACGTGGCCGACTTGTGGCCACGCACGCTGTCGGCCGCAGGCCTGGCCCCGCCCTCCCACCTGGTCGGCTTAGCCAAGGCTGATAAGGGCTAATCGGCCCAGCCCAGGCCGACAGGGCCCTGTCGGCTTAGCCCAGGCTGAGGCCGTATTATTTTTGCCATTTCGTAGATTTGCATAATATTTTTTGAATTTGATTAAAAAAATGTATTATTAAAAAAAATTAGCCTCTCACGGGAGCTGCGTGCACCCGTGAACCCGTCACCGGCCGGCTGCCACCTCAGCCTAGTAGTGTTAAGGGCCTTCACATGATCGAGGATCGCCGCCTTGGATAATTGATGCAACTTCTGTACTCTCACTGGGCAGCAGGACTGTACAACCAACATATAGATTGTGCTAGGTTAGCTAGTGTAATTGTACTTGCTGGCACAAGCATGCGTCACCTAACTCGAGTCGCTTACACGATCCTTTGTTTTACTCGCGGCCGGCACGGTTTGAGCCATCCAGCGTGGCGCCGTCGGAGCCACCCGTACGTACGTGCAAGCACTTGTTGAATTATAAAAACACCACCAAATATATTCAGGATGGGAATGGGCCGGGTCGACCGTTGGGTCGGCGACCCGACCCAAAAATTCGAGACCAATGGGTCATACGGGTCGGACTCAAACGGGATTTGGGTCAGCAGGGCCGGCCCCGTATGACCGCTGGGTCGGCCGGGTCAACCCACCTCGTAGTCTCATGTCTCGTAACAGTCACGATCTCTACCGCGCCGTAGTTGTTTTCTCCCGTTGTTTAGCTCCTTTCAGCGAAACGCTCACGACCTCACGTAGTAGCAACTACTCCAGTAGCAAAGTTAGGTCGATTTGTTTCTGCAAAACAAGCACGTACAGAACAACGGACATGCAGCTTGATCGCTTCTGCTAGCTAGTCTCACGTACGTATTAATTTCTAATTTCAGGAGCACACTTTTTTTTTTGCTAACTTGCCGACACACGCACATGTGTAAACATGGTTGATTGCTCCAAGCGTGACAGGCTGACTGGTTTTCTTTATTGGGTACTTCGATTACGAGGTAAGCATATGCGTATAAACAGCAGTCTGAGCAGCTAATCTGATAGATTAGAAATTCTTATTCCTACACTAGTTCATTTGCACCAAATCACGTTTAACGCTAACAATTTTTTGTCCGTGAGTCAAAGTACAGCTAAAGTTTGGGTCGACCCAAAATACCCATAGGGCCACTGACTATTTTTTTATGGGTCAACCCATGGCCTCTTAAATTGGCCTTGGGGCCAGTAGGCCGGGTCCAAGGCCAGGTCCGGGTCGACCCATTCCCATCCTGAAAATATATATATATGTCCAAATAGTATATGTATGCCCATATTGCCAGCCATTTCCAAACTTTTGTCATGTGGTGCAGCATGTAGCCCAAGCCAAGCCACCACACGAATATTTGCATCACGTACGCTTTCAGGAAAAAAAACAAAACGAAAAGAAAATGCATGGCTGTAACGCGCGCGCTTTCGAGCCCGTCGGTTTCCAGTTGATCTACACTAATACTCCCTCCGTCCAAAAATAAGTGTCTCAAGTTTGCTCAAAAGTAGATGTATATATACGTGAAACATGTCTAGATACATTCACTTTTGTGCAAACTTGAGACACTTATTTTGGGACGGAGGGAGTAATCTGTTTTCTCCGCTGGACCGGACGAGACGAGAGCTCTGACGTGGCGCCGGCGCTGTGCCCTCGTGGCGAACTGCTGATCCGCCGCCCAGCCCAAACGCCGGCGGCGACCTCCCGGTTTCCTCTAACGGCCGCTCGTTTTCGTTAACTTTTGCTCCCCCGTCGCCGTCCGTATCCGGTTCTCCATCGCTTGATATTTGTGACACCGCAGTCAGCTTACGCCGACCGGCCTGTTGATAATCTCTCGAATTACCTCCTCTTTTCTTTTACCTATATATTCAATTTCTTCTCTTTCACGCTTTCACTATATTGGGGAAATCTTAAATTGTGATCGTTTTCTTCTGTTCGCTCTTTGTTGGCCATATATCAGGAAAATCTTAAATAATTGTGATCTTGCTAATTCTCATAAACCAATACCAATAATAGGAAAACACAAGTATAGTGTCCCTTTGATTTACAGGATTATCAAAGCACAATAATAGGATAATAAACACGAGAAGATAAATATAGAACATCATGCCCTATTGAATACTTTAAGATTAGATTAGAAAACTACATGAATTTACAGCAAAAGTATTTGACATCACATAAAAAACAAAAATTGTAACAAGAGGCTTGAGTGGATGGAGTTCTTTCTCCAAATCATAGTGCAATGCAATTCTGGAAGAAATTCAAAGGGTTATAATAATCCTATGAATCAAACCACATGCGGAGGACAAAAATCGAACGATTAAAATCCCCAAAAAAAAACCATAGAAATCCATAAGCCCTTAGTTGCGTGAAACTTTTGTATAACAATTATAATTCTTTCCAACTTTTAGTAAATTTGTCTCCTATTTTATTTTTGTTTTCTAGCAGAATGATGTTATCGATTTTATCTTCTTTAAACATAGCTGGTACGCCTTTTAATATTTTTTAAAGGTAGACAAAAAAAAGACCATTGTCAGGAAAAATAGACCATTGTAACAAGCAAAAGTACATATAAATTTGTGAGTTAAACACATACCACAAGCATGTACCTCTATTTATTTTTTTCCCGTTCCGCACTTTGACTAAATCGGGAAAATCTTAAATCGCGATTTTTTCTATTTCGCTCTTTGTTGACCATATCGAGAAAATATTTAATTGTGATTTTACTAATTGTCATAAAACATGTTCTTCTTTCGTACTCCCAGACAAAGTACAGTTCTACCAAAAGCTATACGGTATTTAACTTGTTTTTCTCGTGATAGTAAAATACAAGTATAGGGTCTTTCTGATTCACAGGATTCTCAAAACACAATAATAGGCAAGCGTAGAAAAATATAGAGTGTCATGTCCTATTGAATCCTTTAATATTGTCAAACATGACTTTGATCTCTCTCTCCGCCCCGAAGCAGTTTGGCGGATCATCAAATAGTTTCTTGTCGGAAAAAGGGTTATCCATTGAAAAAAAAGGATGATGTTGTCTGATATTCGAGGAGATATATCCAAGTTAGTTTTTTTTAGAATATATCCAAGTTGAGAAATAAAGTTTTCTGCACTAAAACCCTCCAGTCCAGCTATGAAAATATCTCTACTATATAATATCGTTAAAGGTGATGGTCGGCGGCGGTACGTCACGCCGACACCAATCCAAATCGAGTCCATCTTAAACGCGTAGAGTATAGGCGCGCACCAATCCTAAATCGAGACCTACTGAAAGCGTAGAGTATACGCGCGCACCAATCCTAAATCGAGTCCAACTTAAAATGCTTAGTGTATACGTATATGATTCGAACCAATCTCTCGTTCGTTCGTGTACGTAAACACGATCAGGAAAAAGCCAACCTAAACTCATTGCCAATCCCCGCAAAAAAAAAGATAAACTCACTGCCAATGTAAACTGGCCCGACATGTAAGTTTTCGGAATCAGGAATGCAGACAGCTCGACCTATACCTAGATTAGATGATCTTAATTAGTACCGGCTGCATGTGCATGTAAATTTTCGGAATCAGAAATTCAGGCAGCTCGACCATACCCAGATTAGATGATCTTAATTAACACACAATAGTATATACGGGAAACCTTAATCTTAATTAGACAAAATAGTATATACGTGTAAAATTTAGGAAATTATCCCTTTTCAAATATTAATCCTTCATATGATCAGATCGGTGCCACCAGGCGAGATTGCAAAACTCATTTACGAGGTTGCGGCGTGTAACTAGGTAAGCCGAAGACCCCATACGCTAATAATTTTTGTGTCTTGGTGAAACATAATATCACAATGTTACAAAATTATTTGTTTTTCCGTTGCAACGCACGGGTATTTAGCTAGTAAGTTGTACTCTGTTTAACGGCGCCAGAAGGGGAAGCGGTTTTATCCGTATCCAAAAGGAGAGGGCGAATTCACAACCTGCCCTGCGGAGGCATGGATTCCCGATGGGCGAGCTAAAGGCTCAGGCTAGCTGGATTCCATCGCTCGCATAAAAGCCCAATCCGAGCACCCCATCTGCACATAACGCTGCTGGTGCTCGCAAACAAGAGGCCGAGTTCCAGGTGTGACGCCCTTCTCCCCTTGTGCATGTTGCATGCGCGAGCTATCGCTACTGCCCCCCGGAGCCAAAGCCACATCATATCCTCCTCTGCTGTTGACATAACCAGCGCCGCCGCCCCCCATTGCTAGCAGCTCGGGAGAAGAGATCACTACCAGTCCAAGACAAGCCGCCGGAACCGGGTGAGTCGTTTCGTACTATGCCTACTTTCTCTTGTCGCCAGGATTGCCGGGTGCGGCGGCGGCGCCGCCTTGAGTGAGAGCCTGGATCCCGGCCGCGGGTCGTTCTAACCGTCCGGAGATTAGGGCGCGCGTATCTGAGCTCCACGTATTCCGGCAGGCGCGGCGGCGCGATCACGATCCGGCCGGCGTCGTCCGAGTAATCCCCTGGCATGTGAAACAGAAAAAAGAAGAGTCCTAATCCTGGTCACTGGGGGCGGTTGCATTGATCGTTGTTGGATTTAAAACGGATATGATATGATTACGATTTGCACTTAAAACTTGGTTTAAAAAAGTTCATAATGGGAAAGAATTGAGATAGTATGACGACGGGTGCGCGTACTCAAGAGGAGATTTTCTGCGGCCCGGCGCGCTTGACTATAAACCCGTGCTTTCGGCGGCCCGCCGCCACTGACCGCTGGACCCCACTGCCTCGAGCAGTTTTTAACCAGACCCCTGCACCACAGTACCCATGGCGAGCGAGCACGAGTCACACAACAACTCGGAACACGAGAGGCAGCGCGGAGGCGACGCAGTTAAGGCCCCGCCTCGGGATTCCGTTCCGAGAGAGGAGGCGTCGCCGTTCGCCGCACGCCGCCGCCGCACCGCGTATCCCTCCCGTTCCCGTTCCCATGTGATGAGCCGTTTCGCGTCTCCGTGTCGCCGCCGCGCCGTCGCTCACCGCGTGCGTCCGCCTAATGCTGCAGGCCGGATCGGCGTCTCGCGCCGGGGGAGTCGTCGCGCTCGCGGGAGTGCATGAGCTCTGAGCCCGCGGTCGGCCATCGCAGCAGCAACAACAGCATCATCAGCAGCAGGGGCGACGTCGACGCGGCCATGCCGACCGCGCCTCCAACTCCCCGGCCTCCTCGCCCTTCTCCAACTCCAACGACGGCGGTGCCCCGACGAACCACATGCTCCGGGACCTGCGCGGCCGGCGCCACCTCCTCTCCACGGCCCCCGACGCCATGGACACCGACGTCGCGCAGCCCGCCGCGGCCTCCCTCGCCGACTTCAGCGGCGCGCAGTCGCCCGACGCCGCGCACGCCAACAGCATGGACGACGCCGGGGGCGGCGGGTCGGGGGGCCACGCCGCGCGCCCGCCGCTCTCTGGCCCCCGAAGCGGCTTCCGCCGCCTCGGCCTCCGCGGCATGAAGCAGCGCCTCCTCGTCGTCGCCAACCGCCTCCCCGTCTCCGCCAACCGCCGCGGCGAGGACCAGTGGTCCCTGGAGATCAGCGCCGGTGGCCTCGTCAGCGCCCTCCTCGGTAATTCCCCAGAATTTCCCAAATGTGATGTTGTTCTGCAGCAGCAGCGATGTATGCAAACAGAATCCTGAATTTTCTGACGTCGCAGGCGTGAAGGATGTGGACGCGAAGTGGATCGGCTGGGCGGGCGTGAACGTCCCCGACGAGGTCGGCCAACGGGCCCTCACCAGAGCGCTCGCCGAGAAGGTTCGTCGCAATTCATGGCAGATTTGATGTTCATCTGAACCAATAGAACAGTGACTTCTGTATCTTCTTTCATCACTCTGTTAACTGAACCCATATCTGCTGACCAAAACAGAGATGCATACCAGTGTTCCTGGACGAGGAGATCGTGCACCAGTACTACAACGGGTACTGCAACAACATCCTCTGGCCGCTCTTCCACTACCTGGGGCTGCCGCAGGAGGACAGGCTGGCCACAACCAGGAACTTCGAGTCGCAGTTCGACGCCTACAAGAGGGCCAACCAGATGTTTGCAGATGTCGTGTACGAGCACTACCAGGAAGGGGATGTGATCTGGTGCCATGACTACCACCTCATGTTCCTGCCCAAGTGCCTCAAGGACCATGACATCAACATGAAGGTCGGGTGGTTCCTGCACACGCCGTTCCCGTCGTCGGAGATCTACCGGACACTGCCATCCCGCTCCGAGCTGCTCCGCTCTGTGCTCTGCGCTGATTTAGTCGGGTGAGCATGCATCTTGCTTTTGCGTTTTTCTATGCCTCTTGTTGAATATCATTGTGGAAGGACAAGTTGTTAGCTCAGCTCCCTTTTGTCATGCTGAATTTACTCTTACGCTTGTTTGTCATGTTTGCCAGTATTGACTTCGACTAGACTCTCTGTCCATGTATGCTGTAGGTGGTACAAAATTTTGTCCGATATCAGTTATTTTAATTGAATAAAATAATTTAGTTCAGACCCTCAGACAGTTATTAAGGTATAAAATGAACTGAAGGTGGGTGCTCTATATGTCTAAAGCTGACATCTAATTTGACAATAAGGAAATGCCTTTCTTAGCAGAAGTGCTATCAAGGAATCGGTAACGCTGATGTTTCTGTCGTACTATGAGTTGTTTATGCCTCGTCTAACATAACCTCTCTGGTGAAGAACTTTTGTTGCAAATTGTGCGCTATTGTGTTTTCACTAATTTCTGATCCTCAGACATAATCAGTTAAAAAGTTGGATAAAATAAACAATACAGTGGGGGACTATTAGGATGTCTTCTCTGTAAATGCAGTTATAAGTAATGATTTCTTCACAAGTTATATTGTTGCTCATATTACTTACTGGTTTTCTTTTACAGATTTCATACATACGATTATGCAAGGCATTTTGTGAGTGCATGTACCAGAATACTTGGACTCGAGGGTACCCCTGAAGGTGTGGAAGACCAGGGAAAGCTAACAAGGGTTGCAGCGGTACACATCAGAACATGTGTTTTTATTAGCTAGTTTATCTGACATGTTTGGGATGTTTCATGATCTTACCTTTTCCTCCCTCTGGTTATGATCATTTATAAGCTATCCAAAACTTGTTTGCAAAATGGGTGATTCTTTTGACTCACTTGGCTAAAATCTTCAGTTTCCTATTGGGATAGACTCTGATCGTTTCAAAAGAGCGTTGGAGCTTCCAGCAGTAAAAAGACACATCAATGAGTTGACACAGCGATTTGCGGGGCGGAAGGTGAGATAACAGTCATGCTCCACTTCATGCTCTGTGATAAATTAAAAACACATGATTTCTTTTCCCTCTGTTATATATTAAATTTTGAACATTATTTCATCTATGTAATTCATCTGAGTAACCTGCCATAAAAATATAGCAAGGTACATTATGGACATATATTGATATAAACATGCAAATAGAATCTTTACATTGATTTTAGCTTCTATGAAAATTTGCTTAGAAAGATATTAGCCACTATTCCTGTGCTGTCAACATAATAATCAATTCCTGCATTCCAAGCTTATTCTAAATAACTACTCATCTGCAATTTTATCTGGCTGGTTACCTTAGTATGCTGGAAAATTACTTCTCTAAGGTAACTTCGGTCATACTGGCGTCTTCTCTTTGCTGATAGGATACTGCTATTGTATATTTGAACTTTCCTAGTCCACCTGGTACTTTTTAGTAGTTCAAACTTATAAGTGCTAGCTCTGTGGCACGTCTCTGTTAATATTTTGTCCTGTTGTTATTAGGGCATTAAATATTCATTTCCTAACTGATAAACTATGAATTTACCTCTTTTTATTTTGAATTGTCTGTCTTTTGTTAAAAGTCAATAATTTATCCACGATTTTTATGGGTTTATTAAGTACTTTGTTCCTGGTCGTTTTGATAGGTAATGCTTGGTGTTGATCGACTTGACATGATTAAAGGAATTCCACAAAAGATTTTGGCCTTTGAAAAGTTTCTTGAAGAAAACCCTGAATGGAATGATAAAGTGGTTCTACTTCAAATTGCTGTGCCAACAAGAACTGATGTCCCTGAGTGTAAGAGCATTTCTGTAATCTTTTGCCACCAATAAGCATATCTTTTTTTGAAGTAGTGCAACATATGTTTGACTTATGATTTGTTCACATGGGTATTTTTCAAATGCGTCAGCTTGCAGTCTCCTATAAAAAACGCCATTCGTCTTAAATCATAGATTCTGTTGCAGTTTTGATAGCACTTTCTTGTTTCTTGAGCAGATCAGAAGCTTACTAGCCAAGTGCACGAAATTGTTGGGCGCATAAATGGACGATTTGGAACATTGACTGCTGTTCCTATTCATCATCTGGTGAGTTTTTCCATAGCTCTTTGTGCTATCTATGCCCTATCTGTATGTGTGAAAGTCTCTGAAGTAGACTGTTTCATGTAACATAATGTGCTCCTTGCAGGATCGATCTCTTGATTTCCATGCCCTGTGTGCTCTGTACGCAGTCACAGGTAATCCTTGGCAGTTGTCTTGATACTGAAAGTTGGTCTTAATCAACACTCCTTTTCTAAAATATCCTATCCGTACTTTAGTGCTTTTATCATGCTTGACCTGTGCATTTCCTCTGTTTTGCTTAGATGTGGCCCTTGTAACTTCACTGAGAGATGGCATGAATCTTGTAAGCTACGAATATGTTGCATGCCAGGGATCGAAAAAAGGAGTTCTGATATTGAGCGAGGTAAGTTATCAGCTATGATGATTAATACTAATATCGATTGCTTCTAACCACACAGACTTTCTTTCTGTCTCTGATTCTGGTTCATACATTTCTGTCACTGCAATTTCAGTTTGCCGGTGCAGCACAATCTCTCGGTGCCGGTGCCATTCTTGTAAACCCCTGGAATATTACAGAAGTCGCAGACTCAATATATCATGCTTTGACAATGACATCTGATGAGAGAGAGAAACGACACAGGCATAACTATGCTCATGTAACAACTCATACTGCGCAAGATTGGGCTGAAACTTTTGTATGGTGAGGAGCTCGTTTTCACTTCCTCTCATTTGTACCTTTAGTAGATTAGATGTTGCTCTTCCATTGTACAGTTTGTTAGCTGCTCTCATACTTGCTGGTAATTACCCTTTGACTTTGCATGTAGTGAGCTAAATGATACAGTTGCTGAAGCTCTGATGAGAATAAGACAAGTTCCTCCCGTTCTTCCTAGTCGAACCGCTATTCAGCAATATCTGCAGTCCAGAAATCGTCTGCTCATATTGGTAATACCATATTTATTCTTTTCTATTGATATTTGTCGTGAAGTTGTTTATACTTGCATTAATTGGGGTACTGTAATGCAAAAACTCCTCGTTTAATCTTTGATAGTAACTTATCTACATGGTGTAATGCTACACATGAATTATTTTGCCTGTTCTCCATTTTTGAACTACTTAATGAATTGCATTTGCAAATAATGTATAGTTTTTCTTTCATAGCACAATGAACTTAGCTCTCAAACAACATAACATTACATCTCCTGTTTTCTATACCTATGACTGAATGTAGGGTTTCAATTCAACACTGACTGAGCCAGTTGAATCCTCTGGGAGAAGGGGTGGTGATCAAATCAAGGAGATGGAACTCAAGTTGCACCCTGACTTAAAGGGTCCTTTGAGAGCCCTCTGTGAGGACGAGCGCACAACAGTTATTGTTCTTAGCGGAAGCGACAGGAGTGTTCTTGATGAAGTAATACTACAATTTCTGTCTTTCATTAAGATGTGCTTAGTAATTACTGTTTTTATTACAAAAATAAACATATCCTCTCGTGCAGAATTTTGGAGAATTCAACTTGTGGTTGGCAGCAGAACATGGAATGTTTTTACGCCCAACTGATGGAGAGTGGATGACTACAATGCCAGAGCACCTGAACATGGATTGGGTTGACAGTGTGAAGGTATGTAATATTTGATGAACAATGTCCAGCCGTAACCACTAAATATTATACCTTCTCACAACATTTACCCTTTTCCAGCATGTTTTTGAATATTTCACGGAAAGAACCCCAAGATCTCATTTTGAACATCGTGAGACATCATTTGTATGGAATTACAAGTATGCTGGTGAGTGTTCAAGAGTTCCATGCATAGTTTTGTTCTTTCTGAATAAATATGAAGTATTCAATACTATTTATGCTTGCCTGTTGCGAAGATGTTGAGTTTGGAAGGCTCCAAGCAAGAGATATGCTTCAGCACTTGTGGACAGGTCCGATCTCAAATGCAGCTGTCGATGTTGTTCAAGGGAGCCGGTCAGTTGAGGTTCGGTCTGTTGGAGTTACAAAGGTCAGTCAGTGTGATGTTCAGGATGGTGAAAAGTTTTCATTTTATTTACTCATTTAGCTAATTGATATTTGTACCTATTATTTGTTTCTTTCTTCAGGGTGCTGCAATCGATCGTATTTTAGGAGAGATAGTTCATAGCAAAAGCATGGTTACTCCGATTGACTATGTACTATGTATAGGCCACTTCCTCGGGAAGGTAATTCTGCACAAACTTTATGTTCGCAATCCTTTCTAAGTAGTTCAGTGTGCACAAACTTTATGTTCGCAACCCTTTCTAAGTAGGACAATGACGTTCTTTTAAACAAACTATACAGAGCTTCTAAGATATCCAGCGTTTCTGCTGATGAAAATTTCAATTATATGGTATGGTGAGATGAAGGGAAATCAAAGAAAATTTCTTTGGTAGTATAATCCTTCCTTTTACCCACTGCAGCAAGTGTAAAATGTGCACTTACGAACTTACTGTTTGCAAATCGAAACAACAAGACCCTAGTTGATTAAAAGAAACATGCTTATCAATGCAACGATATGAAATGAGGCTGCTAACGCAGAAGTTCAAACCAATCAACACAGTCCTGGCAGATCTGCTTTAGATGGAACTGGTTTGCAAATGGTCTAGTTTCTAGGAATTTGGATATGCATGCAAATCACCATGTCAAAAAATGTTAGAATTTCTGTGTACACTGTGCATTTTCCACTATCACTCATTCAAGAACCTTTCAAATTTGCCGATAATCATTTTATAGGAATTTAACGATAAATCATTCAAGAAGTTCACTTTTCGTAATTGTAAATGCTTCTAGAATCCTGTGGAAATTAATCTATTTAGTTTCTTCTTTGGATGTTCCTAACACGCATTTTTTTTCAGGATGAAGATATCTATGTATTTTTCGACCCTGAATACCCTACTGAATCCAAAGTAAAACCAGACGGTGCCTCAGTATCTGTCGACAGAAGGCAGAATGGACGGCCATCAAATGGCCGGAGCAATTCCAGAAACTCGCAGTCAAGGACACAGAAATCGCAGGCCACACCCGAGAGGTCATCCTCGTCAGGCCAAGGCACTGCAAACAGCCACCACGACTGGCGTGAAGGGTCTTCGGTCCTCGACCTGAAGGGTGACAACTATTTCTCCTGCGCTGTCGGGAGGAAGCGTTCTAACGCCCGTTACCTGCTGAACTCGTCTGAAGATGTCGTCTCCTTCCTCAGAGAGATGGCGGAATCAACAACACCTCGCGCTGATTACATGTTCTTGGATAGGCAGTAGATAAAATTTTCTCTACTACTAATTACCCGGGCTTCGTCAGAGAAGAGTTAACCATCAATAACACTATTTGTTATATGCGCGCCGGAGCTACCCCCGTAGCTAGCTGGTCGGCGTGGTGTACAATCCTGTACAAAAATATAAGCTCATGTTAAAACTGCGAGAGCGCAGCAAATGGAAAATGGGGAGAAATGGTTTAGAGAACAGAGGATGCCTCTGTAAGTGATGGAAGAAATGTTTTGGACGCATGTCAGAGATCCAAAGAGTTAGCCTTAGGCGTGATCAAAATAATGATATTTATTATTATGATTATATCTCGGCGTTGACGTTTAATTTCTGATTTCTAGAAGCTCTGCACTTAATTATGCTCTTGACTTTCCACTAGGCAGGCTTCATATTTCATCATTTGTGCTAATCTGGCTTGGTCATCCTTGACACTGTTAAGCAAGCAGATTTCATAATAGATTCTCTACCAATGGGGATTTGTTGATTCATTTGTTTTTGTAGATTCTGTACCGAGGAGGATTTGCATACTTAATTTATTAGACACTAGACCCCAAAATTCTAAACTACTCAATGGTGATCTGAGACTGGTTCGGTGCAGCTCCTGACGGAATCTAGCTGTATGTGCAAACAAAACTATAATCCTTATTTTTATTTTGTTTTGCCGTAGAGAGAAAACTATACTCAAGTAGTACATGCAAGCAAAGCAATGAGCCATGCCCGTGGAGGCATGGAGGATCTCAATCTGGGATGACTTGATGTATGGGGCTTCCTAACCACATTCCTTGTCCTCATTACCCGGTCTGCCGGTCACGCATCAGCTATAATCAGCTTACGAATGATTGGTTACCCGCTGGATTAAGGCAACTTGGCATTTCTTATGCGCTTGCTCCTGTCAATGGATCATCTCAACCTCAGCTCTCGCAATCAAGCTCTTCTTCTAAAAAAACAGATTAGGAAATTATTTCTGCAATCAAAGGAGTTGCCAGGTTCAGTTTCCCAGTGCTTGCATCTTGGCAACCAAAAGTAAACAAAATAGAGTATATTTCTTTTTGGAAACAATTAATTGTTACTCCCTCTGTTTTTAAATATAAGATTTTTTCGCCATTGTATATGTTGACTAGGTGCAAACTAAAATGGGTGAACAAATACACTAAAACATGTGAATCTGGAAAAAATCTAAAACATCTTACATTAAAATGGAGGGAGTACCACTGAGGCACTACCCCATCTCTTTCAATTTCATTTTTTTGAAGGACTATACTTGCATTTTCATTAGTTTACATGAATATTTTTTAGACGGAAGGCTCGAGCAGAGCCGGCTTTAAATTAATAAAGCCATCCGGCCACGGTTCCATACAAACACAGATCCCCCGCCCAAGGCGGTACAACAGGTAAGTCCACGGTAGCACGCAGGCTACAGTACAAGGGTACACAGCACCCTGAAACAACGAGCTAAAGCGAAGTAAAAGAGGTAGCCTAAGATACTGCCAGCACGTCCGGTCTGTCACGGACGGAGTCGTGAAGCGAGCGAATCCTGCCAATCGCTTGCCCCAGCGCTTCCGATCCTGCCTCCTAGCCACTGGCTTCCACACTTGCAAATACATCGCCATTTTAAATAGCCGTCGGCCGGTTGAGAAGGAAACACCCCCTCAATCGAGAATTTATTCCTAATGTTCCACAGGGACCAAAGGAGAGCCGCACAACAAATCCAAAGAACTCGTTTATGTTGGCCCGACTCTAAGGAAATAAGTCTAAACACATCTGTGAAACAAGAGGGATTCCACGTGCAGTGCAACAGCTCCCTAGCCGCACTCCACATAAACTTCGCAAGTGGACACACGAAAAAGATGTGGTTCGTGTCCTCCACCTCCTCACATAGGGCACACCGACCCGTCGAGGGACCCCTTCTCCTCGCAATGTTATCATTCGAGGGCAAGCGTTTCCTAGCCAATTGCCATAAGAAAATACGGATCTTCAGGGGAATAGCAATTCCCCAGATCTCGCTATAGTGCTTCCTAGGGGTGCCTTCGCAAAGTTTATTATATAGAGACCTGACGGAGAATTTCCCAGATGGCTCAAGGGCCCATGTGAGAGCATCTCGGTCAGTGGAGGGAACGATCTCCGGGAGTTCTCGCCGGAGTCCGATCCATTCCGTGGTCTCAGCCGGTCCAAGAGTCCGACGAAGAGGAATGTGCCACTCCCCCTCCCGGTTAGCTTGAGCTACCGAGGCCTCTGGTGCAGTCGTGATGGCAAAAATAGACGGGAAGCGTTCCCTGAGAGGGCCCGACCCCGTCCACCAGTCAGTCCACAGCCTCGTGGATTTCCGTTCCTCACGGAGTGTTTTGCCCCCACGCAAATTAGGTCTTTAATCTTTTGGAGAGCCATCCAGAATTGGGACCCCCTGATGTGAGTCCACCAGGATATCTTTAGACCTTAAATATTTGGCCCTGAGGATGTCCGCCCAAAGGCCAGACTCCCCGGAGAGGATCTTCCAAACCCATTTTGCCATAAGGCAACGATTCATGAGTTTGGTGTCCATAATACCTAAGCCCCCCAGGGCCTTGGGTTTACACACTGCATCCCAGCATACCCAGTGGTATTTACGTTTCTTGCCATTCCCTTCCCAGAAGAAGCGGGAGCGAGGCCCATCCATCGACCGGTGCACCCCCTCACCCAGCAGGTGGACCACCATAGCGTGGAGAGCTAGGCTGGAAATACATGCATTGGTGAGAGTGAGCCTCGCAGCGGAGAACATTAGCTTTCCCATCCATGGGTCCGCACGTTTCGCAACCTTGCCGATGAGCGGGTCCCAAGCCCCAGCCCTCAGGGCTCTGTCGCTGATAGGGAGGCCGAGGTAAGTGAACGGGAAGGCACCTTGCTTACAATTAAGCATCTGGGCCACCCTCAACTGCTCCTCCGGACTGGCCCCCAAAACCACAACCTCACTCTTGTGAAAGTTGATCCTGAGACTTGACATGTTCTCAAACATAGCAGGATAAACTTCAGGTTGGTAATGGCGCGATCATCATTCTGGATCATGATGATCGTGTCATCTGCATACTGCAAATGCGAAATCCTGTCCGGGATCAGATGGGGCACAACCCCCTTGATGTGCCCCGTCCTCTTAGCTGCATCAAGAATTGCAGCCAAGGCCTCAGCCACGTAGTCGAAGAGAAGGGGAGATAGGGGGTCACCCTGTCGAACCCCTCTACCATTCCGGAAGAAATTCCCCATTTCTCCGTTAATGGTGATAGCAGTCTGGCCCCCAGAGACCAGGCTAAGGGCCCTGTGGACCCAGCCAGGATCAAAGCCAACTCTCAGGAGAACCTCTCCCAGAAAGCTCCAGTTGACTCGATCGTAGGCCTTCTCAAAGTCCAATTTCAAGAAAACTCCCCCAAGTTTCTTGGAACAGGACTCATGGATGATCTCCTGAAGGGGGACCACTCCCTCATGGAGGAGACGCCCTTGATGAACGCAGATTGGGTACAGCTAATCGTGCGGTGGGCAATGGGGCTAAGTCTGAGCGCAAACGCCTTGGCCACAAACTTAAAGATGACGTTGATCAGCGCAATTGGTCTAAAAAGACGGATATCCTCAGCGCCTTGAACTTTTGGGATGAGTGTCAGAACCCCAAAGTTCAGTCTCGCAATGTCCACTCTCCCTAGAGCGAAATCATTGGTAATGGATAGAACGACCGGTCGAAGGATCTTCCAGAACCGCTTAAAAAAGCAGACTGGAAGGCCATCCGGGCCTGGGACTGTGTCCATCTTCATGCTAGCAAGGACCACGTCCATCTCCTTCTCCGTGAAGGTTAGCATGAGAGCGTCATTCTCCTCCTCTGTAACCCGCGGCCGTGTGTCCCAGAGGGATGGTGCGAGGTGGAAGGCGGGGGGTTCCCCCGACGCTCCCATAAGAGCCCGATAGAACTCGTAGATGTGACCCTGGAGCGCCGTGGACTCCACCGGGGCCCCCTGGGCATCAACCAGTCTCGAGATGGTACACTTCCTCCTCCTACCATTGGCAATGGCATGGAAATAAGTAGTATTGGCATCCCCTTTAAGGGTCCAGTTGAGCCTACTGCGTTGTCTCCAGTATTCCTCCTCCACCCTGGCGAGGTGGCAAATCTGGTTCTCCAGATGATATCGGAGGGCCCAGCCCTCATCATCCAGGCCTGACGAATCCGCGCGGGCATCCAGGGACCGAATCTGGGAAAGGAGGTCCTCCTTCTGAGATGGTACATGAATATAAATCAGGAAAAGAAAGTCAGCATTAAACACCCTATTAACGTCACATGAATTTTTGTCATTATGCAAGAACTGGGCAATCGGATTTAATCACAGTTAGGAGTGCCCCCTACGTCACGTCAGGCAACCACGTCAGACGCGGTTCTCTCTTACAGCCCGCAATGCATACAAAAATGCCTGCCTGCCATTACCACGATTCCAGACCGGAAGTGCACCGATGGAAGAGCTCCAAGAAGCCGACGTCCTGTGGCCGGAGACACCACCACCGCCGGCGCCGCCGTGGGGAGACCGCGAAGGCTACCAGCAGGAGCTGTACGAGGCCACCGACGCGCTGGACTTCTCGTGCGAGTCCTTCGGCAGCGAGCATGCAGCTTCCTCGGCGAGCTCGACGTCGTCGTCGTCTTCGAGCGCTCCGCCTTCTGGTCGTGGCTCCTCCGACGGCTTCCTCTCCGACCCGTCCACCTTCGCCGGCGAGCACGGCGGCGACGACGCCTCGTTCCAGGAGGCGGACGTGCTGTGGCCAGACGACGGTTACGCGACGCTGGAGCGCGGCGTCGACGGAGGGGAGCTCTGGTGGCTCTCCTGCGGCTTGGCTGATGCCGCTGCTGAGCCTGTCGCTCATGAGGGTAAGCGTGGATCGTGGAGGGCGCCTCTGGTGTCGTCCCCGATCGACATCCCTACCGGAGTTGCCGCTCGCCGTCGATCGATAGGCATGGAGGGATTGAGACAGGCTCATTGGTGATTCTTGCTGTTTTTCGATTCTTTTTGTTCAGAAATGGTGGGCGTGTGTCATTTTAGTATGGGAATGGGTCGTGTTGCTGCTATCATTTTGCTGGTAGTGAATAAATTACGAGCGAGAGGTGTATTAGGATTCAGGAGTGAGAGTTGTGTATACTATCAGGAGGGAGAGCACATGGAGGACAAGATGTTCGTCATCAGTTAAATTTTCTTCCCAATGGAAATGATAATACTATCATAGTAACGCAGTCGATCAACCTCAAAAGAAAAAAGGAGATAGCTATTAGTATGTGATTGTGATTGTGATTGTACCAGTCGAATGTGTTCTTATCTTGCTCGGATGCACGTGCACACTACTGCACGGACTCAAACAAGCAAGCATAAAGATGCACCGATCGAATCCATGGACATACTTTTCGCTGAGTTTGGTCACTCTGCTGACCTTTTCCCTGTCTTGATTAGTTAATTGTTTCTTTGGTAAACGACGACTTGCAGTGCCAGATTGCCAACGCATTTGTGCACATATGATAGCATAGGACGTAATCGATCATATCTGTTTGCCTCGTAGGTGCATTGACGAAGACGGCGACCACGAGATCTCTCTATATGTTTGGACGACGAAGGTTAGGCGAGCTGAAACTTCCTAGTACCTTCCACGAGATCAGTAAACAATTGTAAATCTTAAACCCGATAGTCAACCGAACCTAAACCAAGTACGTTGAGCTATCTCCGGGCAAGCTGCCGGACATTGTTATCGCAGCTCTTCGAGCATTGTTTCGGCTAGACTTTGATTTGCAACTGCCGTTGAAGATATACCCTCTTTGCTCATAGACTCATAGTATTAGTGGATAAGCTGCTCTTGACGCTGGTGGTGGCGTTGTTGAAGGTGCCACTACAGATGCTGCAGGCTGCAGCTTGATGTTGTTGGCCTATGTTGGTATGTCTTTGTGTTTTGGTCAATTTGGTTTAAAGGAAAAGTGGAGAAATATCATAGAAATAGGAAATTTTACTATGGTGAGACTTGTTTGATTCCAATGAATGGAGCAAACGAAAGACATGAAAATTTCATTTGGTCTTAGTTCTAAAGGAAAAACACGGTAATTTCATAATTCACATGGCCTCCTTTTCAAATTTCTATGCACGAAGAATGAGACCTATATCATTAGTAGCAAAATAGTATCCTAATTACAATTTTCACGGGGCTTGACTGCTTGAGTTTGATTTGACTATGTTTATCAGGATTACTATGTTTTTCCTACTCTTGTGAACCAAACACCCAAATTTCGGGTCTCTTTGATTCACAGAATTCTAAAAACACCGAAAAAATGTAGAATTGCAATGGCATGTCCAATCCAATTCTACAAGATTTCGTATGGGTCAAAGTTTGTGATGTCATCAAAGGCAAATCAAATGATTTTAAAAGTAGGTTTGAGTGAATGTTAGATTCCGTACAAAATCTAATGCAAGTGATTCTTTAGTAAAAAAAACCTTTAGGATTCAATCCAACAAAAAAATGGGGGTAAAGTCCTACAAATTAACCAACCACTGTAGAAATTAATCATTTAAATCCGATAAGTTCCTATAAAAATCCTTTGAATCAAAGAGGCTCAAACAAAATTGCTGACGAGTGGACCAACACCAGGTAGGCCCATCGAGCTGATTCAGTGACCAAGTCAACGGTGAAATCTCAAAAGCTCAGGAAGCGCACAAGCAACACTGATAGGACGTATCGAACCATTTGGAGTTCGTGGCCCGGCTAGGAGGAGTCGATTCCACCAGGAGTTGACGAAGTAGGATCACCCAAGTGTCAGGAAGCTAGAAGGTCAAGCATCTCCCACAATGTATTGCACACTGGCGTGACAACTCATTTAGATGTAGCGTTTATAGCCGGCACCATGATACGTCTCCAACGTATCCATAATTTCTGCTGTTCCATGCTTATATTATACCATTTGCTACATGTTTTATATACACTTCATATCACTTTTATGCATTTTCTGGGACTAACCTATTAACAAGATGCCACAGTGCCAGTTCCCTGTTTTCTGCTGTTTTTGGTTTCAGAAAGTTACTTCTGGAAATATTCTCGGAATTGCACGAAACAAAAGGCCAAGTCCCTATTTTTCCACACGTACACGGAGTCCGAAGGAGAGACGAAGGAGAGCCACGAGGTGGCCAAACCACAGGCGGCGCGGCAGTGGGCCCACCGCGCCGCCAGGTGGTTTGGGCCCCTCGGGGGTCCGCCGACATCGCCCCTTCGCCTATTTATTCCCCGAGACGTGAAAACCCTAAAACACCGAGCCTTTCATCCAGAACATATTCGCTGCCGCCGCCGTCGTCAACCCTAACTCGGGGGGTTCTGAAGCTCTTCCCGGCACCCTGCCGGAGAGGGGAATCATCACCGGAGGGCTCTACATCGCCATGCCCGCCTCCGGAGTGATGCGTGAGTAGTTCATCCTTGGACTATGGGTCCATAGCAGTAGCTAGATGGTTGTCTTCTCCACTTGTGCCATCATGTTTAGATCTTGTGAGCTGCCTATCATGATCAAGATCATCTTATTGTAATGCTACATGTTGTGTTTGCTGGGATCTGACTTATATTGATACCTATGTGGAGCTGAATATTATATTATCATGTCTATGTCATTTGTGATCTTGCATGCTCTCCGTTACTTGTTGAAGCCTTGGCCAAGTGAATACTTGTAACTCCAAGAGGGGGTATTTATGCATGATAGTTGGGTTCAACCTCTATTTAACCTGGGATAGTGACAGCAAGTTCTAAGGTTGTAGATGTGTTGTTGCCACTAGGGGTAAAACAGCAATGCTTTATTCAAGGATGAATGTATTGTTTACATTACGCACATTACTTAATGCAATTGTCTGTTGCTTGCAACTTAATACTGGAAGGGGTACGGATGTTAACCGGAAAGTGGACTATTTAGGCATAGATGCATGCTGGATAGCGGTCTATGTACTTTGTCGTAATGCCCAAATGAATCTCATAGTAGACACCACAGCTCACACATGCATGTTATATGCACTTATCAATTGTCAATTGCCCAGCTGTAATTTGTTTACCCAGCATGTTAGTTATCTTATTGGAGAGACACCACTAGTGAACTGTGGACCCCGGTCCATTCTTTTACATCTGAAATACAATCTACTGCAATCATTGTTCTCTACTGTTTTATGCAAACAAACATCATTTCCATTCGATACGTTTAACCCTTTGTTTTCAGCAAGCCGGTGAGATTGACAACCTCACTGTTAAGTTGGGGCAAAGTAATTTGATTGTGTTGTGCAGGTTCCACGTTGGCACCGGAATCCCTGGTGTTGCGCCGCACTACACTCCTTCACCAACACCTTCGAAGCAAACCTCGTTTTCCTACTGGTTCGATTAAACCTTGGTTTCATACTGAGGGAAAACTTGCTGCTGCACTCATCATACCTTCCTCTTGGGGTTCCCAACTGACGTGTGACGTACAAGCATTGTTTCTGGCATTGCCGGGGAGATATTCCCTCGTCAACTTAGCGCAGCAACACGTTTTCTGGCGCCGTTGCCGGGGAAAACCGAATTGCTTCTGCAAGGGGAGTCTCTCACACCCAATCTCTTTACTTTGTTATTTGTCTTGCTTAGTTTATTTTTATTTAGTCTTGTTTGCTCTCTTTATCAAAAACACAAAAAAATTAGTTACTTGTTTAATTCAGTTTGATTTTGTTTTTCAAAATGAGTACTCCTGAGAACACTAAGTTGTGTGACTTCACTAGCACAAACAACAATGATTTCATATGCACTCCTATTGCTCCACCTGCTTCTACAGCAGAATTTTATGAAATTAAACCTGCTCTATTAAATCTTGTTATGAAAGAGCAATTTTCTGGTGTTAGTACTGATGATGCTGCTGCCCATCTTAATAACTTTGTTGAACTTTGTGAAATGCAAAAGTATAAGGATATGGATGGGGATATTATAAAACTGAAACTTTTTCCTTTCTCCTTGAGAGGAAGAGCTAAAGAATGGTTGCTTTCTTTGCCTAGAAATAGTATTGATTCTTGGACAAAATGCAAAGATGCTTTCATAGGGAAATATTATCCTCCTGCTAAGATTATATCCTTGAGAAGTAGCATTATGAATTTTAAACAACTTGATAATGAACATGTTGCTCAAGCTTGGGAAAGAATGAAATCTTTGGTGAAGAATTGTCCCACTCATGGACTGACTACTTGGATGATCATCCAAACCTTTTATGCAGGATTAAATTTTTCCTCAAGGAACTTATTGGATTCAGCCTCTGGAGGAACCTTTATGTCCATCACTTTAGGTGCAGCAACAAAGCTACTTGATGATATGATGATCAACTATTCCGAATGGCACACCGAAAGAGCTCCTCAAGGTAAGAAGGTAAATTCTGTTGAAGAAACCTCCTCTTTGAGTGATAAGATTGATGCTATTATGTCTATGCTTGTGAATGGTAGATCTCATGTTGATCCTAATAATGTTCCTTTAGCTTCATTGGTTGCTCAAGAAGAGCATGTTGATGTAAACTTCATTAAAAACAACAACTTCAACAACAATGCTTATAGGAATAATTTTGGTAGCAACAACTATAAGCCTTATCCTTCAAATGGTTATGGCAATTCTTATGGTAATTCCTACAGCAACAATAGAAGTGTGTCCTCTGATCTTGAAGCTATGCTTAAAGAATTTATTAGCACACAAAAAGCTTTCAATAAAACTGTTGAGGAAAAGTTTGAAAAAATTGATGATCTTGCTCTAAAGTTGATAGTCTTGCTCATGATGTTGAAATTCTAAAACTGAAAGTTATGCCTAATGAAGTTAAAGATACTAAGTCATTTGCTACAGCAAATGCCATCCAAGTTCGAATTGATAATAATATTAGGATGTTGGCTGAATTGCATGCTAGGTGGGAAAAAGAGGAAGAACTTGAAAAAGAGAATAGTATAGTTAGAGTTTGTACTATCACCACCACTAGTAATGCTAATGTTTACATGCTAGTAAGCCTCCTACTATTGATGGTAATGTTATTGGTGTTGGTAATGTCTCTACTACTTCTGCAAAGCGTTTGAAATTGCCTAAAACTGCTGAAACTTTTTCTGATAAAAGTGCTGAAATTTTTCAAACTATTGGAGACAATGGTTCCACCACCATTGACAATAATGATTTTGATTTTGATGATTGTAACATCTCTGAAGTTATTATGTTCTTGCAAAAATTAGCTAGAAGTCCCAATGCTAGCACTATTAATTTGGCTTTTACAAAGCATATTACAAATGCTCTTTTGCAAGCTAGGGAGGAGAAGTTGAAACTTAAAGCTTCTATTCCTAGGAAATTAGAAGATGGTTGGGAACCCATCATTAAGGTAAAGGTGAATGATTTTGATTGCAATGCCTTGTGTGATCTTGGTGCAAGTATTTCGGTTTTGCCCAAGAAGCTTTATGATATTCTTGATTTGCCACCTTTGGAACATTGTTATTTGGATGTTTTTCTCGCTGATAATGCTATGAAGAAACCTTTGGGGCGAGTTAATGATGTTTTTATTACAGTAAACAATAACCTTGTCCCGTTGATTTTATTGTTATGGATATTGAATGCAATGCATCTTGTCCTATTGTTTTGGGAAGACCTTTTCTTCGAACTGTTGGTGCCATCATTGATATGAAAGAAGGTAATATAAGGTACCAATTTCCTCTCAAGAAAGGTATGGAACACTTCCCTAGGAAGAGAATGAAGTTACCTTTTGACTCTATTGTTAGAGCAAGTTATGATGTTGATGCTTCTTCTCTTGACAACACTTGATTTTCACTTTCTGCGCCTAGCTGAAAGGCGTTAAAGAAAAGCGCTTATGGGAGACAACCCATCGTTTTTATTTGCTGTTATTTTTGTTTTCTTTGAGTCAAGGAGTTTTGTTACTTCTGTAGCAACTCCTTTGTATCTTTATTTTATCGCAATGTTGTGCCAAGTAAAGTTCTATATTGAAAGTTGATGCAAGATTTGGATTTCTGCGCAGTGACAGATTTTTAGCTGTCACGGATTTGAGCTTATCTCCCTGTAGAAAATTCAAAAAATTCTGAAAAAATCACGCATATTCCTGAGATATGTACGCAACTTTCATTATTTTAGGCCAGATCCATCTGAGCAACTTAAGTGCCTCGAAAAAATTCGTCATTCCAGACTGTTCTGTTTTTGACAGATTCTGCCTTTTGTTTTGCATTCGCTCTTTTACTGTGTTTGTGTGGATTTCTTTGCTCCACAAAGCATTGGTGGCTGTAGCTAATGTCCAGAAGCTTTGGGATTGATTGTATCATTACAGAATATGAGAATTTTTGATTATGCACTAACCCTCTAATGAGAACTGTCTTGAGTTTGGTGTGAAGGAAGTTTTCAAGGATCAAGCGAGAAGGGTGATATTATGTGATCAAGAAGAGTGAAAAGCCTAAGCTTGGGGATGCCCCCGTGGTTCATCCCAACCATATTCAGAGAGACTCAAGCGTCTAAGCTTGGGGATGCCCAAGGCATCCCCTTCTTCATCAACAAACTTATCAGGTCATCTCTAGTGAAACTATATTTTAATTCTTTCACATCTTATGCGCTTTACTTGGAGCGTCTGTGTGTTTTTATTTTTGTTTTTGTTTGAATAAATTCGGATCCTAGCAATCCTTGTGTGGGAGAGAGACACGCTCCGCTTTTTCATGTGAATACTCATGTTCTTCACTTATATTTGTTGAGTATTCTTAACTAGCTACTGCAGTGCTTTTAGCTCCTGTTTTTCATGCATCTCTTCGAGCTGTTAGCACTTGTTTATAAATACTCTCTTGCTGCATTATATTATCATTTGGAGAGTTTATGTTTAAATAAATTGATTGGTGTTTGTTTGGAAGAAAGAAAATGCTACATGTAGTAGTTGGTATTGGAAAAGACATATGCATTCTTGTAGATCATTGTCTTGTTTCGATTTGATGCTTTGCAATTGTTTTGAGCTCTCAAGTAGATCATGTTTAAGCTCTTGCATCATGTAGTTAAAGCCTAGTAGTGGAGAACTACCGTAGAGCTTGTTGAGACTTGGGATGCATATTTGTTCTCTCTAAGGTCTAGATATTTTCTGGTAAAATGTTTGAGCAACAAGGAAGACAGTGTAGAGTCTTATAATACTTGCAATATGTTTTTATGTGATTCTTGCTGTACCGGTTTATACTTGTGTTTGCTTCAAACAACCTTGCTAGCCTAAACTCTGTACTGAGAGGGAATGCTTCTCGTGCATCCAAAACTTGAGCCAAAACCCATGCCATTTGTGTCCACCATACCTACCTACTATGTGGTATTTCCTGCCATTCCAAGTAAATATTTCATGTGCTACCTTTAAACTATTCAAAACTTTATTACTCCTTATTTGTGTCAATGTTTTATAGCTCATGAGGAAGTATGTGGTGTTTTATCTTTCAATCTTGTCATTTACTTCTGACAGACTTTCACCAATGGACTAGTGGCATATACATCCGCTTATCCAATAATTTGCAAAAAGAGCTGGCAACGGGGTGCCCAGCCCCAATTAATTACAACTTTCATTAATAATTCTCTTCACATGTTTTGCCCTGATTTATCAGTAAGCAACTTAATTTGCAAATAGACACTCCTCCATGGTATGTGAATGTTGGAAGGCACCCGAGGATTCGGTTAGCCATGGCTTGTGTAAGCAAAAGGTTGGGAGGAGTGTCATCTATAAAGAAACTAAAATACATGTGTAAACAAAAGAGAAGAGGGATGATCTACCTTGCTGGTAGAGATAACGTCCTTCATGGGAGCCGCTCTTGAAAGTCTGGTTGACAAGGGGGTTAGAGTGCCCACTACCATTCGTTGACAACAACAAACACCTCTCAAATACTTATTTTGTGCTCTCTATATGCTTTCGAAAACTTAAAAAGCTCTAGCACATGATTTAATCCCTGCTTCCCTCTGCGAAGGGCCTATCTTTTACTTTATGTTGAGTCAGTTTACCTACTCCTTTCTATCTTAGAAGCAAACACTTGTGTCAACTTTGTGTGCATTGATTCTTACATGTTTACTTATTGCACTTGTTATATTGCTTTATGTTGACAACTATCCATGAGATATACATGTTACAAGTTGAAAGCAAATGCTGAAACTTAATCATCCTTTGTGTTGCTTCAATGCCTTTTACTTTGAATCTATTGCTTTATGAGTTACCTCTTATGCAAAACTTTTTGATGCTTGTCTTGAAAGTACTATTCATGAAAAGTTTTTGCTTATATGATTCATTGTTTACTCTTTATCTATTTGTTAGCAAACTATAGATCATTGCTTTGAGTCACTTCATTCATGACATGAGCCTTGCAATATATTGATCAAGATTGTGTGAAAGCATGTCTCCTCAGAAATTATTTGTTGTTATCGTTTTACCTACTCGAGGACGAGTAGAACTAAGCTTGGGGATGCTTGATACGTCTCCAACGTATCCATAATTTCTGCTGTTCCATGCTTATATTATACCATTTGCTACATGTTTTATATACACTTCATATCACTTTTATGCATTTTCTGGGACTAACCTATTAACAAGATGCCACAGTGCCAGTTCCCTGTTTTCTGCTGTTTTTGGTTTCAGAAAGTTACTTCTGGAAATATTCTCGGAATTGCACGAAACAAAAGGCCAGTCCCTATTTTTCCAGCACGTACACGGAGTCCGAAGGAGAGACGAAGAGAGCCACGAGGTGGCCAAACCACAGGCGGCGCGGCAGTGGGCCCACCGCCGCCAGGTGGTTTGGGCCCCTCGGGGGTCCGCCGACATCGCCCCTTCGCCTATTTATTCCCCGAGACGTGAAAACCCTAAAACACCGAGCCTTTCATCCAGAACATATTCGCTGCCGCCGCCGTCGTCAACCCTAACTCGGGGGGTTCTGAAGCTCTTCCCGGCACCCTGCCGGAGAGGGGAATCATCACCGGAGGGCTCTACATCGCCATGCCCGCCTCCGGAGTGATGCGTGAGTAGTTCATCCTTGGACTATGGGTCCATAGCAGTAGCTAGATGGTTGTCTTCTCCACTTGTGCCATCATGTTTAGATCTTGTGAGCTGCCTATCATGATCAAGATCATCTTATTGTAATGCTACATGTTGTGTTTGCTGGGATCTGACTTATATTGATACCTATGTGGAGCTGAATATTATATTATCATGTCTATGTCATTTGTGATCTTGCATGCTCTCCGTTACTTGTTGAAGCCTTGGCCAAGTGAATACTTGTAACTCCAAGAGGGGGTATTTATGCATGATAGTTGGGTTCAACCTCTATTTAACCTGGGATAGTGACAGCAAGTTCTAAGGTTGTAGATGTGTTGTTGCCACTAGGGGTAAAACAGCAATGCTTTATTCAAGGATGAATGTATTGTTTACATTACGCACATTACTTAATGCAATTGTCTGTTGCTTGCAACTTAATACTGGAAGGGGTACGGATGTTAACCGGAAAGTGGACTATTTAGGCATAGATGCATGCTGGATAGCGGTCTATGTACTTTGTCGTAATGCCCAAATGAATCTCATAGTAGACACCACAGCTCACACATGCATGTTATATGCACTTATCAATTGTCAATTGCCCAGCTGTAATTTGTTTACCCAGCATGTTAGTTATCTTATTGGAGAGACACCACTAGTGAACTGTGGACCCCGGTCCATTCTTTTACATCTGAAATACAATCTACTGCAATCATTGTTCTCTACTGTTTTATGCAAACAAACATCATTTCCATTCGATACGTTTAACCCTTTGTTTTCAGCAAGCCGGTGAGATTGACAACCTCACTGTTAAGTTGGGGCAAAGTAATTTGATTGTGTTGTGCAGGTTCCACGTTGGCACCGGAATCCCTGGTGTTGCGCCGCACTACACTCCTTCACCAACACCTTCGAAGCAAACCTCGTTTTCCTACTGGTTCGATTAAACCTTGGTTTCATACTGAGGGAAAACTTGCTGCTGCACTCATCATACCTTCCTCTTGGGGTTCCCAACTGACGTGTGACGTACAAGCATTGTTTCTGGTGCTGTTGCCGGGGAGATATTCCCTCGTCAACTTAGCGCTAGCACACCACCAAGGATTTACTTCCCACCATTAGACGCCGGTTCCATTAGACGTGATAGTTAACCTTAACTGCTCATTATCATGTAACCCGGCCATGCCCCCTATATAAGACATGGCCTGAGATTGTGATAGGTGGACAAGGTCATTGCAACAGTGACAGAGATAAGCTCTCGACACTATACACCACAAAGCAAGAGTAGGTATTTACCTCAACCAGAGGGGCTGAACCTGGGTAAATCTCTCGTGTTAATCTCGTACCAGGACTGATCTATGTGCCTTTCCCACGTCTCTCTCTACGGCGTCGAATATGAGCTATATGGATACTCCGGTAAAACATGACAATTGTTGTGTTTTCAATCATTTGTTTTGCACATGTATTCCTATCGTATTCCTACACTTTCTAGATCATGTGTTCTTGAAATCATGTGAACCAAACAAGCCATTAATGTTAACAAAAACTACTATCCTCCCGCTATGCTCTGCATGTTTGGGTGCTATCTGCACCTATTCGAGGTTGTTATATCTTCTTTGTAACCTAAACATGGGTCTTCTGCTTGTTTGTTGCTGCAAGTGTCTTTGTTTTATATTATCTTGGGTTAGCTTAGTTTCCAATGAATGAAGATTGTTTTCAATGGAGCATGTTTGAATAGGTTTTGACCGACACTATACGTGAGATCCAGGTCGAGCCTGACCTTTGGGCCACATAAGTCATGCCCGAGCCCGGCTCAAGCCCAAAAATTACAACCCGACCCAAACGGCCCGACTCGATCCTGGCCTAAACGTAATTCGGGTGAGCCCGAGCCTGGCCCCGCTCGGGATTTTCTGGCGGTCGGGTATTTGGGGGTTGGGAGAGGGAGTGGACAAAGATTCTACAGCTAAGGGGAGGTCACATGATGCTTTGGAATGATTGGATGTCTCATGTTTTTGTAGGCACTTTCTCCCTCTCGGCAACCGTTACATCCACACTTTTACAATAATACCTTCAGGATTACTATAGTCTATGGGTCAATAGACTATACTTTCACACTTTTTAAGAGCTTTTAGCCCACAAACTGCCGGGGGGCAGTCAGTGGTTGGCCTAGTGTGATTTCAGTCAAATTTATCGGGGTCGAGATAAAAGCAACCTCAATACTATTCTTCAAAAAAAAACACACACACACACGACGTGATCGACCCACGCCGCCGTGGTTAACAATCACACGCCAGTTTAATTTCTTCCATAAACGTCTTCTTCAAGCTAGCTTTCACAATCGGACCAAGCACATGCACATGCATATACGTTTCAACAAGTCTTGGTTACATTTTTTTCTCCAGTCCCAATTTCGATCATTTTTGTCCTCGACTCACTCAAGCCACGAAATCAACTCGATAAGCCGCATGCCACTACGCTGCACATCAATGCAAGTTTATTTCGCAATCTACCTGAATTGTTTGGGAACCAAGTAATGACTGGAACACGGTAGGAATAATATCCAAATTATTTGCCCATCATTGCCTTATATTACACCTACCTACGTACTTCATCTTGGCCAGGTCCACTCTCTGCTACCAATTACAAACGATATGACGGAGGCAGTATCGATCCAGTGGATAAATTTGTTAATTGTCACAGTTTTTGCCTTTTTTTCCTCGGTCGTTGTCTGAATTACCTTAATGCTCAACAACTCAAATTGTATGTCAGTAAGCATAAAGTTGAAAAAGGAAAACTTTCATAATATTTTATGCCACAAACGGAAAGATTTATCGATGAAATGTATGCCTACATAGTACGCATGAATTCATATCTGCATATAATAAAGTTCTAATTTTAAGATTTAAAATATTGTTTTTGAAATTAAAAAAATAGGCTGATGTAGCCTGAGATCTATTATGCATTATTGTGACGATTACCCGATCATATATTTTATGAAAGAAAGCTCTCGACCATTCTAATGCCCTCTTAAATGGTGTTTCGTTTGAACTTACTATGTAGTATGTTGCGGAAATATTGTTCTACTAACAAAATTTTCGATTTTGCCCCCAATCTAATTTTTTTTCTTGGTCTAAGCCGGTTCCCTGAGTCGTCCGAAATATGCACATCGAGATTCCGATTATATCAGACGACTTGTATTATCGATGTAAACATAAGAAAATCTCAATTTCTTGACCGGACTTTAAAATAGTCAATAGTTTGGCAAGATGTATAATAGAACGCATAGTTAAACCCATCCTAGAGCTAATGGCAACTCCATGTGGCCCATAAAACATCCTAGGGCTAATCCCAACCTCAAGAATTGGTGGCAATCTTCTTCTTTCAACTTCTGTTTTTTTCCTTAGTTTTCGTTTCTTATTAATGGGGGCTAACGTGAAAATTTTGTCACTTGTCTTGGTGGCTTCTTGATGGAAGGATAAACATCATATTCTCTCATGTGTGATGTAAAAATGCCACTGCGTGACAACCCTAAGAGTGGTGGGCTCTTGCACATGTTTCGGCCGTTTAAAACGCTTCGAATTACTCTTCCTGCAACCCAAATGAAGAGAATATCACATCACTGTCAATGTTTCAAGCAAACAGAAATCACATTTTAAGTATTTTTTGACAAATCTGGCCCTTTTGAGCAACTAAATACGTGTATGGCCTCTTTTCAAAACTATTTTCAAATCTGGCCTCTTGAGGTCGGCGCCAAAAAGGATGGAGCCGACTTGTTCAGTTCAGGGCCATCCAGAAAATCTCATAATTTTCCTAAGGATTTAGAATTTTTTTTTAGCGAGTACGCCAAGGGCGTACCATATATTTATAGAAGATAGAATTTAGTTACAAGAATACAGACCACAATTGCGAACAAGAGTGGCTGCAAAATTTCAACACTCCAGACTCCACACACTACTGACTACTCATGGGGGGTGATATCTCCCTCCTGCGGCAACTTGCTCCCAAGTTAGCCACTCATCTCGAATTCTCCTAACCAGCTGCTCCGGGTTACATTGGTTCTTTCTGTTGTTGAAGGCCCAAGCATTGCGGTGTTTCCATAAGCTCCAGCAAACCAGAATGATTAGGGTGTCAAGCTTCCTCCATTCTCCTCTTCTGAACCATTCCTGGATGCTTGCACCAAGACTCTAGTCTATCCACCGCTGAAGGTGCAGGTAGTGTTACTCCTAGCTCTTGCGCACATCTGAACCAGACCTCTCTGGCATAGACACATTGGAGTAGAAGATGGTCAACCGTGTCCTCCTCCTGCAGGCACACAAAGCAAGGAGAGGTTTGTTCACTAGTAGAAAAGGAGGCTTTGGTGCGCCACCTTTAGTACCGGTTGTACAAAAACTGGTACTAAAGGGGGCATTAGCACCGGTTACGTTCGTGGTACCGCGGCGAGGACCTTTAGTACCGGTTGTTATTAGCAACCGGTACTAAAGGCTACCTTTAGTACCGGTTGTTCATAGAAACCGGTACTAAAGAGTTGGAGGCCACGCGGCACATGCGGCCGCGGTTGGTGGCCCCACGGCGAGACCTTTAGTACCGGTTGTATTACAACCGGTACTAAAGGTTTCGGGCACTATAACCCTTCTTCCACCCCGAGCAGCTCCATTTGAAGCAACTCGACCCAACTCCATTTTTCCTCTCTCCCAAGCTCTCCCAAGCTCTAGTTCACCCTTTTTTCTCCAACATTTGTCAAGATTGGTGGCACCCTATACAAGGGTTAGCAACTTCTTCATCTTCTCTTCCGGCATTTCAAGTTTAGCTCATTTTCGTGCAAGTTTAGCAAGTTTGATTTTGGTGGTGCTTGCAAGGTGTTTGATGAAATGCCTAAGTTAGGGATTTCATTTGTTTTATATGCATTTTGAGCTCAAATTAAAGTATAATTTGTGGTTTTATATAGTGTCCCCTTCCTCACCGCCGTCGATCGCCCGCGCCGCTCCGTCACCGACACCACCTCGGTGAGCCTCTTTTTTATCTTTTATTTTAAAAATTGTTAGTTATATGATTTAAATGCATAATTATTTCTTGTATAATTTTCTTATGTTTTTTATATATGTATAGTGTCATGGTTTTGATATCCGTCCCCTTCGGCCCTCGTCCGGTCTATGATTCGGATGTGGTATATCTTTTTAACTATTTATTTTGTTTCGTGTTTATAACAATCATGCCGACCAACTTGACGTAGATATATTTTTATTTAGGAGGTAGTTGAACCGGAAATTCCGGCCGACCCTATTGTCGAGTATTTTAAAAAAGAAAACGACGATTTGAGAGCAAAATTGAAGATAAGTGAAGATCTTCGTCTCCAATGCCTAGAAGAGAAGATGGAATTGGACTTGAAGATTGCCGACATCGTTGATGCTCACGGGGTCGAGCTTGCCGACGTCGTCGCTGCTCACGAGAGGAAGATGGATGCAATGCGCGCCAAGCTTAAAAAGATTAGAAAATATGCCATTAGTCAAGAGGCTTGGTATCATTATGCTGTTGGTTCAATAGTTACCTTGGTTGCGATTCTGATCGCATTTGTTGTTGGATTTAAATTCTTTAGATAGTTGTATGTTAGTTTCGATTGATGTATGTTTCGTGAGAACTATGTATTACATTTGGGCACTACTCTACTTTGATTTTAATGTGATGAACTTGTATAAATTAATTTGGTCACGTATCTCTATTCATTATTTAGCTGGTGTAATGGTTTTTGATGTATTTATGTAATGCAGATGAGCCGAGAATGGATGTACGGTGATCGACGCTGTCCCGAGTTCATTGATGGCATGCATCGTTTTCTCGATGTGGTTAAGTTAAACAAGCTGAAGAATGGTTTTATGATTTGTCCATGTGATGAATGTCGGAATACGAGGAATTACCCGAGCGTAAGAACCATACACTCCCACTTGTTGCGACAAGGCTTCATGCCCAATTATTTTTGTTGGACCAAGCATGGAGAAAGAGGGGTATAATGGAAGACCCTGAAGAAGAGGATGATGACAACTATCCTGTGTTCTCTGAACACGGTGATACTACAATGGGGGAAGACGAAGTTGAGCTCGAGGTCATTGTTGATCAGTCCGATGATGATGATCTTCGTCGGGTCATTCTTGATGAACAGATGAAGTGCGGAAGTGAAAACGAGTGGTCGAAGTTGGAGCGCATGTTAGAGGATCACAAAAAATTGTTGTACCCAAATTGTGAAGATGGCCAGAAAAAGCTGGGTACCACCCTGGAATTGCTGCAGTGGAAGGCAAAGAATGGAATATCTGACAAGGCATTTCAGGAGTTGCTACAAATATTTAAGAAGAGTCTTCCAAGGAATAATGAATTGCCGCACAATACATACGAAGCAAAGAAGATTGTCTGCCCTCTAGGATTAGAGGTGGAGAAGATACATGCATGCATCAATGACTGCATCCTCTACCGCGGTGAGAAGTACGAGAATTTGAATGCATGCCCGATATGCGGTGCATTGCGGTATAAGATCGGGCGAGATGACCCAGGTGATGTTGAGGGCGAGCCGAGCCCCAGGAAGAGGGTTCCCGCGAAGGTGATGTGGTATGCTCCTATAATACCACGGTTGAAACGTTTGTTCCGAAACAAAGAGCATGCCAAGTTGTTGCGATGGCACAAAGAAGACCGTAAGGAAGACGAGATGATGAGACACCCCGCTGATGGGTCTCAGTGGAGAAACATCGACAGTGCGTTTGGGGAATTTGCAGCTGACGCAAGGAACTTAAGGTTTGGTCTAAGTACAGATGGCTTGAATCCGTTTGGGGAGCAGAGCAGCAGTCATAGCACCTGGCCCGTGACTCTATGTATCTATAACCTTCCTCCTTGGTTGTGCATGAAGCAAAAGTATATTATGATGCCAGTGCTTATCCAAGGCCCGAAGCAACCCGGCAACGACATTGATGTGTATCTGAGGCCATTAGTTGACGAACTTTTACAGTTGTGGTCTGACGAAGGCGTACGTGTGTGGGATGAGTACAAACAGGAGGAATTTGGCCTACGAGCGTTGCTGTTTGTAACCATCAATGATTGGCCTGCTCTTAGTAACATTTCAGGACAGTCAAACAAGGGATACAATGCATGCACGCACTGTTTAGATAAGACTGACAGTATATATTTAGGTAACAAGAATGTGTACCTTGGTCATCGTCGATTTCTTCCAAACAGGCATCCCGTAAAAAGCCAGGCAAGCATTTCAAAGGTGAGGCAGATAACCGAACGAAGCCTACACGCCCTGATGGTGATGTTATATATGGCATGGTCAAGGATTTGGAAGTAATATTTGGAAAGGGTCCTGGCAGTCTAAATGTTCCAAAAGACGCTAACAAGCGCGTACCCTTGTGGAAAAAGAAATCTATATTTTGGGATTTACCCTATTGGAAAATCCTAGAGGTTCGCTCTGCAATCGACGTGATGCACGTGACGAAAAATCTTTGCGTGAACCTGCTAAACTTCTTAGGCGTGTATGGGAAGACGAAAGATACATCGGATGCACGGCAGGACCAGCAAAGTACGCACGAACGAGACAACCTGAATCCAGAGAAGTACCAAGGTACTGCCAGCTACGCTCTTACCAAAGAAGAGAAGGAGATCTTTTTTCAAGTCCTGAGCAGTATCAAGGTCCCGTCTGGCTACTCGTCGAATATAAAGGGAATAATAAACATGGCAGAGAAAAAGTTCCAAAACCTGAAGTCTCATGACTGCCACGTGATTATGACACAATTACTTCCGGTTGCATTGAGGGGGCTTCTACCGGAAAACGTTCGAGTACCCATTGTGAAGCTATGTGCATTCCTGAATGCAATTTCTCAGAAGGTAATCGATCCAGCAACTCTACCAAGTTTACAGACGGGTGTGGTCCAATGTCTTGTCAGCTTCGAGTTGGTGTTTCCACCGTCCTTCTTCAATATTATGACGCACCTCATAGTTCACCTCGTCGAAGAGATTTCCATTCTCGGTCCTGTATTTCTACACAACATGTTCCCCTTTGAGAGGTTCATGGGAGTCTTAAAGAAATACGTTCATAACCGTGCTAGGCCAGAAGGAAGCATGTCCAAGGGCTATGGAACAGAGGAGGTCATTGAGTTTTGTGTTGACTTTATTCCTGATCTTAAGCCGATCGGTGTTCCTCAATCGCGCCATGAGGGGAGACTGCGTGGAAAAGGCACGCTAGGAAAGAAAGCAACAACATGTATGGACGGGCATTCTTTCACTCAAGCACACTACACAGTTCTACAAAATTCCAGATTGGTGGCTCCGTATATCGTGAAACACATGGATATTTTACGCTCCCAATACCCGGAGGAGACTAACTTCTGGATTAAAGGGAAACACGTGGATACTTTCGGCAGTTGGTTGCGTACACATCTCATTAATAACACACTGTTGGACAAGAGCTATACTTGTTGGCCAAGTCACCATCTTCGACTATATTGACTTTCCAAGGGTACGAGATAAATGGGAATACATTTTACACGGAAACCCAAGACAAAAAGAGCACTAACCAAAACAGTGGTGTCCGCTTTGATGCAACAAACGACGATGGGACAAAGGACACATATTATGGTTGCATACAGCAGATATGGGAACTTGACTATGGACCTTCTTTTAAGATCCCTTTGTTTCAGTGCAAATGGGTCAACCTGTCAAGCGGGGTAGAGATAGACCGGCGGTACGGAATGACTACAGTGGATCTCAAGAATCTTGCGTACCGCACCGAGCCATTCGTCCTAGCCAATGATGTGGCTCAGGTTTTCTATGTGAAGGACATGTCTTCCAGACCGAAAAAAAGAAAAGATAAGCAAGCCGGTACATCATACGATGAGCCAAAGCGCCACATAGTTCTTTCAGGAAAAAGAAACATCGTGGGAGTGGAGGACAAGACAGACATGTCAGAAGATTACAATAAGTTTGATGAAATTCCGCCCTTCAAAGTGAAAACTGACCCAAGCATCGTGTTAAATGATGAAGAATGTCCATGGCTACGGCGCAATCAGAAGAAAGGGACACACAAGAAGAAAAAGTGAACACTAGATAGGGATGTTGTTGCTGATGTGTAATAATGTATTAAACCTTTTATGTAACTATGTCCTGAAAACTCAGAAGAGAGATCTAAACACTATGTCAATCAGCTGCAGTTTTACCAACACAATCGCGTGGTCGTGAGACGGCAAATCGGCCTTCGATCCAGAGAGCGGCAAGACGTCTCTGATGATTTGCAACAAGTGTTGGGGATGTTGCTAATCATCAGAGCGTCTTGCCGCTGCTTGGATCCGACCAAACGGTTGCAGGACGTAGCTAGGGAACCCGAATGTTTTGTGTTTGAGCGCCACTTCGATCCAAGCAGCGGTAAGACGTCTCTGATGATCTACAACCGTCCGGCAAGACATCTCTGATGATCTGCAACCGTTTGGAACGGTCGCAGGTCATCAGAGATGTCTTGCCGCTGGTTGCCCAAAGATGCCTCTCCGAGTGACGCTGGAATGTTTTGTGTGAGTGAGTGAGTGACCCTGGAATTCCGGGAGGGGGGCTATATATAGGGTACGAAGTGGTCGTGATACTGCTGATCCAACAGCTCACAATCCCTCAAAAGAAACACACCCCTGATCCAACGTCTCACAAGCGCTTGAAAGAAACACACGATCCGTGTGCTTCTTTAGTCCCGGTTGGTAACACCAACCGGGACTAAAGTCGGGCTCACCCCTGATCCAACATCTCACAAGCGCTTGAAAGAAACACACGATCCGTGTGCTTCTTTAGTCCCGGTTGGTAACACCAACCGGGACTAAAGTCGGGCTCACCCCTGATCCAACGTCTCACAAGCGCTTGAAAGAAACACACGATCCGTGTGCTTCTACCGGGACTAAAGTCGGGCTTTGCGGAGCCACGTGTCCTCCCCCAGCGCTGCCCTAGCCATGTGTCTTCCCCTAGCGCTGCCCTGGAGGTCTTTATATATTGTCGCCGACGGGTAAACCCTAATCCACCATTCCTAGCCACGAACGCATCCTCTCCATGAGATGGATCCGCCACGCCCGCCGCAGCGCCTTCTGGACGAGGTCGAGCGTTCTCGGCAGAGCGCGCTTGGGCGCTACCGCGGGAGCCTATCCCGCCATATGCCCACGAGCCCGGCGTGGAGAGGAATGCCCTCCTACCGGCCTCCTGCTCCGGTGCCAGAGGAGGTGAGGAGGACGTACGAGCGCGCGTGGTCCGACGTCCCTGACCCCGACGAGGATGCGTACGCCGCAGGGGTGGCGTGGGGATCCGCGGCCGTACCTCCACCAGTCGCCGCCGCCCCTCCCAACGAGGAGGATGACGACGACGACGACTTCGACTGGAGCGACTATGAGGAAGAGCGCGGCGGGCCGCAAATGCAGGAGGCCCTTGAAGCCTCCTTCCAGTCCGTCCACGACGACCGTGTACAGCGAGCCAGAACTGCCTGCCAGCTCAAGGCGAAGGAGGCTTCCGAGCTGGATTGGGCGCTGAAAGACTCATCCTCCATGGATCTTGCCCTCCGCCGCAAACGTGCGCGCGAGAACCGGGCGGCCGCGAACGGGGCTGGCTCCTCCCGCCGTTCCTCCTAATAATAATGAATGTGTATTTCCAATGTGTATTTCCAATGTGTAATAATAATGAATGTGTATTGTCAAGAAGCTTCAAATAGATAGATAATTTCGAGCGCTGGGGAGGACACGCGCGTGTCCCCCTACGTATTGACGTCGTTGACAAATAGATAATAGATATAAAAACAGAAAACAAATAGATAGATAATTATTACAATTTTGTAGACAATTAAATTAAATATATATTAAAGAAAAAGAAACTAGAGAAAAAAACAAAATAGAAACCAAATAGATATAAAAACAGAAAACATAAGAAAGAAAAAAGAAACTAGAGAAAAAAATAATCAAAAGCCCATTAGTACCGGTTGTAAACTACAACCGGTACTAAAGGGGTGGGCTTCGCGCGCGAAATTTCGCCGCAGCCCAAACAACCTACAACCGGTACTAAAGACCCTTTAGTACCGGTTGTAGAAAACAACCCGTACTAAAGGTTGTTTGAATGCAGTTAAGCAGTGGATCGACGCCTCGCTCTCCCCAAATCGCCAAGTTGCTCGACGCCGCCGACGCCTCCTCCTCGACGCGACCCTGCTCCGGCGAAGCCCTGCCCCGGCGAACCCCTGCTCCGGCGGCCCGCCGCGCGCCCTCCGCCCTGCGCCATCTCCGGCCTCCCCCGTCGCGCGCGTGCCCCTGCCCCCGGCCCCCGGCCTCCGCCGTCGCCTGCGCCCTGCTCCGGCCGTCCTCCGCCGCGTGCGCCGCCTCCGCCGTCGCCTGCCCCTTCTCCGGCCTCCGCCGCGCCCGCCCCCTCCGGCCTCCTGCTCCGGCGCCCTCCACGCCGCCCTGCTCCGGCCTCCGCCGTCGCTTGCGCCCTGCTCCGGCCAATCGAAGGTAATTTTTTTATTTATTTTTTCAGTACTGTTCTTTTTTTAGTAGTGTTCATTTTTTAGTAGTTTTGAGTAAATTTTAGTACTGTGCATTTTTTTTTATGTTTGAATTTTAGTTGAAAACTAAGAAAACAAAATTTTAGTAGTGTGCATTTTTTTTATGTGTGAAAGAAAATGTAGCAATTTTTAGTTTTAGCAATTTTGTAAACTTAGCAATTTTAGCAAATTTTGTAAACTTAGCAAAAAATTTTTTGTAAACTTAGCAAATTTTGTAAACTTAGCAAGTTTTAAAATTTGTTTAGCTTATTATTGTTTAGGTTAATTTTGCTAAGTTAGAAATATTGCTTAGTGTAGCAAATATTGCTTAATTTTGCTAAGTTAGAAATATTTACTTATTTACTAGAATTTTGTTTAGCTTAATTTTGCTAAGTTAGAAATATTTACTTATTTAATTTTGCTAGGTTAGAAACATTACTACAAATAACTTTGAAAATTTTGCTAAGTTAGAAAATTTTGCTAAGTTAGAAATATTTTGCTAAGTTAGAAATATTTACTTATTTAATTTTGCTAAGTTAGAAACATTACTAAAAATAACTTTGAAAATTTTGCTAAGTTAGAAATATTTTGCTAAGTTAGAAATATTTACTTATTTAATTTTGCTAAGTTAGAAACATTACTAAAAATAACTTTGAAAATTTTGCTAAGTTAGAAATATTTTGCTAAGTTAGAAATATTTTGCTAAGTTACTAAAATAATTTTGCTAAGTTAACTTTGAAAGTTAATTTTGCTAAGTTAGAAATATTGCTAAGTTAGAAATTATTCTAGTAAATAAGTAATTATGTGCATTGTCATTTTTTTATTCTAGTAAATATGTGAATTTTGCTAAGTTTGAAAATTCTAGTAGCAAAGTTTCAAAATTTAGCAAAGTTTGAAATATTGCTAAGTTTGAATTACAAATTTGCAGTGACATTGAGCTATGGAGGACGATGCCCCCATCATCGACGCCCCGGACTTCATCCGAGACTTGGAGAAAGAAGAACGCTTTCAAGCACTTATATTTCATAAGACCCTTGGACCCAATTCCGATGGAGAAGATTCCGACGAAGAAGACGGCGAAGATTTCAGCGCGAAATGCTTGAACGACTCCGGTGAGGGACTTGAGTTACAAAACTTCAGAGACGACGACGAAGAAGAAGTGCGTTAGAAAACTCCGTAGAGAACTCCGGCAAGGTATATATTAAGTCTTGTTGATCACTAGCTAGATGCATTAATTGATTTATATGCGCACTTATTAACGAAACATTTTTCTTTCAGCCCTCTGGATCTACGTCAATCCGTAAACGAGGCCCGGCCCAAGGGTTAAAGCTGCCGGATGGTGCAAAGTTGTCGATCGACGAAGTTAGCATAAAAGGCAAACCGGAGAAACCCGATGGAATCTCCACTAAATACATAGCTCAATGCGGATTTCTTGTAAGGGACATGGTCCCGATCACCGTTGCAGAATGGAATGAGCCGAAGAAAAAAAACATTGGCGCAAAATATGTCGAGGAAGAATTAAAGAAACCCTTTGGGAGTCGATATTGGGTTCTTTCAGCCTACCGGCAGATCTCCCACAGAGGAGGAAGGATAAAGTCAAGGAGTGGACTCTTAGCAAGATGGCCGAGCAATTCAACAACTGGAAGAAATCATTGTGGAGAAAATATGAGAAAAAACTCCAGATTTCACTGGACATCTAGAGAAGCTAAAAGATGACTGGCCTGAATTTGTGGCGTATAAGAAATCGGCCGTCGCTGTGGCCCGATCGAAACGAAATAAGTTGAATGCTAAGAAGAAGAAATATTTCCATCGTTTGGGCTCAGGTGGCTACAAGACTGCCGTGCCTAAGTGGGAAGCCTATGAAAACGAGCTGCGTCAAAAAGGGATCATTCCACAGACAGATGACTGGCCCGACAGGTCCAAGTTATGGTTGTTCGCGCATGGGGCAGTGTTGGACCCAAACACAGGGCTGATTGTTGCACAGGGAAAATGGAAGAAAAGAATTACAAGAGTCACCAAAAAACTAGTTGACGCAATAGAACTAGTCCGACAGGGAAAATATGTTCCCGATAGAGAGGACGACGAGCTTTCACTCGCCCTCGGGAATAAAGAACACTGGGGACGATGTCGAGGCAGAGGAGGCGGGGTTGGTTTTCTTGAAGGGTTTCCGGAGCACGCTGCAACTTATAGAAAACATTGCAGAGGTAAGAAGAGGGAGGCGGAGAGGTTTACTGCATTAGAACGCCAGATGCAGGATGTGAAGGAGCAACTGGCCTTAATTACCCAGCAAAGGGAATCTCAGCCGCGAGTAGAAGATCATGCAGTCGATGTCTGCCCATCTCAGCGGAAAAGCAGCGTGGGTTCCACGCAGCTACAAGATCCTGCAGTTGATGAACCAGTTGATGAACCGTCGGCGGCGCGCTACCCCGTGGATGATATCACGGAGAAGACAAATTGTGAGTTACATGCGCCAATGAAGAACATTAGTTTTCCGGTGGCGAATGGCTATGCTTTACCGCATCAACTTGGATCAACCTTCCATTTTGGTGAGATTCCGGCTGGATTTGCTCGTGTCGGGGTGACGAAAGTTATGTCGGGATTCAGCTCAATCCATCTTGACATTCCCGGAGCTGAAGGCGAGAAGACATTGGGAGATGTCGAACTTGGTATCGTTCTATGGAAGAAGAAATATATCAAGTTTCCAGACTCGGCGCCAAGGCCACCGACTCCTCCGGTTAGAAATTCACCACAGCAAAGTCCACCCTCCTCCCCCGACGATTGGGAGCCCACCGCGAGTCCATCGCCCGCGCCGTCCCGTCAGCCGACTGCTGCGCCCACTAGTAGTTTGACAAAGCGGAAGCTGTTCACGTCGTCCCCTGTCAAGAAACGTGCAAAAAAAACCAAGGAAGTCAAGGCTCCTGAGAAGTTAGCTGGCGAGATGACTCAGGAGGAATTAGAAGTGAGCACACGTGAAGAGGCGAGAGCCTTTTTTGAACAGAAAAAAAGGAAAGACTGGAGGCAAGACTGGACCCCATGAAGGAACTTCTGAAGACTATACCAACTGAGGTAAAAGATCACACCGTTGACAACCTATATGACCCTCCACCACCGCCCCTTTCAGACTATGAGCGAGGTATTGAAAAGGTACTTTCCTCACAGATGGAGCAAGAAAAAGCGTGCGGGAAAAGAGTTGCCCAGCTCGGAGAACAAGAAGCACAATCGATCGCCCCGCTCATTGTGCCTTCTGAAGCTCGGGAAATCGAGCATGGAGAAGTTGTCATTGGCGACACAGGTTGCCCCATAGCGCAGATAACAATTCAATATAAATTTGAACTCGGGCTGCCTCTGGTCGAAAATCCGAGTGCTCTAACAACACAGTTATATAAATTGCATAACTGGTACATGGCCGCCGCAAAAGAAGGGAAAATGTGTCTCATGGCGGGAGTTAAGGAACAACACTACTTCCGACAATATGGTGTGGAGGTTGCGTTCTCCGAACTTTTTCAGATGTACAATCAACTTGCTCTCGACAAATCTATCATCAGCTGCTATTGTCTGTAAGTAATTTATTCGTGTAATTTAATTATTTATAGTTAAGCTCGTTCATTGCTTGTAATTATCCTCACAACATTTTTTGTACGCTATTATGCAGAATGAAGATTCGTGAATGCCGAATGGGAGGAATCTGGGACATTGGGTTCATTGACCCGGATAAAGTTCATGAAGTCACCGTACAAAGTCCTCTGTATGCCCAGGAAACAGAGGACGTTTTGCTAACGTGTTTTAAGCGACAAAGTACCAAAAGGAAATACTTTTTCCTTACAACTTCGGGTGAGTGTTACTGTCTTGTACACATTCTATTTTGCTTTCCCGATATTAAGTGTAATTGATGAGTTCTGAATACCTGCGTATATAAATGTGCGCAGGTACCACTTCATTCTGCTAATCATTAGACTCGAGGAAGGAGAAGTTGAAGTCTGGGACTCATTAAGGAAAGATCAAGATGATTACAAAAGCGTGCGTCTAATGCTCAAGAGGTAATTTCAATCGCACTATATCGTCCTCTTTCGTTCATTTCCGGATATCAAAAGTATAAGTAATAACTCCTCAATTCATTTTCTTTTCCGGGCAGGGTTTGGAAAAGTTCATCGCGGAAGAACGCGGTGAATGGAAAGATAAGCTGGAGTTCAAGGCTAACAACGTAAGTACTACTACGTATCTAGGTCTGTGTATCTTTCTAATACCATTATCATTCTCTTGATTATTATTTGATTAAATTAAATTCTTGTATAGTGGTGTCTGCGACAACCACAGGGGACGGAACTATGTGGATACTACGTTTGCGAGTATATTCACATGAGGGTCAATGAGAGAGTCAATAGTATAAGAAATCGAGAGGTACGTAAACATCATACACAACTTTTATTTTGCTACCATCAATCATGTTTAGTTTCGATCATAACTGATTTGATCTCCTTCTTTTAAAGATGGCAAGGAAGCGGAACCAGCTCCTACTAAAAAACCGCGTAAAAGCTATTGCGGAGGAATTGGCGGGATTCATTCTGACGCATGTCGTAGATGAATTCGGTGAATTCCACTATGTCGATTAATAGACTCCCTCCATGCATGTACTAGCTAGCGGTGATCTCCATTGTAATTATGAGTACTTTATATGTAACGAGAGTACTTTATATGTGTAATGAGTACTTTATATGTGTAGTGAGTACTTTATACGTGATCTCCTCCGAAACCCTGAAAAATGAGCGAAAAGGAAAAAAACAGAAACCCTAAACCCTGAAAATAAGCGAAAAGAAAAAAACCGAAAACCTAACCCCCTGAAAAAATAAGGGGGGGCAAAAAAACAGGAACCTTTAGTACCGGTTGGTATACCAACCGGTACTAAAGGTCCTCAGCTGCGCGCGCGCAGGTTCGGCCACGTGGAGGGCCTTTAGCACCGGTTGTTATACAACCGGTACTAAAGGGGTACCCCTTTAGTCTCGACCTTTTAGTACCGGTTGCACAACCGGTACTAAAGGCCCAATAAGACCGGTACTGATGCCCTGTTCTCTACTAGTGGTTCCTGCAAATGATGCCTGAACCTTCTATCTGAAGTCCACAGGCGGTATTGAATGGCAAGCCAAGCAAAAATCTTGCACTTCAGCGGCGCCTTGGACTTCCAGATCCATTCATGCGCGTTGAACTCCACTCTACCAATGCAAAGTCTTTTGTAGGTGGCACTTGCTGAATACTGCCCTGATTTGGAGCACGGCCAGCTGAAACTGTCATCCTCGAGCTCATTTCGCTGCACTGAAGCGATAGCTAACCATAGCCTGACGCATTGGGCAGTCCCCTCCTCCGATAGTTCCTCCTAGATGCCCTGATCCGGTTATTTTGGTGTAGTCCTTCCTCAACAGTTCTCTTATTTTTGTTTCTCGTGCTGACAAGCGCAACCACTGCCGGAGCAATGAAGCCCGCCGCCCGGCCGTCTATCCAAGCATCCTTCCAGAAGAAGGTGTCTTTGCCTCTGCCCACCTTGATGTTCACGAGACTCTGGAACACACCGAGGGTTGCAGAATCCTTCAGCATTGTCAGCCCCTGCCAAGGTCTTTGCTTATCCGTTCGTGCTAGCCAAATCCAACGGACCCGGAGAGCCAGCCCCTGCAAACGCAAAGTTTTGACACCCAGACCACCATATTTTGTAGGCCTGCAAATTCTTTCCCACGCCACAAGGCAATCTCCATCGTTTGCTTTGTCCTTGGCCGCCCAGAAGAAGGCACACATCCATCTATCGATCTCCTCCAAGAGCCATAGAGGTGCCTCTGCTACTAGAAGATGATGGATTGGTCTCGCAGTCACCACTGACTTAATCAGGACTAGTCTCCCCTGTCGAGCCAGTAGGCCACGCTGCCAGGCCGGCACTCCCGCGATTGCCCTATCCAGCATGGGCTGCCATTCTGCCTTTGTGAGGGGTCGCAGTGCCAGCTGGAGCCCGAGGTAAGTGATTGGAAAATTCTCCACCTTGCAGCCCAATATACTCTGAACTTGTTGTTGCTCTTGCTCTGAACATCGAATGAAGGTTGCCGTTGTTTTCTGATAGTTCATCCTTAGACCAGAAGCACCACCGAACAGGTTTAAAATTTCCCTAATTGCAAGCAGATCCGAGGTCTTCGGTTTGCAAAATAGGACTACATCATCCGCAAAGGCCGACATACGCTGCAAGGGCCGTATACCCGGCAAATTAGACAACAAATTACCTTCAGCCGCTCGCATGATCAACAGCGTGAGTACCTCCATAGCCATAACGAAAAACATAGGGAGATTGGATCCCCTTGCCTCAGACCACAAGCGTGCACAAAACTCTGCCCTAGAACACCGTTAACCACCACTCTCGTAGATGCTGTCCGAAAGAGTATAGCAATGCGTTTCGTGTATAGCTCACTAAACCCCAGCTGCTTTAGAACCTCAGAGAGAAAAGACCAGGAGAGGGTGTCGAAAGCCCGTGAAAGAGGGATGGGTCTGGCATGTAGAAGGTCGACGCCATCCTCTCTGGAGCCGACCTCAGGGGCCAGATTTGGAAATAGTTTTGGAGAGAGGCCAGAACTAAGATTAGTTTCGCTCAGAGGCCATATTTGGCAAAAAAATACTCATTTCAAACCCATCATCTCCTAGATACATATATAGATGTTTCGTAATTTGAAATATAGAGAATTAATATAAGATTAAATTGCATAACACCACCTCTTTTCGGGTTTTTAAGTTGCATATAACCCAAATATTGGAGTCCGACATTTTGAAAGTGGTTACTTTCTTAGTTTCTTACACCTGTTTGCAGACCTAAAGCCTCAAAATAGGTGGCTTTGTTAAACCTTTTGCAACCTAAAGACCCAAAAGGGTTGTTTTCTGCACACAATTTTTTTTAAAGTGGTGGTTCCCATAGTCCCAAAAATGGTGTTTTATGAAATTTGCTCTTAGCATAAATATACATTCCTTCTCTTAGTTAAGAGACAACCCTTTAGCGCTTAGGGAGGATGTATTTCTTCATTTTTACCAGGTTTCATCTTTTAGTCATATGTTCTGTTGAATTTAAAGAAACACACTAGAGGCATATCATGATTTAACTGTTAGAGATAATGCTAAAGTATAATCATTATACATAACATTTTTATTGCCAGCTCTAGATGACACTAAGAGTTAAAGGGAATGTAAAACGGTTGAGAAGGAAAATATTTTCCTTAGTACTCCTTGCCATTTGTAGATAATGATAAAAATATATTATACATTAGGTTATCTCTTTTTGTTATATGTAAAAAAAATATGGCACGCCACTAAAATAACGTAAGTAAGAGATGAAATCTAGTACAGTGAAGATAAGATAGTAAATCCCATGTGCTACGAGATCATCTTTTAGTCAAGTGGAATACTTTTTTTTTCATTTTGTCGTTTTCAAGTCAGTAGTTATCTTGCATGGCTTATATAACACGTTGTTAAAATGTTGTCACGATTTTTTTTGTTTACGGTATTGGTACATCTAAACTTTGTAAGATTTTATTATGTCTAAATCGACCCCAATTAGTTGTGGACACTTTCACATGTTTTGACTTACTAAAACACTTTGAGTTACTCTCCCGGTAATAAAAATGAGAGAATATCACATCACTATCCATGTTTCAAAAATACATGAAAGTTGGCATGTTTAACCATTGGGGCATGTGAAATTAGGTGACATCGGCTCCTAGATACATATATAGATGTTTCCTAATTTTCAATGGAGAGAATTAATATAAGAGTAAATTGCACAAAACCACCTTTTCTAGGGATTTAAGTTACATATAACCTGAATCCAGGGGTCCAACCGTTTGAAAGTGGTTACTTTTTACGCCTATTTGCAAACCTAAAATCCGAAAAAAGGTGGCTTAGCTAGTTGTTATACCTATTGTGTGACCTAAAGCCTCAAACGGGAATGTATTATGCAACAATTATTTTGAAAGCTGTGGTTCCCATAGTCCCGAAGGTGGTGTTTTATGCATTTTGCTCTTAGCATAATTATACTAGCATTCTCTTAGTTAAAAGGCAACCTCTTAGCGCTTAAGGGAGGATATATTCCTTTATTGTACCAGATTTCATCTCTTAGTCATACTTTCTAGTTGAATTTTAAGGAACACAATATTTTAGAGGCATACCATGATTAAATTGTTAAGACAATGCTAAAAGATAATCACTGTACATACTTTTTGTTGTCAACACTCAATGACCCTGAGATTAAAATGTTTTTCTGAGCCTCCTCGTCATTTGGAGATAACGATAAAAACATGTTATACATTCGGTTATCTCTTAGAGTACTGGTTGTGAAGGAAGTATTTTTCAATGTCCTCGTTGTAATTTGGAGATACACTAAAAACATGTTATATAATTGTTTATCTCTATTGTTATATATAGAAATTAATTATCACACACCACTAAAATGACGTAACTGAGAGATAAAATCTAGCACAGTGAACAAATTGTACATCTTGTGTACTAGGAGATCATCTCTTAGTTAAGGTGGATTTTCTTTTCATTTTTCTCATTTGCAAGTCAGCAATCATCTTGCATGGTGTGAAAATGTTGTCACAAAAGCATTACTTTGTTTTACATTATTAATACAGCCTACAACTAAACTACGTAAGCTTTTCTTGTGTCTAAATCGACCCTCCATGTATCTGCGTCAAGGTTCACGTATGTGACAGAAATCAAGATTAGATCAAACGGCTAAATCATGGACCTAGACATGACAAAATCTCAATCAACTGAGACGTGGACATAGTGTTTTGCAATAAGTATGTTCAGATATAGACAATAGTTTGTCAATAGTATAAGATCGATCGTGCATCCAAACGTAGATTTGAGAAAAGAGCATGAGCAGCTTAATTTTGCTATCAGCATATGGCCACGCAACAGCTTAATTTTGCTGGCAACATCGAGTGGCGCCGGCCGGTCAGCCGCCTGAATCCCAACTGTTACGAAACCGTGGAGCAGCGCGCACGCAGGAATCTCGGCGCGCCAACCGAAACATCCCCATGCACGCATGCCCCTCGATCGTGACGCCATCGTTACTCGAGACTGTGCTCACACTGTCACTTCGATTCTCGTTCTCGATCCCTCTATATATCCGCGTCGCCTCAATCGTAAAGATGGATCTCCAACTACCAGCACCAACAAACCGCCGGCGGCCATGGAGGAGTTCCAAGAAGCCGACGTCCTTTGGCCGGACCACCGCCGCACCGACGATGACGGCCAGCATCAGCAGCAGCCGCGCCGGAAGAGCACGCAGTCCCGCGTCGACGCCGCGCGCGCGCCGCGGCAGGCGTCGTCGGCGCCCGTGGGCATCCCGGAAAGAAGGTCCCCGACGACGGAGCAGGGCTCGTGGGCGCGCAGACAGTGCAGCGACGACGGAGACGGGCCGGCGTCGTTCGTGGCGCCGCACGAGATGGCGGCGCGGCGGCGTTGCGCGGAGGCTGAGGTGGAGAGGTCAGTGTGCGTGGGGCACGGGCGTACGCTCAAGGGGCGTGACCTCCGCTCCTCCGCACCGCCGTGCTCCGCATGACCGGATTCCTCGAGACCTGAACCTGATCAGCCGCCGTTCGCGCGCGCGCGCGTCTGATCCGGCGAGCCGACCGAACAGTTTTGCATCTCAATTAAGTTTGTGCATGAAGTAGCTAGTATGAATTAAATTGTCTATCAATTTGCACCAAGAGGATCGATGATGCAGTCTGAAACTCGGAACGATCTCGACCAATTCGAGCGAGCGAGATGTCTCTGAGTCTATCGAAATGTAGAGCATACTGAAAGCGCGCAGCACCCATTCCAGTCGTGTTCTAGACTTTTAGGGATCTGGGACGGCGACATAGCGCACGAAATGGTCAAGATCGAGGTCTCGTCAGCTGGAGTGGGATAGAGTATGTGTAACAAAAACCGGTGAGAGAAATAGATGTATTCGGATTTGGATTTAGCGGCAGCGATCACTCTCTAGCTGTTGCAGTCTTCCGCGTAAGCGTCCTTCTATTATCTAGGTGAATGTAGATGTTTGAAGTTTGAACCTGTACTCTCATCATAGACTCGATCATGAGTAGGTGCCTGTTCCTTTCTTACCACTTCTCTTTCACTGTGCTTCTCAGCTGTTGTGTAGACTAGCAGCTTCATGCAAGGCGTGTGCGCAAATGTCAAATGCATAATTTATTTTGCACGACACACGACCAGCGTAAGAGTTACGTGTTTCGGCGGCCCTCGCACCAACAAGGATCCTTGTATACCTTTCAAGGATAGCAACTTTTATTCGATAAGCCATGCACGAGTGATGTCTAGAAGACCAGAAAGAGCCAAATTAATAAATCAGTCTTATGACACCAGGTTAACCTATAAGAGTACGCCAGGAACAGACGACGTAGCACACTTTGGGCTTCAGAAGTAGAAGTGCACAACTACAAATCATTAGGTTCATGATCGTTCGTTCATACGCGCATGCATCAGACTATAGAAGTTCAGGATAAGGCGGCCACGAAATTCAAGGGGGTCGCAATCGCATAGATGTCACCGTACGCGTGTTAATCATATACATTGGTAACCTAGCAAGTAGTCCATAGTATGGTAGCAGTACCCTCGCGGAGTTATAAGAAGATCGAGCTTAGCTCATGGATAACACTTGATCACTCGTGTCCCGATCTAATTGGTCCGATCTCTAGCAACTGGAATAGTGAACTTATTAGCTCATGCAAATACATGAAGACTTTGAGGATAACCCTGCATCGCACCTGAACAAACTAAAAACATCAATAAATACACTAGAGGAATTTTCACCCACACACTAGGTGCGATACAAAAGTAAAATAGGAATAGAGACTAAACCAGGTGCCGGCGGTGCAAGATCATACGGGGGGCCACCGCCGGAAGGGCGTACCCAGGTTCAGCAGATGACACCGGGTGCAAGCTATTTTTCTTGGTAATTTTCATGTATGCTATAGTGGGTGTGACACCCCTTTTCAAAAGAAAAATATGTGTGATTCATATTTGGACACTGGGTTATTTTCTCTCTAGGTCCGCCACTATTGGGTGGGGTGGTTCCAATGGTAGGGGAAAATGGGTTGTGGACCAGAAATACAGAGATTTGGGCCAATATTGGGAGGGGGTCGGCTATTTTTAAAAAAACTAGGCAAAAGTTTTGCCTTTTATATTGATGAAGAAGGAGCAAACAGGGGTGGGCCTAAGCCCAAAAAGGAAAAACACACCACGAACTACATTAAGAGATAATTTCCGCAAGATGTTTGGCCCCCGCTAGAATCCAGTCATGGCCTTCGCTTTTGATTTTTTGGATGAGCATGCACGGCATGGCAAATTTATTGCTGAAGACCCTAGCATTTCGTTCCTTCCAAATTTCACAGGTGATGAGAACAATAGCCATCTTGAGACATTTCAAATGCGCGTGGGAGATTTTGAAATGTCTTTCCAATAGTGAAGAACCGTAGGAGATCATGGACAATGCATTGCGGGATGGCCGGCAAGAGAGCCAGGATCCCGCAGCAGCCCAAATAAGCTTGGAGTAGCGACACTCAAAGAGAATGTGTCTGGCAGTCTTAGGATGGCATCTGCAAAGCTGGCAAGTTGGCTGGTGAGACCATCCGCGTATAGAAGACGATCCGACATACAGAGTCTGTTTTGCACATCAAGCCAAGCAAAGAAATGACACTTGGAGGAGCCCCGAACTTCCAAACAATCTTCTCGAAGGTGCAGCTCATGGAACCAAGAAATTGGGCTTTGTAGGCTGAGCTCGCAGTGTAGAGGCCATCAGATGTAAGGGTCCAGGTGATGGTGCCCTCAATGCGAGGGGTGAGAGAAATGTCAGCCACTTTGCTCCATAGGTGGACGAGAACTGCATTATGTGGTCTGTCGTAAAGGTGTCAATGGGGAGGTCTGAGATCTATTCTTTCTCAATCACAAACAGATCTATTCTTTCTCTTGGAGATGGAAAACAGAAGGGCGCCACGCCCTTAGGGGTGCATCCATCCAACCAAGAGGAGTTCCAGAAGGAGGCTTTATGACCATCACCCAACATAATTTTTGTGCAAGCTTTGAAGAGTTGTTTATCTTTGTCATCATTCAACCTCCCAAATTTGTAGGTATTCACCTTGCACTATAGGTCTACTGTTCTTGGGCTTGGGGAGGGGGCTGGCCCGCCTGGCATACACGTAGCTCCGATGTTGTTCATCATCCCCTTCGACATCTTATTGCTCTCCACCATGAATAGGAGTAGTTCACCCCCCCGGAATATGGGTTTGTTGTAGTGGCTTGTATCAATCTCTCTATGTGCTTCTATATCTTTAGATCGTATGACATGCCGGCCCGGCCTACATGACTATGATCACAGTTATGTATCTTTTTCTCTTTTTTTTGAAGCTGAAGTTATGTATCTTTCATGGTGGATCCTTATTTATGAGATGTAAATTATTCTATGCAATTCTTGTTATGGTTGATTATGACATATTTATAGGTATATTGTTACTCTATAGTTAATGCTATAATTGAATTTTTTAGATCGAGTGGATTGAAGGATGTGATTAGTAAAATCACAGTTGCTCATTGGTAATTTTTTGAACCGCCTCACAAAGAATAAAGAAAGGATATGTATACTTATGGATGTGGTGTCTATACAGACGTTAATTTGTCATATTTATCAACCATTATGTCTATATCTATGATTTATATTTTGTGTCACCACGTTTATGAGATAGATATCAGCTGAACCCATGAAACCTTGTTCATTTTTCTTCATATAAGAAACATCCATTGATTTGCTCAACATATACTTTTATTCGTTGTATTTGTTAAAATACCCAAATACCTTATCTCATTATCATATCATTTAAGAACTTATCTAATACGAACGTTGCAAGTAAAAAAAGTACTTTGATATTGTTGGGGACATCACGATACTTTTAGTTTTTTTTACATGTTGCTTGACATAATAGAGATCTTCTAATTTTATGATGTGTTCTACATAGCCCCGAGTCATCACTTGGAAAAAATTTGATGCATAATGTATCACTTCAAGCTAGAAGTCCCAACTAGTATAACAATCAACACCATGCAACATAGTAGGTTATCTCAAGTGTTATATCTAATGATTAATTATCACATACCTCTAAAATATTGTAACTAAGAGATAACATCTAGTATAATGGAGATAACATATCTTTTGTGGTAGCAGATCATCCTTTTCTTTTTGAAAAGCTAGCAGGAGCACTGTCAAATTGAATAGAAGGGAAGAAACTTTACATATGTCTCACAGACAAGTTCACCATGATCAGCTTAGCCTAGATCGTCATCTACCACCCTAACAATAGCGAGAGCCTGTGGCGATGTGAAACTTTTTATCAGGCCAGCAACAACTGCACACAAGTTGTACTATTTGCTTCCACTATCACTTTTTTTGAGAATGTGATATTGTATAATATGGAGAATTGCAGTGCACGAGATAAGTTTTTTCCCAGAAGTGTTTTTTCACCATTATTCAGGACCCTACTGGCATATTGTTGGAATGTATGGTTAACTCCCATCAAACATTGCCAGAACTGTGATGTCCTAGGCCTTGGCTGTGCCTGTGACAATACTTAATTATGCAAATATTTTTTAGTCAACAGTTCCTGCCATGTTCCTTCAGTATTTCTAGCCTCCACAGCCACTTACACAACAAGCTCTTGTTCATTGTTCCTATATATAGGACTCTCAAGCCACCACTCTCTTTTGGCCAGGGACGGAGCCAGCAGGGGGCGAGCTGGGGCCATAGCTCCCCCCATGCTGGAAAAAAAATGTGATACCCCTACACGTATTATGTGTATTTAATCTACAAATTAGTCCAAATTAACCCATATGGTCCCCTTCATGTTGCATAATGTCTGCTTGGCCCCCCTTTTACAAAATTCCTAGCTCCGTCCCTGCTTTTGGCAATTTCACTAGATGATATTTCTTTTTATCATTATTTTCATTCCAGGCCATTCTTTTCCTCTAGATGTCCTGCTTCTTTAAAACCACTTTAGGCGCGTACAAGAAGGAAATCATGTAAAGTGACAAGCTTGTGAGACAAGCATTAATCGGAGTCAATTTATATCCTGTTGACATCAAATTTCCCCTTCCAGCCAGCCAAGTTCCTCATGAACTTCTCATCAATTGGGTCCCATTGGGATCTGTCAAGTCCTTTTTCATCTATTGGCATACCCAAATATTTCATGGAAGAGTGTGCTTTGTCAGCAGCTGCACCTAAGCAATATACTTCATTTTTGTGAAAGTTTATTTTCAAACCAGACAGCTGCTCAAAGACACACAAAATTAATTTGATATTTCTGACCTTATCTAGATCATCTTCAAGGAGCAATATGAATATGGTATCATCCACGTATCGTAGGATGGAGAGCCCACCATCTACCATGAGGCACCAAACCTGCCATTACTCCTTACTCTTTTTTTTTTTTGCAGGTATCCTTACTCTTGTGCTTTGAAGTATACTAGCTAGTACGTACTATAAATCAATTTGCACCAAGAAGGCCGATGATGCAGTCTGAAACTCGGAACCAGCTCTATCAATTCGAGCTAGCGAAATGTCTCTGAGTGGCCGAATAACTCGATCGAAATGTAGAGCATACTGAAGCGCGCATCACCCATCTCTGCCGTGTTCTAGACTTTTGGGGATCGTCGATCGCGACATCGCGGATGAAATGGTTCAGATCGAGGTTACGTCAGTTGGAGTGGGATGGAGTATGTGTAACAAGAAACGGTGATAGATGTGTTTGGATTTGGATTAATTCTAGCGGCAGATAGCAATCACTGTCTAGCTGTTGCAGTCTTCCGCGTAAGCGGCCTTCTCTTATGTAGGTGAATGTAGGAGTAGAATTGTACTCCCTCTGTTCGGTATTATAAGACGTTTTAGATATATAACAGGTTGTCTAGATACATATTACAATGAATGAACATGCACATTAAAATGTGTCTACATAACATGTACATATATGTGTATGTGGATAGATGCTAAAACATCTTATATTAAAAAACGGAGGGAGTAGATGTTTAACCCTGTTCTCTCATCATATATACTCGATCATGAGCAGCTACCTGTTCCTTTCTTAGTACTCCTACTACTTTTCTTTCGCTGGGATTACGAGCTGTGTTGTGTTATCATGTACAGTACTGTAGAATGGGCAGCATCATGAAAGGCGCGCGTGTGCGCAAATGTCAAATGCGATAGTTTATTTTGCACGCACACGACTGGCCTAGAGTTACGTGTTTAGGAGGCCTTTCAAGGATGGCAACCTTTTTTTTAGATAAGACGTGCATCAGCGGTGTCCAGAAGACCTGAAAGAGACAAATAAATATATGTCTTCTGCATGACATCTGGTTAACGTATCAGAGAAATTCAGAGTACGCGAGGAACTGACGACGTAGCACACTATGGGCTTCAGAACTAGAAGTGCATAACGACAAATCATTAGGTTCATGATCATGTTCATATATAGAACTAGAAGTGCATGCATCGGACTCTAGAAGTTAAGGATAAGGCTGTCAAGAAATACAAGGGGCCTCGCCATGGCAGAGATGTCACCGTACTGTACGCGTGTTAATCATAAACATTGCTAACCTAGCAAGTAGTCCATAGTACTCAATCCGTTCCTAAACAAAAGATGTTTTAACTTTTTCCAGATTCAAATATATCCACATGTATTTAGATATGTTTTAATGTGTATTTTAACTCATTTGGGTCCACAACTATGCAACATGTGAAAACATGTTAGATTCAAACACCCGATCACTTGTGTCCTTGGTCTAATTTTGATCCGGTCTCTAGCAATTGGAATGGTGAACTGGTTTGCCAAACCTTTATCATATCGATGTCGAACATATCCTTTGTATGCCAATACGTTAAGAGTTTGAGAATTAAGTACACCTTGATCCAATTGGAAACATCAATGTAGAAATACTGGCCGATTTTTACCCACACGACACGCGCAATACAGGTGCAAGATCAGAGGGGAACCGTCGTCAGAAACATCTTTCCCTTCGACACCCTACTGCTCTTCACCAGAATAGAGAGTAGTTCACCCTAACCATGGACCTATCAATTTATCAAATCCTAGGCACACCACGAACTAAAGACTTCACTTTGGTCTACCAACAACCACCGATATCATATAGTTGAATAAATTTCAAGTGAATATAAACAATAAATTTATATAGATTATAGATGTAAAAAACATGAACATAATAGATAGAATGTTAAATACTAGCCACACAATGACACAACCAATGTTTTGAAAAGTCGACGATATAAGTATGGTATGCAAATTCCATTTGTATTTAAATCTAAAAATATCAGAATACCGGTATCTAACCAGGTTCTCACTTATCAAGTTAAGTAATAGTAGAGAACTTGCATGTGGCAAGATGGTTCGGAGGGTGGTTGTACCCCCAGCCCACCAGAGTTCAAACCCCAGGTTTGACGCTGGTGTTTCTCATTTAAGGCGGAATATTCTTCAGTGGGAGGCGATGTTCCCGTCGACAGCGAGGCGCCTGTGGTGACTTCATCAATCTCAAGACTCGACCCGCCGACTCGGTCTCTCGAAGGTGCTCATAGGGGTAGGGTGTGCGTGCGTGCGTTCATAGGGGTGAGTGTGTGTGCGTGTATATGAGCGTCTGCGTTGTACTGTGTTTCGCAAAAAAAAAGTTAACTAGTAGTAAACTTGAACTGATAACAAGATCAAAATACTTTTAATTTTGTTTGCTTGATGGAATAGAGATTATCTACCTCCCTACCGTGGTCAATATAACCCCGAGTCATCACTTGAGGAAATTTTTGATGCATACTATATCACTTGTCCCAACTATTATAACATCCAATAACATGCTACTCCCTCCGTTCCAAAATACTTGTCTTCCTTTTGTCCAAATTCGGATGTATCTAGACACAACATGTCTAGATACATCCGAATTTGGACAAAAGGAAGACAAGTATTTTAGAACGGAGGGAGTACATATTAGATTATCTCGTGGTGTTAAAACTGGTAATTAATTGTCTCACGTGTCTAAAAACAATGCAACTAAGAGATAACATCTAGTGCAATGGAGATAGTAGATCTTTTGTGGTAGGAGATCATCTCTTAGTTAAGAGGGGAACTTTTTTTATTTTTCTAGTCAGTAATATCTTGCATGGATTTTATGTATGGTATTGCTACATCTAAATCATGCAAGTTTTTCTTATACCTAAATCTGCGATCTTGAGCCGTTAGATGTCTCCACGTCAAGATTCAAGCATGTGTGAGTGAAATCAAGGTTAGATGAGATAACTAATATTGTTCGAATTTTCGCGGGCTTTAGGCCCATGAGTAAAATGATTCCTGAACAAATCTCAAACGTCCATTCATACATGGCAAGAGGTGGGATTGAGTTTGGTTGGGTATTAGAGAGAGTTGTACCACTTTACAAGGGCTCCTTTTCTAGCATCCACTGGGAGAGCTTGAGAAAAGTAGTTCTTATGTGTGATTCTCCTTCATCGCCTTGCCTCACCATGAGCGCATGTCGTGCTTCGCGAACGAGATGAGCCGGGCCGGGCTAAGACACATATTGTTTGTGCTTTAAGTTTTTGTTGTTCAGAATAATCATGATTAGTTATGAATCTTTGCAATCGTGTTTATTACAGGTGTTACTAATTTACTCAATTAAGCTATTACACAATCATGTGCCGGTTTAACCCCACATCTGTTGGAATATTAGGCAATTTATGTATAAGATTAATTATCAAAATGAACATCAGAAATACACTAGCATATCTAAACACATATGATAAACTAGACATAGCTAGCAGATTTGTATATGGACCAAGTACTAGTGCAAACCGAGAGAGGAGTAGCACAAATACGTGTTGACTGGAAAGGTACCTACCACAACGTCGTCGCCATTGGCCATAGCAGTGACGAAGAAGCAGACGAACGCTCGGCGCAAATGTAGGCGAACGGAAGCGACCAGTCGCACCGAGACGCTCCCAAAAATCTTATCGGCCCTCTCCCATTGCAGGATCTCAAGGGACAGGGTTTCGGGGTCATGCTCTCCCGGACGGCCGTGCACACGGTCGCCGGGATGGAGAAGTCTGGAAGCAGCACGACAAAGAAAATACACAGTGGAGAGACGGGAAGGATTGTGCGAGAGCTAGTCTGGATGCGTCCGTCCTCTTCTCTATAGGCAGATAACACAAGTGCCACGCGGTGGAAGCACATGGCATGTTTCAAGCATCACATGCATGTTGACACGTACACACAGATGGTGTGCCATCCAAAATTAATCTTCCACCAAAAACGATATCTAACTCGAAGATGATTCACATAATGCGACATGCGTCCGAGGCGGGCGGCGGAGAGGAATGTGCGGGAACTCCTAAAATGCTCACTCACTTAGTAGGACTAGAAGAGCTCACCTTATAAGCTGCTCCAATTAACAGTATGAGATTAAACTTTGGTCTCACTCCCACTTTCTGCACACAACATGAACCAAACTAAATGACCTTTAAAATTTCAGAATTTGTTGGACTAACTAATTGGCCAAGCCTAATAAAACCTAACAGCGTCTTCCCAGTTTGCTATATGAGGAGCGGCAAATCATACCTATCACCTTAGTTGCACACAAAAATACCACCTCCAAATCTTTGCAGCGCCTCTAGATCTTCTCCATCGAGCTACTCGGCAACCCTCCGAAACCACGGATCTCGAGGTACGGGAGAGAGGCAATAAGGGTTTTGGGGAATGCACTTGTGTGACTACTCTCTACACCTTCGGCTACTTCTCTGATCGTTGCCTTCAACGACTCCATCCACTACTTCATCGGTTTTGTGATCGACGACGTGAATGCTCCGATCGACCCCAACTCCTCCGGTACTGCATCTGCCACGTTGCCAAGACTCGTATGTCCTTTTATCCCTACCGTAAGGATAGTTTTTCTCCTTTTGTATTAGCAAATGAGATAGACATGCCATGTGTTTCTGATCCTGGTAGGTTGCATGTCTACTTTGCTTGGTAAAGATCATATGTCTTTGATCTTCGTAGATTACTAGCAAACTTGCCGGTGCATTGCAACGGGATTGAAAAATCAACTTTTGGTCGATAAACTCTTCACAACCTAGAGAAGGCTGGAAAAAAGTTGCTCCAAGGGAAGGAATTATGGCATTCATATTTAATTTTGCCCGTGATGGTGTATCGTGGATACAAAGGGTCGGGAGGTTAAACTTGTTCCATGAGTATATCTGCTTTATAATTTTACCATGCTAAAAAGTGTGTATTACTTCAAGATGACAAAACAATTATTTGTAAATCATCGACGCGGACGATCTAATAGGATTTTGTGTAGGTATGATCTTGATCTAGCAATTATCATCACTTGACTGAGATTTGCTATTTTAAAATCGACTTAATTAGGGTAGAATAAATCGACATGTGAAGCTAGTGCAATCCATTAGAGACTTCTCCTATGCTTTGCTTTCTAAGTTTACTTTAAGAAACTGCATATTGCGTAAGTAAACCTACGTGGCCCACGCCAATTGATATACGGAGTAGCAGATGAAAAAGTGACACAACGTTTAAGGGCAATATAGGGCCTTATAGCTGAAGCCCATTTGTCAAATTATTTTTCCAACTGCTCGTTCACTTGACGTGACCAAAAAAAAAAAACCCGCATCGAACAAAATCCCCAATTGCTAGTTCCTTTTCCCATACAAAGATGGCAAGCATCTTCTTCTTCGATCTGCTCAGAACTCTCCCACTCCCTCTGTACGTGCTCGAGGGTGCCTTGGTTCTCTTGCGACTGGAACTGCTCCGTTCCACCAAATAGTCCTCTGTCGTGCCAGCACCGAGCGCCGAGCGGCGCCGCCGTGTAAGCTTGCCGCCGGTTGCTGTATGTAGATTTGCCATGATGTACCTAGTGTATTCGCCGATTAAAAATCATGGGAATATTATTGGTCATATTTAACAAGCATTATCGATCTAGGCATCGCAAAATCTCAATCAACTCAGACATGAGCATAGTCCTTTGCAATCAATCAAATACTGCATAAATAGACGACAGTTTAATTTGTCAAGATTATGTAGCCGATCGATCGCACATCCAAACTCAGACTTAGAATAGAAAGGTATGACTGCATGAACAGCTGATTGCAGCTGCATATGGCCCATGAAACAGTTTAATTTGTTAAGTACTGGCAGCATCAAGTTGGTGCCGGCCGGCCAAGCGGCCACCTGAATCCCCACTGTTACGAAACCGTAGAACAGCACGCACGCAGAATTCTCGGCGCGCCAACCGAACCATCCCAATGCACGCATGCCTCGCCAGTCGCCACCCACCTCGTGACGCCATAGTTACTCGCGAGTGTGCTCATCAGTGTCACTTCGATTCTCTTTCCGGATCCCCTATATATATGCGGCGCCTCGTGCAGATCCATCTCAAACAACCTGCACCAACAACCCGTGGTCCTGTCACCGATCGCTGGCGGCCATGGAGGAGTTCCAAGAAGCCGACGTCGTGTGGCCGGACCACCACCGCGGCGACGATCATGGCTGCCGAGGCCACGGTCATCAGCCGCAGCGCCGGGAGAGTAGGCTACCCCACCACGTCGACGCCGGGCGCGCGCCGCGGCAGCGTTCGTCGGCGCCCGTGGGCATCCCGGCAGAAACAAGGTCCCCGACGGCGGAGCCGGGCTCGTGGGCGTGGAAACACTGCATCGACGAGGTAGACGGGTCAGCGTCGTTCGTGGTGCCGCACGAGATGGCGGCGCGGCGGCGTTGCGTGGAGGCGGAGGTGGAGAGGTCGGTGTGCGTGGGGAACGGGCGCACGCTCAAGGGCCGGGACCTCCGCTCCGTCCGCACCGCCGTGCTCCGGATGACCGGCTTCCTCGAGACATGATCGGTCGCGGGCTAGGTTCCGTCGCAATCATCCAGAAGACCAGAACAGCGAACAGAACAGTTTTGCGTGTCGATTAATATGTCTATGAATTCCTGCTTAAGAATTCAAAGAAAATGGTGTTAAACTGCACATTTGCGCACAGAGGATGCCGCAGTTTTTGCACCAAAACTGTCTCGATCAACTTGTCTGGTTTGATTTTTGGGATGGAGTGTGTGCGAGTAAAACCGGTGAACTGTTCGGATTTGGATTCTACCGACGGCCGACGGGTACTCGGTTCTAGTCTTCCGCATAATTCACGTCGGTAGACTCCATCACGAGTAGCTACCTGTTCCTTTCTAGCTACCACGTAGGCACGTACTACCTTTTTTCGCTGCGCTTCTTTTATCTTATAGAGGGAAAAGGTAGAGGATTTTTATACTTTGTGTTTCCCTCCGGTCCTAAATATAAGACGTTTTAGCTTTTCTACCTTTTTACCTGATTCATACTCCGTATGTATCTATATATATTTTAGTGTGTAATTCACTCATTTTGCTCCGTATGTGGTCCATATTAGAATATCTGAAACATCTTATATTATGAAACAGAGCGAGTACATGTTATGTGTGGTTATACATGTGTGTTGGACAAGTGCCCAAAAGAAAAGAGCCAAAAAATAAAGTCAATAGACAATAAGACATTACCTATTCGTTCCAACTCAGCGGAAACAAGCGATTATGTTTCTCTGCCTCCCGCTGGCATCGCCGTAGATCCACTCGCCTCTGTGGCCTCAGGGCCATGGTGGCACGGTGGATCTCGGTCCTCGCCGATGGTAGGGCTCTCCGTTTCCAATTTTTTTTTGTGTGTTTGATTAGAATTTGTCTCCAGCTACTCAAGAAGATGAAGCGGCGGCGGCTTCCTGAAGATGGAATAAGATTTTCCCGCCTAGCCCCCGTTTTGTCGGTGCATCTAGCATCGTTCGAGGGCGTGTGGAGATATATCTCCGACGGATATCGCGGGATTCAGTCGGTTTTTTTCTTCGGTGGATCCGGTTGGACCCGGTCTTCGTTCGTCTGCGTTTGTGCGTCTACGGGTTGAATTTTTCCGATCTACGCTTCTCTTAATCGGCAACGGTTACTGTTCTGGTGCGCTGGTTCTATGAGGGTTTAGCACGACGACTTCCCAACTGTCTACTACAACAAGGTTTGCCCGATTCCGGTGATCGAGGGGCGATGACAGCGGTGCGCCTTCGGTTCGCTCTAGTGCTTGGAAACGTCGCTAGGTAGTCTACGGACCTGGATGTAATTTATGTTACTCATTGTGTTCTTTGTATTGCCTTTACAATTGATGAATAGATCGAAAAAATATTGAAAGTTTTCTCGAAAAAAAAGCCGAAAAAGAAGAACTGAAAAGAACCGAGGAGGAAATAAAAAAATATACAGGTTGCTTATGGGCTGAACTTTGACGCCGGCCCAATCTGCAAGTGCAAGCCCAGTCTGGGTCGTTTGAAACAGCCGCCAGGATAGGGCTGGAATTCGAGCCGAGCCGAGCCAGCTCGGCTCGACTCGGTTAAACTCGTTCAACTAACGAGCTAGCTCGAGCTCGGCTCGTTGAACAAACGAGTCCAAAAGTTGAGCTCGGCTCGACTCGGTGAACTCACGAGCTACTCGCGAGTAGCTCGGTAAAACCGCAAGTTCATCGGAGCGGGGAGCCGTGGAGTCCTTTCCGAAGCTCAGAAGCTTTTCCATGGCATGGTGGTTGCTCGAGGATGACGCCGCATGCTGATCAGTATAGAGAGGAGGCGGGCTGGATAGAGGTTGTCGGTGGTCGCCGGGCTTGGCGGGCGGTGGCCGACGGTGACGGGGGCAGGCGAGTGGCCGGCGGGCTGTGGGCTGGTGGCTGGAGATCGAAGAGACGGAAACAGCAGGACAAGTCGTGGCGGCGGCAGGTCACGCGATTGGATTTGTGGAGAGGAATCGCTAACCTAGTTGGCCTCCTGTACGTGCGCTGTGCGTGCGCTCGCTCCTGGGTGGGCTTGGGCTGCGCTGCTTATCCTAGTTGGGCTGGGCTAGGCACGCCAGTACCATATTTTCGTATTTTTGATTTGAAGCGAGCTAAACGAGTTACTCGGTAACTCGGCTCGAAAAGCTCGAACTCGTTTAGCAACAAAAATGAAAACTTGGCTCGGCTCGTTTAATTTCGAGTTCGAGTCGAGCCGAGTCGAGTCACGAGTTACTCGTTTAACTCGCGAGTTTCGAGTTTTAATTCCAGGCCTACGCCAGGATGTTTTTTCGCTGCACTCCTCAGCGCTAGTGTACAAAAATGTCGTCATCGTCAATGCGTAATTTGTTTTGCACGCACACGACCGGCGTACAGGTTACGTGTCTTGGCGGCGTCGCACGGGCGTGGTCCGAGTACCTTTCGAGGATGGCAACTTTTTTTTTATGAGATAGCAAGATGTAGTACATCAGACGTGTTCTAGAACTGCAGAATGAGCCAAATACGTATATAGATCTACAGTAGTAAAAGTATGACACCTGCTTAACGTATACGGGTACGCGATGAACTGACGACGTAGCACGACCTGCACTTCAGAAGTACTGTACAAAACGACAAATCATTAGGTTCATAGAATGCTCGTCCATATGCCCATGCATCGGACATCAAAAGTCAAGGATAAGGTCAAGAACTTCAAGGGGGCTCGATCGCAGAAATCGACGTCACCGATTTGGGTCGTTTTGATCATAACTGATTTGTCCTTTTTGGAATTTGATCATAAATAGTACTTACAGTATTAATAGTGACTTCTGGCACAGGTGGGTTTCTCCATACTCGGTGTATTAAGAAATGGGAAAATGTTACGAGCTTGACAAATGTTAAGACTGGCAAAGGGAGCACATTCAGACTATGGCAAGATAAATGGATGGACCCACCAGCCAAGGAGGAATTACCACATTTATTCTCTTTCGCCAAGGATCAAGATACCAGCTTGATGAAATTTATTTCATAAGCTGAAGATGACATATATGAGCAGTTTCATCTTCCATTGTCCATTCATCACAAGAATGTGAAGAGCTCACAATTATTCTTCAAAACTAGATGGAAAAGAATGGTACTGAGGATCAATGGAAATTTTAATGGAATGAAAATATGAATGCAAAAAAAGTATATGCAAACATGGCATCAACTTTCACAGCCCCTCTCCTTTCCAATGGATTTGGAAGTCAAGAGCTATTCCTAGGAAGAAAATTTTCTTTTGGTTGCTATTACTTGATGGACATAATATAAGGGAAATTTTGACCAGAAAAATCAAAGCCTTGTGTGCTATGCCAGGACTGTCCAAATGACCTCTCTCTCATGGAACTCTTGTTGGATGGTAAAACAAGATCAAACTCTATATGTTTCAAGAAGACCGTGATCACAGGTTGTTGGAGCTTATGAAACTACAAAAATAAAATTATTTTTGATGGTCAGAACCTATATATTCATGAATGATTTAGATTTGTAAAGGACTCATTTGCCCTTGTTATGCCTAGAGCAAATCCCAGCCTCAAGGAGGGTAAATGGCACCTTGTTTTTGTGTAAAAAAACTTCTCTATCAAGAAAAGAAAAGAAAAGAAGGAAATTTTCTCTCACAAAAAAAGAATTTATAAACTGCCCTGACCAGAGCTGCAGGCCGAAATGGGCCGTCATCTTCCTCCCATAATCAAACATGCTTCCACTCCGTCAGCCCAAATACCTCGCCATTCCTCTACCAGTGGGCCGGGCTGAGAGGCGGACCATTTCCACCCACCGAAGGAAGGTGGGGCGGCGAGCAAGCGCCGCGTGCGCGGCGTGGCCTTCTTCCTTTTAAGAGTTCCGCTCTCCTAAATTCAAAAAAAAAAAAAAGAGTTCCGCTCTCCTCTCCTCGCCTCATCGGTCATCGCTCACGCCGTCCGGGGGAGGGGAGGACAGAGCCGTCGAGCTTCGCGAGAGGACGCCCTCTCCTGCCGGCGGCGCGGCGGCTGCTAGCGCGGTGAGCACCCTGTCCCCTTCTCTTCCTCCTCCCCTTCCCCATAGCGCCGACCGACTCCGCCGAGCCTGTCTCCTAGTTCCCGCCCCGGCGCCCAAATCCAAAATGTTTTCGAGTTAGATTTCGCAGGTTCGCGACGCCTTGCTCTCCGTTATAGCGAGCGGGTCTGGACGCTGGCGCTCTGCCGCGTTGGGTCTGAGCTGCGGTTTTGCAGGGTTTGTGGATTGTACAGTACGGGTGCCGTGGTTTTGATGGGTTGGTCCCGAGGTTCGGTTTAGAACTTAGGCATGGTTTCTAGGGTTTGGAACTCCCCTTGATCCGGTCATGCTAGAGACCCGGCGCTTAGGATAACGGCGGCTAGGAACTTTTCTGATCTGGTCGATTTTGGAACCATAAAAACCCCAATTACATGCCATTTGCTCGGTGCAGGCTGGAAGCCTGTCCATTCTTAGGTCTTATGCAAGGGAAGAGATAGCTTTCAACTTCTACTTGTGTGGAATGTGCTGTTGGAATTTTGAGATAACCTCGTGAACAGACGAACCGTGGAAGCTAAAATGGTAGTACATTGCTGATTGTGCTGGCCTGGTGTCAATAATTTCCATTCACAAGAAGTCATCTGTCTTGGCAGCAGGGAATTTTAGCACAAATTCATGTTCAACGCTGCGCTATTGACGTGGGGTACCCAGTCAATACCCATCGCTGATGGTACTAGGGATTCGAAGGAGGGGGAAACGAGTGCGCTGGTAGTATCGTCGGCTAACAAGGAAGAGGATTTACCCAGGTTCAGGCCCTCGGAGGGTTGTCTTGATTCGAGGTTACAAGGTTGCCACAACGGCTATGGTGATGGAGATGCGCTCTCGCTAGGGTTCTGGATGTCCTGCTCGGCGGCCCCTCCCAGCCTTTATATAGGAGGCTGGGTCTCGGGTGACCGTGACCAGGTAGGTTACAATGTCGGTGGAAACCAAGGGTTTCCTAATCTTCCGTGTAAACTTGCTTTGTACTCCAAAAGATGGCGTGCTAGATACGTCCGTAGCCTTCGTGTAGGCTTGGGCTTCATGGGCCTTGTATAAGCCACCCGGTGGGCCTTCAGTTGATCCGCACCAGGTATACCAAAAGTGGAGTACCCGAAGGGTATGCCCACGTCAGCTATATAGATGTGCGCAAATTGTTGCTAGGGTTCATATATACTGTGTTGAAAATAACATAATATGAAGCACAATTCGTATTGTTGAATGAAATGAATGTACTGTACTGGATTTACTCCCTCAGTCCAATTGGAGATGGCGTATATCTTGAATTCACTTTTCCCGCGAAAAGCGGGGCGGCCGCGACCCTCCAAAAAAGGCAGTGAAGTTCCTATTTTACCCAGCTTTGTGTTGTGGAGATTAAATTCCGGAGTTTTGCATGCATGCCTTGTCAAGATTATCAGGGGCATTTCCATCCAAAGCTCACCTGCAGCGGTTCCTCCTTGGTTCGTGACGTGTTGCTCTCCGTGAGAGAGAGGAGGGTTTGTGGCGGTCTGGCGCTGGTGCTCTGCTGGGTTGTGTTTGAGCTGTGGTTTTGCAGGGTTGGTGGATTGTGCAGGTGCCGTGGTTTTGATGCGTTAGTCCCGATGTTCGGTTTAGAAGAGGCATGGTTTCTAGGGTTTTGAAGTTCCCTTGGTTCAGTCATGCTAGATACCCGGTGCTTAGGACAATAGTGGCTAGGACTTTGCTGACTTAGTCGGTTTTGGAACCACAAAACTCAGTCACATGTCATTTGCTCGGTGCAGGTTGTAAGCCTGTCCCTTTTTAGGTCTTAAGCAAGGGAAGAAATAGCTTTCAACTGCAACTTTTGTGGAATGTGTTGTTTGAATTTTGAGATAACCTCGTGAATAGACATGCTGTGGAAGTTGGTCACTGCTGGCAGCAAGTTCCAGTAGGTGTAGGTGCTAAAATGGTAGTACATTGCTGATAGTGCTGGCCAGTTGTTTGCTGGTGTCAATAATTTCCATTCAGAAGAAGTCACCTTTCTTGGCAGCAGGGAAATTTTAGCACACATTCATGTTCAACCCTGCACTATATAAAAAAACTAGACGGGGAGGAGCCCCGTAGCATTTCATCAAGAAGAATGGCGCAACATCACCGAAATTGCGAGTAGGAGCGCTCGAACTCGGGTGGGTGGGAAGGCATCAGCCCCTCCCCACCACTACGCTATGCCTTAGTCTTCACTGCGCTATATAGATGTGCGCAGATTGTTACTAGGGTTCAGACTGTGTTGAGAGTAACTTAATATGAAGCCCAATTCGTACTGTTGAATGAAATGAATGTACTGTACTGGATTTAAATCCAGTGTAGAGTTATCAATGTAAAGTTATAATCCGATCACTAATGCTGAATTGCTGATTATACTTTATTTACTTGCTGCAGGGGTTAATTTGGGCGGACTTCATAGAGTCTTCTATTTCAGTGCGCTTGCGCTCCTCGAGAAGACGGTTCCCGGAACCTGTGTTTTTTTTGTTCACTATAATAGAATTATTTCCGAGCGCCATCCCATGGACAAAAACACTAGTCATGATCCTGTCGAGGACATTCTTGAGGCTGGGAATCATGCAAACTCTAGCCAGAACCCTGAAACCCTTAAGCACCAGAGTTTCCCACACACATCCGAGTCAACGGGAAAAAACATGGGGGAAAGGAGAAACTATAAAAGGGCAGCTAACAGGGGGAGGAAAGGATCCCGAGTATTTGCAAGTAGAAATTATCCTTTGAGGTCATCTGATAGTACTGCCAGGGTTCTTCGTTCTAGGTCAGTCGAAGATAAGTCACCTCATGACTCTGTGCACACTCTAATAGAAAAGGCTGCAAAGAAGCCACCCAGTGACCCTGTACACCCTCTGGTAAAACCAGCTGCAAAAAAAATAAAAAAGGGTAAACCCACAAAGAAAAGTTCGGACGACGAGTTCTTGAAAATTCGTCAGCGAGTCAGATACATTTTGAATCGGATGAACTATGAGCAAAGTCTACTTGAAGCATATGCCAGTGAAGGCTGGAAAAGGCAAAGGTTTGTTGCCTCTCTATTCATGTATTTGATTTGATATGCTGGCATCTTCTCCTGAATTCACCTTTGCATTCTTAGCTAATGTTCTATTTATCAATGATTTACTTTTTAATTGAACAATTGTTTTCTTCGTGGCGTATTTTCTGGACTCGTGGACGCATCTAGATGTATCTAGATGTGTTTTAGTGTGTAGATTCACTCATTTCAGCCCGTATTTTGTCCGTATTGTGATAGCTAAAACATCTTATAATTTGGAACGGAGGGAGTATATGTTAACTAATAGGCAACTTCTTTTTCTCAAGCTACAATACATATATTTTACTAGAATGGTAAGATCCCCTGCAACTAAATCGCTCCCACTGTATAGTATAGTAATTCTGAACTGGCCCAAAATTACAAAAAGTGCAACAAGGTTACAGAGTTGGGTGTTAAGCTAAACACGACCTCTTTGTTGGTTTTTCCTCTTAAATGTGCAATTAGTCAACCATGGGAATGTTAGACAAGTATAAAACTGATGGATTGGTTTCACTACCTGTACATTTCGTTTGAGCAGTATACTTATGATTCATCAGGTGTAACTTTCTATAATTCTTCATCAATTGTGTCGTGTATCTCTTTGGGCTTGTGTCATGAATGTCTTTGGGCATGTGGTTCCACTTGATTTTTTTATTATTTAAGAAATGAAAGAAAGAAAACAACTTTTGTGTTGAGTGGTCTATCCAAGTGCACTGTTGATCATGATTTTATCGTTTTTTTATCCCTATTGATGTCTTTCTGTGTTCAGAGGATATATTTTTTTATCCAGGTGCCAGTTGTTATGAATGATTTTGGGTTCAATAAAATTTACATTCTTATTTGACTCCTTTCTGATCGGAGGTGCAAGACCCTTTTTCTTCTTCTTTCTGCTTAGTGTTCATAATCAAGAACACAGCTTCTTGGATATTTTTAATTGTGAATTCCTTGTACTGCGAGTTGCAATCTAAAAATGTACAAACATACAGTTTGGAAAAGATAAGGCCCGAGAAGGAGCTTGAACGAGCCAAGGCGGAAATCATACGGTGCAAATTGAGAATTCGAGAAGCTTTCCAGAGGCTTGATGAACTTCTATCTGTGGGGAAGCTTGAGGAATCTTTGTTTGATTCTGAAGGAGAGATATCTTGCGATGATGTATGCCAACACACTATCTTTCCTGATGTTGTGCTCTGTTATGCTTAGCATTTTATTCAGTGACCATGCTTTCCATCTTGCAGATTGTTTGTTCCACCTGTAGTACTCAAGAAGTTACATTGAATAATGACATCATTCTCTGTGACGGAGCCTGCGACAGAGGGTTCCACCAGAACTGCTTAAACCCTCCTTTACTGACTAAAGATAGTAATATTTACTTTCCCTATTTGTTATGGTATCTAAGATTTTGCTATCTCTTCTGTTAATTCATTCATGAGATCCATTCCCTTGTAGTCCCAGCGGGAGATGAAGGATGGCTTTGCCCTGCATGTGATTGCAAGATAGATTGTATAGACATAATAAATGAACTCCAAGGGACTGATCTTTCCATTGACGACTCTTGGGAGGTAACAGTTTGGCTGTTAAGAATACTTAAGATTGGCCTTGTTTCATAGCCAATCACTCTAAACATATTCCACCGTGATACTAAATAAAGTTTGCTACTACGTAATTGTTTGCAGAAAGTTTTTCCTGAGGCAGCTGCTAAGGCACACGGATCGAGGCAAAATGATGTATCTGATCTTCCATCGGATGACTCAGAAGACGATGACTTCGACCCCAATATTGCTGAAGAACATGTGGCTGGTCATGAAGAAGCATCATCAGAAGAGGATGGCGATGAAGATTCAGACTCTGATGACTCAAATTTTATCACTTCTTCTGACAATTCAGAACATGTCAAGGAGAAAGAGAAAGTTGATGACCTTGGATTACCTTCTGAGGACTCGGAGGATGATGACTTTGATCCAGCATGTCCTGATTCAGATAATGATATCCCAGAGAAGCAAGATGAGTCAGACTTCACATCGGACTCTGATGATTTCTGTGCTGAGATTGCCAAGTCTTGTGGTCAGGATGAAGTTTCATCACGTCCTAAGGTTGGAGATAGTAGTAATGACTTGGAAGGAGCTGCTGTTCAGCCTAACACAGCAATGCCACATCTCAGTTCCAAGGATCTTGAAATCGACCCAGATTTGATTTTACCTTCAGGGAGACGGCAGGTTCAGCGGCAGGACTACAAAAAACTGTATGATGTAAGCCCTCAACTTGCATGCGTGCATGCATATTTTCACAATAATTTTGCTGATGTTTCTGCCTTTCTGGCCCTGTGAAAGCCTTTGGTGTGATTTTTATTCATCAATTACTGGTGGAGTCTTGTACTTTATTCAGGAAATATAGGTAAATCCAGTAGCTCCGCTGGAGATTGAAAAACATTTGTTGGGATAGTTGACATAATTATAATGCGATAACCATAACTAGGAATGCGTCCATACACTGATAATTTAGCAATAGATACGTAGTTAAAGAGCTTTTAACTGATGCTAAACTGTTACCTCCAGTACAGTTGTCGAGTAGAATTTAGTGACTCAACTATTAAGTAGAATTGTTGTGTGCACATGCATGAATGTGTTTTACTGGGTCATGAACTTTACATGTTTCCTCTTCATGCTGAAATCATAAGGATGCTTATGGGGAAGCACCATCTGATTCAAGTGATAGTGAAGAGTGGTCTGGGAAGAGCACATTTAAAGAAGACGAAGAAGAACGAAATGAAGTGGATTCATTTGCACGCAAAAACTCTGATGGCAGCAATAGTAAAGCTAAGAAAAAGCAATTTGGCCCAATAATTAATGAGGTACGTTGACACATTATCATCTCTTCGTGGTTTTATATTTGTCAAAACTAGTGCGACAAGCTATGCCAATTTACTTTGCTATCCAAAGTTTACCTTAGTTACTAACAATTCATTTTTCTTGTAGAGGCTAAACAAACATTTCACAACAGACCAATACCCTAGCCGTGCTGTTAAAGAAAGCTTGGCCCAAGAACTAGGGCTGACATTCCGTCAGGTTTGTATGTCTTTGTCATGAATTTCAGTTGCATGTGACAGTTGACTTGGCATTGAGCAAAATCCCCACAATGGCTTTTGCTAACAGGTTAACAAATGGTTTGAAAGTACCCGTAGTGCTGCAAGAGTAGCTGCTAAAAAAATTGGCACTCACCCAGAAAACCATGGCAACAAGAGGAAGAGGAGCTCAGTGGTAACTCACATGGAAGCTGCAGACCCCAAAGAGACGATGTTGGAAAAACCTAATGCATGTAAAAACGAAGGTATCAAACAAGATGGCTCTTCTGGAAATTTAGAACCTTTGGAAAACACAGAGAAAGTTGCTGACCTGGGATTACCTTCTGATGACTCTGAGGATGATGACTATGATCCAACAAGTCCTGATTCTGATAAAGATATTGAGAAGAAGCAAGCAAGTTCAGGCGAGTCAGACTCTGATGACTCAAATTTTATCACCTCCGCTGGTAATTCGGAACATGTCAAGGAGAAAGAGAAAGTTGATGACCTTGGATTGCCTTCTGAGGACTCGGAGGATGATGACTTTGATCCAGCAGGTCCTGAATCAGATAAAGATATCAAAGAGAATCAAGGTGAATCAGACTTCACGTCTGACTCTGATGACTCAGACCAATACGTGGTTTTACCAGTTTCAGGAAAACAGCAGGTTCAGTCTTTGGACAGCAAAGAAATGTATAATGTAAGCCCTCAACTTGCATGTGTGCATATCTTAGCACCTATTCGGATAATGTTTTGTCCTTGATGAAAGCTTTTGATAGGAGTATGTTTGTTTGCCTTACTGTCAACTTGGAGAGTGATTACCTTATTCAGAAAATTAAAAAGTCATCATGGGGATGCTCAACATAAATTAGAATGTTAGCATAGACATACATGGATAGCCTGATAATTTAGGTACTAGATACGTAGCTGGTATGCTCTATTTGAATTTAGTTATTTCGTAATAATATTGGAGCTGATACTAAACTGTTGCCTTCAATTTTTCGGTTGAGTAGAATTTAGTAACTCAATAAGTACATCTTTGCTATTTTTGTGTGCATACATGTACATGTTCACTGGCTTATAAACTTTCATATTTCCTTCTCGTGCTGAAATCGAAAGGAGCCTAACCCGGAAGTACCATTTGATTCGAGTCATGGTGAAGATTTATCTGAGAAAAGCACACCTGAAAAGCACAATGGGAAACAAAGTGAAGAAGGTTCTTTTGATGACAAGAACTCCAGAAGAACAGGGGTTGTGAGCCAGAGTAATGAATTCACACCGCAACGTGTTTCACAAAGCTTGCATGATTCGGTGAACGGGAAACAAGCAGAAGAGCTGCTTACCCCTAATGGAAGCAATAGTATAGGTCAGAAAAGACAACATGGGCCAATAGTTAATCAGGTACGGTGGCATCCTTTCTTCTTATATCATTGATGTTTTTTTTTTTGAAATGCGTCTTATATCATTGATGTTAAGTAGGGATGAAAACAGAGCGGAAACTTTCCGACTTTTCCGCGGAAAAACGGAAACGGAACGAAAATACGGAAGTGGAAACGGAATTTTGCAAAACGGAAACGGAAACGGAAACTTTTATGCGGAAACGGAAACGGAACAGCGTATTCCGGCGGAACGACCACGGAAACGGAATTTCCGTTTTCGGCAATACGGAACTTTCCGTTTTCTGCTACGTGGTGCTATCTGAATGCAGCAGGGCTAACAATTTTAGTGAGAACACCGAGGCAGAACCAAAGATCTAAACAAAAAAAGTAAAAATATATGAAGTGACCATGTTTAGGCCCTACGTACTTGCATTTGATCTCCCTCTCAAGGCATTCCCGGTTCGGCATTTCAGTGTTGCACTAGGTTTAGAGACGAAGTAGATATTTTTTTTTGCCAAAGTTGATAACTTAGAAATACTATATTCTACTTTAATTTATTTCATCTTATTAAATTGATAAGTTTGTTGGTTCGCTTGAGTTTTCCTGCATTATTCAAGGGGTCGCTTGGTTCCGGCAAACATCTGCTTTTTGTTCCGTATCCGCACCGTATTCGGTCTGTATCTGTTTCCGACAATATTTGTTTCTGTATTTGTTTCCGGGGTTTCTGTATTCGTTTCTGCTTCTGCAAAAAAATATGAAAACAAATGTGGCACCATCCAGTTCCGTCCGTATCCGCTCCGTTTTCATCCCTAATGTTAAGTTTATCAAGAACAAGTTGAACAATTAACCAGTAAGATTACTATCATAAGTTTGGTTGAGCTAACAATCACATCAATTTTTTTGCAGAGGCTAAATGAGCATTTTCAAATAGATCAATATCCTAGCCGTGCTGTTAAAGAAAGCTTGGCACAAGAACTAGGTCTGACATTTCGTCAGGTTTGTGCCCCTATTTCATGAATTTCACAATTGGATGTGATAGTTGTCTCGGCATTGAGCAAACCCTCACTATGGCTTTCTGCTAGCAGGTTCAAAAATGGTATGAAACTAAGCGGCATAAAACAAGAGTAGCACCTAACAAAAAGGGCACTCAAGTAGAAAACCATAGCACCAGTGATGCTGCAAATGAGGATGTGCCATCCGGGAGTCAGAACGAAGGTATCAAGCAAGATGGTCCACTGAAACAAGACGCCGGTGGTGCACTGAAGACAAATGTCAGCCCTTCAAATAGCAGTCAAAGATGCACTACCACCAAGGTGCGTCCAAAAGGTGCGTCCAAAGGGAAGAATCATGGAAAGAATGCCTCCTCAAGCTATGTTGGAAGCCCAAAAGCAAAAGATGGCTACCCACAGGATGTGGTTCTGGCGCTAGAGGCTGTAGATGAGAGGACCAAAAATTCAGTACTGAGGGAGCAGAAGAAGAGGAAAATTGGCTGATGACATTTCTAGCTAAAGACCCATTGAATTTGCAGTTGGTGCTATGATCCTGGCTACTGCAACTCAACCAACTCTTTCTCTGGATCATGCCAGTCAACTAACTGGTGGAGAAGCAGTCAGTTGCATTCTTTACCCACATGGTGGATGTTTACTCCCGCAGGCAGGAAAGCTTGGTTCGATATATGGGACTCCTGGTGAGAATGCATGTATTTCTTCAGGTCCACAAGTGATAAAACTGGAGAATTATGTGGTGTCGCGATGATACTGATGCGCTGTTATGGTCGAGAATGGAAAATATGGGATGTTTAGCTGTTATGGTAGATAGTGGAAAATATGGGATGTTTCATTGTTCATTGAACGCTGTTGTTTCCGCTGTGAAATCATGACGACTGTGTACAGCCATGGGTTATGTACCTGTGCCATTTGTTGTTGTTTACCTAGATAAGTAACTAGATTCATGGTTTTGTGGTATCTTTTGATACTAATATATTCCCTTTATCGGAAAAAAAACTAGATTCATGGTCTCAAAGACGCCTTACCCGGTCCATGATTTCAGCTGGAATCGCGTCTCTACACTGTTAAACAGCAGAGCGGGATACAGTAGAGTAGGTTACGATTCTGAACATCTTAGAACGACCATAGAATAGTTTTGCTCTGCTTTTTGGGAAGAGAAAAGAGAATGCAAAATACTATCTGCAAGGTCGTCTCCTCGTTAACAATGCGCGCGCGCTAACGGTTCAAGCCGTCGCTTGGAACCCCAAACCCATCGCTCGCGCACCGCTTTGCTTCGTGCCGAACCGGCGGAGAGGGCTCCCGCGAGTGCGAACTTGAGGAACCGGCGGCGACCCTGGTTAGCTTCTCCCCGCCCTCCTCTCCCTCCCCCCCTTCCCCGCCATCCTCTCCCTGCCTCTCCCCGTCCTCCTCCGAGCCCGTCCGTCCCCTCCCGTGAGTCGGCCCCTAACCCTAGATCGACCGGGCGGCGGTAGGGGTTATCAAACACTGATTAAACTGCATGCTCCACGAGTTAATTTTGTTTGTTTAGTTATTTTGTGATGAGTCAGAGAATTCAATGGGGGCAATCTGGCGATGCTGTGCTTAATCATGGAGCATGCAGTTTAATCCCATGGGTTAATTTTGTGATCCAAGCCAGGCCTACTGATACATTTGTGATTTTACGTTTTTGCTTGTTTGCTCATGATTATTTGTCGAAATGATGAGTTTAGGTTACTGATATTTATTAATGACATATATTGTTTTTCCTGTGATAAAGTTCCATGATTTTGCGTTTCCTAATCTTTCTTGGATACTCAATACAACAACTAACTGCAGTGATAAACTGATAATCAATGCTTAATTTTGAGGAGTCTGTGTGATTTTTTTTCTTATACTGGGAACTCTGTGCTATTTGTGTTGATAATCAGCACTTAATCCTGGGAAATCCATATGCTTAATCCTGCAAGTCTTGCTTTGATGTCCTAAATTGTTTGATGTTCTTGATCTCTTACGACCCTTGGAGCTTATGTTTCCTTAAATAGTGTATTACTCAAGGTTTTGTATACCAAATAGAAAAATAAATCCTGAGGGGTCTCAGGATTTGCGGTTACCAGAAAATACTGCGGAATTACCGCCCGAATCTTTTTAACAAATTTTCAATTCAAATTTTCACATAAAGTGTAATTGGGGATCTAAGCTCACTTTCTACATGAAAGTAACATTACCACAGTGGCATGGCATTAGTGCAGTACCTCAGTGGTAAGAGGTCGCGCGTTTGAGTCCAGACTCAAGGACGGTCCCGCCCAGGCCGACGCTACCAATGTGCCAGGTCTGCCTTCCATGTTAGAAAGAGATACGGTAGAGTTATCTAGATTCGGTTGTTCAAATTCAAAAATTTCAAATAAATTCGGTATTTTTCACTCGGAAAATGGAAATCCTATTTACCGAGGGGGCTCAGAAAATGCGGTTACTGGGCGGTAACCAGATTTACCGCCCGGTTACCCAAACCTGTATTACTGTCCTCGGAGGTTGTGAGCAGTGGGGGTTATGTTTCTTTAATTTTTGCTAATCATGTATTAGGGTGTTCAGAGGTGAATATTAACTATCTTGTGCATAATGTTGAAATATCAGTAAAGTTAATTGCAATCTTAATCCCAGGTTCACAACCACTCATAATTTGAATTTGAGACAGGGGCTGACTGAGCGACTCTGTGTCTTCGATTGTTCAGATAATTGCAATGCACTTGTTGGATGCTTTTTTATATAAAAAAAATCAGGAAACCAAATACAGGAAAAATACATATTGTAATACGCCCAGTTTAACCAATCTCCAACCACTTGTGTAGTTGAAATAAATAGCTCCCTGGTGCTCGAGCTCTAGAAGGCATTTCCGGTGCTTGACTCATTGTTCTCCTGTCTAACATTCTGCTTATTTTGTACAGGTCTATAAATGGCAGGGAGACACCGGATAGGTCGCCAGTACTATGAGGAACCACGGGGATTCCGTGATGGCCCCCCTCCTCAAGTTGCACGAGAAAGGTCCATCTCACCGCGTCGCTTCGAGGGAGAGCTGTCTAGCCGCCGTGCTGAGATGCGCAGAATCCGTGATGACAACCAACATCTGGTGGATGAAATTGTTGGTCTCAGGCAAGCAATGTCTCGGTTGAAAGAAGATCTCAATTCCTTGAGTCAGGCTATACCTAAGTTCCGTGCAGAGAAAGAACTTGAATCGAGGGAGCTGACCCAGAGGAATCTGAAGCTGGGAGCTGAGCTACGCTCTTTAGAACCCCTTAGGCAAGATGCCTTGCAGCTACGATCTGAAGCAGGTACACTGCAGTCTTTGAGGCAAGAGCTGACTGCAAAGGTGCAGGGTCTAACAAAGGAGCTTGAGCATCAGAACTCTGAAAGCCAGCGCATACCTGCCATGATAGCTGAATGTGATAGTCTGCGGCAGGAACTAGTCCGTGCTAGGTATTGAACCAATCTGCTACAGTAGCTGCAAGATGCCTGCTTCTTTAAAATGTGAAGTAGTCTAAGTTGGTGGCTCCGATGACGCATATATTTTAGTACTCTGATGCCATTTCCCCTTTTATTTCAGTTGAAAAAAAGCTAATTGTTAATATCCTTTCAGGACGACTCTTGACTATGAGAAGAACGCAAAGCCAGAGCTGATGGCTCAGGTGCAGGCAGTGGAGAAGGATCTTGTAACAATGGCTCAGGAGTCTGAGAAGCTTAGGGCTGAGATTGAGAAAAGAAGGGCACCTAGTAGGTTTCATTTCCTCACTTAGCGAAATCAGTTGAGGTTAACCTATATAACATGAATTAATTTTAGGTTTCAGCGGCCATGGAGCTTATGGGCCACCTATGGCGACTCCTGGGATGGGCATCTACGACGGTGGCTATACATACACGGAGAACCGCTACGGTTCTGGACCATGGGACCCCCCTGGTTATCCGCACCCATGATTTGGGCTTCCGATCTCCACCCCCTGGACAGTGTCCATCGCTGTCAGTACTTAAAATGCGATTAAGTTCCTATTTCTGCATTGAAACTTGTGGTTGCCGATATTTTCGAGGTACATTTGAGTGTTGCTCGCTTTGCTTGCAAATTACACCAGCTATGCTTGTATTGACATTTATTCAGAAAATTTTGACCATCGACACCCACTGGCCATGTTATGAAGCAGTTTGTCACACGAAGAAAAGATAATACTAATTTAAACTCTAGAAAATTGTAGCAGAGTGAAGCCTTGAGATCTTCTGCGCCCCAATTCCATCCCAGCTCATGCCAGCAGCTGTAGTGTGGTACTGTGATAGTCAACCCAAGTTTGGTTAACCATCATGCAAATGATGAAGCGAGAGCAACATATCCGAGAATCACACTACAACCTACAAATATTCATCACTAACAGACATGATACACAAAAAAATGCCTCTTGAAAAATTCGAAAAATACAATATATGCGGATCATGTACCTATATCAAGGGTTCTGATATATTTACATGAAGGTGCTTGCTCGAATTAAGCGACACCTTTGTACTAGGAGATACATCAAGTGCATGATCAGCACATTTTCGATGTACATTTAACTGAAAAACCCGAGGCTTGGTTCTTTCTCCAATCTGATACTATAGGCTGAAGAGAGCATGTTCGTGAACTTTGAAGTATCCAAAGTAAAGTCTCTATTGTGCCTCATCTACAGTCGCCACTGCAGGTACTGTCAGCAAGAAAACCTTCGTCTTGCATTCTTTATGCTAGTGAGGGAATGGTGTTCAAGACAAGGTAAATGGCCAAGAGCAGTCAGTCATTATAACTCAACCAACTCTTTCTGTGGATCATGCCAGTCAACTAACTAGTGAAGAAGCAGTCAGTTACATTCTTTACCCACATGGTGGATGTTTTACTCCCGCAGGCAGGAAGCTTGGTTTGATATATGGGACTCCTGGTGAGAATCCATATATTCCTTGAGATTTATAAGTGATATATGAAATTGAAAACTCTGGAGTGCCGCAGTGATACTGCGCTGTTATGGTAGAGAATGGAAAAATATGGGATCTTTTCATTGTTCATGCAACGCTGTTGTCTCCTCCTTTACCATGCTGTGAAATCATGCTCATATACATACAGTCATGGGTTGTGTACGTACTTATGCCATTTGTTGTTTACCTAGATAATTAACTAGATTGCCCAGCTTACTATTCCTATGAATCTTTTACAACGTCAGTGGACCTCCATACATGTTGTACTGTTTGTAAGGAGTACATTCATGATTTCAAAGGTGTATGATTTCAGCTTGAATCGTGTCTGTACACTGTTAAACAGTACGGCACGAGTTGTTAACATCTTGGAACGATCATAGAATAGTTTTTTTCTTGGAAGAGACTGCAAAATATCTGCAAGGTCGTCTCCTCATTAACCATGCGCGCATAAACGGTTCAAGCCGTCGCTGTCCCCAGATCTGTACGCCATCGTAGTGTGAGTGTCACTTCCTCTTCTTCAAAGGGAATGTCTTTTGGGGCGAATGATGCCTCCTTATTCAGCCAGTGGGCAGTACTCCCTTTTTCATGGTCCAATGATGCTTTTCTTTCTCTCCAGTGCCCTATTTCCCTTTGTCAAATGGATGTGTGGTGGTGAGTCCTACTCCAACGATTTCACAAGCCATGGAATTCCGCTGCACCAGCCGACCACTCGAGAGAAGAAAAAAGGCGGTCTCCCTCCCTCGACGTCGAAACTACGACATCACGGCACGGTGGCTTCCCGCAGACATCAAAACTTATCAAATCCAAAACGTCACAAAAACTTATCGAACCATAGACATCAAGCCTCAGGCTTCGTCTCACGGCATGACACAGGAGAGTTACTTTCATCCACACCACTGGCATGCGTTGCTGCTGAGTGAGTCGAGTGCGCAATATGCATGTCGCTGTTATTCAGTAGAAACTCTTTGGCCGCTTCATTGGATGCTTCCTACTATATGACTCTAGCCGCGGTTGGTTTGGTAACTGGCGGGCGACTAGAAGACGAACCGGGTGCTGGATTTTCTCCGTCGTTGAGTAGGCATCATGGGAAAAGAGCATCTGGTTCTGGTCCTAGCTAGTCCTCCGTCCGCTTCCTGGTCCATCGACGGAACGGAAGAAACCAAACGGGTCAATAAATCCATAGATGCGTGATAGTTGTACAGTACCTCACAAGAAAAGTGCTGCCCGCCCGGGAGACGCGAGATAGTGAAGGTTAACAGCAACAATAACAACATCTTGCCATCTTGGATTAGGCACACAAAATATGCTTCTGTGCACTGCAGAGATTTGGTGCCTTCTTTTTCTTGCAGCTTGGTCTCCAGTTCGTTTGCTGTTCACTTCAGAAGTGCAGAAGAACTTCAGGGGCGAGTCAGACGAGCAGTGGGACTTGTGTAGTGGATTGGGATCTTTGGAAACAAAACAACAAGGGCTAGCCCGTGATAGGTTGCCATGTGGTCGGCCAACTAACGAACAACAGACCACGCTTCCTGTGTTAGTGAGCGGTGACTGCCTGACTGGTGAGTGATCCCATCCCAAGTGTGGCCTGTGGCCACAAGACAATGCGCGTGGTCCATGCATAGGTAGGAGGATTCCATGCTTTCACGATGGTCAAGCACTCAAGCTACGTGATGTGGAGATGGCTGCATTCGGTTGCACACCTGGTTTTCTTGGTAGTCAAAGAAGCTTTTAATTGTCGAGAACTCAAATTGATCGCTAATGCTGTGCATGTGCTCACCTTTTATTTAATATAAAAAATGTAAAAGAATGTTCATGCATAGATGTTAACATCATACGTGTTCACAAAGTTTTTTTTTTTGAAATAAATGGGTGAGCTATATTAGGCAATAGCAACATTACAATCATGCATGAGGGATTCCATCACGCAGGAAGGAACAGCCCTATGCTTAACACCACATTCACGCTTGCCTAATTGTGCTAGAACATGCGCCACTTTGTTACTCACCCGAGCGATCTTTCTCAGCTTCACATCTGCCATCGTAGCAATCAACGCCGCTGCCTCCAGAAACAGACTCCAATGGCTAGAACGATCTTTGTCCAACGAATTCAGGGCAGTTACCACCCGAGCACAGTCAATCTCGATAATCCTAGGTTGTTGTGGGTTTGCCGCCAAGTATCGTAACCCATCCAGACACGCGAGCACCTCCGCCTATTCAGCACTAGCGCAGACTGCAAGGGTCTTCCATTGGGAGTATAGAACTGTGCCCTGAGCATCACGAGCAACCAAGCCAGTACCACCCGAAGCCGTGGCGGCGTCCCATCCGGCGTCAACATTCACTTTGATCCAACCAGTGTCAGGTGGTTTCCAGGGAGAGACAGAACTCCCAGGTGACAACTGAACTAGCATAGTGATCGGAGAAACAGGTTGTTTCCCAGTATTTTCGACCCTCCTCTGATCTGTCTTAAGCGAGGCCACATAATTTTGAAGAAAAGGAACAGAGGCAGCAATGGAAGCCTTCCCATCTCCATGGACAATATTGTTATGGTGGTGCCAGGTGCGCCAAAAGAGGAAGATCAGCTTCATCCTAGTGTTTGCGTTCGCTTCTTCCAACATCTTAAAGAACCAATTGGGTCCAGTGTGCCAAAACGCCGACTCTTTGGGAAGTTGCCAGACTTAACGCATGCCAATGCGTAGGGCACGGGCCAGCGTGCAGCGGACCATGGTATGGTGAGCATCCTCCGCCTCCATGCCACAAACAGAGCACTTCGGGTTCACCTTAGGAATGCGGCGGTGTAAACTGTCCGTGACAACCAGGGAGTCCGTCGCGAAACGCCAGGCGAACACTCTCAGCTTCTGCGGCACGCTAGCCTTCCAGACTAAGTTCCAAATGCCACGATCACCATCAGGTTCAGCCCTACATTGCCCACGGCTGAAGCTATGAATCTTGGGCTGGATACCAAGTCTGTATGCACCGCGAATAGAGAACAAGCCGGAGCTCTCCGGGTGCCAGGCGACAAAGTCATCAGTCGGCCGTCGAGGCAGCCTAATCTGCAAGATCGCTTCAGCATCATGGTGATGGCAGTACTTCCTAACGAGTCCTTCGTCCCAAGACTGTGTGTCGTTGGATCAATGAGTTGAGATACCCACTTCAGCCTGCATCTCTCTTTCATTCCCGACAGTTTCAGACTGCCTGCTCTCAGTACCCAGTTGTCGCGCCAGATTTTCACCATAGAGCCAGATCCAATGCGCCAAATTGCACCCTTTTTGAGAAGCTCAAGACCATGAATAACACCTTGCCACGAGGCTGATACATTCTGAATAAAGGCCGTCTCGAGCAGGTGGCCATTTGGGTAGTATTTAGCCTTTAGAAGCCGTGCACACAAACTGTCCGGGAATTGCAACAGTCTCCAAGCTTGGCGGGCCAAAAGAGCTTGGTTGAAAATTCTGAAATCACGAAAACCCATACCTCCAGCAAGCTTAGGTAGGGTAACTTTATCCCAAGAAAGCCAGTGCATTCGCCGGCGGTCATGCTCGTCCCCCCAATGGAAATCCCGGATCAGCTTATTGAGCTATGTAAAAAACAATACTCTTTTGTGAACTATGTAAAAAAGACTTTACACGGGACATAAAAAGTATCAGTCTGCGAAACGATTTTGTGAACTCATGGAACTTGAAGATGTATCCATAAAATTTCATTTCAGATTTTTTTTCAACATTTTGAAACATATTTTTTCAAATACCGGGTGCATATGCATCCAGAGTCCCAAACAAACAAATAAAAGGGAATGAGAGAAATGATATAAGCGATTGAGGGGGAAAAAGAGAAGTGGATTTTACCAAATGTTATCTCTCATTTCCTTTTCTACTAGTTTTTCTCTCAAGTGGGAACATCACCAAGGCCAAGTTTTCAACCTGTTACTAGTACTTTTTTTTTGGGTGAGTGATCCCATCCCAGTGTGGCATCTAGCCACGGGACAATGCGTGTGGTCCATAGGCAGGAGTATTGCATGCTCTCACGATGGTTCAAGCTAGGCGATGTGGAGATGGCTGGATTTCTGTTGCACACCTGACTGTCAAACAAGGTTTAATTGCCCGAAACTTCATGATTCATGGCTAGGCTAAGGGCAACTTTAACAAAGTGACACATTTGGTCCTTTGACATCTGTTGGAACAAAGGCAAAGACCCAATGCGGTGACACCAAAGGCACTACGGGAAACGCCAGATTTGCCGAGCGCCATATATATACCGAGCGGTACGCTCGGCATATTGAACCATATGCCGACGGCCTGCGGAAAACGCTCGGCAAAGTTCCACGTTCGGCAACTGGAGACTATGCCGAGGGTTTTTGCTGTATCCCGCTCGGCATAAACCTACGCTCTGCATAAAGGCTCTGAACGCCGAGCGTAACGCTCGGCATAGACGCGTCGCTCGGCAGCAGCATCCGGAGTCTGACGGATCCTTGACGGCGGTTGAGATACGCTCGGCATACGTGGACGCTCGGCAAACACACTAGTGTTGTTTTGCAAAAATGTGAGGTAAAAAGGGTTTGGCCTGGGTTTTGAACCCAGGACATACATCAGCATCAGGATTTCATAAGTGTAGCAACCTGAGCATCAGGATTTCATAAGAGAATCATTGCATAGTCTGTTTGCATCAGGATTTCATAACAGAATATTCAACACATATTTTGCATCCAGTTTTACAGATATCCATCAGGCACCACCAACTAGATACTTAGTTCAGCAAAATGCAGCACAAAGCAGTAGCTTCAACAACTAGATACTTAGTTCAGGACATTGCTAGATACTTAGATACTTAGTTCATATTCAACTACTAGACCAACTAGTTCAGGACATTGCTACTTGACCAACTAGTTCAGTTCAGCACAGCAATGGGATCAACTGAAGATGAAGCACTGGTGGCTTGCTCGAAAATGGCGTGAAGCTGAAGACCACTATGTCCCCCTCCTTTAACTTGAACTCACGCATAGCATTTGCCCATCCGGTTGATATTTTTGCATTCGGCCTAGTCATTCCCATCTTCATCTGCACTTCAACTGGTCTACACCTCGGGAAACTGTATTCAACAAGGAGCTTCAAGGGCTTTGCAAGATATGGTTCCAGGTAGGCTTGGCTGTAAGTGGCTGCAAACTCCTGTCCAAATATAAAGATTGCAACAATTATATAGGTAGCAAACAGAAGATGCAGCAAGCAGAAGATGCAGCAAACAGTCTCACCATCTTGCTTCCATTATCCCTTGCACATGAATCCGACATCCTGTAGACATAAAATTTGATGGGTGACACCGAAGAACAGTCAACCAACTCTATCAACTGGTCCACTTGATGTGAGCTCAGCCACATATCACTTGCAAATATCATATGATTGTCAAAGCCTCTAGTTCCCTTGTGATGAGGTCCTACATATGCAACAAAATCAAATATAAACATCAGGCAATGTACTACACTACTACATAACAGTAGCTATATGGGATAAACAAGTTTTCATAATGATCACCTCTCCTGATAAACAGGGGTCCATCCACAGCATATCCCACATGTTCATCAGTGGAAAATGATCCACTGTTCTCAGTAGAGATGCTCATAGCCGTCTCTGTATCAAAGCAACATGAATATTAATACCAGACTAACCTCTGTACGAACAACAATTCAATGGAATTTATCAAAAACGCAGCAAAAGACAGCTGTCCCCAATACCAACACCTAGGAGTCGAATTTGCATCAGTTGAACATTATACACAGCATATAAACTCTGGCTCTGATTCATCCATGTACTACACATTGTGAGCTCGTGTACATTGTGATGGATGGACGGGACGACACGCTGGCGAGCATGGGGACAGTGAGAGGGTTTGCATGACTATCTTTCCATTGTGTGCAAGGAACACTGCAAGGAAAGCAAGCGTGGATGTAGATGGACGACGTGTTACCTCAAATCTCACTTGTGCTGCCCCAAATCTCAATCCTCTCGCATCTCACTTCAACAGAATTTTTTTTGCCTCTAAGTCCTATCCAGACCCCAAATCTCACTTGTGCTGCCCCAAATCTCAATCCACTCGCATCTCGCATCTGCACCAAATCTCAGTCCTATCCAGACCTCTCAATCCTCTCCGGGCCGGCGGTGCACCAAGAGGCACGGCCGGAGGAGGAGCCCGTCGCCCAGCTACAAGGACGCCGCCGTTGAAGAAATCGCTAACCCTAGACTCAGCTAACCCTAACCCTAGCAAGAGAGGGGTGCGCGGAAGAACAGAGCGGGGAGGGACAGTGCAGACTTACCAGCTGGGCGACGGGATCCGCTGGGGAGGCCTTGGCGACGGGATCCGCCGGGGAGGCCGTGGCGACGGGCTCCTCCTCCGGCCGGAGATGGGGATCCCATGTGCCTCCGGCAGGCGACAGCGGTCTTCATGGCGGCCGGCCTCGCTGCCGGCGTGGAGGGCAGAGCGGTGAGCACTGGCGTGAAGGGGAGGGGAGTAGGCGGCGGCACGGGCGTGAAGGGGATGGGAGGAGATCGAGTGTCGACTGGTGGGAGGGGTGGGTGATCGAGTATATTTAGGTCGCACCCTCAATATGCCGAGTGCCAGTTCAGCCCTCGGCATACTATTTTTCCTATATAATAAATAATAGTTAAAATTTTAATTAAAACAACTTCTTTGTTGAAATGTTCCAAGATTCCCTAAAATAAAATTTTAAAAAAATCAAATCAAAAGAGCTTATTTATTGAGAGAGACTAAACAAAAGGGTTCGCAAATATGACCTACCCAACACTCCCATTTTGGGTGGAACCGGCGTAAACATGTGAAAATATATGTACAAAGTAGGTTTTATATCTTAATATGACCTACCCCAACACAACCAAGTAGCAAAGTCCACTGAGCTACCCCCATTCGACGCCCGTGGGAGGGGTAGACGACACGGTTGACTTCAGGTCAACTTTGTCGAAAGGGGGGCTCCGGAGTGTCGGAACCACACCAAAAGCTAGGTTGTGTCATGTAATATGCATTAGAGTGTGGTGGTAGGCTTTAATAGCAAATTTGAGACTCCTAGGTGTGACCGGCTTCACACGCCACACTTATCATGCACGAAGTCTATGCTCTTCTAAGTCGAAACTCCCATTTTGGGTGGAACCGGCGTAAACATGTGAAAACATATGTACAAAGTAGGTTTTATATCTTCATATGACCTACCCCAACACAACCAAGTAGCAAAGTCCACTGAGCTACCCCCATTCGACGCCCGTGGGAGGGGTAGACGACACGGTTGACTTCGGGTCAACTTTGTCGAAACGGGGGGCTCCGGAGTGTCGGAACCACACCAAAAGCTAGGTTGTGTCATGTAATATGCATTAGAGTGTGGTGGTAGGATTTAATAGCAAATTTGAGACTCTTAGGTGTGACCGGCTTCACACGCCACACTTATCATGCACGAAGTCTATGCTCTTCTAAGTCGAAACTCCCATTTTGGGTGGAACCGGCGTAAACATGCGAAAACATATGTACAAAGTAGGTTTTATATCTTCATATGACCTACCCCAACACAACCAAGTAGCAAAGTCCACTGAGCTACCCCCATTCGACGCCCGTGGGAGGGGTAGACGACACGGTTGACTTCGGGTCAACTTTGTCGAAAGGGGGGCTCCGGAGTGTCGGAACCACACCAAAAGCTAGTTGTGTCATGTAATATGCATTAGAGTGTGGTGGTAGGCTTTAATAGCAAATTTGAGACTCTTAGGTGTGACCGGCTTCACACGCCACACTTATCATGCACGAAGTCTATGCTCTTCTAAGTCGAAACTCCCATTTTGGGTGGAACCGACGTAAACATGTGAAAACATATGTACAAAGTAGGTTTTATATCTACATATGACCTACCCCAACACAACCAAGTAGCAAAGTCCACTGAGCTACCCCCATTCGACGCCCGTGGGAGGGGTAGACGACACGGTTGACTTCGGGTCAACTTTGTCGAAACGGGGGGCTCCGGAGTGTCGGAACCACACCAAAAGCTAGGTTGTGTCATGTAATATGCATTAGAGTGTGGTGGTAGGCTTTAATAGCAAATTTGAGACTCTTAGGTGTGACCGGCTTCACACGCCACACTTATCATGCACGAAGTCTATGCTCTTCTAAGTCGAAACTCCCATTTTGGGTGGAACCGACGTAAACATGTGAAAACATATGTACAAAGTAGGTTTTATATACATATGACCTACCCCAACACAACCAAGTAGCAAAGTCCACTGAGCTACCCCCATTCGACGCCCGTGGGAGGGGTAGACGACACGGTTGACTTCGGGTCAACTTTGTCGAAAGGGGGGCTCCGGAGTGTCGGAACCACACCAAAAGCTAGGTTGTGTCATGTAATATGCATTAGAGTGTGGTGGTAGGCTTTAATAGCAAATTTGAGACTCTAGGTGTGACCGGCTTCACACGCCACACTTATCATGCACGAAGTCTATGCTCTTCTAAGTCGAAACTCCCATTTTGGGTGGAACCGACGTAAACATGTGAAAACATATGTACAAAGTAGGTTTTATATCTACATATGACCTACCCCAACACAACCAAGTAGCAAAGTCCACTGAGCTACCCCCATTCGACGCCCGTGGGAGGGGTAGACGACACGGTTGACTTCGGGTCAACTTTGTCGAAAGGGGGGGCTCCGGAGTGTCGGAACCACACCAAAAGCTAGGTTGTGTCATGTAATATGCATTAGAGTGTGGTGGTAGGCTTTAATAGCAAATTTGAGACTCTAGGTGTGACCGGCTTCACACGCCACACTTATCATGCACGAAGTCTATGCTCTTCTAAGTCGAAACTCCCATTTGGGTGGAACCGACGTAAACATGTGAAAACATATGTACAAAGTAGGTTTTATATATACATATGACCTACCCCAACACAACCAAGTAGCAAAGTCCACTGAGCTACCCCCATTCGACGCCCGTGGGAGGGGTAGACGACACGGTTGACTTCGGGTCAACTTTGTCGAAAGGGGGGCTCCGGAGTGTCGGAACCACACCAAAAGCTAGGTTGTGTCATGTAATATGCATTAGAGTGTGGTGGTAGGCTTTAATAGCAAATTTGAGACTCTAGGTGTGACCGGCTTCACACGCCACACTTATCATGCACGAAGTCTATGCTCTTCTAAGTCGAAACTCCCATTTTGGGTGGAACCGACGTAAACATGTGAAAACATATGTACAAAGTAGGTTTTATATCTACATATGACCTACCCCAACACAACCAAGTAGCAAAGTCCACTGAGCTACCCCCATTCGACGCCCGTGGGAGGGGTAGACGACACGGTTGACTTCGGGTCAACTTTGTCGAAAGGGGGGGCTCCGGAGTGTCGGAACCACACCAAAAGCTAGGTTGTGTCATGTAATATGCATTAGAGTGTGGTGGTAGGATTTAATAGCAAATTTGAGACTCCTAGGTGTGACCGGCTTCACACGCCACACTTATCATGCACGAAGTCTATGCTCTTCTAAGTCGAAACTCCCATTTTGGGTGGAACCGGCGTAAACATGTGAAAACATATGTACAAAGTAGGTTTTATATCTTCATATGACCTACCCCAACACAACCAAGTAGCAAAGTCCACCGAGCTACCCCCATTCGATGCCCGTGGGAGGGGTAGACGACACGGTTGACTTCGGGTCAACTTTGTCGAAAGGGGGGCTCCGGAGTGTCGGAAACACACCAAAAAGCTAGGTTATGTCCTAACATAACTTTTAGAAGTGTGTTAGTTTTAATTTTTATATGAAAAATAATAGTAAAGACACGTTTTCACAAAATTAATAAATTATATTGCTGCCGATACCCTCGGCATACATGGACGCTCGGCATACCCAAATAGCTAGGGTTTTTAGACAAGCCGCCACTCTCTTGTCCTCATTAATTTTGTCCCAATCCCCGCCGCCAACCCCCGCGCCTCCCTCTTGCTTGTCCAATCCACATCGCGCCGCCACCCCAATCCCCATCGCCGCCGCCGTGCTCGTCGTCCCTCGCCGCCGCCCGTGCTCGTCGTCCCTCGCCGCCGCCCCTCCTCGCCTGTCCCTTTCCTCCCACCCTCGGCCCCGCGCTGTCCGTCGCCGCCTCCCCTCGGCCGCCCCTCCACCGCATCCCCATTCTCGCCACCCCTCTGCGCCGTCGCCGTCCATTCTACCGGCTCGTGAGCTCCTCCTCCGCGAGGGAGCCGAGGGAAGGTAGCCGCATCTCGGGCCCCTGCTCCACCGTCCCGGCTCCAAGGACAGGGCTCGATCCCGAGCTCAAAAGGCCGCCTCTCCGACCGCTACTTCCTCTACGGCCGCATCTCCGACCGATCTCCGACGTCTACTTCCTCTACTTCCGAGGGTAAGTCACAATTTCCTCCTCCCGAGTCTCTTTTCTTGTGTGCAGTGCCTCTGAATTTTGTGCAGTTGCTCTGAATTTTCACGGGCCCGAGTCTCTGAATTTTGTGCAGTTGCTCATATTTTGTCTTCATGGTTGCTACCATGGTTGTATCTTCATTGTACTTGTACTGCCTTGTTGTCAATAAAGTTCAGTTTCATCCTGTTCTGATACTTGTAGAGAAGAGTGGAAGTTTTGTGATTGGAAATGAAATGGAATAGCCTCTTTCCATGTCTGTGTACAGCTGGTCGTATATCGTTGTCAGAGTGGAAGTTTTGTGATTGGTAACCTCTTCCTTTTTGACGAAATAATGATCGTATCTTACCCAATCTGTAGGACTGTTCTTGATTCTGTCGTAGTACCACCCTCGATTCTATGTTTCTTGTGAGAGAGAATATTGGTGGGCTCAGCTCTAGATTATGCTGGCATTAGGTTCTTATATGTTGTGCTTATATTGGGGATAACACTGCTTGTAATATATTGTGCTTATATGTATACGAAATTACATGTATAAATTCGAAGTTGAGTGCCTAAACTATCTAAAAGACACCAACAAACTGTTCTTAAGTGGTGAGATGCTAATATTTTCTAAAAAAAAACTATTCCTTGATCTGTATGCTCAATGCTCTCTTCCCTTGGCTCTGCTCTGTCCATTATATGTCAAATGCTAATTTTTTGACCCTAATAAATCAGAGGATGGATGATCGTCAGTGGATGTATGCTGGTAGAATTAGTGCAAATGAAGTTAGTGATGAGTGGATTGAAAAAACTGATGAGTTCTTGTCAGAGGCATTCCGTGTTGCGAAGAGAAAAAGAATGAGGCCATTTTGTCCTTGTTCTGTATGCAAGAACCGTTTGCATCGTGGCAAGGATATCATGACCAAACACCTTATGCTGAATGGATATATGCCTAGTTTTACAGTATGGGTTCAGCATGGTGAGCAAGAACCTGATCGTGCTAGAGCTGAAGTGATGCGGCAACGTGTTGATGGTATTGAGGATGATGGGCTTAGAAACCTGATGGATGATGTCAATGCTACACGTATGGCACGTGAAGACGAGGAACCAGAGGCAAGTGCTAAGGCCTACCTTGATATGTTAGATGCAGCAAAGAAGCCTCTTTATGGGACGGCAAAAATCTCCCAGCTGGATGCCATCTCGCAACTACTGGCCATCAAGGCTCAGTTTGGCATTAGCCGAGCTTGCTTTGAAGCATTTCTGACAGCATTCAGTAACCAGCTCCCTGAAACTCATGTTCTGCCACGAAATATGTATGAGACCAAGAAAATAGTGAAAGCTCTCATGATGGGTTATGAACAGATACATGTCTGTCCTAAGAATTGCCTTTTGTTTAGGAAGGAGTTTCAGGAGGATAAGTATTGTAGGATCTGCAACTCTTCTAGGTATCTTGAGGTAGACATGCCTGATGGCCAGAGGAAGAAGCAAACCAAAGTCCCTGCAAAGATTCTTCGGTATCTCTCTTTCATACCAAGAATCCAACGCCTTTTCATGACCGAGGAGTCTGCCAAACAGATGACATGGCATAAAACTGGGCATAGATACAATCCAAAAAAGATGGTACATCCAGCAGATGGTGAAGCATGGAAGTCATTTGACCGAGAATACCCCACAGAAGCCGAAGATGCTCGAAATGTCAGAATTGCTATAGCCACTGATGGGTTCAATCCATATGGTATGGCGGCTAACCCATATAGCTGCTGGCCTGTCTTTGTTATTCCTCTGAATCTACCTCCCGGCTTTCTCATGCAACGCAAGTCCATATTGATGTCCCTGATAATTCCAGGCCCTGAATACCCTGGGAAGAATCTGAGTGTGCTTATGCAGCCACTGGTGGATGATTTGTTCCATTCATGGGAACATGGGACATGGACATACGACCGGGCAAGTAAAGAAAACTTTCTAATGAAAATTTGGTTCCAATACTCCATGCATGATCTACCCGGGTTTGCCCTGTTCTGTGGCTGGTGTACAAATGGGAAGATGCCATGCCCAGTGTGCATGCAGGCTCTTGTCTTCTCTTGGCTGAAGAGGGGAGGCAAGTATTCTGCTTTTGACCAGCATCGTCAGTTTCTTGATGAAGACCATCCATACAGAGAAGACAAGAAGAACTTCACCAAAGGCAGAGTTGTACATGAAGTAAATGCCATACCTGAGTTCAACGGTGCATATGTTCTGGCTCAGCTAGCTGCTCTTAAGCCTAAAACCAAAGGCAAAGGTTTTGAGGGATATGGTGAGACACACAATTGGAGTCATGTTGCAGGCATAACCAAGCTCCCATATTACAAGCACCTCAGATGTCCCCATAACATTGATGTGATGCACACAGAAAAGAATGTTGGTGAGTCCCTGTTTAGCACAATCCTCAACATTACTGACAAGACAAAAGATAATGTTAAGGCTAGAGCAGATCAAGAGAAGCTATGTGACAGGCCTGCGCTGAACATGCAGCCTCCCTCGGGCTCTCAGACAAATTGGGTGAAGCCAGATGCTCCCTTTGTCATTAAAAGGCCTGGCAGGAAGGAGGTATTTGTTTGGCTAAAGAAGCAATTGATGTTCCCTGATGGTTATGCATCAAATATCAGTAATGGGGTCAATCTTCTAACAGGCAAAGTCACTGGTCTCAAAAGTCATGACTACCACATATGGATTGAGCGGATAATGCCGGTGATGGTTCGAGGCTATCTCCCAGAACGTATTTGGCGAGTTCTTGCTGAATTGAGCCATTTCTTTCGTCAGCTCTGTGCTAAAGAAATATGCCCTGATATGATGCTGCATTTGCACAAGAAAGCTCCTGAGTTGATCTGCTCTTTAGAGATGATCTTTCCCCCAGGGTTCTTTAATCCCATGCAGCATCTCATTTTGCATCTGGCCAACCAAGCATATTTGGGAGGCCCTGTGCAGAATCGGTGGCAGTTTGTTATCGAGAGAGAGTTCAAGCATATTCGACTTAAATGTGGAAATAAAGCTAAGATTGAAGCATCCATGGCTGAGTCGTATGTTCTTGAGGAGGTGTCAGACACGACAACAACATACTATAGAGATGAAGTTCCCACTCTGCATAATAAACTCTCTAGATACAATACCAGCAACTCAGAAAATGAACCTGACCTCCTCCTCTTCAAAGGGCAAGGTGGTGTTGCTGGTGGCTCTAGATCTTATACCATTAAAAATGATGAGTGGCAGTCCATCATGTTCTATATCTTGGACAATACCGTGGAAGTGGATCCATTCAAGGAGCAATTCATTATTGAAGAATGGAAGGAACCGAGTGCCTACTCCCAAGGAGCTTGATAGACTTCTAAGAGAGGGTGCCAATGGAGGGAAATGTTTCGTTGATTGGTTCATGGAAAAAGTAATGCACTGTTCTAACTTGTCTCTATTACACATAGCTAATGCACTCAACATATCTAACTTGTTTCTATTAAAAAAACTAATGCACTCAATAATTCATCTAGGGAACAGATTCCAGCATTCCAATGAGTTCCGAACTGCGATGGGTGTCCAAGGGTTTTGACAATCGGGTAAAAAAATATGAAAAATATGATGTGAATGGATATCGCTTCCATACCATGGAGCACCAGAACACTAGGCCTAATGCAAAGACCATAAATACTGGAGTGTTTGTTGGAGGAGCTGATGAAAACAAAACACAGTTCTATGGAAGATTAGAAAAAATATACTTGCTATCATTTCGTCGTGGGGCCAAAGATCTCCATCTTGTTGTGTTCAAATGCGTTTGGTTTGACCCTGTCCATGGACTGAAATCAACCCCTGACATTGGTTTAGTTGAAGTTAAGACAGAAAGCATCTATGGAGGTTCAGATGTCTTTGTTGTGGCTAACCAGGCAAAGCAAGTTTATTACCTTGCATACCCCTGCCAAAAACCCAGCCTAAAAGGTTGGGAAGTTGTGTATCAGGTATCACCACATGGTAAGCTACCTGTGCCAAGTGATGAAGACTATAACAACATAAACCCCAACACTTATGAGGGAGAGTTCTATCAAGAGCAAGAGCTTAATGGGGTATTTGATATATCCTCTATGTTGAATGGTCTTGATGCCCTTGATGAGGATGCACCAAATGATGGTGAGACAGTTCTGAATCTGAAAGACCTAGATATACTTGCCAAGTTACATCTAGATGACGACGACGATGAACCTATACCCCCCTCGTTTCCGGATCAACCTTTATACACACGTGACAGTGACGATGAGGATGAAATCGATCTTGACTTTGATGATGATATTTTTGGTTAGTATGCTTCTATATGTTAGGTTTCTATAATGCCAAATACCACTGTACTGTCCTTCCTTTATCATTGCATCTATATTTTTGGTTAGTATGCTTCAATTTATTATCCTTGCTAATTGTTTATTCTTTCTTGATGCAGGTGATTGAACCATGAGCAAGAATACAACCTGCAATACTATTAGTAAGGTGTGGCCAGTGATGAAGTCGCAAAGTGGAAGGGTGGTTAATCCTAGAAGGCGCCTAGGTGAGGATGATGGGCCCTCCCGACAAGTTCGGGTGCAGCAGCAGCAGCAGCAGGGGGCAAAAAAGAGGAGGAGGCCGAGCTGTAGCCCGAGTTGCCACACCCTCGTTTAGTTCTTTACCCTCAGCCAGTGGCACCATGACTGAGGAGGAGGAGGAGGATAATGCGGAGGATATTCAGATGGATAGGCAGACGAACAGGGAGGTGGTGGTGCATGAGGAGAGGTAGGATGATGAGGAGGGTGAGGGTGAGGAGGGTGAGGGTGAGGGTGAGGAGGGTGAGGAGGGTGAGGGTGAGGAGGAGACAGCGGGTACGGTGTGGTTGCGTGGAGAATCAGATCTCCCTGAAAAGAGACCAGCTACCGAGGAGGAGAAGATCTTCATTGAGCCTAATCAAAATTCGTAAATGGCCTAATACTAACATATTGATCATGTTACCTTCTTGATGTTCTGAGCCTAATACTAACATCTTGATCTTTTTGTAGCAATTGGAAATTTGTTGATGGTGTGAAGCGCCGGGCTCCAAACGGTATTGTTGGAGTGTTGCTTAAGACATATTGGCCAGGCTTGGTGAGAATCAAGGACCAAGATGAGTTAGCACTCAAGTGGCACCACTATGAAGCCAAGACAGATGATGACTTTGGGACTAAGGCGAATGCTGTGATCACTCGTTTTTGGGTAAGTTTTTGGGTAGATAACTCACTGCTTCTTCCATTCTATAGTTGTAGCTTTACTATTGCATTGGCATCACTGCTTATTTTACTCACTGCTTTTCCCATTTTGGTTTTATGCATCATTGTAGCATTACTACAGAGTTGCACCAGAGAAGCGGGCCAAGGCAGACAAGAACTTGTTGGCAGCAGCGAAGAGGCTTCTCCAACAGATGCCCTATGAGGTGCGCTTCACGGCCGTATCCCACTTCTATGGGGTGAAGCTCGGCAAATCGATCACGAAAAAACAAATGAAGGCAGAAAAACCTGTATTGACAAGGCAGAATTACCTAGATGTAAGTGTTTTATTCCTTGTTTCAGCTGCATCTAATCAGCATGTTTTATTCAAATGCTATGTTTGTTTATGTAGGTGATTCCTGGTTGGTGCTCCGGACGGGGTGACGGATGGGCAGCCTTGGTGGATAGGTGGTTAAACCCTGACTTCAAAGCTAAGAGCAATACCTGTGCAGCGAATCGCGGCAATGCCGGTACACACCGCCAAGGCAGCCTGAGTGATGGACGTTTCAAAGAGAAACTGGTATATAATTGGTTTAGCATTCGCTTCATTTAGCTTCAGCACTGGTTTAACTGATTGCTGACATATTTTGTTGGTTTTGTCTTGCAGGAGCGTGAGCGTGGAGCACCAGTCTCACAACTTACATCCTGGTCACTTGGCCGTAAGCCAAAGGACACCCCACAGCTCTTCTTCGATGGAGTTGCGACCAAGTTGGACAAGTACACCACAGAGTTTAAGAAGAGAAAGGGTGTGGATGCTGATCCCTATGAAGAAGATATTGATAAGGTTGCGGTAGTACTAGCAGGACATGGCAAGAAACATGGCCATTTCATGATGTTGGATGGCATGCTTGAGGATGCCCCCTGTCTCTCGCAAGTCCAAACCTGCACAAGTGGATCTCCTAGTACCCACACTAGTGGACAGCCTAGATCCACTATGGCCATTCTCGAGGTTTCCTCATTTTCTCCTTTCTCATCCTACAGGGTTTTATATGCTTTCATGGCTGCCTTTATGACATGAACTACATGATATTGTAGGCAGAGGTGTTCAGGCAGCGTGATGCCTATGATGCTCTCAAAGAGGCCTACGAGACAAACATGAGGCAGCAGGCAGAGTACCAGGTGTACAACAATAATTATCAGATGGTTAGTTCTTCAGTACTTAACACTTGTCTTGTTTGCCCATTTATAAACATGAGAAAACTCTTCAGTACTTAACACTTGTCTTGTTTGCAGGCCATGCACTCCCATTTTACTAATGGCACTCCGATGCCAGTGTGGGCGCCGCCACCGCTACCGCCACCTCCTGTGCTTCCACAGCCTGCATTGATGGGACATCCTTCCAACAGCAGTCCGGTTAGTCCTTTACCAAACTTCTACAAGCTCAGCTGTGAAGTTGCCCAAATAGAAACACATGATCTGTTACTTACTACCTCTTGCTAATAATTGTAGGGTTCAGCTGCATCTAATCAGCATTTCCTAGGTTGTGATGCTCCTGCTTCACGGAGCCCTACCCCTAGCACCCCAGCCTCCAACAATGCTCCTCCTGCCTCGAACATGTAGGCTTCAGCTGCAATTTGGTGTTAGTTTTCTTGGTCTTTGTGAACTGTTGTGTTCTTGGCAGTGTGCCAAGTCAGCGGTGAACATGTTGTGCTATGTGTGAACCATTTGTGGCTATGTGTGTGAATCTGAACATGTGTGAATCTGTGTGACCCTGGTTTGTATGTTATTTGTGTGAATCTGAATCTGAACATGTGTTTTGAACCTGTGTGACCCTGTTTGTATGTTATGAACCTGTGTGTTCTATGTTATATGCTGCTGTGCAATTTTTAAAAATGCAGGGATGCAATAAAAACAATTTAAAAAAAACAGTTCATGTGATATGCCGAGCGTGAACGCTCGGCATACAGAACGTATGTTCAAACATATAGAACGTATGCCGAGCGTATATTCAAACATATGCCGACCGTTTACGCTCGGCATACGTCAACGCGTGGCCGACGCTGGTCACTCATGTGTTATGTATGCCGTGCGCTCCATACGCTCGGCAACGGTCAGTGTAATACGCTCGGCAAAGGCGTACGGGTACGCCGAGGGTTTACGCTCGGCATATCGAGCACACGTGGCCGTTGCTGGTGCTTGCTCAGCACATAGTTGCCGAGCGTGCGTCGACCGTACGCCGAGCGTACTGGCGCTCGGCAAATACACGGCGTGCCGTTAGATGCCCATCTCCGTCAACTTGTATGCCGAGCGTAGGTTTGCCGACGATTCTACTGACGCTCGGCATATGGCTTATGTGCCGAGCGTTTTCGTATGCCGAGCGTACGTACAGTCTATGCCGAGGATGTGTACGCCGAGCGTGATTTGCCGAGCGTAACGCTCGGCATACCAATATGCCGAGCGTTTTCCTATACTTGCCGATCGTTTATGGCGCTCGGCATAATTTTCGATTCCCGTAGTGAGGGACCAGTGGTAGGGGTGTCGGAAGACGGGGAGAGGTGTCGATGCTTAGAGAGAGCGTGTTTGATGAAAATGGACATAAAATAATTTAAAAATCAGAAAAACGGATGAGACATACCAAACGGTTGCCGCATTGGATGTCATGTTCTCGATCGGACGGATACGAGTTTGTCTGTGACGCCATCCAAACAGACCGGAACGGTGCAATGGGTCGGCCGTGTGAGTTGCCCTAATCACCTAATGGTAATGCTTTCTCTCATGTCCTTTTCTACGCTTCCAAGTGGGAACATCACACCATGCAAAAATAAAAAAGTGGGAACATCACCGGGGCCAAGTTTTCAACCTGTTTAGCCGTAGTTCTTTGAGAAGAAATATCGATTGGCCCTACCACGCATGAATGCAAAGTTTGACCCCTGCCAGTGCCAGCTACAGCAAACCTATCTTACTATTTTTTTGAAACGCAAAGCACCGTAGAGCTGAGATTTTCTAAAGGCAGTGCCGGTGGAGGAGCGTTTGACCGTTTGGTGTCCTTCGGCCGGTTCTCTGTCTGTGTGTTTCCTGGCGCCCTCGGCCGGCCGGCCGTGTTGCGGCGACGGGTGGCAGCAATGATTGAGATCGCCGGAGGGAGGTTGGGATGAAAACGGAGCGGATACGGACGGAACTGAGTGGTGCCACATTTGTTTTCATATTTGTTTGCGGAAGCGGAAACGAATACAGAAACCCCGGAAAAAAAATACGGAAACAAAAATTATCGGAAACAGATATGTACCGAATACGGTGCGGACACGGAACAGAAAGCGGATATTTGCTGGAACAAAGCAACCCCTTAAATAATGCACGAAAACTCAATCAAACCAACAAAATTGTCAATTTTCTAAGATGAAATAAAATATAACGAGTTATCATGATTATATAATATAGTGTGCATATGCTATCAACTTTGGCAACATTAAGAAACATCTACTATCGTCCTTAACACTAGTGCTACACTGAAATGTCGAACTAGTAACGTCTCGAGAGGGACATGATATGCGAGTATATATGGCCTAAACACGGTAGCTTCAGATCCTTTTATTTTTTTATTCATATCATGTAATGTGCCTAAATGTTTCTACTGGAATTACTGGCCCTACTGGATGTGGAAAGCACCGCATAGCAAAAACGGAAAGTTCCGTATTACCGAAAACGGAAAGTTCCGTTTCCGTGGTCATTCCGCCGGATTCTGCTGTTCCGTTTCCGTTTCCGTTTCCGCATAAAAGTTTCCATTTCCGTTTCCGTTTTGCAAAATTCCGTTTCCGTTTCCGTATTTCCATTCCGTTTCCGTTTTTCCGCGGAAAAGTCGAAAAGATTCCACTCCGTTTTCATCCCTAGAGGGAGGAAAGTGACCGGCAGGTCTGGATGTCGATTCCGAGATGTGCCGGAGCAGCGCCGACTCCGGGGCGCGGTCGCTGGTGGTTGGTGATGTGGCCTCACGATCGACGACGGGACTGTGGTCTCATCCTTTCTGATTCTGACGCGACGCCGCACGGTGCCGACCCAACTCCGGCCGTACGAACCTACGGCATTCCACACGACTAGCTAGCTAGTACGTACACTTGGGTAATGTATGTACTCCATATTTGCAAAGTATATTGTGTCACTGTGTGGTGTATATGGAGTACAGTACTTTTTTGCAAAGTAGGAGTAGTAATAATTTTTCTAAGATATATACTCCGTACTTGCATGTGATCATCATCATCAGGGTTGTGATCGAAAGGAAAACAAAGAATGTTGACCTACGTACTGGAGTCGCATTGACCCGTCCGTGGGGTTGTCGGCCGGATCCAGGTCACGCCATCCATCGTGCCGATTTAACTGAATTTTCCCTCGCTCGGTGATCTTCCTTTCCGGAAAGATAGTGGCCAACAGCATCATCTCCTTTTCTTGCCTCCTTTCGGGCCGCACGCATACGGTGTGTGCCATTTTTTCGATGTCAATTTGTTCAAGTACAGACGTACTACGGCGCGAAAATGGGAGCCCCGGTTCGGATATATATCTCGTCATTCTCGAATGTTGCTCGAGCGCGAGCAGTTTTTTTTTATAACGGAATCTGTTCAGTTTTGGTTTTGCAACAGAATTAATGCGAAATTTTCTAGGGATTCCTGGCGTACGTACGGTACATGGGTGCTGTGCGTATTTACCTGTTGATCTCATATAATGGTGAAGTACTGGTATTGGGTTCTTTATGATACACCTACGGCTCGTGCCCGTCCTCGCTGGAGTAAGGGATTTATTCGGGCATGCACGAGTGTCCTGGGATACAATTCATTGCACTCTATATTGCCCCATCGTCACGGATTGACGGCTACAGTAACACCTTTGGCTGTGAGTTACCCTTGAGGTTCGACAATGTAAGGGAAAGAGCATTTCGGCGCCCTCAAATGGCCGCCAAAGGTCCAATGGGGTTCGGACCCAAAAAGGACACATCGGCATCACCAATAGTTCAGGCCGAGCCATTTTGTGTTCGGCACCCCCGAAAGGGCCACAAGTTTGGAGGCCCTCTCGGGGTGCCGGACACTGGGCGGACACGTCATTCGACAGGTATGGCCCACCCGTCATACACACAGCGTGCGCTCGTGTTAACGAGGGCGCGCAGGAGGTCGTTCCTCCCGCGTTAATGACGCGCACAGTCGTCGGACGGTTTCCCAGACGAAGCGACTAGACGGGACGCGAGGCGACGGGATACGGCAGCACGTCTGCCAGCACGCGTCACATTAACACCGGCGACAGCGTGCGCGGCAGTCCACGCGCCGGCGTCGCACGCAATGCATTTACGTCGGGGCACTGCTCGCCGCGCATATAAACCCCCCTCGCCGTCCCCACATCGCCACACCCACCTCATCGCTTGCATCCCCACATTACCCCTCTTCCACGCAGCTCACCTCTGTCACCAAGCAATGGCGAACAACGACGAGTCGGGGAGCAGCTGAGGCGGGCGCACCATCGGCACCCCCGAGGTGTGGGAACTCTACCGGTACGGGCTGCTTCTCGTTCCACAAGATTCCCGCATCCCCAAGGGGTGGGCTACGTCTTGGAACAGTGGGCTCCCCGTTCCAGCGCTGCCGGAGACCCCATAGGAGATCGCTCGCGCCATCGCCCGACGCCGTAGCTGGCTCTCACATGAGCAGCTCGCCGCCCCGGAGTACGACGACGACAACTGGGGGGCGTGGATGGCGCGCTTTCAGCGGGAGCGCCAGGTCGCTGGAACGCGGCGGGGCGGCACCGCTGGTGGGGCAGGTCCGGCCACAGCATGGCCTCCACCATCGAGGCCGCCCGCCAGCATGCCGCAACGGGGAACACTACCCTGCTCCAGCTGTTGCCGCCGCCACACCGCATCGACAACCAGCCCCGTGCGCCAACCGCCACGCCACGCCGCGTCTGCAGGATAAAGGAGGGCGCGTCGTGGGGAGGCGGCGGCCTCGTCATCTGCGAGCGCCGCGAGGCCCGAGCCTGATCCCCACCGCGCGACCGCCTATACCTCCGTCGCCCCAGGACTGAGCCGCTGCCGGTGGAGGTGATTCCGACGGGTTACGACGTGTCGTCCAAGCTGCGCAACGAGCACGACGGCGACAACCCGGGATTCCTGGCGGCTCTCGCCGACTCGGTGGCCACCATCGAGCGCGACAGCCCGGGTACATGGCGACGATGGCCACCTTGGTGGCCACGGCGGCCTCCTCCTCCTCCTCCGACGGAGCCTCCAGCAGCCGTGCGCCGCGCCACGACGGCGCCTCCACCAGCCGTGCCACCTCCTCCTCCATCGTGGTGCTCCTCGTCGACGACGACGATTTGTGATATATAACAAATTTGAAAACCTTTAAAAAATTGCATTCGGTATTTTTTTTCAATTTGGGGGGCGCGCTATGTGCTGCGCCCAGTATGCCGAACACATCACCGGCACCCTAACTGGGCCTCAACTGGGGTGCCGGACACGAATTTGACAAGTCCCGAGATGCTCTAGGCTCTCCGAGAGTGTACTTTTGGCTCCCGAGCTACATGGAGCTCGTTATTTTGAAAAAATCGAAATTCATATTTTTGAGTTTCAAAAATCGCGCAAAAAATCGCAGGTGTAGATAGTCTCGAGACACACAAGCGTGAATGTTTTTTACTTCAAATTCGTTGTATTTTGGGCTGTGAAAAAAAGACAAATTCTGACAGATTTCAAAATTTTGAATCCGGGTATTTAGATCCAGAAATTTTTCTTTTAGATCTAGACCAGAATAATTCGAATTTGGAGTTGAAACTTGGTACGATTGTAGATCTGCATATTATCTACATCCGGATTTTTTTCATGATTTATGGAAACTTAAAAATATCGATTTCGATTTTCTTAAAAACGAGCTCCGTGTAGGTTTTCGTAGGCTCTCCTCTTTTCATATGCATGGCGAAACAAAGGCAGGCCGAGTTCGCAGGTCAAAGCTGCCACAGTGCCACTGATCTGGTCTACTATAGCACTCTGGCTTTCCTAGAGTGAGCGAGCTGTCCAAGTGTTACAGTAACGATCGAACGACATGGCTTCACTTGCAACCAAAAAACTGAATTGACCTGCCTGCTGGCACATCACGGCCCACCGGTGACCGGCCGGCGGACACACGATGAGCAGTGAGCGAGCGAGCGAGCACATCACCCACCCACCCCTGCTTTCTCACCGTTTCCACCATGCATGAGTGGCTCAGTAGGAATTGCCCGTTTATTCTTTCAAACGGAGTCAAATAACTTGGTCTATTTTCATCAATTAAGGTTCAAAGAGATTTCAATACAGCCGCCGCAAAAAAGAAGCATATCCCCTATGGAGGAAGGGTGAGCAAAGGTGTGACGCAAAAAAGAAGCGAGCGCCTTATAGTTAGTGGCTTCCATTATTAAGGCGCATGAGCTATCGATCTTTGATATTATCCCTCAATGATGCTAGGTCAAAGCTTTGCAAGCGAGCCATGCCTTGATGGCTTGCCAAATTTGAATATAGTACCAACATGAGGAAATTAGATGTGTTGTCGTCTACAACACTTGCTTGCCAAGGGGCATAAACCGCAATTTGGGTATCCACCAAGTTGAATGCGGTCGACGGTCCATAGTCCGTCTGGGATGACAAGATATGAAAAGAAGCTTACATTTAGTCAAGGCTTCCAAACAGCCGAGTTCATGGTGTGCGTGGTGTGCGTGCTTGCCAAAAATTGAATGTTGTACTCCCTCTATTTCTTATTACTCCCATATTAGTTTTGTTTTAAGTAAAACTTAATAAAATTTGATCAAATCTACAGTTAAAACATCAATACCTACAATATAAAATTTCATACATGATGATCGAATGATATTCCTTTAATATTGTAAATGTTGGCATTTTTTATATAAAGTTTGACCAACGATTAATCTAATATTACGCGAAGTAAAAAATGGAAAGAGTAGACGGTGTAGTGTAGACCAGAAGGGGTTGACGCGCTTTGCTGCGCCCGACGATATTATTTGGTTATCAATACATGACATACTGGTCTGAGTAAAGATTACTTTCTCATACATGATCAGGTACAAATTCATACCCTTTTCATAAAATATTGTATGTATTGGTCTAGCACCTGCAATATAAACTATATAATAACAACTTTGGATTGTTAATCTCTTAACGAGGCGAGCCCGACAACTGGTGTGTAGGGCGGAGGACCCACGCAAGGCGGAGCTAGTCGAGGTGAAGCCGGAGGTAGAGCTGTTGTGTGTCACTCGTGCTCGTGTTGGCAGGGAAGGAGGAGGCACAATTAAAAAGTGGAAGGGAGGAGGGCTGCTGGGTGCTCGTTTGCCGAAGCTACAAAAGGCGTCATTGGTGGTCGCACACGAGGAGAGCGAGGTCAACACTCGAGGCCGAATCCCTACCGATATGTGGTGCCCTTGAGAAGTGGTGGTGAATTCTTGGTCGAATCGGCAAATTTGTGGCGGAGCTATCGGATTCGAGGCGAATCGATGGGAGAAGAGCCGGCGGCGGTCACTGGAGGAGAGGCGCGAGGGCAACATGAAATTCCGATTGACAGTTGTCCTGCACGCGTTGGCCTTTCTTTTATATAGCAGCGGCCCAAATATTTAGTTTACAACGCTTTTTTTGTTTCACAAAAAACTGGGAAAATTTACATCAAGTACAGCTGTTGGAGCAAGATTTTTGGTCCCAAATGGCCTAATACGGCGAGAGTAGATGGTGGCCACTTGCCGGGGGGAGCGACAGCCGACATCCCTCGATGCCGAATCCCTCCTGATATGTGGTGCCCCTGTACAGTGGTTGTGGATTGCAACCGAATTGGTCAGAGTTGTGGCGGAACTGCCGGATTCGAGGCCAAATCAATGTGAGAAGAGGCGGCGGTGGTCACCGTTCTTTTAAGGATGTAAATTTTCGGTGAGCTCCCAACAAATGCCTCAGTTACCCATTTTTTCACCTTCCTTCTTCTACTCGTCCAAGCTTGCGCATGACTACCGGTAGACTAGGCAGCACAGTTTGCCTAGGTACACATTTGCGGATTTACCAGTTACGGAAACATATCTACTGTTTTCCGATCATGGCCCGGCGCCGCAGAGTTGTGCAGGGGTAAAGAAGTCAAAACTACGATGCGGCGATTGAAAGCATCTTTCCTCTTCTCCATCCGTCCGGCCCACCACGCCTAGTATGGGAGTAGCAGATGCCGCTGGCTGCAGGGGTCAAGGCTGGCTGCCCAAGTCAATGCCTGCCACCTTTATTTCCTCGACTCGACAAAAGCATCTTTGGACCCGTCCAACCTCATTCATTTTCTCTCTGTTCCTTTTGTGAACTGCCGTCCAACCTCTTCTTTTAGAAGCTACTCTCCGTATGTATCTCGTTTACCTCTTCTTCACTTTTGCGTTTTTGCTTTTCCATGGTTATTTCTTCTATTGTTGTACTTGAGGATTATTTTTTGAAACACTAAAATAAGTGTACACATGAAAAACATACATACCATCACGTCACACATGTATACTTTGATCCTTACACAATATTTATCGAAGAATACAAAAACCAAATGTTTTGGGTGAAGAATTCAGTTTAAAATGAACCTACATGAGGGCATCATGCAGCTCAAGTGTTCAATCATACCCCTTGCGTAAACATGGGTTCGGGTTAATTATTTTGTCTTGCACTTCCCTAGCGGGTCAACTTTGAACCGGGCGCTATGTAGTTTTAACCAGAGCGTCCATGTTGCGTAGAAGGGTCGTGTTCAAAAATAGTTTTCAGCTAGGATCATTTCGTGCTAAATTTTCGTCCGTAGCTCAATTTTTATGCTTTTTTTCCACAATTTTTGGAGACGGCATATATTGACACGCCATTATTTTTACAAGAAGTGAACGGTTTTGCTCACATGCAATTTAATTAGAGTGGCACACTTAATTAAAATATTAATGTAAAATTTTGTATTCATACATGTTTTCATACAAATAAATTTAGACAACTTCTTGAACGGAACCGATTCTTTTCCGCAGCACAGCCTGTAGAAGATACACATACCACCGTGTTACACAAGCACCACTTGTACACTCACATGAGTACACACCCAAAAATACATGTAGATAATTAAAGTAGACTAAACTTGCAAATGCGGGAATCAAAATTTGAAACATAGAACTCTGCCCTCACAACTCACATTATAGTAATTAATCATTTCGAGAAGGAAGAACTATAACACAAAGGAGACCCGCATGATGCATCCCACGTCAGGTTGCTCATCCAGTTCCTAACGGGGAGCGCGTCCATGACGTTGCACCATGCGGAGCCCCGTCACAATTTTGCCAGAAAAATCAATGGCAATAGACGTAAAGAAAAAAGTACGAACATACGATGAAGGTTCAATGTGACCCGAGTAACGCATCCCGTGACCGCGGCAGCGCACCGCACGGAACCCGTCATGTGATAAGACACATTCCGCTAGTCCGCGCGTTACTTATCTTGTTTCGAGAATGGGATAGTATTAAATGGTGCGGGCATTAAAACCTCCTTCTTCTATAATTGGATATTTTTCAATGTTACAAGCATTAAACCTAGTTTAGTCCAACATTAGTGACCAGTTTGCCAAAAGAACAAACAATTTGATAGCAAAATACTTCGAACATAAAACTGTGAAGAGACGAGGGTTCAATGTGACCCGCTTAACGTATCCCGGGGCCGCGGCGCCGCACCGCGGTAGGACGGTAATCCGCATGTTCGCACGTTACTAATTTTGTTTCGGGAACTCGGTAGTATATTATAGTGCGAGCACTAAAACTTCTCGTTTCGACAATTTAGTACTTTTTTATAATGCAAGCACTAAGACCTGTTGTCTCAAGAATTGGATATTTTCAAGTATTTTTTTTGGATATTTTTCAACGGTAGCACTAAAACTAGGCCAGTCCAAACAACAAAGAAAATAAAAACAAACAGTAGGCTGAAAACCCGCAACAAAATCTTGCACACACCAAACCTCCCTCCTCTTCCTCCCCCTTCTTATTCTCCGCTCCCTCTTCCTCTCCCCTCCTCTGAACCCAACTCCCTTCCTTCCATCCCTCCCCGAAACGAAAACCAACCAACAATGGAAGTTGCTGCTCCGCCCAAGCAACTCCTCCCCATGGCGCCGCAGGACCCCAACTCCCCGTCCTCCTCCACCTCCTCCTCCTCGCCGTCCTCCGCCGCTGCCTCCGCGTCTCCCCGTCCGCACCACCCACTCCCGCCATCCCCGAGGCCCGTCCCGCGCACCATCGACACCACTCCGTTCCCGACCACCTTCGTCCAGGCCGACACCGCCTCCTTCAAGCAGGTCGTCCAGATGCTCACCGGCGCCGACATGCCGCCGCCGGCGCCGCCGTCCTCCACCTCCCAGAGGCCCCCCGCCAGCAAGCCCCACCACCACCACGGCGGCGCCCCGTGCCGGCCCAAGAAGCCGGCTTTCAAGCTCTACGAGCGCCGCAGCGGCCTCAAGAACCTCAAGATGATCGCGCCGCTCGCCATGGCCTCGGCCGCCGGGGCGTCGCCGCGGAAGGCGCTGCCGGAGCTCCTGTCGCCGAGCGTGCTCGACTTCCCGTCGCTGGCGCTCAGCCCCGTCACGCCGCTGGTGCCGGACCCCTTCAACCGCTCCGCGTCCGCGTCCCCGGCCGAGCAGGAGGCCGTGGCCATCGCGCGCAAGGGCTTCTTCCTCCACCCCTCGCCCCGGGGCGAGGCCCCGCCACGGCTGCTGCCGCTCTTCCCCGTCACCTCCCCAAGAATGGCCGGCGCAGTGGCGGCGCCGTCGTCAGAGTGAATTTGATCGATTGGGTCCGCGCGTAGAGTATACTATACGGCGTGGATTCGTTCCCGGTGCTCCTTGTTGTAATTTTTGGTGCTTTCTTCAGCCAAGAAACCGAAAGAAATCACACTCTTGAGCTCCTCCCCTGTTCCGATCTCGATATAGTAGATCAGTTCTAGTTTTAATTGTGCCTAATTTACTCTACACTAACCCTGTCCGTTTCCTTCGGTTACTCCGCAGAGATCCTTGCCATTCCTTTCATGGAAACTGCATGAATTCTTGCTAAGATACAACAATAATTGTTGCAGCTTTCAGAATTCTCCCAAATCTAGCTAGCAGTCTGACACAAGCTGTACTACTCCTTCAGCGGTAGGAATTTCCTGCAGCGCGTCTAAAATTTACTTCATGACAAGAGTGAGTCAGAGTACCTTCGACGCTGCTGCGAAGAGCGACTGCAATTCTGCAAATCAGCAGAGATAGCAGTGTCTAATTCTGCAGATCAGCCGAGATCGCAGCATCCAATACAAGGCGTCACATCGAGTTGTGATCTTCAATGTTCTTCAGAAGTACTATTCCTGCAGTTGTGGTTTTCAAAATAAATCTACTATGTTCTTGAGATATACTATTCCAGGAGGATATTTTTTTCTTTTCCCTTGAAAAGTTCCACTAGTGATCTGGCATCGGTTCCGGTCAAGGAGACGTCGTTGTCATCCAACACCTCGAGCCACCAGTGGTGGTTAGACTGTCCAGTTGACCATCTTTGCATATTCCGGCGGGCCGCCTCCGATGGCCATGGCCGGCACTCTCCCCTTATTGCTTTTCGTTCAAAGTAGGCGTGCACCTCGGTGGTGCATACCAGGTCGGTATGGGCACATGCCTCTCAGCTTTACCAGAAAAACAAATGCAAAGTAGGAGAAATGTAGAAAAGCAAAACGAGAAAGAGTTCCACTACCGCCGGCTATGGTGGGCTCACCTGGTTGACCGCTTTAGACCGGCCGGCGGGCAGCTGCCGGAGTAGAGCTGACGCCATGGTGGGCAGGGGAGTGTGGCGGGCAGGAAGAATACCTCCACCATTCCACAACCTTTTCACCTGAACCGTTTCTAGAAGGCACTCAACTGACAGACATGAGGCTTTCGCAGGTTGGTAGATCAGCAGTGGAAGGAAGCTTGATTGAGGCCGTGAATACATGCTAATTAAGCCAGCTGATCATGTTGACTTGTGTGTACGCTAATTAAGTGCACCATCTCCGTGCACTTCCACAAGTAATCCATCCCGGCCCATGTGAGGTGATTACTCACCGTCTTTGTACTGTTCCAACCGTCGCTTTGATCGCTCCACAAGCAGCTAAGCCCACACGACTTCACTAAACGGAATTTAGAGGCTAAGCTAAGCGAGGTGAAATGTCTTGCCATCAACTCAACCGAAAATTAACCAACAATGTTGATTGATCTCGTAGGATCGAAGGAAGCTGGGTTACTAAGTGCGTACGCTATTTCAACATCCATCTGCTTGACTCCTTGCTTGCCAGTTGCTTTTGGACTGCAGTTCTTGTACCACTACTACTGCCTGTCCAAAATCAAGTGAATTTTAATCTGACTATAGCAACTGGCTGGCCTTTTTTTCAAAGACGCGACAAGGATGCCCATTTTTCTAACTTAATTAGCGAGATGGCTAATGGTTCCAAGGAAAGAAGCCGTAGCTAGCTGCGGCTGGTTAAAACAACAGCTACTGTACTACCGTTCTTGGTGGTGAACTGATCAAGTGGAGGAAGAAAGGTCAGCAAAGGCTGCACGCACGGCGCCATAGACCGACGTCAGGACCAAAGATAAGAACGCACATCATGTAGGATGAGATGGTGACATGTATATATGCACAGTTTGGAGCTTGGATGCTGCTGGCCAATGGCGTCGCCCAGGACGAACCCTAACTGCATCGGGTGTCCTCCTTGACTTTGGCGGGGATCCAGCCGCCATGGCGTGTTTCAGATGACGGAATCGCCATTGCCAACGAGATGGTACCAAACCTGCGTTCGTGCTCCTGCTCTACTTATATGTTAGGGGTTCCATCATACACAAGAAGAAGATATGTTGTTACTAGACTGCAAGGTCAAGTTTGTATTATTGAAATATTGGTTCTGAGTATCGGGACTTCTGATGTGTAGTGTGTATGTGTGGTAATTTGATACGGTCGTAGTGAAGACTTCAGTGATATGGCAGGTGCGGTGTACATGTCTTTGTTGCAGTTGCTGCAAATAATTCAAGTCAACGAGAATACATCAAGATAATGTCCAATATCAAACTTGGAAAGTACGATCCTGTATTGAATTGGTGAAATCCAGGGTCAACTGAACATGTCAAATACGATCGTATCAAACTCTTTTTCTTCTTCTTCTTTTCTCTCTTTGAAGGAGTTGATCAAAGTCTGTATTGCTTCTAGTTTGGAACTCTGAAACGTTATACTCGTTTTCCTCTCTTTTTACCAGAAGGAACTAATCAATCTCTCTACTGCACATCAAGTTTTTTCTACTACTAATAGTTTGTTTGACAGCGGCGTGCCCGAAGATGAACGCACGCTTTATCAATCAATCAGTGTAGCTGTGTCAAGTCGGTCTCTTTTTTCCACGGTAAATTAGTCTTGCAGGCAATTACTATGCTGATTTTCCAGTCACCTCTAACTCCTCGAATTGGTCAAGCCTTCCTCGGGGAACATGGCGGAACTGCGAGCTTTTCCATCGGGACGACGAGAAGAAAACGTAAAGTTTTTGGTGCTTTGCATGCGTTCCAAGCTCGCGGAGCGTATAATCCCAGATCGTGATTAGTCAATGGCGTTCACTGCGTTTCTCATCGCATAACACACAGATTGCACTCTGGTACCCATAATGAACAATGCTTAAACTTCATGTACAAATCTCTTTGTACACTTGTACTCATAAACTCCTAAAACAATAAATACATGAAGTAAAAAAAAGACAATGGTTTAGAAAATGGTGTAATGAAGGACTAGTCATGCATACCATTCGCGAACTGAACGTAGTTGAGCTAGTTAAGTTTCTTGTGGTAGAATCAGCCCACGCGGATTTAAGTTTTAAACTTGGCATGGGTGCTTGCATTTATCTAGATTTATTACATAAATTATTTGGCAATTTTATTTCGGTGGATATTAATATTGATAAAAAAATACAGTATGTGTGTCTGAAAATTGATAAACATCACCATAAGTTAACAAATGACGCCCATATAATAGCAAAACACAATCTTAAGCTATCTATAGAATTCCTACAAATTGTTTGTAATTCGCGGACATAATTCTCTCTCTTATTTCTCTTTCATCCACATCACCAAAATATAAAATTTATATGTGGCTTCTCTTGCAGGCATTGATGTCATACAGTTGTAAATGTTCTACGGCTACAATTTGTGCTTGCTGGACTGCGATGTGTCAAACTTACTTAGGATTCAGACGCAGAAAAATATTCACCAAAGTAAGAATAAGTTAATTAAACAACCAGAAAATGAATCCGGTCTATGCATCAAGTGATGCACATAGCCATCTAAGTATCACACATCGGATAGCTTATTATTGCCACAACATTAGTACTACCTGAATAAATCTCGTGCGGCCATCTCCAAACAGTTGCACCCAATTAGCTAGCCAAAGAATCACCTACTTTACCTCGACACATTGTAGTAGTGATACTACAACAAACTAGTCACGTAGCGACATTTTGTATTAGACGTTTCTTATCACGTCTCTACATGCATAATCCTCCGGTTCGTTACGACGTTACCTGAGACGTTGGTCATGTCGTCTCAAAAGAGATGAAAATCTGATCGCTATATACTTATTTATTTTGAACTAATTCCTTTTTTTGTGTGGAATTGGGACGTTTCATGTGACGCTTTAGGGCACGTCTAAATGTCTATGGCCCAGCCCATTAAGTACCCTTAGAAAACCTTCCTCCGGACCCCTCTCTCTCAATCGCCGCCAACTCTTCGAGAACCTAGAAACCGCTGCTCTGATTTCACGTCGTTTCCGATCTGGCGTTCCTCTTGATCTTGTTCTGCAGCCAGATTCACCATTCGGCCGACTCTAACTTCGATGCCGCTTCCACGACCAAAAACAATCGTTGAGGCTGGCCAGTAGCCACCATCCACAAGCCACGTCCATCCTGCGGCGGCCGGCATGGTGTGGGCGCATGACTTGCAAAGGCTCCAGGTACATTCGTTAGTTCCTCCCGCTCAACGTGCCTTGGCAGAGTAATTGTTTTCATTCCGTAGAGGTCAATGCCCAATACAGGTTGTGGTTGGCTGTTGCAGGCAGATCTGCGGGACATGTTTTTCCAAGTCATCTAAAATCTGCAGCCAGTAAGTTGAAATCTCGTTTTTTTTAGCTTTGACATCACTAACTGCTACTGCTAGCTCCTCCATTTGTATGTTGTTTCAGTACCAAACAGACCAGAAACCTGCAAACAATATTTGTATCGAATACATAGCTTCAATTGCAGAAATTAAAACAGAATCTGGATGGACTGGTCGCTTGTGGAGCTCGTCCACAGTTAAGTAACGAACTTTTCCGTCGAAGCTGAAATGTTAGTACTCATTTTCCCTACCCTCCTAGCTAGCATTTGGAGCACATCCACAGTAAGGCACTGGTCATTTGTTTTTCTATCGAGTTTTCTCCCAATTCATTTGTATATCTCGTTGTCTTATTAAATTACTTATTTTTCAGTTCACTTATTCTGCAGAACAAGAAGTTGATGACATCTACAATTGAGTGAAGATGCACGGAGAACATATGGCATATTTAAGTTTAAGATGTTTCCTTCTATATAGAGGCAAACTCAGTATTGCTTTGCAGAATGATCGAATCTGTGTCCGTGCTTGAATTAAATATCATGGAGGATATCCGTAATTTTGTCCACATCACAAAGTACATACAATTTTGACCTTGATCTCTTATAAATATCTTTTATTTAGTTATGAGTTATTTTCTGACTTCTGAATGATTTTCTTATATTCCGCTACAAAACAGGTTAACAATCGGGAATAATCTTATTGCTGATGCAATATCATATGTTGTTGATGACTTACTGCGTCCTTCAATATTTCTAATTCGAAATTATGCCAAATAATAATGATCCAAGGTACCAAACCTTCGTTGCATATGACTAATACCTGGTTATATATTTGTTAGATGCACAAAGTACATGCATTTTGTGATGTGCAAGAAGGAGTGTATATCAATAAGAAAAATGTAGCTGACAGCGAACATATTGTGTAAGTAATATCTCACAATGTTTTACTTTCTTTTCGAACATATGTACCCGCAATTAGTCACAGATTAAATTATTTGAAGTTTGTGTATCAAATATTTTTCTAGTGGATATACGTCCGATTAACTAATCTATACATTCTATTAATTCGTTTGCAGGTTTTTGGATGAAAAGAAATGACATCTACAAATGCGTTGGACGTGAAGATATTTGACGGCAGAGAAAGTTCTGATATAGTTTGTACTATTTAGTAGACGCAGAAAAATATGAAAGTGGATGTAAATTCGTATGATTTTTCTATGTGTTCGCACCTTTTGGATGCTTGTACCTATTAACTTCTAGTTATCTTATAATATAACTCTACGTGGTTTTGTTTCTGAGTCATCTATATATAGTACCATATAGATGATGTCATTTTGTTTATGAATGCCTCATCACTGGAATACGTTAGCTTACGTGATGATTAATCATAATCACCGTTGATCACCCACCAAAAATATTTATAATAAAAAATGGAACCTGACATCACTAGTATGATGCACGTGCATGCTTCTTTGAGACGCAATGGAGAGCATTCCTACCGATGGTTGAGACGTCATACTATCCAGATCACAAAGCGTCTCTAGGCTTGTAGAGATGCAATAGGGGCGTCGCATTTTCTTCTTGAGACGCTTGACAAAGCGTCCTTAGGTTCTTTGTGACGATGGATAAGAAGACGCTTGAGAGACGTTTTACAGGAGCGACTTTACAATGTTGTTGAGATGAAATATATTGTCTATAACCATTATATTAGACGTCTCTACGTGCCTACTTTTTTGTAGTGTGACCAAGTATGGATAAGCTTACAATCACCTCAATGCCAAATGCACTCTAAATGTCTAAGAAGGTGTAACATGATCCACCATAACCTATTTGTCAGAGGTGTAACTATGATTTTCTTACCAGTGAAGAGAACAGAGTGAGAGTGATGAGAGAGGACACCTACTAGTGCTGGTTGACCTATGTGAAATATACGAGTAAGACTGAACACCCATTCTAACCATGATAGGCCTTCCACTTTGTATCAAATTATCAATGTACCACCACCGCGGGGATTTCTCTTTTGCGAAGGAGGTTTGGAGATGGTAAGCAAGTGGAACAACATAATAATTACCCGCTCTACTGATAATAAGTACATGAATCAATGTTGTGATTATAGTTCAAGGTGTTTGCACAAGAGGGAGTGATTGAGTTTCATCGGTCTTTTCCTCTACTCCAAAATTCTATCTCAGGTTACGAGTAAGCCCTCGGACTCACCTATTGAGAAAGGGTTAATGCGAGTCAAAGAGGGTCTAAGTGGGAAATGGGGTGAGCACAAGGATTTGGGAATACTCATGGCTAGGTGAAGCCCCACTTTATGAGAAATACCCATACTTGCATAACATTCTGGAAAACATGTCTTAGTGGCGGAGGGCGGAGGTCATGGCATCCACCCCGCTAAATATCAACTTGAGGCATAACCTCAACAGATTTAAGTGGACGTCTTGGCTACATCTAGAGCAGTCGTTGATGAATATTATTTTGACACACGAGACATATGAGTTACGTATTGGGTCACACTAGTTGAAAGGGCATTTATCCCTTTAATCATATTTTAGTGGTTGATGATGATAAGATTAAAGGGAACTAATCATTTCGCTAAGTGGTTTTACATGATTTGTTCCCTATTTTGAGTGTCGGGGATCGTAGACCATAAAAAGGTAAAATACTCTCTCAAAGTGATAAAACCGAAGATAAGCGATAGCTTTCGCTCGCTTTCTTGGGTATACCGTATACGGATCTCACACTCTTAAGAGGGGATCAAAAGGTGGTACAACACTGTGCTTAGCTTTTTGTATCTCTTTTTCTGTCATCTTGCCATCAGTTTGCTTCTCGGAACTTACCGGCGTCATAAGGAAATCATGCTGAAAAACTTGCTATGCACCTGTCGGCGTCATAAGGAAGTCACTGTCTGCCACCACCATGCGCATGACCAGTGGAACCGGCTCATTAGCCGAGTCATACTCTAGTTAAGGTTATGTGTCCCCATAACTTTATTGACTAGGGACTATTAGAACAAGCACCATACAATACATAGTTCACATCTAAATCATATATTCGATGGTATATGCTATTGATGGTGTTCAAGAATAATTACATAACTTATGAATTTACTTGAGTACAGTTAGAAAATATCATCATACATGATTGCATCTAGGGCACATTTCTTACATTATGGTGGAAGTTACAGTCTATAGTACTCTTGTAAGCAGCTTATGAACAATTTTGTTGTTGTTGTGCTGACGATTGTTTATATCTTGCAGCACAACTGAGGCTCTTTTACGGACATAAATTGCAGGGATGGTCTACAGATGACACGGTTCATTCCATAGGTCTTCATGAGTTACAAATTGCTAGTGTCTACTTTTTTTTTTTTTTAGAAAAGGAAGGATTATATGAGAGAAAAGGGGGACTAGTGTCTACTAACAGCTTAAAAATAATCAGCTATCTGATGTAGGAGTACAATAGTGCAATAAAATTGCAAACCAACCACAGCTGGGACTACACTGTCTGGAGAATCTGATTAAGAAAAACCGTCTGGAGATTATGTCTGGATGCAGGGAAGGTTAGCGTGAGCTTCCTGGTGCGAGAGGAAACTGCAGGGAAGGCGAGCGATAGACATCCCTGGTCCCAGGCCAATAGTAGTAGTTCACTAAGTAATCGCTAGCTAGCGAGCTTTGTGCTGAGAATCAAACTAAACTAATCTTCCTTAAGCTGCTGGTCGCCCCGTGGTCAGAGGTTGCACGCACTGATTGTCCACAGTGCGCATGGCCGGCCGGGCACTCGGATTACGCGGCAATGACAAACGAGACCAGAATTGATCACCATGTCCATTAATCATTCGGTCGTGCGTGGGATGTGCCCTACTTGTGGCGGACATTACGGATCGGATTAGGTAAGTAAAGATGGGGGTGCTAATTGGGAGCAGGGTTTTGTAGGAGTCGACGACAGACAACACCGGGTGTATTCTGTTCTGTTCGTCGGTGGCTTGAAGTGAAGTGAAGCTTCGTTCATTTCGCAGGTCCACGCGTTGAGTGCGGACATACGGTCACAGTACGAGTGAGCAGTACCGTGAGATGTATACAGATGTTTGCTTATGCTATGCTTGTCTGTCATGTTGTACCACTGTACCAGTGTATCTCAGCGCGTACATTTCTGCAAAAAATGTTTCTTTGAGATTTCTGGCTCCCGGTTCAAGTGCTCTTTCTTTTAATAATAATTCAAAAATCAGATTTATAATTTTTAAAAAATCTGAAAATACTTCCTGCATGTTGCTAATGATGTATCACACAAACGTGTAAAATATCGATTTGAAATACTTTATATTCTGAGTTACGAAAAATGACAAAATCATTTTCCGTACTATAGCTCTTTGTTCAGTGAAGTTATTGATTCAGTTGATAATTTAGCAATTCCTTTGATCACACGTATGTGACTTTTTAAGCTTCTTACTAAAGATGGCAGATGAAGAAACGTCTAAAACTGAAAATATTTGCTTGGTATGTTCGAAAAGGTGTCATTTTAACGAAAGATAACCTTGTTAAGCGCAACTGGCATGGAAATACTAAGTGAGTTTTTTGTTCACATGATGAGACAATTAAACACTTATTCTTCGAGTGCAAAGTTGCACGTTCTATGTGGTCAGCCATCCATATAGCTTCTAACTTGTATCCATCATGATCCGTTGTAAACATCTTTGGCAACTGGTTACATGAGATTGATCATAAGTTAAGAACTATTATTAGGGTGGGAGCGGTAGCCGTAATTTGGTCGCTATGTCTTTATAGAAATGACAAGGTTTTTAATGATAATAATTGCTCTCTTATGCAGGTACTCTATCGTTTAACAAGTTTTCTCCGTTCATGGTCCATATTATAACGGGTGTAATATCGAGACTTTTTACGGAGGCATGTGCACAACTGGAGGGACGAGGGATATTTTTATCCAACATTGATGGCCACTTAATTTTCGGATTGGTCCACCTTAGGCATAGGCGCTTTACAGTTATTCGCTTGTAATCCGTGTGTTACTTTTTATTTTCATTTTTACCTTCGTGGATTGTGGCTGTTTGTATCTTTGTTATGCAGAGGTCGGGTGTAATGCTTCCTTTCAACTTTTAAGTTATAAAGCACTTTATAAAAAAAATAAAGTAATGGCCAAGGCGCTGCTCCTCCAACTGAAGGAAGGAGCGGAGCTTGACGAAGGAGGGGAGCCGGCCACGCGTCATATGGGGAACCGCGTGTTGAAGGCGTTGATCCAGGCCGCGGAGGACGTTGTGGATGAGATCACGGTCCTTGACGCGGGAGCCCAGGTCGCGGAGGGAGTCCGCCATGCGCTTCATGTGGGAGGTGTACTCGATGACGGAGAGCTCACCTTGGTTGCAGCTATGGAATTCGTCGCGGAGGAAGGTGACGCGCGTGTCGCGGTTGTCGCGGAAGACGCCGCGGATGGAGCGCCAGAGGGAGAGGGCGGTGGCGTGCCGGGCCTCCACGATCTCCAGGGTGGAGGGGGTGACCGTGGCATCGTACCACGAGACGATGGCGAAGTCGTTGAGGACCCAATCCGACGTACCTTGGGCGGGGGATCGTCGATGTGGTCGCGGAGGCCAAACTTGGAGAGGGCGGTGACGAATTGACGGCGCCAGATGCCGTAGTTCTCCTTCTCGTAATCGAGGGTGACAAGCACGTGATCACGGATGCGGAGACCTTGAAGCACGGGGGTGGGAAGGGTTTGAGTTGCGACAGGGATGCCGAAGTTCTCGTCAGAACCGGAGTCGGAGTCCGACGAAGAGGAGGTAGAGCTCATGGCGTTGGGTGGGGAGAGGGCAGCGGAAGAGGTGGAGATTGGATCTAAAAATCTGATACCATGATAGAGCCTGAGCTACGTGAGAGAGATAGGCAATAGCACAACTGATTGTATTGAAAACCATCGGGTGCTATATATAGCTTACAAGCAGCAGCACGTATCTTGCAGAGCAAGAATAGGCCGGCCGGAGAGTTATCTCTAGCTAGATAGCGTTAGCTATATTAACAAACTAACTAACCTAACAACCTGAATATCGTTTCAGTTAACACAGTTGATAATTTAGCAATCCTTTTGATCACAAGTATGTGACTTTTTAAGCTTCTTACTGAAGATGATGTTTGGCAAACACTTCTTAAGCATAAATATATTGGCACAAGTGTTTTATTACAGGTCTATTGAAAACCTGGTGATTCTCACTTTTGGTCGGGTCTAATAGCGACAAAGAAATACTCCTTCCACTTTGGCGTATTTAAAATTAAAGATGGCTCAAAAATTAGATTTTGGGAGGACAAATAGTTAGGAAATACCACCATCCGAGAATAATATCCGGCTCTATACAATATTGTTCCTCATAAAGATGATACCATAACCAAGTTTATGCAGTCTTCACCTCCGAATGTGACGTTCAGGTGAGATTTAATAGGTCCTAGGCTTGCGGCTTGGAATACCCTTTAAGGGAGATTGGCTTCGGTCCAGTTGTCGCAAGGACCCGAAGAGTTTTGCTAGAATTTACTTGGGAATGGAAAATTCTCGGTAAATTTCATGTATAGGGCTTTGGTCCATTCCAGTCGATAGCAATAAAAAAATATGGCAGATGAAGATACCTCTAAAGCTGAAAATATTTGCTTGGTATGTTCGAAAAGGTGTCATTTTAATGAAAGATAACCTTGTTAAACGCAACTGGCATGGAAATACTAAGTGAGTTTTTTGTTCACATGATGAGACAATTAAACACTTATTCTTCGAGTGCAAAGTTGCACGTTCTATGTGGTCAGCCATCCATATAGCTTCTAACTTGTATCCATCACGATCCGTTGTAAACATCTTTGGCAACTGGTTACATGAGATTGATCATAAGTTAAGAACTATTATTAGGGTGGGAGCGGTAGCCGTAATTTGGTCGCTATGTCTTTATAGAAATGACAAGGTTTTTAATGATAATAATTGTTCTCTTATGCAGGTACTCTATCGTTTAACAAGTTTTCTCCGTTCATGGTCCATATTATAGCGGGTGTAATATCGAGACTTTTTACGGAGGCATGTGCACAACTGGAGGGACGAGGGATATTTTCATCCTGTTATTCTGCCCCTCGTGATCTCGATTCCGCCCGTTATTGTTCCACCGGCCGGATCCTATTCCGTTGAGATTCGATTCGATTCGATTTGGGCGCGGTTTTCGCGGCGTCAGTCTGCCAGAGCCAGAGGGTTGGCTTGCGACGACGACGACGGCGAAGCACGAGCTTCGAATCCCGGCGGAAGCTGCAAGAAACATAATAATACTGCCTACCAGCGTTCGCTTTCTCTTTCCCTGCGTGCGGCGCGTCGGACTCCGCCGGCCGCCCGCGCGCTCCTCATTCGCCGAGACAGGTACGGCCCAACGTTTGGTCGTTGCCTTTTCCCTTCCCGAACCGGCGGCTACCCCTCCCCCACCGATTCCCCCGCCTTTTCTTCCACCGTTCGCTAGATTCTGGCAGTCCGGTAGGCTTTTAATGCGGTTCGGTTGGTTCCGCCCTGATTTACATCGTGCCATACTGTTTTCCATGTGTTTATTTCCAAGAGATTGATTCAGTTCTGGTTCAGGTTCAGAAGAAGGGCGTTTGATTGAATCTTGGTCGGTTCAGGTTCAGAAGTGGGGGCGTTTGATTGAATCTCTGTCGAAATGGCGCGCCGGAGGCGACCACGATCGACCACATGCTGCGATGAGATTTCCAGCTCCTCGGCGAGGGATCACCAAATGCAGGTCCTGTTCTAGCGTCAGGTTCTTGCCCATCTGAGCCCCTCTCTGATCCAGGCAGTTCCTTGTTGCAAAGCTCGCGACCCAACGGGGTGTACGTCCTGTGTGTGTACACGGAGATCTGGTCAGGTTCTGCGGAGGAGATGGATGACGACGAGTACTCGTGGGTGCGGCGCACCAGGTTCTCGCACTCCGTCGTCAGGTCCAGCTCCATCTCCGGCAGGATGTCCTTCGACGAGCAGTTCAACCGCCGGCCGTGCCCAGGCAGAGAGACTTCGATTGGGAGCTCAAATTCCTGCGCATAGGGTCAAAGCAGCGGTCCCGACCCCGGCGAGGCCGTCGATCCCGAGGTGGAAGCCTGTGCCTTCTCCACAGGCAGACCGGAAGCCCAAAGATGCGTCTCTTCAGATGTTCAGTTGAAGAAACATGCTGCTGTGTCTTCAGATGGTCAGTTGAAACAGCAAGCTGCTGTCAGGGATGGTCTGCTGAAAGAAACGTCAGTGAAGCAAAATCGCGAGGTTGGACAGAAGGGAAGCGACCTAGGTGTGGAGCCCCTGCACATTCCTCAGCGGCAAATCGTCCAGAGTTTGGACGATGGAAGCTCGGACACGCTGGAGTTCTCTTTCCACTCCGAGGAGCAGAGCTTGAGGCTGCAGAGGGTATGTTCTAGCCCGGGTCCTTTCGCTGCGAAGGACGCGGCGCTAACCGGTGATTCTGATCCGCGGAGTGTATCGCTTAGGGTTGTTGGAGATGGATCAAAGCCCAAGAAGCGATCGAAATCACCTATCCCGACACGCGTCATCTCCGACGTTTCAGGGAGGCGAAAGCTGCCAGCAAGAGGTTCTCTTCTCCGCAGCGGCCAAGGAAATCTGGTTCTGCACGGTTGATGGATGATAATCCACCTTTTGCCTTTTCTTCCACGAGAGTGGCCAGCAAACTGATAACCAAAAGGGCCTCTTCGTGGCCGAGGAACTCTGATAATAGAGTGGCAAAGGTTGCTGCACTGGAGATACTCGAGAAATGGACAGTCGACCGCTCACAGTTACTCATCGGCCATAAGTTTGCAGCAGGAGCTTATAGTCGTTTGTTCCATGGAATCTACAAGGAGGAGCCTGTTGCAGTCAAGTTTATCAGGCTGCCTGATGATGGTGAAGATGCGGAATTGACTGCTCGCCTTAAGAAGCAGTTTACTGTCGAAGTCACCATTCTGGCTCGGCTCAATCATCGTAATGTCATTAAGGTAACTACATGAATTTCCATATAATTTTTCTTATGTGTTTTCTAGCTATCCTGTGCGTACGACTTAGCATAGCGTTTTGTCTGTCTCTGTATTCATGGAACTGCCCATACTTGGATTTGGGTATTTTGTTGTTGTTGAGTCAGTGGCCACCTCGAATCATTAACAGCCTAACAGGTATAAAATTTATTATCTTCCATTGGGACACTACTCAAATATGTAGCAACCGTGTGAGCCTTAACTTTGGTCTTCTGTATTTCTTGTTTTCTGCAAGCACGATTCTGCTGTCAGTAGATTCAGAGTAGTGCCTCCTAAGGACATACACAAGGAATATGCTCACTGCAATCGCAAGTATCTTCCACCTGCCACTAAAAAAAAAGAAATATATCTTTCCCTGGAGATGACAAGTACACGAGCAATATACTAGTCAATGTGATTGGGTTTGACATAAGTATCTAAGTATTCCTGCACCCATCAGTTTAATCAGTGTTGTTACAGTGGTCAATTATGTATTTCTCGTTTTTCTGCATGTATGACTGTTCTAGTAGTAGATACAGGGTATTTTTTATCTAAATACATATACATGGAATATGGTAACTGCAATGCTAAGTATCTTCCCCTATCACTAAAAAGAGGAAATATTTTTCCCTGGACATGGCATGCACACAAGATTAATATACTAGTCCATGTGTTTGACTTCGACATAATTATCTAACTACTCATGTACCTATCAACTTAATCGATGTTGTTATAGTTGTCAAAACCATGTTGCAGTGGGATGATTAATTAATATGTACCATTTAGAATTATTTCCCAAAAAAGAACACGAAAGAAAAACCATTTTCATAGCTTGGTATTAGAATACCTCGATCACAAGGCTGTATTTTATCACACTGTTTCTTATATTTTTTAGACAACACTGTTTCTCTAGATATCATCTGATTTAATGTTGTAAAGCCTTAAAGGCTGTATCATCGCACTGTACGTGCATTCCATCATGTTGATTTCTCTACATATCATCTAATACTGTAACAAAGAGTTGTTTTTAATTCATTCTTAATATTTTGTTTAGCTGGTTGGAGCATGTAGCTGTCCACCTGTTTTTTGTGTCATCACCGAGTTCCTGTCTGGGGGTTCTTTGAGGGATTTTTTGCGGAAGCCGGAGCACAAACAACTTCCTCTGGAGAAGATTATTTCCATTGCCCTGGACATTGCATACGGCATGGAATATGTTCATTCGCAAGGAGTAATCCACCGTGATGTTAAACCTGAGAACATTCTATTTGATGGAGAATGTTGTGCAAAGGTCGTTGATTTTGGAGTAGCTTTTGAAGACATACACTGCAATACATTAGAAGATGACCCAGGTACATATAGATGGATGGCACCGGAGATGTGTAAGCGGAAGCCATATTGTCGCAAAGTTGATGTTTATAGTTTTGGCCTTGTCTTGTGGGAATTGGTTAGTGGTTCAATTCCTTATGAAGAGATGACTCCTCTGCAAGCAGCTTTTGCAGTTGTCAATAAGGTATTTGCTCTAATTGATTTCTTACCTTTACTATCCAGGACTAAGCCATTTGTTTTCATTCGTAGTGAGGAAGTGTTCTCGGAAACATTCAATTTTCACATTTCGCAAATTTCTACATGAACTACTGTCTGATTTTTAGTTAGTATCTCCCTGAACTTATGTTGGCTAACAGTTTGTTGACAAGCATAATTTTCCCATTTCAGAACTTGAGACCTGTTGTTCCCTCAAGTTGCGCGACACCATTACAACAATTGATAGAGCAATGCTGGTCCGCTCAACCAGATAAGAGGCCCGAGTTTAGTCAAATAGTTCTAATCCTTGAAAACCTCAAGAAGGTTCTTGACAGAGATGGAACACTTGACAAGATCGCAGGCGCCAGCTGCCAGGAAGCTCAGGACCAAAATAAGAACAGGCTTGCCAACTGGATCCAAAAGCTCTCATATAGCCAACCAGATTTCTCAGGGCCTCCACCGCCGAAGCTACTGTAGTTATGTGTCCTCGTCTCCTTTCCATGATATGTTACGTGGTAGATCACAGCCCTGTAAATCGATTTTTCAATGTATATAAACACAAAACTACAGAAGACGCCTTTTGTTTACAGAACACAATAAATATACTCGTCTGGATTTTGTTCTGTTTAGAAATAAAAGAAGACTGAAAGGAACATCGGAAACCTTGGCTGTATGACGTCAGCTAAAACTTGACATGGTGAGATAAAAACTTGACATGGTTATACAAGAGAACTGGGAAACAAGATGTGAGCCTTAAACTCTACATGCTGGCTGTGTCAAGTGTAGGAAAAATGGCTATTGTGCAGGCAGCAGTGTAAAATTTATCTGAAACCGCACATATTGCAGCTTCGAAAACTGTAGTCGTGATCTCCCTTGTAATCTACTTCGGCTTGCTTTTGAACAAATCTGACCGGGTCATCACCAAAGAAAGGAAAATTGCAAATGAGAATGCAGACACAAACTTATATATATCTACATATCCCAAAATCTCGGAGACCCTGGGTCGTCTCTAGGAGCGATGTCAGAACCCGAGAAGATGGATGATGCTTTGTGATATAGGGCAGTCGAAGTACAAAAAAGGCAATTGTAGCTCGGGCTACATGTAGCCCTTAGTTTTGAAATTTAAAAATGGTTTTTCAAAGTTACAAAAATTCTGAAAAAATATGTACATGTAGGAAATGCTATGCATTATAGATGTGAAAAGCCTCAATCCGAAATACAATGTATCCGAGCTACAAAAAAAGATAAAATTATAAATCTAGAGAGTGAACAACATCTCCAAACTTTTCAATAATTCGTCTTTTTGTAGCGTAAAATACAAAGTATTTTCGATTGAAACTTTGCACACTTAAACTATACATCATTACTATATGTAAATATTTTATATTATTTTTGAAACTTTGAAGTACATTTTTTGAAAGTTCAAATTAAAGGGCTACATGTAGCATGGGAGACAAAATGACGCCCTCAGTCGAAGTACGGGAATCTTATTAGTACCATTCCTAAATTTTCCCGATTCCACTCTAAAACTCTCATGTGGCAAAGACTGGTCAAACTAGCCATTTCAGAAATCGAAATGCTTTATCCTTGAACTTGGTTGACTAAATTTTTGCGATTCCTAATCACACAGTCTCCCTTGTGAATACCTTACACGTGTTTTACTAAATATTAAACATTTTGATTGATCGATTCTACAATATTTAATGTCATACATGACTTATATTTGAAAAACTAACATAAGAAATTGTATATAGAGACACATTGCAGTGAGTATATAATAATTGAATTTTGTGTCTGCGGTAATAGAACCTGTAATTTTTTTATGTTCGTCGTTGATTACTATAAGTGATGTTATTTTAATAACAAAGAAAAATCATCATCATATTATCAACTTATTACTAAATGCACGGTAACTTGTAAGATACATATGACCAAGTAATTTTTTTATCATGTCAACTCTTCAATTTATATAACAGAAGTTTCTATCTATTTTCTTATATAACCATACACTACACATCTCCGTAAAGATATTTGCTAGGTTTATGCATCGAAATCTCTATCAAAATATTTAATAATACTAAAATAGATAAGAACATCCAAACAATAATATACATATAATATATATAATTCATCAATTTGAAAAACATCAAGGAGCTGTGCGTTTTTCATTTTTTGGTTGTTTTCACATTTCATATGATTTGGTATCTTGTTAAGAACAATTTTCACAAAGGCAAAACTTTTTGCGCCACTAAAAAACTTTAAATGAACATTGCAATGTAATGGAAACAATTAAAACATATTTGTATGGTTAACAATGCATATAAGTATACAACATATATCTGCTAAATTAAAACCGTAATATGGTGAAAAAACTAAAAATAATATCAGAATTCAGTGTAATTATATTTATTTAACTTGTTGTATCAAGACAACAGACTAACTTACTATGGTACAATACAAGAAACTTGTAAGTAATAATTTAAGATAACAACGAGCTCACAAGTAATCAAGATTTCGTTCTTCATGTAGATTAGGATTCATGAGTGACATATACCGATTTCTAAGCAAGCGTATAATTACCCCCACATGGAATATACTGAAGATTGAGTTCCCTAGTTTCATAGTGACTGCATAATAATTCTAGTTTCAGTTAGCAAGCTTCATCCTATTTCAGAAAACCTGTGAGCAGTTGATAAGAATTACGGAAATAACAAAATACCTGAAAGATACCGTGACCAAAACTGGATAAACATGGTAGTAGAAAAATAAATCCTCGTGGCAATCATCTTCATGATATATATGTATAGTCATGCATTCACAACACATACAATATATATGTATCATCATAAGAGCAATACAATTGCTCAAGTGTTGGTTGATAATCATCCAACAGTGACGTTCGGGAGAGATCTTGTTGGTCCCAGACTAGTAGCTTGGCACGAGTTGCTACAGCGACTAGCTACTGTCAATTTGACACAAAGGGACTGACAAGTTTCGGTGGAATCTACGCAACTACGGTAATTCACTGTGGACTCCATGTATACAACACTCATTCAGTCCGAAGTGCCGGTAGATGATAATAAGAAAATCTGGAAGATGAAAATTCCACTAAAAAACAAAGTTTTTGCGTGTATCTTCGTCGAGGAGTAATTTTACTAAAGACAACCTTGCAAAACGCAATTGGCATGGAATTAAACAGTGTGTCTTCTGTCATAAAGACGAGACGATCAAACATTTGTTCCGAGTGCAAATTGGCTAGTTCTATATGGTCCATCATCCAAATAGGTTCTACTATTTACCCACCTACAAGCATTGCTAATATTTTTGGCAATTGGCTGAATGACGTGGATAAGAGGTTCAAACAACTTATTAGGGTGGCAGCGCTTGCCGTAATATGGTCGCTATGGCTATGTAGAAATGACAAGGTTTTAACGATAAAAATTGCTCTCTTATGCAGGTTATCTACAGGACTACTGCTACACTCCGTTCGTGGTCTCAGTTGCAACGTGTGGGGCATCGAGACCTATTTATGGAGGTCTGTACAAGACTGGAGGATACGACGAGAGACTTTTTATCCCAACATGGATGACAGCATAATTTGCGGATTGGCCCTCCACCACCATAGCGTTTTTACAATTTCTCATTCTGATATGTAATTCGCCTTTTATTTTTCGTACTTCAGACTTGTTTCGGCTGTGTGCATCTTAGTTATGCAGTGGCTGGGTGTAATGCTTAAACATTTTAAGTAATAAAAACTCCTTTATCTAAAAAAAAATACTATACATTGTGAACGTAACACTGACAAAAAGGCCATCCATGAGTCATAAAATCATTATATCGAAAATCCTCAAGTAAATATGTAGATTACGTCCAACAAAGGGCTCAGTAACGCTCAAAGAAGATTTGTTGAGATTGTAGTGCTAAACCTGCATCTTGAGTAGAGCTGGATGAACTACCAACCATCTATGGTTCACAGAATCTACAAGCAATAGAAAATTTATCATGTAAATTATACACAAGGAAAGACTCGAATAATAATAAATCTCCCATTACATCCAACTAGTTGAATTAGCATACCCAACATTACAGAAGGGTTTCATTTTTCCAAGGCGGATGTCCTTTTGCCAACATAAAAAGTGTCTTGTAACACGAGATTAAACCAAACATTTTAAGAGAAATAAGAAAAGTTAACACAATTCATCATTCTAGGGTTATGTGCAGGAAATATTCCGTCTTACATAATCGCCAAGATATACTATGAAGATATGCAACACCCCATAATGCCAAATCTAGAACTTACAAACATCGTTGCGGAAGATGGAGTTTGTCGATAACGATGTTGGTGAAGCCTGATGAAGATTCTCACATCCATGTCGGGAGGTTAAAATGTTGCTGATTCCCTTGTGAGGATTACACGTGCAATCCCTCTTCTAGTATCCACGCATCCACTTGCGCCAACCCACCAGCGCTCCACCGTCCAGGACTCGGCACCGTCGATGAGACACAGCCTTTCAGTGTAGTACTAGTGGTAGAACTAATCTACTAGATTAGATCTATATGAGACTGTAGATATTTTCTCAACACATGAGATCTAGAGAGAAAGAGAGCTCTGGTAGATTACACCTCGAAAACCGGGAGCTATTTGATGTGTACAACCCCATGGGGTTGGGGAGTATATATAGTGGGGCAGAGAGCTAGGCATGCTTGGGGAGGGGCTCTTGCGGTGGGGTTAAACCCTCCCCCATGGTGCGCCGGCCCTAGGGGATCCGGTCAGATACCCTCCCCAACTCGGATTGGACTCCTACTCCAACTAGGAGTCCTTTCCTTTTAAACTTCCCTTTTTTCCTTTCATCTCTTACTTTAAATTAGGGATATAATTAATCCCACCATTTAAATAAAAGGAAACTTGGGGAGGCGGAGGAGGGGGAGGTGGTGCATCGGCCGAGTAGGCCCTGGGGCCCATGCGGCTACACCACCACAGGTGGCGGAGCCCTAGGGCACACAGTTCCCCCTCTGTCACTTCCCCCAACCTGGTTCTCCCCCGAAACTCTTCTGGAACCATTTATACTCTTTAGATAAAATCATCGACTCCATCCACTGATGTCACAAACACTTTCCGACATCCCGGGACATCTCATGTCCGCTCATAATTCTCTCAAAAGCTTTCAGCCATATACCGGCGTTATATGCCTCTCATAATAACTTCTCCGGAATACCTCCAATTTTCATCGGAGTTGTTCCTAAGACATCAAAATGAATCTGTCCAATTCTCATAACCATTATAACTACAAAATACTCTCAATAAAAGATTGACACAGCTTAAGTGCGTGACCCGGAAGGTTCGAACACAGACATGTCCAGGGTACTTACCGAACAATAACCAACATCGGAGCCATGGACATCCATGATGGCTCCTTTGTATTCACGAAACAACGATGGAACCTTTTTGTTTCTCATTACGGTAATCCCCTTAGCTTCACGATACCAATGATATCACAAGGTGAGATAATGTGAGCTGTGTGCTCAAACCATTTGATCACTACACATATAAAACCCGTACCAATATCATTCTCTATTTCACATTCATATCCCCAATGTCCTTGTGATAAATCACACTGTGTCTGACCAGACGATTGGGTGACATCGGTGATACTGAGAGAGGATGTATCTCTCCATCGCCTGGAGGAGTAAGTGCCATTCTTGAATAATCTCAGTTCCATTACACACTTTAGGTTATACCGAAAGTCACCGTTATGATTCCCTGTTACGGCAAAGACGGTTGATGACGATCAGAGTACAACTGTCAAGATGTGCGGTCACTAGATGACGTGGGGTTACTAGGGCAAATCCCATGGTTAGGCACCTAGGGTTTCGTATGAGGGGGAGAAGATGGCGCTGGTGATTTCGTCGGCTGTCAAGCAAGGATTTACCCAGGTTCAGGCCCCCGGAGAGTAATACCCTACTTCCTGCTTGTCTGGTTATTGATCTCGAAGGTGTTACAATGGAGGTCCCGGGGAGATGCGATCTCGCTAGGGTTTGGTGTATGGAATAGTGCCTACCCTAGATCGGCGGCCCTCCCAGCCTTTATATGGTAGGCTAGGTCTCGGGGATTCGCAACCGACTAGGTTTACAGGTAAGGAAAGTGCTTAACTTGCTAAGTACTCCAAGTATTGGGCTTCCGTAGCAGGCCACCGCCATTGACTTCTCTTGGCCCACCCTTTGGGTCGACGACCAAATTGCGCCGGGTATACCCACATTGGGTATCCAAGGGGTATGCCCACGTCAGTAGCCCCCGAGTGCCTGGGCGATTCGAAGAATCGGGCAAGGACTCATAATCGACATCTCATCGAGTGCTCTTTTGCCAGAGAAGGTTACTGGTCGGAAGTGCGTCGACCCTCACCCTGTTTATACTTGTTTGGGGATTTTTGGCTTAGCAGGCCCGGTGCACTCGACGGATCGGGACTGGTTAATTAATTGCTTTAGGGCAAACACCTTGCTAGCTACTTCAAATTCGAGTCCCAAACTCGAACCCGGAATAAGTCGGGGAAGCTTGACTCAGGCCACGGAGGTCTTATAGAGTCAAACTCCAGCATCAGTAAATGGATACCCGACGCGTCCGTCGGGATTTTTCATCATGTCGCAGACACAGAATGATACAGGGTAAGCGCAGATGGTGCGGGCCCTGGCCCTACTCCACTTGGTCAGTGGGTCTTGTCTTCACATCGTAGATGCGACATCCAGGTGATATTTGTGGCTGGTGCAACCTGGGTTATAGCGGAGGTTAAGTTCTCCATTGTATCTGAAGTATAGTGCGTAGCTCCTTCAGTCGACTCAGGCAAGGACTTAGCTTGTCGATACCATCGAGTGCTTGTTGGCATGATTTATCTCAGTCGACTCCGAAGAGGACCTACTGGAGTATTTCGTGGGGTGCGCGACAGCGCTCCCGATGGGAGTAGTCCCCGAGGTTATGCTTAATTGCTTGTAATTGAATATAAGCTCTGAACTTTGCGGTACTCAAAAACTTCCGAGTGCGCTCCCGATGGGAGTAAACTGAAGAACTTCTTAAGTTGCCGAGGGGACTCGACTTGCATGTGAGACGTTGTAGCCTGTTGGCTTATAATGTGCGGAGTATGCAAGACTCGAAGATGCTGCCACAGGAATGATGACGTCAGGCGTGACGCACTTGGCGTGCATTGCACAATCGATGGGACATGATGCTGCAGTCTCACCATCAGTGTTGACCAACCGCGTCACCCCTTCAGCTGGATTTGAACGCACGGCGCTCAAAATGTGCGATGATGGCCTCCTCGATTTTCACGCGTAGTGGGCGGCGTGGCCCGCGACGGTTGCTCTCCAGCGTGCCACGTGTAGGGTTAGATGTGTTCCGTTACCCACGATGTTTTGCCGACGGCTTGGATTTGTCGTGGCCGCTGTATAACAAAGGGACCGCGGCGGTGAAAAGGGAAAAACTTCTGGTGTTTTCTAGCTATCCAGTTCGTATGAGTTAGCATAGCGTTTTGTCTTTCTGTGTGTTCGTGGATCTGGCCATACTTGGATTTGGGTATTTTTGTTGTTGTTGTTGAGTCAGGGCCCACCTAAAATCATTAACAGGTATAACATCCATTATCTTCCATTGGGACAATACTTAAATATGTAGCAACCGTGTCCGTGTGAGCCTTAACTTTACTCTTCGTATTTCTTGTTTTTCCGCAAGCATGATTCGACGAAATAGGCCGTAGCCCCGCTATATTAATATAGCAACACCCGATACAACCAACAAGAGAAACGGCTGGGGCGACAGCCAACACACCCAAAGAAAGGCAAGGAAAAGAAGAAAGAGAAAAACGACATAGGCGGATTGACTAAGCGACGAAGACCCGCAACTGTTGCGCCCTCTCCGAAGAAGAACCTCCACGCTCCTAGCTCTGCATCGACGAGTACCAAGCAGCACCTTCAAGAAGGAGAGTCATGCTGCTGCCGGACCAGCGCACTGGTCCTAGGGTTTCCCCCGGCACAGAGGGAAGTGGATAAAGGGTAGCCACGACGCCCTTCAGGAAGGACAGATGCCACCCAAATGCGGCACAGCTTCGGTGTCGGATGAACCGACAAGGATTTCTCCCGAAAACCCAACCACAACCCCGGACGATCCGTAGCACAGGAGCCCCACGAGGAGACGACTCGACACCACCAGACTAGCCGCCCACGAGCATGCGCCAAACGATCCCGAAGCCACCATCGCCGTCTCACCGAAGTAGCCGACACGAGGTCTGCAAGACGGAGGTGAGGAAAATATGAACCGGGGTCAGCAGTACCGCGGCCGCGCGGGAGGGAACAACCTCCACCGCCAAGGACGGTAGTCGACCGGACGCGATAGCAGAGCACACCAATCCCCGTCAGGTCCGGCCGGGCCCAGCGGCCCGTAAAGCCCCCACGGGGCACACCAGTCCTAATAGGGTCCGGCCGAGCCCGGAACGGGCTCGTGAAGCTCGCCGCCACGCTGCAACAGGCCGGCGCCGTCGCCGCTGTCCCCTGCCACCTCTGCCTCGCCACCGACTTCAGAACGAACCTCAAACAGCCGGCCCGACCGACCTAGATGGGGCCCGACGGGCCCAGATCTGGGCCACAGGGCCCAGCTCGCCGCCCCGTGCACGCCGAAGCTCACTGCACTGCGCCGCCCCGCCCCGCCTGCGTGTGTGCGTCACCGCCATGTCGCTACACCCCGCCGTGGCCGGACCACCGCCGTTCGAGGAGCACCGCCGCCGGAGGGAAGGAGCCCCGCCTCCACGCACACCGGCGCGGGAGAAGACCAGCCGCCGCGCCGGCGCTCACCGGGCTAAGCCCAGCAGCCCCTGCCGGCGGCGGCAACGGGAGGGAAAGGGTGAGAGGAGCTAGGCGAGGTGGGCTGTGGCGGCGGGGGCACGGGCCGCTGAGGAGAGGGGGGGACGGGGAGCTGCGGGCGGCGCGCGCGGGCCGGCCGCCGGGTGCTCTCGCCGGTGGCGGCTAGGACATACACAAGGATGATTCTGCCGTCGGTAGATTCAGAATATTTCCTCCTAAGAACATACACAAGGATTCAAGGAATTTCCTCACTGCAATCGCAAGTATCTTCCACCTGCCACTAAACAAAAGAAGAAACATCTTTCCCTGGAGATGATAAGTACATGAGCAATATACTAGTCAATGTGTGATTGGGTTTGACATAACTATCTAAGTATTCCCGTACCCATCAGTTTAATCAGTGTCGTTACAGTGGTCAATCATGTATTTCTCGTTTTCTGCATGTATGACTGTTCTAGTAGTAGACATATACATGAATATGCTAGTTTCTTCCCCTAGCACTAAAAAGAGGAAATATTTTCCCCTGGACATGACATGCACACAAGATTAATATACTAGTCCATGTGTTTGACTTTGACATAATTATCTAACTACTCCTATACCTATCAACTAAATCGATGTGGTTATAGTTGTCAAAATCTTGTGGCAGTGGGATGATTAATTAATATTTACCATTTAGAATTATTTCACAAAAAAGAATAAGAAAGAAAAACCATTTTCATAGCTTGGTATTAGAATACCTCGATCGCCACAACTGTATTTTATCACACTGTTTCTTATATTTTTTAGATAACACTATTTCTCTAGATATCATCTGATTTAACGTTGTAAAGCCTTAAAGGCTGAATCAACGTACTGTAGCAGCATTCCATCATGTTGATCTAATACTGACATACCGTAACAAAGAGTTGTTTTTAGAGGAAACGCACCGGAGGTCACAAAGTTGCGTAGAAGGAAGTATTGGTCACCAAGTTGCGAAACGTCAATTCTTGATCACAAAGTTGTGGATTTGCAAAAATTTGGTCATTCCATCACGGCGGGCGTTAAGTCGATGACGTGGCAGTCTGTTTTTTTACAAAAGACCCCTTGAACTTTTGTTTCTTCTGATTGTTAGGTCCTTTTCAAAAAAAATTGTCAGGAAGAACCAAGAACCGGAGATGCGCGTCGTCGCCGCCGTCCTTGGTGTCCGCCGCGCCGCCGTCGACCTCGGGGCCCGGTCGGTCATGGAGTGCACTGCCGATGAAAAATGTGATTTTTGGGCCCTGAAGGCGAGCACGGCGACGCGCTGCCCGCGGAGCAGCGCAAGTCAACTAGCACCTCGCGTCGCGCCTTGCTCTGCTTCCTCCCCTCTTGCTCTTCACGAACGCCTCGTACCTGGCCTTCACCTCCTCCCGTTCTTCTTCGCCTCCCCTCCTCTCCCCCTCCATTGCCGCGACAAGAAGCCGAGGGCGCCCTCGCCGCTCACCGCCGCGCCGTCGGCGTTCTCGATGGCGAAGTTGATCTCACTGACGTGCCCGGCCTCCTCGGAGCAGGCGACAGTGGTCTCGAAGTTGCACCCGCCCAGCACCACCGCGAAGCGCACGAGCATCTCGCCGGTGTACCAGTGCCGGCCCACGGCGACCGCCCGCCTGCTCGACACGTTCACCGCCCGGCCGGGCAGGGTCCACGACCAACCAGCTGAGCTCCAGGTCCACCGGGGAGAAGGCCGTCGTCACGGGCGCCGGCTTCTTGCAGTCCACGGCCTCGATGGACGGGGTCACGCGGAATGTAATTTCCCGATGTTACCGGCACTCTGGAATTGCGAACGTGGTGTGGCGGCGTCGGACACTGGCAGCGGCACACGCGTCAGCACTCTCGATCGTCTCACGGCCGTGTGGGGTTGCGCTCCATGACCGACCCGGCCCCGAGGCTCGACGACGGCGCGGCGGACACCAAGGACGGCGGCGACGACGCGCATCTCCGGTTCCTGGTTCTTCCTGGCAAAAAAAATTGAAAAGGACCTAACAATAAGAAGAAATAAATTTTCAAGGGTCTTTTGTAAAAAAAAACAGACTGCCACGCCATCGACTTAACGCCCGCCGTGACGGAATGACCAAAGTTTGGCAAATCCACAACTTTGTGATCAAGAATTGACGTTTCGTAACTTGGTGACCAATACTTCCTTTCTGCGCAACTTCGTGACCTCCGGTGCGTTTCACTCTTGTTTTTAATTCATTCTGAATATTTTGTTTAGCCGGTTGGAGCATGTAGCTGTCCACCTGTTTTTTGTGTCATCACCGAGTCCCTGAGGGTTCTTTGAGGGCTTTTTTGCGGACGCCGGAGTGCAAACAACTTCCTCTGGAGAAGATTATCTCCATTGCATTGGACATTGCATATGGCTTGGAATATGTTCATTCACAAGGAGTAATCCACCGTGATTGAAACCTGAGAACATTCTATTTGATGAGAATGTTGTGCAAAGGTCGTTGATTTTGGAGTAGCTTTTGAAGACGTATACTGCAATACATTGGAAGATGATCCGTACATATAGATGGATGGCACCGGAGATGTGTAAGCGGAAGCGGTATTGTCGGAAAGTTGACGTTTATAGTTTTGGCCTTGTCTTGTGGGACTTGGTAGGTAGTTCAATTCCTTATGAAGAGATGACTCCTCTTCAAGCAGCTTTCGCAGTTGTTAATAAGGTATTTGCTCTAATTGATTTATTACTTTAGTATCCACTATCCAGGACTTGGCGATTTGTTTTCATTCTAGTGAGGAAAAAATATTGACCGTGATAGCGATGAAATTTTCTTGGGAAACATTCAATTTTCACATTTTGCAAATTTGTACATGAACTGATGTCTAATTTTCAGTTAGTACTTCGTATATCCCTGAACTTATGTTGGCGAACAGTTTGTTGACAAGCATAATTTTCCTATTTCAGAACTTGAGACCTGTTGTTCCCTCAAGTTGCGCGACACCATTACAACAATTGATAGAGCAATGCTGGTCCGCTCAACCAGATAAGAGGCCAGAGTTTAGTCAAATAGTTCTAATCCTTAAAAACGTCAAGAAGGTTCTTGACAGAGATGGAACACTTGACAAGATCGCAGGCTCCAGCTGCCAGGAAGCTCAGGACCAAACTAAGAACAGGCTTGCCAACTGGATCGAAAAGCTCTCATATAGCCAACCAGATTTCTCAGGGCCTCCACCGCCGAGGATACTGTAATTATGTGTCCTGTTATGTGCTAGATCACAGCTCTGCAAATTGATTTTTCAATGTATATAAACACAAAAAACTACAAAAGACACCTTATGTTTATAGAACACAATAATATACTTGTCTGGATTTTGTTCTGTTTAGGAAAAAAAAGTCTCAAAGGAACATAGGAAACCTTGGCTGTATGATGTCACTAAAACTTGACATGTTTGTACAAGAGAACTGGGAAACAACATGTGAGCCTTAAACTCTACATGTTGGCTGTGTCTAGTATAGGAAAGCGACCGAGGCCTTGCCCGGATAGCTACCAGGGTGATGATACCTGTGATACCCCCCGCTCGAGTTCGAGTCCCGGTACTCACTTGCGGGCGCGTACGCACCGTTGCACTTCTGTGCGCTTCTGAAATCTTAATACAATACCGCCAAGGGCTAGCGCTGGCAGGTCTCATTTTTTTTCTAGTGTAGGAAAATGGGTATTTGCGCAGGCAGCATATTGGATGTGTAAAATTTATCTGCAACCGCACATATTGCCGCTTAGAAAACCGAACTTGTCATCTCCCTTGTAATCTACTTCGGCTTGCTTTTGAACAAATCTGACCGGCACTACGGGAAAGCCACGAAACGCCGACGGCTCGGCCGAAAGCCGTCGGCGTATGCCTACGCCGACGGCCGTCGGCGTAGCAGCCCGTCGGCGTAGCCCCTCTGCCGTCGGCGTACGCCCTCATACGCCGACGGCAATGCCGTCGGCCTATGAATGCAATTTTTTATTTTTCTGAATTTTTTTGAAAATTTTGAATTTTTTTTTAACTTTTTTTTCTATTTTGAAATTTCTAACTCAGCTACATACTAAATCTCTAATTACACATTTAATCATAGGTCAAAGTACTTACGCTGGTCAAAGTTCCCGTTCGGTCACCCATCCTCAAATTGCTCCAGCCCAAGCACGCTTAACCTTTGAGTTCCTTCATTGTTAGCTTCCAAATGAGAAATGAGAACATACTGATACTTATATCATATCAATCATATTAACCCCTGATTTAGGATGTTACACTTTTTTATTGTTTAAATTTAGAAAATTCATTTGAATAAGTAACAATGATTGTAAAATAGTATATTTTTAATAAATGAAAAATAAAATTAATTTTACTTTTATTTCCTTTTTACATTTAATATGGAATAATTCATATCTTTAATTCCGTTAATCGAAATTTGAAAAATAAAATGTCTATGTCAATTAAAAAAATGAGAGGAATTCAAATATGACATCCATATCATCCTTTGCATTGTATAAACATCGATGGTTTTAGAAAATTGATTCTTTTTCCTATTTAAATGACTTTATGTCGATTTTCCAAAAGTAATTGAAATTGAACTACAAGTGTGTGATAGTTTGGTCTAATTTTTTTACAAAATTACTTTCTAGGTACAAAAGTAGTGACTTTATCACAGAAACATCGATAGTTTCGAAAAATGTGACCCCTTTCAATGAATAGACACGACGGTCATTTTGACCGTTTTTTCACAAAAATAAAGAAATTGAGAAAATACTCAAAAGATGAATTCCTTTGACATGGAGTCCTCTTATGTGTACTAGTTGCTAGGAAAAATGATAAACTTGAGTTTTGACAAATATTTCAAAAATATGCTTCACAAAAAGGTCTATCATCTATAGACATGTATAACTTTCGTGTCAAATGACCAAGTTATGGCCATACCCATGCCATAGTTTATGATAATGTGTCCATATTTGAAACATAGGGGTGCCTTGGTATGGCAAACATTGTTGCCAAAAACAAATTCCAAATTATTTTTTATAATATCATTTTCCATTTTTTAAGTGTCAAAAATGACTTTTGTTATGGAGGAAATACCAAAAATATGTTGCAAAAGGCACCATCTCATTTTCACAAAGGGTACTACATATTTTATGAATAATACCCAAGTATTAGGAATTTTCTCGATTTTTACCTAATTATTCCTATTTAAATGACTTTATGTCGATTTTCCAAAAGTAATTGAAATTGAACTACAAGTGTGTGATAGTTTGGTCTAATTTTTTTACAAAAATACTTTCTAGGTAAAAAGTAGTGACTTTATCACAGAAACATCGATAGTTTCGAAAAAATGTGACCCCTTTCAATGAATAGACACGACGGTCATTTTGACCTTTTTTCACAAAAATAAATTTTTTTGAGAAAATACTCAAAAGATGAATTCCTTTGACATGGAGTCCTCTTATGTGTACTAGTTGCTAGGAAAAATGATAAACTTGAGTTTTGAAAAATATTTCAAAAATATGCTTCACAAAAAGATCTATCATCTATAGACATGTATAACTTCCGTGTCAAATGACCAAGTTATGGCCATCCCCATGCCATAGTTTGTGATAATGTGTCCATATTGAAACATAGGGGTGCCTTGGTAGGGCAAACATTGTTGCCAAAAACAAATTCCAAATTATTTTTATAATTATCATTTTCCATTTTTTAAGTGTCAAAAATGACTTTTTAATTAAGCAAGTAACAAACATATGTTACAAAATGTCATGTGCACGGTGAAAAAGATTTTATGGATGTCATATTTGGATTCCTCTCATTTTTCTAATCGATTTAGACATTTAATTTATTAAATTCCGATTTACGGATTTAAAGATATGAATTATTTCATATTAAATGAAAAATAGAAAAAAGTATACGCCGACGACAATGCCGTCGGCGTAGCTCAAAAGAAAAACAGAAAATCTAGGCCGAGGGCAATGCCGTCGGCGTAGCTCAAAAAAAACAATAGGCCGACGGCAATGCCGTCGGCGTAGCTAAAAAAAGAAAAAAAGATCTACGCTAACCTGAACGGGTCTACGCCGTCGTATGTTCTGGCCGTCGGCGTCTTGAGGGTTTCCCGTAGTGGGTTACATCACCAAAGAAAGGAAAACTGCAAAAGAGAATGCAGACACAAACTACAGAGTTGCATATATCTACGTATCCCAAAATATCGGAGACCCTGGGTCGTCTCTAGGAGCGATATCAGAACTCGGGACGATCGATGATGTTTTGTCATATAGGGCAGTCAAAGTACGGTAATCTCATCAGTACCGTTCAAATTTTTGCCGATTCCACTCTAAAACTCTCTGGCAAAGACTGGTCAAACTAGCCATTTGAGAAATCGAAATGCTCTATCCTTGAACTCGGGTGACTAAATTTTGCCGATTCCTAATCCCACAGTCTCCCTTGTGAATACCTTGCACGTGCTATATTAAATATTAAATGTTTTGATTGATATATTTTCAATATTTAATGTCATGCATAACTTCTTATTTGAAAAACTAACAGAAGAAATTGTATATAGAGACACATTGCAGTGAGTATATATATAATTGAATTTTGTGTTCATCGTTGATTACTATAAGTGATGTTACTTTAGTAACAATTATAAATCTACATCATACACTAGTAGGGAAGTGCCTTTCTGTGGATTCCCTATCTGTGGCGCACCAAACCTACCATGCGTCACAAAAAACGTTCTGTGGCGCACCACTCCGAATGCGCCACAAAATACGGTGGCGCATACGTTCATGAGTGCGCCACAGAAACATGGTGGGTCCACCACCACAAATATCTGGTGACCTTTTTGTGGCGCATCTGCATGGATGCGCCACAGAAATTATACTTTCTGTGGCGCATCGATCCAAATGCGCCACAAAAATTCGGTGGGGCCCCCTCCAATGATTGCATTGGTAATTTATCTGTGGCGCATTCAGCATTGTGCGCCACAGAAAACATGGTGCGGCCCCACCAATAATTTAAATGGGCAACATTCTGTGGCGCATGCATGATGGTGCGCCACAGAAAGACATGTTTCTGTAGCGCACCATGATGCATGCGCCACAGAATGTTGCGCCCAGATCTACAAAAAGGTGGCAACCCCTCTACCCACCACCATTTACTTCTTCTCTTCTTCCTCCTCCACCTCCACCTAGCTCGTATTTCTCTTCCCTCCCCTCCTACTTTGCCCATAGTTTTCTCCATTTTTTTTTAGTTAAACCTATTTTGTTTAATAGATTATTGGTGAGGGTTTAGGAGAGCCTCCAATACATCTCTTTTTGTCCACTGGTTTCTCTCCAACATCACACGCTCTCTCATCGATCGCGGTCACGTCTCGGCACCGAATCTACTAGGTGAGACATGGATCTACATGGATGATGAACATGCATATGCATGTTTGGTGGCGCCGACGGTGTGTGTATGGCCGGATGTGTGTCGTGGTTGTTTGTGTTCCGACCATGGTGTCGTGTATGTGGATGTTGCCGGCAACATGATTTGTGAAATGTCTGCAGGTACCCATGAGGCCCTTGAGTTTGCCGGAACGTCGATTAACTTCCGTTCCGGCAAATTCGGGTACTCCATATGTCCTACTTTTAGGAGAGGTCATGCCGAATTTTTTTGTGAATTTTGGCATGAGACTTTGCTAAAAATAGGACATATGGGTATTGCGACTAATGCATGGGCCAACTAATGTGTGTGCATGCATGTTGCGGTTCTAATTAACATACGCTTGTTTGTGCTCTATGTATACCGCGTAGGCCGCAACCATGGTCGTCAGGATGAGCTCCGGTCGAATCAGTAGATACAAGGAAAAAGCGAAGGCGGACATGATTCAGTGCAACAGGCGCCAGATAAGATGTCCGTGTCGAAAATGCAAACTCGTGAGCTGGATCGACCCTGATTCCGGACAATTGGAGGATCACCTGCTCAGGCGCGGTTTCATGTTAGGCTTCAACCATGACGAAGGAGATGTTGGCGGACAAGATCATCATGATCATGACGAAGGAGATGTCGGCGGACAAGATCATCATGACGAAGGAGATGCCGGCGAACAAGATCATCATGGTGACGAAGGAGATGCCGGCGGACACGGTCATGATGAAGGAGTAGATGGTGGTGGAGAAGACGCGAACACGCAGACCTCGCTAATTTCGGCCTTGCAGGACCCTCATGTTCAAGAACTGCTACTCAAGGAGACGAGCAACGACAGAGCTGCAGCCAGAGAGAAAGCCAAGCTGGCGCAAATGGAGATGGACGGGAAGACTCCGTTGTATCCTGGGTGCCAGCCACAGGATACGCGCTTGCAAGTAACGCTTGATGCTCTGGAGATGAAGTCGGAAAACAAATGGACAGACGTGAGCTTCAACAAGAACATGAAATTCTTCCACGATCGTCTTCCCGAGGGGAACACATTGCCAACTAGTATCGAGGATGCCAAGAAAGTCGTGTGCCCTCTTGACCTACCGCAAGTTAAATACCACGCCTGTATCAATGATTGCGCAATTTATCGGGGCGAGTACAAGGACAGATACACATGTCCGGTGTGCGGCCAAGGACGTACAAGAGTGGGAAGGACAAAAGTTCCTCGAAAAGTGGTATGGTACTTTCCTATCACTCCCCGTCTGCAGCGGTATTTCGTAGACCCTAAGGAAGCAAAGCTCATGCAATGGCATGCGGAAAGGGAGAAGCCCCAAGAAGATCCGAGAAGGGAAAGATCCTGACACACCCTTCAGATGCTAGCCAGTGGGAAGCATTGGACATGGCCTTCGAAAATTTTGGGGCGACGCAAGGAACGTCAGGCTGGGTATGAGCACAGATGGACTGAATCCGTTCGCAACCAGAGTAGCACCCATAGCACCTGGCCCGTATTTGTATGGCCTTACAACCTTCCCCCGTGGTTGTGCACGAAGCAAAGGTACATACACATGAGTATTCTAATTCAGGGGCCGAAACAACCAGGTATCGACATACATCTGTATCTCGGGCTGTTGAAAGAGGAGTTAGCCACGTTGTGGGAGACGCCAGCCCTTACGTGGGACGCCTACACAGCTGATTATTTTGATATGAGAGCCGCGTTGTTCACGACGGTGCAGGACTATCCTGGTTGCTCATATGTATCGGCCCAGGTAGGTCACGGATTTTGCGCATGTGTCAAGTGCATGGATAATACCCCGCATCTCCAGCTACCAAGGGATCAGACAGAAGGGACTCAAGGTCGCCGCAAAAGGGCAAAGAAGAAACACGGTGATGCTTCCCGCTGCCTGCTTCAGTATGAGTCCGGAGGAGCTCGAGCGTTTTTCAGGTGCCTTCTAGGAGTCAAAGTTCCTCACGGTTACTCGGGAAGATAAGCAGATATCTGGATGCAACAAAGAAGAGGTTCACCGGGATGAAGTCTCACGATTGTCACGTGCTGATGACACAGATACTTCCCGTTTGCGATCCGAGGGTTAATGGATGAGCACGCCCGTGATACGTTGTCTGCCCTTTGCGACTTTATCGACGTCGTCAGTAGGAAGTCGATCGCGTGAAGCAGCTCGACATGCTTGAGGAAGAGATCGTGGTGATACTATGCGAGCTCGAGATTTACTTCCCGCCCGCATTCATTGATATCTGCGTGCATCTCCTTCTCCATGTCGTTGATGACATCAGGCAGCTCGGTCCGACGTTCCTGCACTACATGATGTCGTTCGAAAGGCAGAACGGTGTCATGAAAGGATACGTTGCAACAGGGCACGTCCAGACGCAAGCATAGCCAAGGGATTTTTAACCTACGAGTGCATCTCCTTCTGCCAGAATTATCTAAGGACCGAGAACGATGATGTCGGTATGCCCACCAGGACACACCTCGGCAGGCTCGATGGAGTTGGTCACCACGACGGCTACCGCTCAATCTTTGTCGTCATTCATGGTAAAAAAGACGACCTCGACAGGCTCACCGGGTCGCGCTACAACACTTAAAAGTGACCGAATATTATGTGGAAGAGCACAAAATCTTAATCGAGCAGAATTACGTCGACATGAGACGACAGAGGAAGAAGGAGACATAATCAGAGAGCACAACTCCAGCTTGACGCGTTGGTTCAAGAAAAGGCAACTGCTTGAAGCACAGAGCAGAAGCCATCTACGGAAGAGGAAAAACTCATATTCTCCTTATCACAGGGCCCCGGGCAGAACGTAAAGACCTATCAGTCGTACGACATCGGCGGTTTCAGATTCTGCACCGAGGAAAAGGACAGGTATAGCGAATATCAAAACTCAGGAGTAACTATGCTATCCTACGCCGATGACGAGGCTACTGTCAAGGAAAGATTCTTCGAAAGGATCGAGGAGATATGGGAGCTCAACTACTGTGGAGAGTTGGTGCCAATGTTCCGTGTGAGATGGGACAAGGACGTCGTCAAAGAAGACCGGTATTTTACCACCATGGTTATACCCATGCCAAATCGAAGAACGCCTCCGCAAAAAATGAGCCATGGGTACTCGCTAGCCAAGTTGAGCAATGTTTCTTCATTACCGACCCGTCAAAGCCTAGCCGTGTTGTCGTGAGGAGGGCAAGAGAGCATCATCGGAATGGAAGGAGATGCCAACGAGGAAGACTTGGACAAAAACGGCGAACCGAAGATCGAGGAGGAGTTCGACAAGTACTTCGACATGCCGACTACTAGTAAACAAAGAAGGAAGACATTCGTACCTACTAAAGGCTGTCCGTTCACGCGAAGAAATCTCAAGATGCCGGCCTAAAGTATTCAACCGCGAAGAAGGGAAAGAAGAGAAGCTAGCTCGGAACCGGCCGGGACGAAGAAGACTTTTTTGGTGTATTAATTTGTGTGTATGTGTGTGAGACAATCATATATATGTATATCATGAATAAAATAATGGTATACTAACATGTGTGTATATTCTATTCTTTAAAATGTGTGTCGGTTCTTTTTTAAATATAACCAAAAATATTTAAAATGTGTGTATTTTAACAGATCTATCGACAAAATTCTGTGGCGCATCCCTACCTAGGTGCGCCACAAAATCACATAATTCTGTGGCGCATCTAGGTAGGGATGCGCCACAGAATTACTTCACTTAGCCATTTGCGCGGGCCGGCCTCCCCTTCCCCTTTCTTCCCCTATTCGATCCACGTTCAAATTTCAGTTAACCACCACCGCCGCGCGCGCATCCGCCGTCGCCGTCGACCACCACCGCCGGCTGCCCTCTCCTCCCCCGCGCCGGCGACCTCCCCTCCCCCGTCCGGCGACCTCCCCTCCCCCGCCCCCGCCCAACCCTCTCGCGCGCGCCCACGCACACGCTCGGCGCCGCCGCGTGGTGATGACGTGAAACACACGTTCGTTGGGAGACCCCAAGAGGAAGGTATGATGTAGTCAGCAGCAAGTTTTCCCTCAGAAAGAAACCAAGGTTATCGAACCAGTAGGAGCAGCAACTCTTCAGAAGGTTGTCAACGGCGCCAGAAAAATAGCTGTGCAGGGAGTCTGGACTGTTGACGTGGAATCTGCACACAACACAATCAAACTACTTTGCCCCAACGAAACAGTGAGGTTGTCAATCTCACTGGCTTGCTGAAAACAAAGGATTAAACGTATGGTGTGGAAAATGAGTATTAAATTGCAGAGAATGAAAAAGGAACAGTTTGCAGTTTGTGGTTGTTTAATCAGTGTAAAAGAATGGACCGGGGTCCACAGTTCACTAGTGGTGTCTCTCCATAAAAGATAACTAACATGTTGGGTGAACAAATTACAGCTGGGCAATTGACGAATAGTGAGCGCATGACAATGCATATACATGACATGTTGACTACTATGATATTTAATTGGGCATTACGACATAATACATAGACCGTTATCCAACAGCATCTATGACTAATAATCCACCGCCGGGTTGTCATCCGAGTCCCCCGTTGGTATTAAGTTGCAAGCAACGGATAATTGCATTAAGTAAAGTGCGTAATGTAAACAAACACATATGCCGTGGACATAGCATCGTTAGGTTATCCCTAGTGGCAACAGCACATCCACAACCTTAGAACTTTCTGTCACTGTCCCAGGTTAAACGGAGACATGAACCCACTATCTAGCATAAATACTCTCTCTTGGAGTTACAAGCATCTACTTGGCCAAAGCATCTACGAGTAACGGAAAGCATGCAAGATCTTAAATAACATATAAGATAGATTGATAATCAACTTGACATAATATTCAATATTCATCGGATCCCAGCAAACACAACATGTAGCATTACAATAATATGATCTTGATCATGTAGGGCAGCTCACAAGATCTAAACATGATGGCACAAAGTGGAGAGACAACCATCTAGCTACTGCTATGGACCCGTAGTCCAAGGATGAACTACTCACGCATCACTCCGGAGGCAGGCATGGCGATGTAGAAGCCTCCGGTGACGATTCCCCTCTCCGGCAGGGTGCCGGGAAGAGGTTCTGAACCCTCCCGAGCTAGGGTTGACGACGGCGGCGTCTCTGGAACTTTTCGTGGATATTTGCTCAGGTACTTAGGGTTTTCGCGTCGGGGGGAATAAGTAGGCGAAAGGGCGGCGGCTGCGGACCCCCGAGGGGCCCACACCACCCTAGGGCGCGGCAGAGGGGGGCCCGCGCCCTAGGTGCGTGTGGCCTCCTGGTGGCCCTCCTCTGCTGCTCCTTCGCTCCGTCAGGGTGTTCTGGAAAAATAGGCACCCCCGTGTAGTTTCGTCCAATTCCGAGAATATTTCCAGACTAGCTTTTCTGGAATACAAAAACAGCAGAAAACAGGAACTGGCACTTCGGCATCTTGTTAATAGGTTAGTCCCAAAAAATGTATAAAAGTGATATAAAGTAGATGCAAAACATGTAGCAATTGGTATAAAACAAGCATGGAACATCAAAAATTATAGATACGTTTGAGACGTATCAGCATCCCCAAGCTTAGTTCCTACTCGTCCTCGAGTAGGTAAACGATAAAAACAAAATAATTTTTGAGGTGACATGCTACTATCATAATCTTGATCATATAATATTGCAAGGCACATGTAAATGAATGAAGTGATCCAAGTCAATGGTCTATAATTTGCTACCAAATAGATAATGAGTAAACAATGAATCACACAAGCTAAACGTTTTCATGAATAGTACTTTCGAGACAAGCATCAAACAGTTTTGCATAAGTGTTAACTCATAAAGCAATAGTTTCTAATAAAAGGTATTTAATCAACACAAAGGAAGAATTTAGTTTCAGCATTTGCTTCAACTTTCAACATATTTATCTCATGGATATTGTCAACACAAAGTAGTATAACAAGTCCAATACATTGCATATAACGCATGTTGTAACAAAGTTGACACTAGTGTTTGCTTGTGGAAGACAGAAAGAATAGGAAAACTGACTCAACATAAAAGTAAAAGAAAGGCCCTTCGCAGAGGGAAGCAGGGATTAAATCATGTGCTAGAGCTTTTAGGTTTTTGAAAGCATATAGAGATTGCATAAAATATTTGATACTCCTCCCAACCTTGCTAACACAAGCCATGGCTAACCGAATCCTCGGGTGCCTTCCATCAATCACATACCATGGAGGAGTATCTATTTTTGAGAGGTGTTTGTTAATTGTCAACGAATGGTAGCGGGTGAGAACAGTATTCTACCTGTCGAACGGACTTTTAAGAGCGGCTCCCATGAAGGACGTTATTTCTACCAGCAAGGCAGATCATCCCTCTTTCTCTTTGGTTTACACACATTCAGGTATTTCACTGTTTGTCATTGCTTACTGATGAATCAGGGCAAAAGTGTGAAGAGAATTAATTGGTTAAAGTTGTAATTAATTGGGACTGGGCACCCCGTTGCCAGCTCTTTTTGCAAGTTATTGGATAAGCGGATGTATATGCCACTAGTCCAGGTGTAAAAGTCCACTCGACAAATAGAATAAAGAATAACCACACTAATTCCTCATGAGCTAGTAAACATTGACACAAAAAGGGAATAATAACATTTTGAATAATTTAAAGGTAGCACATGAAAAATTTACTTGGAGTGGCAAGGAAATACCACATATAGGTAGTTATGGTGGACACAAATGGCATGGATTTTGGCTCAAGGATTTGGATGCACGAGAAGCATTCCCTCTCAGTACAGAGTTTAGGCTAGCAAGGTTATGTAAGCAAACAAGAATATCAACCCGTACACCAAGTTTTATATGACAAACATATTGCAAACGTTATAAGACTTCATACCGTCTTCCTTGTTAACCAAACCCTGTTATTAGAAAATATCTAGACCTTAGAGGTACCACCGATGCAAACCAAATTTTCAACAAGCTTTACGGTAGTTCTTCACTAATAGGCTTAACTCATGTGATGCACAATTTAATCATGATCTACTTGTTAACTCAAAACAATTGACAAGCATCAAGTTATCCATTTTAGTGATCTACAAGATTAAGCAAGTTTTTCCTTATACCAATTACCACATGCAACATTTTCTGAACCAACCAAACACCAATCAATTTATTTCATCAACTCTCCAAACAAATATAAGTGAAGCAAGAGAGTACTTTCTACAAAAGAAAGCTAATAGCTCTGACAAGAGATACATGAAAACAAGAGCTAAAAGCTGAACAGCGCTAGATATGAATACTCAACAAATATAAGTGAAGAATAGGAGTATTCTCATGAAAAAGCGGAGCGTGTCTCTCTCCCAATCAAGAATGCTAGGGTCCAGTCAAGCTTTATTGAAAATAAAAGTGCAATACTGAAAATAAAAAGCACACAGACGCTCCAAGAAAAGCACATATGATGTGAAAGAATTAAAATATAGTTTCACTAGAGATGACCTGATAATTTTGACGATGAAGAAGGGGATGCCTTGGGCATCCCCAAGCTTAGACGCTTGAGTCTTCTTGAAATATGCTGGGGAGATCCATGGGAGCCTCCCCAAGCTTAAGCTCTTCACTCTTCTTGATCCTATTATATCATCCTTCTCTCTTGACCCTTGAAAACTTCCGTCACACCAAACTCAAAGTAGATCTCATTAGAGGGTTAGTGCATAATCAAAAATTCACATGTTCTATAAAGACGCAATATGATTTGTTACTTTAAACATTAGCTACAGCCACTGATGTTATGTGAAGCTCTTCCACCCAAAAAAGAATTTCACTCAACACTAGTAAAAGAGAGAATGCAAAAATAAAAAGGCATAATCTGTCTAAAACAGAACAGTCCGCAAAGACGAATTTTTTCGAGCACTTACGACGCTCAGATCGAGAAACTCTGAACTAATGAAAGTTTCAGACATTCATAAAGATTACGCACAAAAATTTCAGATTTAATTAACAATCTGGTGATTTTAGGAATTTCGTACAGTGAACAGCAAAAATCTGTTTCTGCGCAGCAATCAAAATTAAGCATCATCTTATCATTAGAGGCTACTCTTGGCACAACAATGCGAGAAAATAAAGATACAAAGGAGTTGCTACAGAAGTAAACAAACTCCTTGACTCAATAAAAGAAAAATTGCAGAAAAATAAAATGGGTTGCCTCCCATAAGCGCTTTTCTTTAACGCCTTTTAGCTAGGCACAAAGCATGCATCAAGTATTACCAAGTGAAGAAGCATCAACATTCTTACGCTTAGCTCTCTTACCTTTACCTTTATCTTTAGGAAATACTTGGTTACACATAGGTGAAGAGGCGAAATTCATAGTGCCTTGGCCCACATCTATTATTGCTCCAAAGCGTTTCAACAGAGACTTCCAAGCGTAATTTGTCCTACTCCTGCACATTCAATGACAAGATAATCAATAGATATTGTTATCCCTAAGAGTTTTGTAAATACTCCTTCGCTACTCCCCTTGGTAATTTAATAGTATTATCACCCAAAGTTATACAATCTTCGCATTTGGAAAGCTCCCAAAGATTTAAGGAATCATAAATATTCTTGGGCATTAAACAGAATTCAGACATAATATCACAGCGAGAATGAAAAGTTTCACCATTTATAACAACTTTTACTGAGGGAATCCATCCCGATGGTTCAAAATTTACTGGCACATTATCATAATGTTCACGAATCTGATTATACCCTTCTTTTAGACCAGATATGTTCGTTTCAAGAGCGTTAAGTCTATCACTTATGCTTGTCAAAGCCAAATCAATTTTAGTGATTGGGGGCTAGAAATTGTAATCAATTTTTTTATAGCATTAAAAGCTTGATCCCCATCATAACGAAGGAAATCTCCTCCTACCACAGCATCTAAAGCATATCTGTAGCAAAGAACAAGACCAAAATAAAAGCTACTAAGAAGCAGGCTTAAAGTCATTTTAGGTTCAGTTTTAGCATAGGACTCAGATATTCTAGACCAAGCATCTTTAAAACTCTCCTCACTCCCTTGCTTGAAAGTGAAGATCTCTTCTTCAGGTGACATTACTACTGGAACAGGGCTAGACATGATAACTAACAGAAAACAAAACTGAAAATAAACTAAATGCAAGTAACTAATTTTTTTGTGTTTTTGATAATTGAAAGCAAACAAGATAAAATAAAATAAACTAAGCAAGACAAAAACAAAGTAAAGAGATTGGAAGCGTGAAACTCCCCTTGCAGAAGACTGCTGTCTCCCCGGCAACGGCGCCAGAAAAATAGCTTGATGACGTGAAACACACGTTCGTTGGGAGACCCCAAGAGGAAGGTATGATGTAGTCAGCAGCAAGTTTTCCCTCAGAAAGAAACCAAGGTTATCGAACCAGTAGGAGCAGCAACTCTTCAGAAGGTTGTCAACGGCGCCAGAAAAATAGCTGTCGCAGGGAGTCTGGACTGTTGACGTGGAATCTGCACACAACACAATCAAACTACTTTGCCCCAACGAAACAGTGAGGTTGTCAATCTCACTGGCTTGCTGAAAACAAAGGATTAAACGTATGGTGTGGAAAATGAGTATTAAATTGCAGAGAATGAAAAAGGAACAGTTTGCAGTTTGTGGTTGTTTAATCAGTGTAAAAGAATGGACCGGGGTCCACAGTTCACTAGTGGTGTCTCTCCATAAAAGATAACTAACATGTTGGGTGAACAAATTACAGCTGGGCAATTGACGAATAGTGAGCGCATGACAATGCATATACATGACATGTTGACTACTATGATATTTAATTGGGCATTACGACATAATACATAGACCGTTATCCAACAGCATCTATGACTAATAATCCACCGCCGGGTTGTCATCCGAGTCCCCCGTTGGTATTAAGTTGCAAGCAACGGATAATTGCATTAAGTAAAGTGCGTAATGTAAACAAACACATATGCCGTGGACATAGCATCGTTAGGTTATCCCTAGTGGCAACAGCACATCCACAACCTTAGAACTTTCTGTCACTGTCCCAGGTTAAACGGAGACATGAACCCACTATCTAGCATAAATACTCTCTCTTGGAGTTACAAGCATCTACTTGGCCAAAGCATCTACGAGTAACGGAAAGCATGCAAGATCTTAAATAACATATAAGATAGATTGATAATCAACTTGACATAATATTCAATATTCATCGGATCCCAGCAAACACAACATGTAGCATTACAATAATATGATCTTGATCATGTAGGGCAGCTCACAAGATCTAAACATGATGGCACAAAGTGGAGAGACAACCATCTAGCTACTGCTATGGACCCGTAGTCCAAGGATGAACTACTCACGCATCACTCCGGAGGCAGGCATGGCGATGTAGAAGCCTCCGGTGACGATTCCCCTCTCCGGCAGGGTGCCGGGAAGAGGTTCTGAACCCTCCCGAGCTAGGGTTGACGACGGCGGCGTCTCTGGATCTTTTCGTGGATATTTGCTCAGGTACTTAGGGTTTTCGCGTCGGGGGGAATAAGTAGGCGAAAGGGCGGCGGCTGCGGACCCCCGAGGGGCCCACACCACCCTAGGGCGCGGCAGAAGGGGGGCCCGCGCCCTAGGTGCGTGTGGCCTCCTGGTGGCCCTCCTCTGCTGCTCCTTCGCTCCGTCAGGTGTGTTCTGGAAAAATAGGACCCCCGTGTAGTTTCGTCCAATTCCGAGAATATTTCCAGACTAGCTTTTCTGGAATACAAAAACAGCAGAAAACAGGAACTGGCACTTCGGCATCTTGTTAATAGGTTAGTCCCAAAAAATGTATAAAAGTGATATAAAGTAGATGCAAAACATGTAGCAATTGGTATAAAACAAGCATGGAACATCAAAAATTATAGATACGTTTGAGACGTATCACGTGGCGCTCGGCCTCGAGCCGCCGCCGCCGACGAAGGAAGCCGTCGCCACCGGCCCGCCACTTCGACACCGACGCCGCCGCCCTCTCCATCCCCTCCCCGAGGTGCTGCTCCTCTCTTCCATCCCTCTCCCTCCCCTCCACACCTGCACATAAGGTGTTTGGTCAAATGTCAAACCCACAATTTTAGAAAATTTGATGATTTGATTGTTGATTGCTTGCTGCAAGTAGTTGCTAATGCTTCTAGTTGGTGCTAGTGGTGTTAGGAAAATTTTGGAGACCAAAAAAATTTAAATTTTGATAAGTTAAATATGGTCACTATTTAAACATGCCTACAAAAATGTCTTCATTTAAGGTTCTAGATGTATTCAAAAAATTATTTCTAGGGTTTATCATGAAGTACTAACTTAGTACAAGAGATCCATGAGGTTAATGTGAAATAGGATCAAGATTTGATGCTTTAGAAATGCTCCAAAGTTGGTACTTTTTAAAGGAAATGAAGATATATATGGATGTGAATTTTCTTACTCCCTCCGATCCGAAAAATGTTTCGTGGGTTGTGCTACCGATTTGAGCTACGTACGTTGTTTCTCAGCGACCGTAATAACGGATCAGAGGGAGTATTTTTTTTCTTGTGCAGACCACCGGCTTCGACTACATCAACTATCTCCTCAACTACAGTTCCCCCTTTGGTGAGCTATTAATTGGTTAACCCGGTGACCATGTGTTCTGTGCTACCACGACCATCGTGTCGTGGTTGTTTGTGTTCCGACCAGCGTGTCGTGTATGTGGATGTTGCCGGCCGTAGATACCGGCAACATGATTTGTGAAATCTATGCAGGTAACCATGAGGCCCTTGAGTTTGCCGGAACGTCGATTAACTTTCGTTCCGGCAAATTCGGGTACTCCATATGTCCCTTTTTTAGCAAAGGTCATGCCGAATTTTTTCGTGAATTTTGGCATGACTTTGCTAAAAAATAGGACACATGGAGATGTGGATGTGGTATTGTGTTTGTTGTCGGCCGGCAGATGTGGATATGTGTTTGTTGTTGGCCGGCCGGAGATGCCGGCAACATGATTTGTGAAATGTCTGCAGGTACCCATGAGGCCCTTGAGTTTGCCGGAACGTCGATTAACTTCCGTTCCGGTAAATTCGGGTACTCCATATGTCCCTTTTTTAGCAAAGGTCATGCCGAAATTTTTCGTGAATTTTGGCATGGCTTTGCTAAAAACAAGACATATGGGGTATTGCGACTAATGCATGGGCCGGGTATCTTAGTACTTAATTAAGTGATTTTTTTCTTATATTTGGTGTACTAACTTCGACATTTTTTTCTTATAGGTGAGACGAACATGGCTGACAATAACGAGGCCGGGGTTCTCGAACAAGAGGCGAGGAACCGATAGAGGAAAATAGTATGATTCAGACGGTCATCGCACAGGCAGTGACAACGACGTTCACGTCGATATTTACTACCGTATGTGAGTCTGTCAGGGTTTGGATTGAGGGAGGGAGAAATGGGCATCCCCCAGTGATCAGCTTCGGCTCCAACAAGTACTCAATCAATGTGCCTACTACAGAAGATGCACCCAGCATCCCCAGAGGTAAAGAAGAAGCACAGGAAGAGAAGTAAGCCAGCTCCTAAGACGACTATCCGGTGGTATGAAGACATGGTATCACCCCGTGCGGATGGCTTGAGCCGAGTTCATGAAGCAGGTCAACCGATCCTGTCTTGGGAGCTGCTCCACCTCGCAGACGGATGCATGCTCTCTTTGCAAAATGCTATCTTGACGCGAGAGCAACCTTCTTAAAGAAGATAATCCAAATTACCCGGTGTTCACTGTCAAGGTGCCAAAAGACTTGGCCGAGTTCGTCCATGAAATCCCCGCGGATCTGTTTTTCATATCGTACGAGGACGTCTTCAGGCTGTTTCACTTTAGACGGCTGGACTATAACTTGGTCCGCCTATACGCGCTCAACCAAGCGATGAGGATCAGGAGAGATAATACCCCGTACATCAAGGTAGTGGATCCCTACTACATGCGTGACAGCCTGCTGGTGGAAGATCAACGACACGGGCCAAGGCCACGAAGTTCCTCCAGAGAATCATGCTGAACAACAAGGATAAGAACAGCTTTCTTATGCCTTTCTTTTCCGAGTAAGTACACATCCGGTCGCCGCCGTCGTATCTTATGCTTTCTTATAGATTTCTTCCGTTGTTGATCATTTCCAACATTCCGTTTCAATTGTGTTGAGCAGTGACGAGTACGCAGTACTCATCGTCGTAAGCCCGAGGTGGTCCGTTGCCACTTATTTTGACTCGGGGAGTCTTAAAGACTACACCAGAATAAAGGGTGTTCTCGATGAGCCTCTCGAGGGCTATGCCCAAAAGGGAGGCCACTTCCACAAAGAAAAGAATGGGGAACGTTTAACGAAGGACAACAAACACATTTTCTGGCATGGGACCGGGTTCCATTGCATCAAGCATGCGCCTGGCAGCGTGAAGGATGCCTTCTACGTCCTCCATCACATTAAAGGGCTTGTCCGGGATGTAGAGACAACGAGGTGGCCATCTGGTCTCCAAGAATGGAGCAAAAATGCGGGGGAAATCACCGATTCTGAGCTTAGAGAAGACTTCCATCGCATCCAGAGGCGGTTATCGCTAATCATTTTGGAAGATGTCATGGAAGCATGGGGGTCCTTACACAACGCCAGAGGTAGGATGTATTGTAAAAGAAAGCCTTGCCTCACTCGATAGAAGTGCTTCTTTATTTTCTTTATTATAGACTTATCCACTTAATTAGATGAATAAATCATACTCTATTTATATTATTAATCAAATATATATCCCAATTCATCTCCAGGGTTGTCTAAGTGGGAGATCGAAGAACGCCTAGACAAGGAAAATGACATGAGGACGTGGATGACGAAAGAATGCTATAAACCGTTCCCGGAGCCGATACACCAGAAGGCTCAATCCTACCAGTGGAGCTAGACGTGTTCTCCGTCAACGACCCAGCAAGAGACCCCAGCGGCGACTCAAGAAGAAGAGACTCCAGCGGCGACTCAAGAAGAGACTCCAGCGGTTCCTACCGCACCCTCGACAAGTGGGCTGAGGCTGAGAAGCCAGATTCAGCGTGGGGCGCAGGAGCCGACGATGATAAGTGGGCCCTAGTGATTGCTTAATGCCCACTTGTCGAGGGTCTCTGCGGGAGGAACCGCTAGAGTAACTTTATTTGTACTATGACTTATGTGACATGAGATAAACTTTTGTACAATTAATTTGGCACTTAATTGTCACTATGTATGTATCTCGGGCTCTAAGTGGTGATGTACATATTTATCTGTCTGTTTTAATACTGTGTCAAAATATATTACCGTTTCTATTATTTTCTGTATAAATTCTGTAATATACATGTATTATTGTCAAATACAGCAAATAATCGATAATACTGCAAATAATCGATAATATATACAGCAAATAATTTAGTGGCGCACGGTAAATAATTTTGTGGCGCACCATATTCTGTGCGCCACAGATACATTATTGTCAAATACAGCAAATAATCGAAATTCTTTCTGTGGCGCATGGACAATAATTTAGTGGCACACTCTGGAGGTGCGCCACAAAATTGTATACTTTCTGTGGCGCATGGTTCCGTGCGGCACAGAAATAATATTTTTGTGGCGAGGATTCTGTAGCGCACCGACCATGCGCCACAGAAACAGTTTTGGTGCGCCACAGAAAGCACTTCCCTACTAGTGATATTATCAACTTATTACTAAATCCACGGTAACTTGTAAGATACATTTGACCAAGTAAAAAAAAATCATGTCAACTGTTCAATTTATATTACATAAGTTTCTATCTATTTTCTTATATAATTATACACTACACACCTCTGTTAAGATATTTGCTAGGTTTATGCATCGGAATCTCTCCAAAATATTTAATAATACTAAAATAGAAAAGAACATCAAAACAATAATATACATATAAGATATATAATTCATCAATTTCAAAAACGCCAAGGAGCCATGCGTTTTTCATGTTTTTGTTTGTTTTCACAATTCAAATGATTTTGTATTTTGTTAAGAACAATATGTCACAAAGGCAAAACTCTTGCGCCACTAAAAAACTTTAAATGATAAATGTTACAATATAATGGAAACAATTAGAAAACATATTGTATGGTTAACAATACTAACTAAATATACCACATATATTTGCTGAAACCATAATATGGTGCAAAACTAAAAATAATATAAAAATTCAGTGTAATTAATATTTATTTAACTCTCCCCTGGTCCAAAATATAATTGGACCATACCTAGCGTGAAATCGCGCGAGTTGCGCCCAACAAACGATATCTCCGTCGTCTTCGGTGTGTTGTTAATCTGGAAGAAAAGAATCCAAAGCGCAAGAAGGCAACCAATTAGTCTGAGAGGAAGCGCAAGAACCCAACCAATTAGTGTGAGAGGAATTGCAAGAACGGGGGGCAAGAACTAAACCATAGAAGCCAAAGACGACAAAATGCAAGAATCAGAGCAAGAACTGCGATTAAGCGTGATTCACCAAGAACCGCCGTACCTTGGCTGCGACACCAGGTTAAACAGAGCCTTCCCGACTAGCTTAATCCCCTCCCAGTGCAGGTCCCTCGAATCTCCAGGTATTGAATCCAAGTAGTCCAGGAGCTCGCGCGGCTCGCGGCCGGTGACGAGCTCGTAGACGCGGTGCGGGTCGAGGAAGGGGGAACCGAGCCAGGGCTGGAGGAGGCCATCGACTGCACGAGCGCGCACGGGGAGAGAATACCGGAAGTAACCAAAAAGGGGAGCGAGAGAAGCAGGGAAACGCAATGCTAGAGGAGTTATATGCTTATGTCAATGGCGGCGGTCATCGGCGCGTGGGCGAGGTGGGCTCCTCGGTGGCGGGTGAGGTGGGGTTCGTCGGCGGTGGGCGAGGAAATTTGGGGAACAGAGGTCTCTATTCCTCTCTTGTTTTGAGAACTCTCTGTTATGTTCCTCTCTTCTGAGCGCCGAAGCCTGGATGTTATATGGGCCGCTCAGGTAAGACTAATTCTTTTTTGTTTTCTTTTCTTCTTTTTTGATCGTTTCCTTTTTTACCATTCTGTTTATGTTCAGATTTTCTCCGTTGCTATATACAATTTTTCCCGTATCTTGTTTTTTTTCTTTTATGTTTTCTTTTCACGCTTTCCTTTTGCTTTTAAAAACTATTACTAGCCCCGTTCCTAAATATAAAATGTTTTCGGCCTTTTTCAGTTTTTTCTGATTCAAATGTATCTAGACATATTTTAGTTTATATGTTCAGTCATTCCAGTATGTATGTAGTCCACACTGAAATACCTAAAACATCTTACAATTAGAAACAAAAGCGATTATTTTACTACCTCCGATCCATAATAAACGTTGAAGTTTTGAACTAATGCCTGTTCAGACGCGATACTTATTTTGGATCGGGGGAGTACCGAGTACCAATTTCTATTTGTGTAATAGTGAAGAAAAAATCAACAGGGTGAAGAATTATTTTGCGTTATTGGGTATTTTTTCTCTCGTGTATACATCTTAAACCATGTGAACAATTTCTTAGAATAGACAAATAGTTTTCCCCATAAAAAAGCTTTCAAATCTCGTGAATAATTATTTAGGAACTCTAAGCATAATTTTTGCAACTCTTAATGTATTTAGTTAAAACATTTATTAAAAAAAGATTTATTCTCTTACCAATGAAAAACCTCAACTTCCTATAAAAAATGCGCCGGGATGGTTGGTGACCTAACCCAGTCTCCACACAAGCGAAGCATGTATGACATCTTTGGGCCCGCCCCTCACAGGGAACATATTGTTCTACTCAAACCATGCCTTGGAAATATGGTCCGAATAATTTCGACGGCAGTTCCATGAACAATCCTTTGAGGGATTGGGTTAGTTTGCTCGTCGAAATGCTATAAAGCGCGAACCAACATACGTGATACAAAAACCAAAATAAGAATGAGGAAGAAAGAGATATCGAGACGACTCCAGTTGTAGCCATAAATCCCCTGCAGTTCTGACGGCTTCGCGCAATAGTTCTCCCTATTGTATTGATCCACCTTTGGGTGTTTCTCCAAAGATCCATGGTTATGTGCCCGAGACTCCGGGTTCATTGGTTGAAATACCGGAAAATGGACTCTGAGTGAGTCAATGTTCTCGCTACTAAAAATAGAGTTTCCGTGGATGTTCTTTCTTTTCGATTGGTCTTTCTGAGTGCTTCACCTCGTAAACTCGGGCCTTCATCCGGAGTCTGCCGTCGGACAGAATAGCACGGCTTTCCGTCGATCCAGGTTCAGGTTATATACACAATCATATAGTTCATCTTCAGAACAAAATCTGCATTAGAAGGCGCTGCTGGAAGAACAACAATCGCTCATCGTGGTGGCTCCAAGTCAGCATTGTTCAACACATGCCGCCTGCCTACACCCTGATGGAAGCATGAATCTCACTTGTCCAACCACATCCGTGCCTCAATGCGCATGATTAATACATGGATTGATACCGTTCCATGGGTTATTTCCCCGAAAGAGTCAAAATAATATTCAAAACCCTTTTGTGCAAGAGTGAGTCCTTCAAATCTAGATGTCGAGGCGAGCCATCTTACGAACGACCATCCTGGCATATACAAAGTGAAATCCAAACTCCGAGACACATATCGTGCGCTTAATATAATACATGCACGATACATGTCATTCTTAAACAAATTGGATATCACAACGTAAAATCTACAGGAGAATTACAGGATTACATATTAAAAGTCTCTTACAAGTGAACATAGATATATTTTCACACAACCGACTCGAAACTTAAAAATATAGAAGTGTAGAAACGATAGACGAAAACCAATATGTAAGCCAATGGGGTGAACAAACAAGTAGGCGTCACCCATGGAACCAGAATCAAAGTAACTAGAAAGATATCTCGGGCGTTGCAGCGGGAACCTTACAAAAACTATAGTATAAAAGAAAGTATATTTGATGCGTGAAATGGAAAAAAATTCTCGGGAATATGGAGGATTTGATTAGGCACAATAAATAAAACTAAATTAATTAATATGAAATGTTCGTATATTTAACCGCTAAGAATTGATGATTTGCAAAACTGTATGGTTAAAGGAATTTATAATGTGAATAACTTGCATGTATGAATGAATATCATTTATACATATGGAATAACATGAACGTCTCAAATAGTGAATGAGGTGGTGATGACACATACAAATGAATAGCTCAAATAGTGGATGATGTGGACACCTTACATGTGAAGATAGACTAATTTAATGCATGTTAGTGAGGTTTTGTCTTATAACAAGTATAGATAGATCGACTAAACTATGCTCACACTTGAAAAAATGTTTGTTTTTGGAATTTCAACGATGACATTCGTAGTCACAAGACTTACACATTTGAAATAACGTAAATAGCAACAACAAAAAAAACACGGATCAAAGTAACATAGTTCATAATTAAGCATCGCATCGAAACTTGAACAATCAAATATGACGTAGCCAACAATTTACATGAATATGATACCACGCCGGGGGGGGGCGAAACCCAAGGGGCCCCTAGCTAGGTTCGTTTAGGGTGTGGTAGTTTGGAGCTCCTTTGACAGTCGCCATTAGAGACATGTCTGTAGGTTCTGCTCTCGTATGGTTCAGGGGATGTAGACGAAAGGAAGCGTTACATCGTCTTACTGGGCCTTCCATTTTCTTTAGCTACGGAGTAATAATTTAGACCTTTTATCTTTCAATTAATCTGGACCTTTTCTCTTATGAGCCAGTAGTAGGTGATTAAGTGGGTGGGGCCCGTTGGATGGAGTAGAAAAATAGATACGTACGGATGCATGGATTGCAGCACACAAAAAAAGCACACGATCAAAACATTTCTTGCTCATATTTCGACTACAAAATCCCCTGTTCCATCCCACGCCTGGTGTTCTAATTTTTGTCAAAGGCGGAATAACCAAACCAAGTGTGAGCAACGTCAGAGCACAACGTTCATGATATTATAGGGCGTCGTCGCGCTGGCCAAAAGGTTAGGACACAGCTTTAGTGACTTCATGTACCTAAGTCACGGAAAAGACCTCCTCATCCGTCGCCTGTTTTAGATCCAACGTATAAGGTCGACTACTCAAAATAAAAATTGTTCATTAAAAAGCCAATAAATCATAAATGTTTTGCTGAGTATTCTGTGAAAGTTTTCTCCCATTTTGATTAATGGTTTGTGAATAATAGTTTTTTATATTTTTAAGCTAAAAAGCTACTTCCTCTGATCCGAAAAAAGCTTCGGACATGATACGTAGGACGTGTGCTGCCGAAGCTGTTATCTTCCGACCGTTTTTACGGACCGGAGGGAGTATATATTCACAAATCATTGGAAAAATGAGATGAAACTTTCACAGAACAGTATTTTTTTATGATTTACTGTATTTTCATTTTTTCTAAACAATTTTATCATATATATTAATTACTATGATATATCTTCGAGGGGCCCGGGATTAAGTTTCGCCCCGGCCCCCAAAATCTCAGGACCGGCCCTGCACGGCAAGTCGACCATGAGAACTACGTACATCTACATGATAAAATTGATCCATAACAAAACCAAACAAGTCACACCAATGAACAATATATTTATATTACAACAAGGTTGGGTGAACTCCTCAACACACGAATACATCTGCACTTCTAGCATGTACGACACAAGTTTTGTTCAAATACATGTATCATACATGTTCTACATAAAAAATAAAATGTGGGATAATACTGTCTCGATATACACGTGACAAATATACCATGTCCGAAAAGCAGGACGCAATGGTTTGTCTAAACTGATTTTTCCATACTTGCTCTTACAAAATTTGTGCTAATTTCCCTCGTGCACGAATGGAAAAGCAACCAACCAACCTGACGTCACCGCTCTCTTTCCTTCCATTTCCGGAGCTCGCTTCCACACGCGATTTCCCATCCCCAGAATCAATTTCAAAAATCTTCCACTATCGCCACACACGCACCGATCCCAGCCGAATCCCCAATTCGCCGCGATCCCAATTTGCCCCCCGCGTTGTCGCGCTTCCCCGACCCCCTGGATCTCGGGATATCCTCCCTGTCGAATCCGTCACGGGATTCTTGCCATTTGGAGCTGTTTTTTCTGCTCCGAGGTCGGAGATCTCAGTGCAGTGTCGATTTTTCTTGTCGGTGGGAGTCAGCAGTTCCTAGGACTGCCCTACGCCGCGGATTCAGACAGCAGTTCGAGTGCTGTTGGTGCGTCGCGGCATTGGATCGGACAGGACAAGAGAGGTTGGTGGGCGTCTGTGATCTGCGCCGCTGCGCCAGCACAGCGTAGCAGGGCGATGAGAGCTGGCGCCGTGGTCCCGAAGGCGGCGGCGGCATGACCGGCGGGGCGTCGCTGGGGCTCAGGCCTACTGGGAGCTATGGATCCTTGCTGCAGTCCAACGGCCAGTTGGCGTCGCCGTCGCCGTCGCCGCCGCTCGCGGCCCGGAAGCCCGCGAAGTTGTCCCTTGGAGGCGGCGCCGGCGCCGGCCGTGGAGGCACCTGCGCCCGGATCTGCATGTTATCAAGCCGTCGCCAGCGGATGCTCCTGCTCCTCCTCGTCGCCGTCGCTGTGGGCATCTGCTTCCGCTTCTCATCACTTGTCCGTAAAGGTGGCCGTTGTATTGCTTTGCCTCATGTTTCATGCCTAACCCCTTGTGACTGTTATCATATGGAATGTTTACTAGCCATTGTTATTCTATTTTTCATCCATTTGGTCACTGAGACAACGAGTTCATCGGAATGATGCCATGCAACTTGCATACATAATTGTTGTGTGATTCATGTAGGTGTTTCTCATTCCTAGTACTAGAAAACATCTGGTTCCCTATTACTTGGGCATACTTAACTTTTTGTGTCCAAGTTCTAGGATGTTACTGATTATTATTATTATTAGTTTAGGCAACCTTCAATTGCACATAAAGATTAAGCAAATAGTTGACTTTCAAATGGTAAAACCTTTACTGAAGTGAAAAAATGCCATCAAGACCTTGAGTGATGGAAAATAAATAGGTATATGGATGGATTCTTCAATGTTCCTATGCTGGCTGCCAACCATTTTTTCCCTCTGCATTGTTATCGTGTAAGCATTTGAATATTTGATCACCTATGTCCTTGTTTGTGTGCATTCTTTAATTTGCATCACTTTTTGCTCTAACATTAGGCGAGCAAAGGAATTCTATGCTTGTAGTAATTTAATAAATCAGGCGAGCAGTGTTAACATTTCTGTTATATTTGAGGTAGGCAAGTTTGCATTAGAGATTATTGTGGTGCAGACTTGTTTGAGATGTATGTTGTTTGATACAGTAAATATGATATAGCTATTTCTAAGTGCTGGGGTTTACAAGAAGGATGAAAAGTGCTAGTGTTGACAATGCTGTTGAAATTTGTGCCTTGGTAGTCCTGCTAGGTAGACTTATGGATTAGTAATACCTAGAATTGTTTATTTCTGTAATCATTTAGTTAGCTGCATGCATGTGATTGTACATGTTCCTTTATATTTTTATTCTTCCCAGTATGCATGTTGTTTGACTTTGGCATACTAATGAACACCTTTTAAAATCTGACTAAAAATGAGCTAGTCCTTTGTTTCCTAGCAATCCATCTGTTCAAATTTCATGGTTACGATAACAAAGGTTGATCTGGATCTAATCACAGCAGCGTCTTATTTTGTTGGACTTCACTGGTTGAAGGATATAATCTCTCTTCTGGTGCTAATTTTTCATTGGGTTTTCTAAATATGTTAAGTAGATGTTGATGATTAATTGATTATACTGAATATCTGTTGTCTAACCCTGATGGGATCAACAAGATCTTTTTTTGATATGTTGCTTGCCCCCCAATGTTGTCTGCTAAACATTTTTTAATTAAAACTAACTGATCTAATCTTTTCTATTAGTTTGCAACAAAGTAAGACGGAATCTTATAACTGTACTACTCACTTTTGTGTCATTTCTGTGTTTTCATCTTGATATATGTATCTTTGAATACTCAGCCAATAAATCTTCTTTTGGCTGATTGTAGATGAAGTTGCAGCACCTGGTACCATGGTTTACAAAGCGCGAAGCGTCCCCAAAGCGCTGGGGGGGCGCTTTGGCGCTTAAGCGACGCTTAAGCGGGCGCTTTGGCGCTTAAAGCGCCCAAAGCGGCCATTTTTTCAAAGCGGAGGGGGGGCGCTTTGACGCCTAAGCGTCGCTTCAGCGTCCCAAAGCGGACGCTTTGTAAACCATGCCTGGTACCGAGACCATGCTGGGGTTTTCTGATCATGTCAAGAGCTCCGTAAATCCTGTTTGGACATATTCTTTGACTGAAAATGTTTTGAATACAACATCACAGACTGGAAAACAGTCTGACATCAGTAACGAAAAGGTTCAGGATCCTTTGCGGATGTTACCACCAGCTATTACTCTTGAGCACCATCCTTGTGAAAATTTCTCATTTTCTCCTCCACCTGTTGATAGGAAACGCACTGGACCACGGCGTAAGTTTCTTATTGATCCAATTTAGAGTTACAAAATTTCTGAATCTAATTATAGTATTTGAACTTGTGTAGCATGTCCTGTTTGTTACGTGCCTGTTGAGCTGGCCCTGGCATTGATGCCACGTGCTCCAACAGCATCACCTATCCTTCAAAGTCTAAATTATTTGTCCGAGGACCATTTGGTTTTGAAAGAGTCCAACAGTGGGTCTTTGTTTGGTGGTTATCCATCCCTGGAACAACGAGATATGTCTTTTGACATAAAAGACTCGATGGCAATACATTGTGGGTATGCTCATATGACTTGTCTGCTTTAAGTCTTGTACAGTATATCTGTAGTGTATGCAATGACTGTTCCTGTAGCACTAACTTTTCTTTATCTTAAGATTTGTGAGGGGGAAGATACCTGGTCTCAATACTGGATTCGATGTAGATGAAGCTGATCTGTATGAGATGCGGAAGTGCCACGGAACTGTTGTTGCTTCTGCTATTTTTGGTAACTGCATGCTCTTTCTATGCTATATTTATGTTTACATGCCATCATCTTTCTATGTTGGTGCTAATTTCACGTCGTGTGTAAACTTGCTTATTTGTTTGTACTTTCTCAGGGAACTATGATATAATGCAGCAACCAGAAAATATCAGTGAATTTTCAAAGGATACTGTTTGCTTCTTCATGTTTCTGGATGAAGAAACGGAAGCTGCAATAAAGAACACCACTACTGTTGATAATATGAAAAGAATCGGGCTATGGCGTGTGGTTGTTGTCCGCAACCTTCCATATTCAGATGCAAGGAGGAACGGAAAGGTACATGTATATTCGGTTATTTTGATTTGACTAGTCGAATCTGGCATGCAGATTCATAAGTTACAGGTTAAATTTCAGCTAAGCAGGCGATGAAAACTGCAAGTTATCGGTGTAAAGATAATTATACAGTATCTGCATGCAAGATTTTTATGTCATATTCTAAAAAGCATGCATCTTGATCTAGATAAGTTGGTTGCTAAAGTTGCCTGCACTGTGAGGTGTGAATGAGACTAAAGCTCTTGCAAGTCCTTTTTATCTTTATTACATTCTTCAGATTATAATTAATACTGTAACTGATGCTTCCAAGATAAATATATTTTCATCACTTTATCCGTTGAGTGAATATGTAAAAAAGGAGATCGCAGAATGCCCATCTATGTTTCCTGACTTAAAAAAAAATTCTGTTCTGTAAAAAGGCGAGGGCATGCCATGCTCTATGTGAGTTAGCATCAGTTGTTTGTTTTTCTAATCGTTTATTTCTTGTGATGTTTCCTCAAACAGGTTCCGAAACTATTACTTCATCGACTTTTTCCTAATGTGCGATATTCACTCTGGATTGATGGGAAACTTAAACTAGTGAAGGATCCTTATCAGCTATTAGAGAGGTAAACATCATGTTCTCTCACTGAGCTTGGCTACTGTTTGTTGTAACGGTACTCTGCATAAGACATTTAAGTTTGCTGTCAAAAGTGTAAGTTTGCTTGTTGTCAGTGCCACTGATGCTCTATCTATTGGATTAAGATCCAAGCTGTGTCACATTCTTGCTGTCCAGAGTCTACCGTTATCTGGATTTTGACATGTTATTTTCTGATTTCTGTATGCACTGTTATTGTAAAGATTCTTGTGGAGGAAAAACGTGAGCTTCGCAATTTCCAGACATTATAGACGCTTTGATGTCTTTGAGGAAGCTGAGGCGAACAAGGCTGGTGGAAAGTATGATAATGCTTCAATTGATAACCAAATAGAGTTCTATAAGAGAGAGGGTTTAACCCATTATTCATCAGCTACGCTTCCTATTACGAGTGGTAATTGCTTCTTCCCATGAATTTTTGACATAGTAATATTTTCAATGTACGCCTTCCTGATAACATAAACAATACAATATCCTGAACAGATGTCCCTGAGGGCTGTGTGATAATAAGGGAGAACATCCCCATCACCAATCTCTTCACATGCCTTTGGTTTAATGAAGTTGATCGCTTCACCTCAAGAGATCAGCTAAGCTTCAGCACAGTGAGGGATAAAATACAGTCAAGAGTTAATTGGACTGCAGACATGTTCCTGGATTGTGAAAGGCGCGATTTTGTTGTTCAGGTACTTTCGAGTTAATCATGTGTGTGTTGCATTTCTAAACACCCTGTTCGCATGGCAAATATCACAAAACTATGAAATGTAGAGCCCACAATATGATTGATGAGACACTCTACTGTCTGGATTCTAATAGTAGGAATCGGAGGGCTTTGATCCTTCTCGTTTAAGAAATAATATGATTATTATAACATGCATATTCCTGAATACCATTGTTGTCCTTTATCAGTCCCTTATTTCTCGTGTACGCCATTCTTACTTTGCAGGCATACCACAGAGAACTCATGGAGCAAAGGCTGGCTGCCTTAAGAAGCCAGCCTCCACCGCCGCCTCCTGTGGTGCGCGCGCAACAGCCCCGAAAGATGCTCCCAGACAACGCAGCAAAGGAACCCGGGAGAGCTGCTGCAACCAAGAAGTCGACAGGGAAACGTACACGGAAATCAAAACGGCCCCATCGGACGAAAACCACCGGTGGGAAGGAATCCATTCAACTGTAAATCTCCGGCGAAATTTTGCCCTGATACAACAGAGGATCCGATCGAGAGATCCGACACGGATTGGTTTATTTAACTTTTATTCATGTTCCCCTCCCAAAGGCTCGAAAATTTTGTCAGGACTTGTTGATAGAGGAATTACAATTTTTTTGTGTAAATAAACATTTTAGAGTAAAGGTGGATTTAACTAGCAGATGCTTTGGTTCAATATATATTCTCTTTTTTGTCTGGAATGGGTTTGCAAAAATATGCTTTATACACGTCGCGCGCTGTATTCGTTGTTGGATACGAAAGGTAACATTTTGGGTTTAGTTTTGTTTGGAGGTGTTTGTGTTAAAAAATTATATATTTGAAGGCCAGCTGCTATCAAAGGCTTGTTTCAGTTGTCAAGAGTGGAGCGTTGAAATCGTATGGGAATCGTCGTATGCATAGCAGTGCTCCAACTTGTAATAATGAAAATTGCCAACAGCTATGAGGTAAAGTATGTTTCAGACGAAATTGCAACACATGTACATACATATCAAAAAGTCCTACCAAGATGTCAAACTTACATTTTTTTAAAGAAAGAAACTAATTAAGTTGTGTCTTGTACTGTTCCCTATCCGAACTAGTAGCGTGGTAGCATATGCTCCTTCTTGGTGATCAAAAGATGCAGAGGGCCGTCATGGCACACGTCCTTGCCGAAGAGGCGGAGGTAGCTCTCCTTGAAGGCCCAGATCTGGACGACGTCGTCCACCTTGAAGCCGCAGCTGTTGATGAAGTCCAGGTACCCCTCCCCCTTGATGACGGTGCCGGCGCTGCTGTCCCACCGTGACAGCTGCAGCTCCCTGACGCCGGCGTGGGGCTCGACCACGAGCACGGGGAGCCCCCCGTGCTTCTTGCCCTTCCTCTTGGTCGCCTTCTCCCCTGGTGCCCTGGGCAGCTTCGGCGGCAGCCTCGGTAGTCTCGGGGCCTGCTCGTCCAGCAGGTTGGCGGCCTTGAGCTCGAGTGGGGCGAGCATGGGCCGGAGGTTGCGCAGCACGCCCTCGCTCGGGAGACGGAACCGGTTCTGGTGCGGGACGAGGTCGGTGGCGGTCACGGCCTTCTCGGCGATGAAGTGCACCGGCAGGTCGGAGCGGAACTTCAGGTGCCAGAGCAGCCCCATGCGTAGCCACGGCGGCTCGGCGCGGACGACGTCGGGAGCGAGCTTCCTGGGAGCGACGGCGGAGAGCGGGACGGCGTCTATGGGCTCCCGCGACGACGCGAACGGCACCAGAGCGCCGGCGTCCTCCGGCTGCCGGTCTGCGGCGGCGGAAGGGTCGTAGAGAGCCAGCGCCGTCGTCATCTCCGTGCGCGGCCGCTTGCAGCCGACGTGGTGCGCCGCCGCCGCCGCCGTCGCCGTGGCGAGGGAACGGCTAGTTCTGTCGACGAAGCACATGGTCGGGGAAAGAATGCGTGTTCGTCGATCGAATTGGTTCGCGTAAGGTTGCTCCGGTGGGATCGATCGAGGATTGAGCGATGGATGATGGATGCAGACCAGGAGGAGCGCCGGCGTATATATGGATGGAGGAGCGATCCGTCGCGCGTCTCTCTGCAGTCGGAGTCCGGCTCCGAGTGGAACACGAGATGTCAGTTGGAAGCCGCGGGCATGGCCAGCTGAGCGCGATCGAGTCCGTATGGGATTCCCATTCGTATCTCAAAATATGGAAACTGGGCTGGGCCGAACTGATTGTAGGGGCGGATGTGTAGGACGAGTCCGACCCGGTTTGCTCTTTCCTTCCGATGGGCGGGCCAGCTAGATTTGTTCACACACAGGAAAAAGGAGACTAGCCAGACCGAACTAACTCACGAGTCCAGGGAAAACAATATGGACATCACACAATGTTCAACGTCCTACCACGACAACACCCCATACCGAAAAGGTATGGCTTAAAAAAAGGGGTGTGCCCCTAAAAAAGGAAAAGGTGTGACTAATTCTCACTCAACGAGAATTAGCTTCATTCTCAGTATGATGACATCATCAAAAGTAAGTTGTAACCATCGCATGCCTAGCACGAATCACGAAAAAAAAATCCAATTGTCCAGTTGCAACTGACAAAATCTCACTTGCAACTCATAGTTGTATGAATTACGGTACAAATCGGGTGATCTAGGACTTGATTGAGCACTAAAAATGTATGCGGTGTTCAACAATCACAGACGTTAAAAATAAAAAAAGTATGCCGATGATATCACACACGTTTTTTTAAGTAAGAGGCATAGAAGACAACCACACACTATTTTAAAATGAAATTGTGTGCGATGTATCATAAAATAATTTTCACCACAACGATTTCAGTTTTGGCACAAATGCGCCTTGTACCATCTAAGCAAGAGTGACAAAGGAGTTTCCTATATTTATTCATAAAAATGCTTTCTCTATTTTCTAAATGCCAAGCATACGCTTTCTGCAAAAAAAGATGCGACATGTGGTAGCACGCGGTTTAAACAAAAGTTGTGTGTGAAGCACCACAAACAATTTTTTATTACAATGGGTCCATATTTGGCACGTAGGTGCATCTTCACATGGAAAACCATATTGTCAAAGAGAGTTTTCAAGTTTTATGTGCAAACAACGATTTTATATTTCTAAGCGCCAAAAAAAGTTTTTGAAGCACGTGAAAATAATAATGTTGCAAAATATCACTACTCTAATTTCACACAAAGTTGGATGCACAATGCTCAAATATTTTAATTTTCATGCTTTCTAGTAACTTTTGGCCTTTTAAATGAGTCTCCGCCGAGTTCCCGAAAAGTAATTCAAATTTGAGCAACAAGTGTGCTCTAGTTTTGTCCTAATAGTTATGAAGAAAATATTTTAAGATATCCAGTTGGATTCTATGTAGTAGACATATTTTTTTTTTTGAAAGATTCTACAATTTGCTATGAAATAGCTGCCAACATTTTGACCCCATTTGAAAAAAATGAAGAAAATTTCAAAAAAAGACAATCCTTCCACATGGAGTCCTTTCATGTGTAATACTTGCTACGAAAACTATTGAACTTGGAATATGACAACTTTTGAAAAGAAAATCTTCACAAAGAAACCTATCATGTGGAAACATTCGTGAGTTTCAAGCTCAATGTCCATATCGTTGGCCTAGTTCATGATAATGTGCCCATATTTTGCATATAGGTGCATATTGGCATGACAAACAATATTGTCAAAGATAATTTTAAAACCTTTCCACTGGAAAAAAATCCATTTTTCTAAATGCCAAAATTTGGGGGGGGGGGGGGGGGGGGGGGTTCTTGTGAAGTCGCAAAATGGCACCACTATACTTTCAAAAATATTTGACCAAACTAGATGGACAATGGACAATATTTTTAATTTCTTGTTATGTAGCTACTTTTGGAAATTTAAATGAGTTTCATCCAATTTACCAAAATTAATTCAAATTTTAACTATAAGTGTGCTCTAATTTGGTCCTAAAGTTTCTAAAAATCATTTCGGATATCCAAGTCAAATTCTAGGCAACAACACAAATAAAATGAAGAAAAATTAAATAGTAATCCTTTACATGGATACCTTTTATGTGTAACAGTTGGAAGAAAAAATACCAAACTTGAAAGATGATACGTTTTGAAAGAAACACTTCACAAAAAACCATATCCTGTATGAATATTTGTGAATTTCAAGCCAAATTGGCCAAGTGAAAGGATCGGTATGGCCACCTAGAGGGGGGGTGAATAGGTGCTACTCAATTTTTAGCTCTTTTTCGAATTTAGGCTTGACACAAAGGTAAATTCTCTAGATATGCAACTACGATGAAATTACCTATATGACAAGTTAACACTAGACTAAGCACGATACAAGTAAGAACTAGCGAGTAAGGAGTAACCGAACGGGAAGCACGTGGAGACAAGGATATATTCCCGAGTTCCTCCCTTTTAGGTGAGTACGTCTCGTTGGAGGGGTGTGAGTTTCAAACTCAAACGCCACAAATGGCCTCACCCTATTCTCCGATGAACCTTGCCAAAAGCTCGGTTCACCTTCCACTATCGGAATCCTTTAAGGCGGAATCCGGAGCCCTTACAACAAACTTGATGCTCAAGCCACAAAAGGATTGGGGGCTCCAAGCACCACAACACCTGCTACACAAAAGTAACAAGCAAGTAAGTACAACAAGATGCCTAGGTTTTCCTAGTGGAAACCCTAGGCTCGAATCCCTAAAGTGAATGAGGGGGAAATGAAGAACGCTTTGGTGAAGTAGTAGATCCGGGCCTTCTCCTTCAATCCTCCAAAGATCAACGAGTTTGGGTGGAGGGATTGGGAGATCTAGTGATTCTTGAGCTTGCAATAATGGTGGACTTCAATTTGGGGCGAGCTAGCTGGCTGGAGGTAGGTGGAGGGGTATTTATACCTCCCTAAATTGTAGCCGTTGCAGTCCACTTAGACCGGAGTCTCCGGTCCAGGAGGGCCAGAGACTTCGGCCTGGGCGGAGACTGGACCACGAGGAGGCGGAAACTCCGACCCTAACCGGAGACTCCGGGGTCACTCCGGACCAACTCCGGACATAAGGCAGAGAGCGCCGTCTTGTGGAGCTCTTCGCTCCAAAACTTGATGGCCGGAGACTCCGGCCCCTGAGCACCCCTGAGGCCGGAGACTCCGGCCAAGCCAGACATATTGCAATCTCCTTTTTCCTTGACAATTGTTTCGATGCAAAGTAAATATTTCTTTTAATTCCTGCACCACTTAACATCATATTAAATAATTCCTAGTGTTGTTGCCTAACACACAAAACACCTAGGGGTTATAAAATATGTTCTTTCAATCTCCCCTTTTTTGGTGTTAGATGACAACACTAGGATTTGCAACATAGCACAAAACAAAAATCAACATGTTCCACAAAGAAATTGAGAAACTGCCCCTACATGTGTGCATATAAGTAGTTTGCATTGGAATACAAATGCTCAACATGTAGAAAAGAGACAACTCACAAGTAATAATTGGAACAAGATAAATTTGCATAAACATGAGACATATCATGAGAAAAGGGTTGAGATAAAAGGAACCATACCTTGTGCATAATAATGTAGAATATAGACCAATGCACAATAATACATCATAATAAACGATATCATCTCAACCATAGGTAATATGAAATCCACATAGTCTCACACCACAAATAGTAACATAGTCTAACACAATAAAAACCAAAGCAAATAAGTTCAACAACATTAAATGGACACAAGCGCAAAGAAATGATAAAGGCACAAGCTTGTGTCTGACCCATGCAAATCCCACGGTGAGAGAGCCTAATAGAACTACTTCTCCCCCTTTGGCATCGAAACGCCAAAAAGGGAAAAGAGCGATGCTAACGTGTCCCAAGGAGATCACTCATCCTCTTTATCTTCGTCGGCATCATCACCACTTGCTTCTTGGGTCTCCTCCTCATTGTACGCTTCATCCTCATCATCATCCTCATCATCATCTTCATCATCATCCTCTTCATGGCGCATAGGAGCCTTGCCGGTGTTGCGAGAAGACGAGGGCATGAAGGTAACATCTTCATAGTCACCCCAAGGAAATTCGTCCACCTTCCATTCCTCAATAGGAAGAGTAGTATCGGACTCCGGTGATGCAGGGGTACCTTCGGGGCGAGGAGGGGTCTTACCACCATTGTTGAGATTGCGCAACTCTTTGAACATCTTGTGTTGGTTGGAAAGGATGTGCTTCCTCTCAACATAGCCCTCATAATTTTCCTTGTGGATGGCAATCTCCATACAAAGCTTTGCCTTTTGCCACCAAGTGAGGTGTTTCACTCATTGTTGACCCTCTCTTTGCCACCACTATTTCATGAGGGTGGAGTGGCATTCTTCCTTCTTGCCCTTGGAGCTTCTTCCACCTCTATCTCTTGATAAGTGGCTTGGGGAGTGGTATGAATAGCTAGCACTTGGAGGGTTCCAAACGTGTGTTGCTTGAAGTGAGATTGATCGAGTTGGGGAACCTTCTTGAGGATAAGCTTCATGACATAGGGAGCATACATAGGATTCTTCTTCTCATGAATAGCAATGTTGATCTCACACTTGATATAATCCATCACATCAATCTCATACCCATGGCAATTTGGTCCGGCAAGTATGTCCTGTGGGCATGATGCATGAGATTGACAAGTGCACCACGGATAGCATCCGTATTCCCGCTTGGGGTGCAATGCTCCAACGAAACATGCAAATCAAGATGTTGTAGATGGGCTTGAGTCCTCGGGTGGTAGCAATGACACCCTTTTTAGCACAAAGAGGGGCAAGCAACTTCTTATCATAATCCACCCCTTCAACATGCATCCTTCGACCAACGGAAATGGAATCTCATTTGAACTCATAGCCCAAAATCTGCCCAAACTCTTCAAAAGTTGCATTACACTTGAGAGGGCCCGTCATCCAAGTCATCTTGGTGTTCTCCTCCGGTCCTAGCACAAGAGTGGCAAAGAATTGTTGGACCATCTCAATATCATAGTTTTGATGGGTTGAAATGAGCTTCTCAAGGCCTAGCTTCCTAGCCACCCAAATTGACTCCACAAAGTATTCCTTCTGGCCAACACTTCAAACTTCAACGGTTTTTAGGGCACACAAGGGCTTTTGGGTCCAAATGGGCATAGATTTCCTTCATGATGAGCTCTTTCTCCTTCCTCCAAAAGTGACCATCGGTTGTGTTGTTGGGCATATCATAGAACCTCTGCGCCCTCATGGTTCTAAAATCCTCCTTGTTCAAGTCCTTCACGGTGGTCATGTTGTCAAACTTGGCCTTCTTGGCCCTTTCTTCTCGAAGGAGAGCAGTCTCCTGTCTAGCCCTTCTTGCATCGGACTCCTTTTGCTGCTTGGCAACACCACGCTGCACATACCGGTCGTTCTCTTCATCATAGTTCAAATAGTCTCTTCCCGACTTCTTGGAGCTTTCTTGGGTTGTGACGATGATGAGCCCGAATGGTAACTCTTGTTATCTGTGAATGAAGAGTAGATAGGTAGCAAGGAGGTAAGCATACATGTCCATGGAAGCCAAAAGAAGAAATTAATTGGAAAGAATTTTCCAGAAATTTGATCTAGACCGGAGTCTCTGGTCACAGGGGGCGGAGTATCCGGCCACACCGGAGTCTCCGGTCAGGGAGACCGGAGTCTCCGGCCCTTGGGCTGGAGAATTCGATCTAGGTCAAAATCGAGGGGAATTCGTTGCAACTAATTTCTATAGACTGCATTTGCCAACATGAAGGTTCTACACCAAGAAAAACTAAGGAAACTACTCTCCAAAGCACATCTAGGTTGAAACCCTAGAGAAAGAGAGAAGTTTACCCTTGTCCTTCATGGTGGAGGTCGAACGAACGGGAGGAAGTTCCCGGTGGTGGAGAAGTGGAGGAGGCCGGTGGCACGGCGGATTCCGGCGACGAGGGCGGCCGGAGCAGCGCCTTGGAGGGGAGGCGGCGGCAGGGGGGCTTTGGGGTCGGGGGTGGATGGAAAGTTGTGGGAACAACTCCCACCCCGACTCCCTATAGACCCCTGCGAAACTGCCGGGATTGGAGTCTCCGGGGTAAACAGGTCGGAGTCTCCGGCCATGCCGGAGTCTCTGGCCATGCCGGAGTTTCCGATGTTTACTGCAGAGACTCTGTCCGGACCGGAGTCTCCGGTGGTCACACCGGAGTCTCTAGCCCCTCCAGACCAAAAATGCCAGATTTTGTGCGGGACATGTATGTTTGCAAGAAGAGCATGTTTTTAGGATAAGATTTGGCTTAGGTTGAGAGCAATGTCACTGATGGTGGGATACGCACTTGGAAGTTGCAAGATCAAATATAAAGGCCAATTCCAAGTGTTTCTCCCAAAAATAAAATAAGGGTCTAGAAAACCCAAATAAATCCAAAAAATCCAAATAAGATCCAACTCCTCACAAAGAGGAGGGCGGTGGCCTAGGCCACCGTGTATGAGTTTTATGGCGTGACACCGCGAAGATATATCTTGGGTTCACAACCACTACTCGTCATTTAAGCTCACAATTCATAGAGACGAATATAGAGAAGCAAATGAGTTCTTAATGTCGACATAATGGGGGGAGGGATAGTCCAATGTATTAGGACCGCACTCCCCCTATGTCCATGCCTACACCTAAACACAATAGATAGTCAAGACATAGGTGTGTATGCAAGATGGTCAAGCCAAGCTCCTTGAATCCACGATATTTAGCTCATTCCTCAAATAAGAGAACCTTGCTTCATCAAAAGGCTTCGTGAAAATATCGGCAAGTTGGTCTCTTGTGGGAACATGGCCTAGCTCAATATCACCTCGGGCAACATGATCTCGAATGAAATGATGACGAATCTCAATATGCTTGGTTCTTGAATGTTGCACCGGGTTGTGGGCAATCTTGATAACACTTTCATTGTCACATAAAAGTGGCACTTTGTCGCAATTGACACCATATTCCTTTAAAGTTTGCCTCATCCATAACAATTGGGTGCAAGCAATTGCGGCCGCCACATACTCAACTTCGGCGGTGGAGAGAGATATACAATTTTGCTTCTTGGAATACCAACTCACCAAGGAACCACCAAGAAATTAGCAAGCCCTGGAAGTTGACTTCCTATCATCTTGATCACTGGCCCAATCTGAGTCCGTGTACCCACGAAGAGAGAAAACCTTGTCCTTGGGGTACCACAAACCAAACTTTGGGGTATGAATCAAATATCGTAGGATTCTTTTGACCGCCGCCATGTGGCTTTCTTTAGGAGCGACTTGGTACCTTGCACACACCCCTACACTCAACACAATATCGGGTCTAGATGCACAAAGATAGAGCAAATAACCAATCATGGAACGGTATACCTTTTGATCGACATCTATACCCTTTGGGTTAAGTTGTAGATGAACCTTGTTGTCCATTGGGGTGCTGATGTAGCCCGCCCTACGGCTCCTACAACAAGTGGTCCAATGACAAGAGCAAGAGTCAAAGCTCTCCATGATAAGGTGACCTCACTCCTATCTATGTGTGATCTCGATACTCATTTGAATGGCTTGCTACTTCATTCCGATACCTTGTGTATACTCAGGCATGACCCTCATGAAGATCTCCAAGAAAGTGTAGAAGTTGGACAAGAATCGAGTCAAGAAGACGAAGGAGAAGGAGAGAAGATTGGAAAGAAGTCCTAGGCGGCGGTACTACCGCCGGAGGCAGCGGTACTACTGCCCCGGGTCCACAGCGATACTACCGCCGAAGCTACCGCCAAAAATGGGCCTCTGTTTGATCTGCCGGTAGCACCAGCGGTACCGGGCGGTACTACCGCCGGCCAGCGGTACTACCGCCCGAGTTGGCTTCAGAAGCTTCTACGAAGCCTGCCCAGCGGTACTACCGCTGGCTCCAACGGTAGTACCGCTGCGACGGGAACCTGTCGGGTTGAGGACCCGTGTCCCCTCACTTATCCACCCCTATCTCACCTAGACTATAAATAGAACCCCTCCCCTTTAGATCTAGGGTTAGACTAAGATTTGGGAACTAAAGTAGAGCCTTGCTCCTTCTTCTCAAAGTGTCTCTTTCCTCTTATGGAGATGAATCAAGGCCTCCCCTTGTGGAGATGAACCAAGGCCTCCCCTTGTGGAGAAGATCCCTTCGTGGATACCAAGGCTTCCTCTTGTAGTTGCGATTCCTTGCTAATCTTCCCTCTTTGAGTGGCTAGATTGGATTGGTTGGATTGACCAATTGGACAAACAATCCTAAGAGTAAGGTGTGCTTGGGAGAGGAGAATTCGGGGCTACCCTAGGTTATTTGTTACCAGTTGAATCTTGCTGAGTTGCTACTTGCTAGTTATCCTTGTTTTGTTGATTTCCCCTCTTTGTGTTCTTGAGTTCATCCCGTGATCTTCGTGTTCATCGTTCCCTCGCACAAATCCGTGAAAATCGGGACCAACCCACATCAGGTGCGCTTCTCCTTGACACCTATCATATCAAACCTCTTGAGCATGTCTTGGATATATTTAGTTTGAAAGATGAAAGTCCCTTCCTTCAATTGCTTGATCTCAAAACCAAGGAAGAACTTCAACTCTCCCATCATGGACATCTCAAACCTATCGGTCATAAGCTTTGAAAATTCATCATTGAAAGCTTTGTTAGTTGAGCCAAAGATAATAGCGTCCACATAGACTTGGCATATGAAAATCTCCCCTTTTACTCTCTTGGTAAAGAGAGTGGGATCGATTTGCCCAACCTCAAATCCACGGTCTACTAGAAACTCTCTAATGTGCTCATACCACGCACGTGGAGCTTGTTTAAGTCCATAGAGCGCCTTATCGAGCTTGTAGACATGGTTAGGAGTTTGGGATCCTCAAAACCGGTGGTTGCTTAACATATACTAATTCTTTAAGTGGAGCATTTAGAAAAGCACTTTTCACATCCATTTGTTGCAAGATAAAATTATGATGAGATGCATATGCAAGGAGGATACAGATGGACTCAAGGTGAGCCACGGGAGCATAGGTCTCTCCAAAATCAATGCCTTCAACTTGAGAGTACCCTTGAGCCACCAATCTTGCCTTGTTCCTCACCACCACGCCATGTTTATCTTGCTTGTTCTTGAAAATCCACTTAGTGCCTATAACATTGTGGCTCTCCTTTGACTTCTCAACTAGTTTCCACACCTTGTTGTGCTTGAAGTTATTGAGCTCTTCATGCATTGCATTCAACCAATCCGGATCTTCAATAGCTTCAAAAACTTTCTTTGGTTCCACAAAGGATATGTGCGCTTGATGTTCACTAAAGTTTGCACATTGTCTTCTAGTCACAACCTTGCTCTTCAAGTCACCAATAATATTTTCCAACAAGTGGTGTCTTCTTTCCATGGTCTTGACATTTCTTGCATGACGACGGGTGTCGATCTCCTCACGAGAGGTTGGAGGAATCTCTTGATCATCTTGATCATTTGTGTCCCGTCTTGACTGGAATGTTGACCTTGATCATCAATATGCACATCTTCAACAATAGAAGGAGAATGTTGATCTTGGTCTTGACCTTGGCTAGCATCAACAAATGGAGAACTTGGTTCTTGCATAGCAATTTGGTCAACATGAGGAGGGTCTTGGACTTGTTCTTGGGTAGGTGCATCATTTGCTTCCAAAGTGGGTACCGGTTCAACTTGTGATGGTGATGAAGTTTCCACATGAGTGGAGCTAGGTCCTTCTTGAGGTGCCTCATGGTGGATCTCGATTGGGTGAAAGAATCCCACGCCCATTCGCCTTACTGCATCTTGAGGTTCCTCATCATCTACATCACGAACATGAAATTGCGCCACTTGGGAGCCGTCATTCTCATTGAACTCCACACTACAAGATTCTACAACGATCCCGAAGGACTTGTCGCAGATTCTATAAGTGTGGGATTCGGCACCGTAACCAACAAAAATACCCTCTAAAGCCTTAGACTCAAATTTAGATAAATGATAACCTTTAATCTTATAGAAACACTTACAACTGAACACCCGGTAGTAGGAAATATTGGGCTTGTTGCCGGTGAGCATTTCATATGGAGTAAACTTCTTTCCTGTGCGGAAGTAGAGCCGGTTAGATGAGTGACATGCCGTGCAGATGGCCTTGGCCCACAAGAAAAGTGTGGTCTTGAACTCCGCCAACATAGACCTTGCCATATCCATAAGGGTCCGGTTCTTCCTCTCGGCTACACCATTTTGTTGAGGGACGCAGCGGAATATTGATGACAAATTCCCTCTTCACTAAGAAACTCATTTACGGTGTAGTTCTTAACTCGGAGCCATTGTCATTTCTAATGGCCAATATAGGGACATTGTGTTGACGTTGAACTTCATTGGAGAAGTCGATGACGGCTTGTTGGGTCTCACTCTTCGACTTGAAGAAATAAACCCATGTGAATCTTGAATAGTCATCAACAATCACCAAACAATACTTCTTCCCACCAAGACTAGGTTGGGGCACGACACCAAAGAGATCAACATGAAGAAGTTCCAATATCCTTGTTGATGAAATGATGGTCTTGCTTGGGTAGGGAGAATCATGCATCTTTCCTTTAACACAAGCCCTACAAAGACGATCTCTAGAAAAAGAAACATTCTCTTTTAGTCCAAGAATATGGTCACCTTGTGAAGACTTTGCAAAGTTCTCATATTGACATGGGACAAGCGGCAATGCCACAACCACCCCACGTCGGCCTTTCCGAATAAGCATATTGCTTGAGTGTTGGTTGACCCGAAAAGTCCACCACAAACAACTCATTTTCAACATACCCAACGAACATGACCTTTAGAGTCCTGCTCCTCAAGAGTACCACCATATCAATAGTAAAATGGACATAAAAGTTCATCTTGAGAGTTGGTTGACTCCGAAAAGTCTACCACAAACAACTCATTTTCGACATACCCAACGTAAGCGACCTTTAGAGTCTTGCTCCACATGAGTACCACAATATCAATATCAAAGTGAATGGCAAAACCCATCTTATTAACGGCACGAACGGAAAGTAAATTCTAACCAAGGGACTCAACAAGCATGACATTCATAAGGGTGATATCCCTTGCGATTACCACCTTGCCAAGGCCCTTTACCTCCGCTTTAGAATTATCTCCATAAGTGACTTGTGCATCCACTATCAATCACCCATTTCGACCCACCGGAAGCATAGTCCTACAAGAAATCATTGCTTGGTTTTAGGTACCCATCTCGCAATGGGTCCTTTTTTGTTAGCAACAAGGGTCTTAGAAACCCAAATAGAGTAAGCATATTTAGCATAAACATCCCCATAATAATCAACATAAAGAATATAGTTGGGGTTAGCATGTCCCGCAAAGTCATTACGAGGAGTGTTGCCCCTTGTGGCATCACCACTCGCAATGGTAGTCTTTTTGCTTGTGCGGGCTTGGCCTTCTTCTTGTTCTTCTTCTTCTTCTTCTTGGAACCAAGACCCTCTTTCCCAATGTGTGGCTTTTGCATTTGCAAAAGATCATCAAGAGGCTTGCTTTGGGAATAGAGGCCTTGGCAAGTTCGACCTTCAACCTAGCATTTTCCTCAATGACATTTGCATGATCACAAGAAGTAGTAGGGAACTAGGAACATTGGTTTTAGATGATTGAATTTGAAGTTGTTCAAAAGACTTGGTGAGAATAGAGTGTTCACTCTCCAAGGCCTTGTGAGCCTTGGTGAGCTTCTCTAGCTCCTCGGTTAGTCTATCATGACCAACACCAAATTCAACCTTTTCTTTCTTGTAAAGCTTATATCACGTTCTTTAATGATTTGAGAAAAGATTGCATTTTGTGACTCATCAAGATTTTCAAGTTTCTCTTCAAGAGAAACACGAAGCTCATGCTCTTCCTCAAGAGCCACATTGAGAGCGGCAATGTCATTAGCATACTCTCTTTCAAGTCTCTCCTTCTCATCAAGCTCCTCTTGAATCCGCCCATAATCGCTCATAAGAGCTTCAAAGCGTTTCTTGGCTTCACCTTGCAAGTTAGTCATGAAACGATCCAAAGCAACATTTTCTTCCTTTACTCTAAGACTCATAAGATCATCCATTTCATTTATAGTCTTGGAGGAGGAAGGAGATGATACCTCGGTGTGCTTGGCCATGAACACTTGGCGGATTGGATGGGGACGTTCTCATTGGGGGATTCGAAGAGAGATGATGATGTTGATGAAGTAATGGCAATAGCGGCCACTTCACTTGTGGTTTCTTCTTCATCGCTCTCACCCCTGGACCTCTCTTGTCACCAATACCATTCTTGAAGGAGGCTTCTTGTTGGGAAGGTTCTTCTTGAAGAAAGGTTTCTTGCTAGGGGACTTTGAGGCATTCTTGAGAACAAGCCTTCCTCCATGTTCACGGTTCTCATAGGGACACTCGGCAACATAGTGATATCTATCTTGGCAATTGAAGCAAGTCTTCATCTTTGGGTTGCCCTCCTTGAAGCCACTAGATTTGAACTTTTGCTCCACTTGAGCTTTAGCTTTGGATGGATTCTTCCAAAAGGTCCTTGCCGCAAGAGCCACATAGTCCCTATGAGCAATCTTGAGTTCTTGGGGGTCCATGGAGGACACATCTTCACAATCTTGATCTTCATTGTGTTCAACCACCTTGGCCTTCAAAGCAAGTGAAGCTCCTTGTTGCATTCCAATAGCACGGGCACGAGAGTCTTGTGCAATTTTGGCTTGGACTTTGAAAGATTGCATCTCTTGCATGACTTCATTGGAGGTCAATTGTGGATAGTTGTGCCTTCCTTGGAGACTCTTCAAGTCGGCCGGTTCAAAGGGCAAGAGAGCATTCACATACTTCCTCTTGATCCAATCATCATTCACATGGGTCCCACCAAGAGCTTTATAGGCATTGGCAAGGGACTTGAGTCTTCGATACATTTGCTCATGGTCTTCTCCATCTTCCATGAAGAACCCTTCGGCCTTGTTGCTCATTTCCTCAAACCGGTTTCTCTTCATGCTTTCATTTCCAACGAACACCTCAACAAGACAAGCCCAAGCTTCTTTGGCGGTGGTGCAATGCTCGATGTGAGACATATCATCCTCTCCCACGGCATCTCGGATCAAGTCAAGAGCGGTGGCATTTAGTTGACAATCAACTATTTCTCTTCTTGTCTTGTTGGATTCATCCACGGCTTGATATCCTTGCTCAATGATCCTCCAAAGCTCGATAGATGCACTGTTCACATAAGATCTCATAGAAGATTGCCATTTAGTAAACAAAGATGCATTTAGCTTAGGTGGGTTTCCCCTTAGGTGTATAGGAGGATGAGGGATAGGTAGGTCGGAGAGTATGAAAAGGAACGCACCATATACTCCCGAACCATTAGGTGGTTTAATTGGGGTGTCAATTTTATCTTTATCAACCCCCTTCTTCCCACCAACCTCTTCATTCTCGGGTTTGTCAACCTCCGAAGAAAGAGGTGGGTGGAGGTGAGATATCCTTAGCTTCCATGAGTTTCAAGATCATCTCTTGCAACTTGTCCATTTTAGTTTCCATAGAGGACTTCAAGGTATTGAAGTCCTCCACGGAAACCGAAGTGGACTCGGTGGGAAGCTCGGGAATCTCAACTCCATGCTCATCGATGGGCATACTTCTCTTAGGCGGTTAAGCCCGAATAAAGAGCCGAGGCTCTGATACCAATTGAAAGGATCGGTATGGCCACCTAGGGGGGGGGGGGGTGAATAGGTGCTACTCAATTTTTAGCTCTTTTTCGAATTTAGGCTTGACACAAAGGTAAATTCTCTAGATATGCAACTACGGTGAATTTACCTATATGACAAGTTAACACTAGACTAAGCACGATACAAGTAAGAACTAGCGAGTAAGGAGTAACCGAACGGGAAGCACGCGGAGACAAGGATGTATTCCCGAGTTCCTCCTTTTTAGGGGAGTACGTCTCGTTGGAGGGGTGTGAGTTTCAAACTCTCACCCTATTCTCCGATGAACCTTGCCCAAAAGCTCGGTTCACCTTCCACTATCGGAATCCTTCAAGGCGGAATCCGGAGCCCTTACAACAAACTTGAGGCTCAACCCACAAAAGGATTGGGGGCTCCCAAGCACCACAACACCTGCTACACAAAAGTAACAAGCAAGTAAGTACAACAAGATGCCTAGGTTTTCCTAGTGGAAACCCTAGGCTCGAATCCCTCAAGTGAATGAGGGGGAAATGAAGAACGTTTTGGTGAAGTAGTAGATCCGGGCCTTCTCCTTCAATCCTCCAAAGATCAACGAGTTTGGGTGGAGGGATTGGGAGATCTAGTGATTCTTGAGCTTGCAATAATGGTGGACTTCAATTTGGGGCGAGCTAGCTGGCTGGAGGTAGGTGGAGGGGTATTTATACCCCTCCCAAAATTGTAGCCGTTGCAGTCCACTTAGACCGGAGTCTCCGGTCCAGGAGGGCCAGAGACTTTGGCCTGGGCAGAGACTCCGGACCACGAGGGGGCGGAGACTCCGGCCCCAACCGGAGACTCCGGGGTCACTCCGGACTAACTCCGGACGGAAGGCAGAGAGCGCCGTATTGTGGAGCTCTTCGCTCCAAAACTTGATGGGCCAGAGACTCCGGCCCCTGAGCACCCCTGAGGCCGGAGACTCCGGCCAAGCCAGACATATTGCAATCTCCTTTTTCCTTGACAATTGTTTCGATGCAAAGTAAATATTTCTTTTAATTCCTGCACCACTTAACATCATATTCAATAATTCCTAGTGTTGTTGCCTAACACACAAAACACCTAGGGGATATAAAATATGTTCTTTCACCAAGGTCATGGACATATCCATGGTAATCTTTTCATATTTTTACATAGGCGCATCTTCAAATGGCAAACAATATTGCTAAAAGGAGTTTTCATTTTTCATGTACAAAATAACATTTGCTATTTTCTAAATGAAAAGAGTTGAGTTGTTTTTATGAAGGAACTACAAAGAATATGGTGCAAACTGACACCATTATAATTTATAAACTAGATCATATTCGATGGACAATGTCTAAATATTTTTAATTTTCGCGTTTAGTAGCTACTTTTGGCCATTTGAATGAGTTTAGACCGAATTTCTGAAAGAATTTTAATTTGAACTACAAATTGTGATCTAGTTTGGTTCTTAAAATTGTGAAATATTATTTTAATATACTGAAAGCATAATCTATGCAGTAGTCACATAAAAAAATAGCCAACATTTTGCTATAAATAGCCAACTCAGCCATTTTGACCCATTTTCAAAAACAAAATCAAAGAACATGAAGAAATTTTGAAAAGTGCAATCCTTCGAGTTAAAGTCCTTTTATACTAGTTGTCAGCAAAAAACCAAACTTTGAATATGAAAATTCTGAAAAAAAAATCTTCAAAAAAGGACTATCACGTGTGAACATTTGTGTTTAAAGCCAAATGCCACAAGTCATGGCCAAGGGTGTTTTCATGATAACTTGCACATATTTTTCATATAGATGCATATTTCCCAAGGGTGTTTTCAACATTTTTGTAAAAAAAATTAATTTCCATTTCCGAGTGCCAAAAATTTGGGTTTTTTTTAGGAAGTGCAAATAATATGTTAAAAAATGCGACCACTCTAATCTTTACACAAAGTGGAACATAATGGAAAATGACCAAGTATTTAGAGATTTTATACTTTCTAGCTACTTTTGACCATTTGAATGAGTTTCATCTGATTTTTTAAAGAATTTCAAATTTAAACTACAAGTGTGCTCTAGTTTCGTCCTTCAAATTTCCAAGAAAATCATTTTTAGGAGAACCAAGTAGTATTCGATGCAGTAGCCATAAAGAAAGTTGAAATAATTGAGCTTTTGCTATGAATAGCCATGCCGTCTATTTTGACACCATTGTGTACAAAATCAACTAAAATGAAGAAAAATTCAAGAAAACACAATCCTTGCACATGGAGTACTTTTATGTTACTATTTGCCAAAAAAAAACTTGGAATATGAGTTTGAAAAAATCTTCACATTTAAATGACTCTTTGACCACTTACCAAAACTAATTCCGAATCTAACTACAATTGGGTGACTAAATGTTATGTTTTACTAAAATCATATTCATCGATATTTTCTAAAAAAAAGTCCATTTTTAATACTTCTCTTGAAACCCATCTTCCAATATTAAACAAACATTAATTATCCATCTCAAAAACAACATTGTTCTTTTTATTATTTGAAGCAATTTTGGCCCACCCCACCCCATAGCAAACCCCAATAGCACGATATGTCACCCATCAAGACCTCGCGCACATTTTATACTTCTCTTAAAAACCCCTTTTCCAATATTAAGCAAACATTAATTATCCATCTAAAAAACAAAATTGTTATGTTTAATATTTGAAGCGAATTTGGCCTATCCACCCCATAGCAAATCCACAATAGCATGATCACCCATCCACCCGACCTCGCACACCATCTGATCCACTCCTTCGCCCCACTCACCTGCTCGCTCCACATATCCCCCCTCCTTGCGCTGCTCAAATCCCATGATCAATCATGAGATCGACGTTAAGGTGGCGCGTCGACGCTCAAATAGCTTATGGGATGCTATTTTTAAGCGACCTAGAAACCGGTTGTATCAGTTGTTAAATTTTTTGCCACCAAAATTCCTGGAAAGAACTATGTTGCTGATATGGATATTTCACATATTTTTTACATAAAGGAGCTACATACTAAACGTCGTGGCATGCCTAGCGATGTGGATATTTCAGGTTTTTCATTGACATAAAAAATCGCCGCGTGACAAACGGGTGTGGCTCGGCACGCCTTTCTTTCGGCTATATGTAGATGTGGTAACTTATTCAAATAAAACAACTTCATCAAACAATGTATGTACATGTTTTCCAGAAACTGTATTGGAACACTCTATCTAAGCTTAAACAACAACTACCGCTATTTGTGCATGGGTAACAACAAACAAAAAGATGGATCATCCCAGGATGAGTTCATCGTGAGTCCTGGACCAAGACTTTATCATTCTTCCCACCGCCCTTTTATCCTTGTCGCTCCAGTACCGGCATTCTTGCTGCCCGAGGCGGAGCATGTCCTAACCCAGAGTCCACTGTATCGGACATGGCCATCCTTGAGCAGAATAAGGCGTTGCAAGGATGTGCAGGCGCTCAAGACATACTTCAAGCTGTTTTCGTTGGAAAATGTCTGTGATTGTCTGGAATGGGTTTGCAAAAAATATGTCGTATACATGCCGCTGTATTCGTTGTTGGATACGTAGGTACATACATATCAAAACTTTTGAGAAACACATGCCATTGGATTAATAGTGAATTGAAGATTAGGCATAAAATTATAAGGTTCTGCCTTGTTGAAACACCCCACGATGCATGGAACATGCTTACTGTGGTACTAAAAAGCCTCCGTGATTGGAACATCGAGGATAAGTTATTTAGCTTCACAATGGATAATGATGAAGTTAACACAAAAATGATTAAGCATTTGAGAAAAAATTGGTGGATCGAAATCTGCTGCATCATGAAGGGCGTCTATTGCACATTCCTTGTGCTGACCATGTACTAAATTTAATAGTGCAAGATGGACTGAAAGCAATGAAGACCGTTGTGTACAATATTAGAGAAAGCGTCAAATACATTAGGAGTTCTCAGTATAGAAAAGAACAGTTTGCTGATGTGGTTTCACAAGAAGGAATAAAGTCTGGGCAACAACCTAAACTAGATGTTTCAACTCGATGGAACTCCACGTTCCGCATGCTCAAGACAACATTACCCTTTAGGAAAGCTTTTGAGACCTTGGGGAACAAGAGCCAAGCTATACGTTTGCTCCTTCACATGAGGAATGGAAAATGGCTGAAGACATTTGCGGGCTATTAAAGGTATTCTGCCGTGCCACATATATCATTTCGGGCTCAAACTATCCAACCTCTAACCTGTATTTCCTTGAGATATGGAGTGCTAAAATTGTCTTGGAAGAAAAAGCAAACAACAAGAATGACACGGTCAAAATCATGGTGAAAGAGATGCAAAATAAATTCAACAAGTACTTCAAAGAGTCATATTTGACAAATTGCACTCCAGTGATACTTGATCCAAGGTTTAAAATGGATCATGTTGAGTTTTGATTGAAGAAATATTTCGGAGCTGATGTGGATAAGCACTTGAAACAAGTGAAGGAAGCAATTGAAGTCCTATTTGTGCAGTACGTCGCTAAATTTCAAGATAATGGAGCTGTCTTGGCAGAAGAAGGAAGTTCTGATGATCAAGTAGTGCTGGTTGATAGTGCCCTGTCAGATTGGGATGAGCATGTAAAGCTGAAGAAGGCTAAAAGTTGCAATCAGCTGCAGAGACACCTAGAAGAGGATTTCCATCCTCGTACATCAGATTTTGACATCTTAAATTGGTGGTCTGTGAACTCTACAAGGTACCCCATACTTGGCACCATAGCCCGTGATGTGCTGGCTTTTCTTGCTTCATCGGTTGCCTCTGAATCCACGTTTAGCATATGCGGGAGAGTAGTTACCGATCATAGAAGTAGCCTAGCAGCTGAACCGTCGAGGCATTGATGTGTTTGGCAGACTGGATTAGACCCGCATGTAAATACCTACTTCAACATCTACTTTATTTCCTAAATATGTATTGTGTGATGTCTGCATATCTTGACTTGTAATTTTTGTAGGATCTTCCCAGCCTAGCACACCTAATGTGGTTTACTATTTTTGTTGATGGGATCTTGCGAAGTTGTGATGCTATCTTTCTACTTCTTCAACAAGCTAGAGATCACAAAGCTTGTTTGAGGCATTCTGTACTTTGGTTACATGTTGATCATTTCCCGGACAAGATTTCTTGTAATATCAGACATGGTGCTGCTCAATCGCCATATATAAAGGAAACTGGGATGTGAGATGGGATTCCATGGTTTTGGTAGAATATGTAGTCTGGTAGGATTTGGTACTTATTGCTACTTAGCACAGCTTATGTAATATTTATGGAGATTTATTCCTATAAAAAACCTGAGACTTCCTTATGTATTATTCTGTCATTGAAGATGTTTTAGAATAATGTCTGCTTGTGTATTGATTCATGTGATTAAATGGACATGAGATGAAGTTTCCTTGTTTTTGAATTTCACTTGTTTGAATGATTGCCTGGATCGTCTGGACACTTATTTTTGAAACACTTGAATTATTGCGAATTTTCTTTTCCGTAGTACTAATCAGCTAGCTTGAATGATTGTGGAACCTGGAGAAAGCTATAGCTTGCGAAGCAGCTTGTATGGAAGCTAGTAGCAATCGTCAGAAACTCTACCTGATTGTCAAAAGCTTGCCAAATGGCTTTCGTGTGTAAGAATGCCTTTTCTTGTGTACTAGTGTGACGTGACCAAGCTGGCTGCTCCTTTCTTTGTGTACTTGCCTAACGAAGCTGGCTGCTCTTTCGAATCTATTTTCGTGTGCTTGGGTGAGTAAGCTGGCGACTTGGTGGGTTTAACTGGGCGAAGTGGACGCCGGTTAGCATGAACGGGTTTAGATGGACAAATACCGGCATCCTGATTAAATTATATGGGCACAGGTGGGCCGATGGTGGGCTGCCGTGAGCGCGCCCACTTACAGCCTGGATGCGACGACAGCGGCGCACCGGCTCGGGCCGACGAGTTGGCCGACGACGAGGCCACGTATAGGGATGTAAATGGGAGAGTAAATGGCGTCATTTAATCCCATATAAATCGGTAGGTAGTAACATTCCCAGGATACGAAACGTTTTTTTGAACTATTGAACGAAATAAGTGGGATTATATGGCACCATTTATGGTCCCACGTAGTAAATTTCACGTCGGTTTTGTTGACAAGAGCTTACGATACGGTTTCCTTGTCTTTTTTCCATAACTACCCCTCCACGTTGGCATGATTTACGGTACAGATTGAGCTCCGCTGATCCAATCCGGTTTCCTCATGTAGTCATGTGGTATCTGCGGCGCCGACGCTTTATTCCCCTCGCACCTCGAAATCGAGGTTTGGGTGACGCCTCGCGGTTGTTTCAGTTTCGTATACAGATCCAGTGAGTGAAGGAATTTCGCCTCCTTGATATCATGGGATTGCTGGAGCTGAAGCGGCTCATGCACGTGCAGAGGGAGCGGCGCCGGCGCCGGCGCCAAATCCAAGCCCGTTGTAAGACCAGTTCCTCGCTCTCGTTTACAACTTTGTCATGCATAATTGCATATAATTATATAGCTTTCTGGGGAAAACTCTTATACTCCTAGCTTTATTGTGCCTGCTGTTTAGGGTTCGAGATGTATGAAGAACCATATAACTTTTGTTTTTGGTATTCCAATTGCAATACAGAAATTGGGTTATGTTGGTACTATATGTTGCTAGTTTGTGATGCTTCTAAAGGAGCTAGTTGTGAGCATCTGAGAGGTGGTATCTGCAAAGGCGGCACAGAAGGCAATACGTACCCTCTAGCTTTATTGTGCCTGCTGTTCTAGCTCCACACTGGATTGAAGAACGTACATCCACCAGACTCTACGAACTAAAACTCGAAACTCGCGAGCTAACCAAGTAGCTCGCAATGACTCGACTCGAACTGGGCGTAAAACGAACCGAGACAAGTTTCGGTTTTAGTTGTTAAACGAGTTTAAACTAAACGAACCGAGTTTACGGACTACTCGTTTAACTAGGAAAAGGTGAGGTGGCACTAAATATTTAGTGTATGTGAACAATTGTTCCTAATTATTGTAGTTTATCGACTACATATTACTAGATGATGATGTCATAATGTCATTTTTAGGTGATGATTGCATCGCACACACCCAAATAATCATAAACAATTATGTAGATAACTATGATGTCGCCTGTTGACAGTTTAACCGGGCTAAAAGAGCAAATTCATGAGTTTTATGAGTTGAGACGAGTTTCAATTCTGAACTCGTTAGTTGAACGAGTCAAACCGAGCTACCTCATTAGTTGAACGAGCTGCTAGCTTGGCTCAGCTAGATTTTCAGTCCTAGCACAGACAACGTGGACCAATGTGACCGCATGGTTGTCTGGGAATACACATTGTGTTGACAATTTCAAACACAACTCTATGGTCTTGATAACATGAGCATGTGCGCCCAGACGCAAAATTGAATTTACGTGCTCCCTAGCTTTTATTATTTTCTTGTAGCAATGCATGATGGGTCGCAGGTCAATGGATTGCTTCAGGAAATAAAAGAAAGGGCTCGCCCAGTGAACAAGATTGTGTTGATGATGGATCGATTTGTTCGCGCTATAAAAGAAAGGGCTCATTCTGCCAACAAGATTGTGTTACAGATGGATCGATTACACCCTGCCAACAAGATAGTAGTACTAAGAGTTGTCAAGATGGGCCAAACCTTCCAGAGGTATGTCATAGAATGTTGGTAATGAAATAATTATATTGCATGGAGAATGTCACTACCGGAGCAAGTAAAATATGGCTGATGGGTAGCAGCACAACTTAATTGTGAAGTACCAAAGAAATCTTAAAAATATTGCACTGGCGTAAATCTTTGCCGAGCGTCTGTTCCACGACACTCGGCAAAGACTCCAACCGTTACCATTCACGTGGTGGTTGGGGGACACATGTCCAGCATATTTGCCGGGTGGATGTCTTTGCCGAGTGTTTTTCTATTTCTTTGCCGAAGGCACTTCTTTGCCGAGCTAGTGTATTTCGTTTTGTTCACCGAGAGCATTTCTTTGCCGTGCCTTCTTTTTGAGTGGAGAAGAACATTGAAACTCTAGATCTGCCTATCCATGTAGGACCTATTGTCCAGTCTAAATATCTCCTCATCTATCTAAGGTTGTGTGATGATTCTGTACTGTATGCACAACACATTCAAATTATATTTACATGGGTTTTCTAGTTGTAAATTATTCTAATGTACTACTCGATTACACACGCGGTAGGTTAGGTGTTGGAATCAAACACTTGTAATCTTGACTTAATATGTAAAAACATTGTGGGTAGCCAAAATAGACTAGACAGCCAAAATAGACTAGACAGGCTTGTCGTTGATTGTACTATGTTGATTAGATAAATCTTGTTGACAAATACATCTCTCTTCTACTTTCTGCAATGATCTAATCACGTATAATGGTAAAAAAGGTACCGTTTGTTGTGCCTTGTGCATACATACTTTTGTTTCTTTGCTACTTTGACTTATTTCTAGAATACAATTGTAGAAGAAAACATATTACTCTGTGCATCTTGGTTGAACAAAAGGAACATGAACCAATATCTGTGTACTACTCTCTCCCAAGCCACCAGACTAGACTAGACACCAGATAGTCTGCATGCCCAAACGTCTGGGGGGTCTCGGTATTCCGAACTTGAGACTAATGAACCAAGCGCTCCGGGCTAGGTGGATGTGGCTTAATAGGACGGATAGCTCCAAGCCCTGGGATGAGTTCAACATCCAGGTTCCTCGTGTGGTCTGGCAGCTGTTTGAGGCGGCTACCACCAAAGTTGTGGGAGACGGGGCTTCCACTTTTTTCTGGGTCGACAGGTGGCTGCCCGGGGGCGTGTGAAGGACCTGGCTCCGAACCTCCTCCTCAAGGTGCCTGAGAGCGCCCGTGTTTCTCGCCTGGTCAGAGAGGGGCTCGCCGGTGGATGGCTGGAGGACGTTCCACCTGATCTTGATGCGCGCGAGATACGCGAGTTGTTGTCCTTGGTTGACAGCGTGGCGGCCTTCACTCTGACCGAGGGGGTTGTGGACGAATTTAGGTGGAACCGGGAGGCCCACCATAAATACTCCGCTCGATCGGCCTACCGAGCACTCTTTGAGGGCAAGATTGAGCTGGATGGAGTCCAACAGATCTGGCATTCGCGAGCTCCAAACAACTGCAAGTTCTTCCTCTGGCTGGCATTAAAGAATAGATGTTGGAATGCGGACCGCCTAGGGCTTAGAGGCTTGCCTCGACCGGCCTCTTGTCCGTTCTGCGACTAGGAAGAGGAAGATATTAACCACCTGCTGCTCGGGTGTGTCTTATCTAGAGAGGCGTGGTCCTCTTTCCTGAGCAGGTGAGGTAGAGCGGACTAGGTGCCTGACCACGATGATCGCTTCGTGGATTGGCTGCCATCTAAGACGTCTGGAGGAAATGATGCGAGCGGCGATCACCCTAATCTGCTAGAGCCTGTGGAGACATAGGAACGGCGTGGTCTTTGAGGGTCACAGACCATTGGTGGAGACTGCCATCAGGATGGTGGAGACCGAAGCGGAACTGTGGCGGGCAGCGAGGTTGTTTAGAGGTAGCCTAGGACCCGTAGATAGGTGGAGGGTTGGCGAGTGATCCGTTTTTCTCTCTTTCGGTGGATGACGTTTTTGGCGCATGTGCCTAAACGCTTTGTAATTGGCCGCTTGGCCTCTCCTTCTTGAAATCGATACGTCTACTTGGATGTATCCTTAAAAAAAATTGTGTACTACACTTCCTAATTGAAGTTATGTATAATATATATATATATATATATTTTTAGAACCATGCAGGAGCACTGCATGTATTAACATAGATAGAAAGAGAGAAAACCAGCGGACTGGCTGTAGGGCTTACAGAACTGGCCGAAGCCAAGGAAAAAATAAAGACAACACATTTACAAACGACCTTACAAGCTCAAAACGACCAAGGGAAGTAAACCCAGTCTAAAATTTCAGTCAAGATTCAAGCGACCTGCACTTGCTAGATTCCATTGTTTGGCCTCATTCTTGATGTGTTCAATTAGCACATTTATGGGTTTGACAATTTTATCAAACACTCTCCGATTTCTTTCCCGCCACACCTCCCAAGCGACCAGCACAATCATCGTATCCAGCTTTCTTCTAGTTGTTCCTGTAAAGAGTACTCTGGTATGCACCCACCATTCTCTTAAATTATCTTGGATTGAGGGTGTCACCCTCTGAATATTTGCCCAACTAAGAATATGTCCCCATATAATGTTGACGACCGCACATCCCATAAAGAGATGTTGTGCATTTTCTTCAACCGAGCCACAAAAAGAACAGCTGGCAGGATGGGGTAGGCCTCTTCTTTGAAGTCTATCGGCAGTCCAAACTCTCCGGCGAATGAAGAGCCACATGGCCAGTTTGCATTTCATCGGCGCCCAAGCTCTCCAGATGGCCTCGGCCAAATCACATGAGATTTTTGTTTTGAAATGGGCCTGATACACCGAGCTAGTAGTGAATAATCCTTTGGGATTCCACGACCATTCCCACTTATCTTCGATGAGAGGTGAGAGAGTGACTTCTTGACATTCCTCCCATATAGCAAGAGCTTGCATGAAAGTGTTAATTGTTACCGGTTTTTTTATGTCCTCAATCCATGCTCCATTGTTGAGGGCTTGTGCCACCGTTCTTCTTGCTTTGATCTCCGGGTTAATGATCTCGTAGATGTTTGGGGCTATGTCTTTAATTGTCTTCCCATTGATCCATTTGTCTAACCAGAACATAGTTCTCTCGCCATTGCCCAAAGCGACCTTTGCTGCAGTGTTAAAAATTGCCCTAATGCTCTCATCTACCGGCTCGGCAAGGTCACACCAAGGCCTTTTTTCATTAGCACGAAGGTTCCATGCCCATCTTGTACGGAAAGCCTTGCTTAGGATTTCAAGATCCAAGATACCAAGGCCACCAACTGCTTTAGGTTGACAGACCGTGGACCAGTTCACCAAGCATTTACCTCCCTCGACCACTTCCGTTCCGTTCCACAAGAAGGCACGTCTGATTTTGTCTATTGCCTTGAAAACCCACGCTGGAGGCTCCAGACAAAGAAGATGGAAAATTGCAATCGCACTCAAAACGGATTGAACCAGAATTAGTCTCCCTCCATGAGTAAGCATATGTGTTTTCCATGATGCAAGCCTATTTTTTATCTTATCAATCAGCGCCTTGTACTCAGCTTTTCTTGCCTTCCGGGTGTGTAGAGGCAGGCCAAGGTATGTGATCGGTAAGGCAGCGACCTGACAAATTAGCGTGTTACTTATTTATTGCAAGGCCTGATCAGTGCAAGCCAGGGCCGAGACTGAGCTCTTGCTCAGGTTACAAACTAGCCCAGATGCCATGCCGAACATGTCAAGAATTTTCTTAGTAGCGACCGCATCTCGTCGATCTGCTTTGATGAACAAAATGACATCATCAGCATAAATTGATAGGCGTTGCGGAATTTGCTGTTGAGCATGCACCACCGTTAGAACTCCTTCTTCTTCAGCCTTATCAAAGAGGTGGCTGAGTGCGTCCATAACTATAATGAAAAGCATAGGTGATAAAGCATCTCCCTGCCTTAGCCCTCTAGCATGTTTAATTCTTGGTCCCGGGATACCGTTGAGTAGTATGCTGGATGAAGTTGTTGATAGAATCATTGCAATCCAAGCACGCCATCTGTGGCTGAACCCTTTCTTCCTTAACACCTCTAACAGAAATTGCCATGCCACTGTATCAAAGGCCTTCGCAATACCTAATTTCAAGAGACAGCTCTGAATGTTTTTCCTTTTCAGCAACCTAGCCGTTTCTCTAACCAGCTTGAAATTCTCATGTACCGAACGACCCTTCATGAAAGCTCCCTGGTTCGAACCTACGACTTTAGGTAGAACTACACTTAATCTTGTGGCCAAGACCTTGGAGAAGATTTTTGCGAGGCTGTGGACCAAACTTATTGGTCTGTAGTCCGATGGTTCACTCGCATCCATTTTCTTTGGAAGCAAGACCATGTATGCGCTATTAATTTGTTCTAGAGCACGACCATCCAAATTATATAAGGCATTGAAAGCTTCCACCATATCTTTTTTGATTATGTTCCAACAACTTTGGTAGAAGGCGATGTTAAAACCATCCGGACCTGGAGCTTTTTCATTTGGCATTTCCTTTATGGCCTCCCAAATTTCCTTTTCAGCAAAGATATTGTCCAAATCTTGCAGGTCCAAGCTAGCCATACCAATATAGTCCAGGTCTAGGCAGGAGGTTCGAATTGCTGGTTTACCAAAACGGTCTCGGTAATGATCTTCTAGTACCTTCTCTATCTCATCACGTGTAACTACCACGTGATCATGTTCCTTCATTGCACCGATGAAATTTTTTCTCCTTCTGTGGCTTGCATGTATGTGGAAATAACTTGTATTAGCATCACCCTCGCTGAGCCATGTGATTCTTGATCGCTGACGTGCCATGGATCTGTCCACTGCACATAAACCAAGCAGTTTTTTCTTGAGCTCTCTTCTAAACCAGATTTCTTGAAACGATAAGGTCCTTACTTCCTCTGCTTGATCTAACAGGGCGATCAAAGTGTTTGCCCACACAATTTGCTGCTTGATGTCTCCAAACTTTCTAGCACTCCAACTCTGCAGGGCTTGTGCGGTTTTGCGCAGCTTATAATTAAAAATGGCAACCGGGTTGGTCACATCCCCCGCAACATTATCCTTCCAAGCCTCTTCAACCACCTGGTGAAACCCCTCTTTTTTTATCCAGTGAGTTTCAAATCGAAATCTTGTGCACCTGTAGGCATTGCTAATGGTAGATAGCACAAGCGGACAGTGGTCCGATATAGCTGAAGTGATTCCCTGAAGAAAACAACCTGGGAAATTTGTGTGCCACTCAATCGACCCCAAAACGCGATCAATCCTGGTTAGAGTTGAGTTTTGTCTGTCGCTGGTCCAAGTAAAGGCCCTCCCATTTAGTGCGACGTCGTTTAGAGCGAGATCATCTACGATGCGTCTGAATTTTCACATCATTCTTCTGTTTATATTTCTGTTGTTCTTGTCTTGCGCATCTAAAATCAAATTAAAATCGCCCATGATGGCCCAAGCTCCTGGGCACCTTGGTCTCGTGCCTTTTATTTCCTCCAGGAAGCGTATTTTATCAGTTTCAGTTTGCGGTCCATAAACTGACGTGAGCCAGAAAGTAGGCACAGCCTGCGTGGAGAAACGAACTGAGACCGTAAAATCACCCGTGAAACTAGAGTCCCCGTTTATTTTTGATGAATCCCAAGCAACCAGCACTCCCCCTCGAGTACCAACAGCAGGGAGGTAACAGTACCCATCGAAAGCAGGCCCTAAGCAGTCCATAACAAGATACGGGGTAAACACTTCGATTTTAGTCTCCTGGAGACAAACGATTGTGGGTTTAACAGACACGACCAAGTTTCTAATCGCATCACGCCTGACGCGAGCGTTGAGACCCCTTACGTTCCAGCAGAAAAAGATGATATTTGCTAAATCCATAACAAACTTATTTCATCGACCGTAACGACCGCGTAAAGCCCTAGCAGGCCTCCGCTGCGACCCCAGCTCCCCAGATGGATCGTATACTTCCGGGACAATGATCTTGAAGAGCTTAGCAAGCTTAATAATCTCCTCTACTGAAAGCTCTTTATTCGTCATCTGCTTCAGCTTTGCCATTGCTTCCTTCCATAGAGGTGCATCCTTAATCTCGCACCCTGCTCGTTTGGCCAACACAATCTGCGCACGCTGCTCTGCAGATAGGCCGTTCATTTGTTGTTGCGCTAATCTCCCACTTCTTCTGCTCGGCGTAGCATCTGCGTATTTTCCACGACCACGCTTCCCCGGTTGGACATCCGTCAGAGAAAGTAATGGTGGCTGTATCTCTTTTAGCGCCCGGCGAGAGAACGCCTCTAGGGCTTGAGAGTTGCTGGGGGATATGCCACCACGTTGGCTTGGTGATCTCGTCTCTTGTATGGATGTGGCAGCTTCCATGCAGGTTTCAGCATTCTCGACCTGACTGTATACACCCAACCTTGCGTTGCGCAGCGGCGTGTTTGGCTCTTGGGTCTCCGGAACGCTCGTTTCATTACTTGATGAAGACTGTTGTCTATTTTGGCTTTCTAACTCCTGACGGGCTTGTGTTTGTTGCATGTGTGTGAGCCGTTCGCTAGCAGTAAGCGGCCCATGGGTTGCCTCTTCTCTGAGAGCCAGGTCAGTGGCCGACAGCGTATGCAGAAAGACGACCCTATTCAATTCAAAACAAGGGTCAGTCGCTTGCTCTCCCGCCTTAAATGTGACCGCCTCGGAAGGAAGCAACGATGTCTGCCTTTTTTCCATTGTCACCTTTTCGAGATGGCGGTGGTGATCGATAGGAGGTAGATCCCAGTCATTTATGACTGTAGATCTTCGACCGTTAACGGCATCTCCCTCCTGCCTATGACTGCATCTTTCCCCATCGACCCTGCCTAAATTCACAGAGTATGGGAACCTTCGCGGACCGTGATCGGATTCTGGCGAGCTGGGAATACCGTCAGTACTAAACTCGTCGTTTTTATCATTTGAAGGGTCATCGTATAAAGGGGAATGATCTTCTACTGAGTGTAGGTGAATGATGACTTTGTACTGCAGTGTCTCGATGCATGTAGATCTCCTGCCCCTTCTCAACGTAATCGCCGCGTAACTCGGGTCTGGTACATTGCCTTCTGGTAGCTCGTCAGGTTCAGTTACCCGGGCGTACCTGAATTTAGGAATCTTGTATGGGTTATCAGTCCATGCAATTACCTTGAAAGCACTAAGATCTTCCCTGGCTGCCGTCTCTGGACAGACCGATTCTATCCAACAAGAGGTGGATAGGACTTCTGCAGCATTTTCCCAAGACCAAGCGTGATCTGGTAGCCCAACCAAACTGATAGCACACCTGTAGTAAAGTGTCCTTGTTTCTGCTTGTAAGTGTCTGTTCCATTGCTTGATCAAGAGATGATGATGTGTTGTTCTGATGTCACCACCATTCAGGGCCCTGTTCCTGTAACTGAAAGAACTGAAGACGACCAAGAACTCAGATGGGAAGTGTCGGTGAACAGAAATAGCTCCTGCTGAAATGTCTCGCTCGACTGCAAACAGCTGACGAACCGTTTCCCTGGACAGGGGCTGGCGATTTCCTCCAATCTGCACCACCACAGCACGCTGCAAGTAATTTTCCATCTGTCTCATCTCCGGTGTGAAGGAAAGATAGCAAATATCACCTTCAGGTCTCAAGGCAGGGTCTCCTGGTGGAAATTCTGCCTCAAAATCATATTTTTTGCCTCTCCTGGCAGTAGCATCTCTTCTGTTCCCATCATGTTTAACCAGATTTAAGCTGAGACCACGGTTCTCTCCGGTGTTGCTTCTAGGTGGTGGTCCACGCGATGGGCAAGCACGACCAACCGTGTAATCAGGTCTTCTGCCGGGATCCATCGCCGCTGCCACATGAGCTTCACCAACAGGCAGTCTCTCCGAACGGCTGCGAAATGGAGAACGACCTCGTCTGCCGTCAAAATACTCCAATGTACTATTTCTTGTGTCCTGTTCGTACATTTTAGTTCAGTTTCTTTGCTGCACTGACCTATTTCTGGCATGCTATTAAACAACAAACATCACCTCCGTGCATGTTAGTCGAGCAAAATGCACAAACCAATATTTGTTTACTACAGTACTACTCCTTGCCTAGTTAATTATACCATATTTCCTTAAGTGTAGGACCTAGATTTTATAGCAGTTAATCAACATTGTTCTACTAGCAATTGCGTAATTATGCTATTATACAATTTTCCGTATAGGTGCCACATTTACATTCCAATGCAGTATGTCTATCTTCGCAATGCAATGCACACTGTGCGATCACGCAGATCACATAGTGTGAATTGTTACTTTGTATGGTTCAGTTGTTATTCTTTCTCCAAGCGAACTAACGTGCCCAGTTTTGATACTGAACTTCTGCCTGCTTCTGCATGTAGGACATATGGTGTCATATACATTCCCTAATGCCACTGCGAGATGCTGCCCGAGCTGCTTGCGCGTCTCGTACCTTTCGATGTTCCTGGAAATGCTATCCCAACCTCATTTTCAGTATAAAAACATTGGGCTTGAATGGATATATGCATCGAAACTATAGTTTAGCAAGAGTTTTCACGAGCAAAGTCGACCATATTCTGAAAAAGCACTCAGGTGATGGCATCAAGTCCCTCGAGCTTCTAGAAGCTCCAAATTACAGAGCGAAAGACCGTTATCATCTTGACAGTTGGCTTGAGAAAGCAGTTACACCGGTGCTTGAAGAACTCAGACTGCACGTGTATTCACAAAATGAGAAGTACGAGTTCCCGTGCTCACTTTTGTCGCATGGCAATGCAGACTCTATTCGGTTCCTTCGCCTTTCGAACTGTACATTTCGTCCCACGGTTGGGCTTGGTTGCTTGACGGTGTTAGATCTTTTCATGGTGCGTATTACAGGGGACGAGTTAGGTACCCTTCTTTCTAGTTCTTTTGCTTTGGAGCGGTTGCAACTCAGGAGCTGCGAACGAATAAGTTGCCTGATGATACCTTGCCATGTTCCGAGTCTCAGATACCTGGAGGTGTTATATTGCAGCAAGCTGCGATTGATTGAGAGCAGAGCTCCAAATCTCACCCGTTTAAATTTTCAAGGTGGCTTCCAGGTACATTTGTCACTTGGAGCAGCATCGCAAATGAAGAATATATGCATGCGCTGTCCTGGCGCCATTTGTTATAGTCACGCTAAGCTTGCATCAAGCATGCCAAACCTTCAATCCCTTGCCATATTGTCATCCTACGAGGTATGCTCTAAAACTTTGGATGACTATAAACTAAGCCATATTATGCGTATTTAATTAATAATATATTATTACAGAAGCCTAACTATGGACATAATTAATTATGCAGAAGGTCGGTACACCAGCATCAAGCAAATTTCTCCATCTCAAGTATTTGAATATCACTATCAAAGGGGTGACCTTTTCCCTAAGCTATGATTATTTTTCTCTGGTATCTTTCTTTGATGCTTCTCCTTCTTTGGAGACCTTCATCTTGGATGTAAGTCACCGTTCATACTGTGAACATAATAGTAACATGGTAGGATAGCTAATCAAAGATAATCGTGTCATCTTTAGGTATGGCAAGTACGCATGGAGCATGTCCCAGTTTTCGACCATCCCTCGGAGCCAAGGCAGATACCAGAACACAACCATGACAAGCTCAGGAACGTGAGGATCTACGGATTCTCCTCCGTGAAAAGCTTGGTCGAGCTGACATGCCATATCCTTGGGACTGCAACATCACTTCAGTGGCTTATATTGGACACCCAAGCATGGCATGGCTTGCCTGACTGTTCTGTCAACAAAACCGGCAAATGCTTCAGTATGCTGAGGGAAAATATCTTGGAAGCCCATAGAGCACTCCTGGCTGTCCAAACATATATTAAGCCCAAAGTTCCATCCACAGTTAACTTCCATGTTCGGGGGCCTTGCAGCCGGTGCCACGTTGCTGGTGAGCTTTAGATGTCCGGTTATATATGCAGTGTAAGCTGGGATACGCTTTCTTTATTTATGAGATAGGAGTATGTTGATTGTGTGGTGTTGTATTTCAGTATTACTTTACTTGTGCTTTTCTCACCTGGTGATTTCGTCTCATCTGTCAGAGTGTTTAATTATCTTTGTAATAATATACATTAGATGTGGTTTAAGATTGATCTATCTCCTAATTCGTGCCTTAAGCAACTGGTTGCATTTTTTTTTTGTGATTCTACTAGTGAAGTTGTCTTGTTACTGTCTGGCGAGACACTAATATAAGTGTTGAAAAGAGGGCGTTCGTAACGTTTTTCAGAGTGCCTCCATTTTTTTTGTCGTGGCTTTTCTGAGCTTGCCTCAAAATACTTTACCAGGTTACCTGAAGAAACCATTTGGTGGCATCTGTCAGATTGCCTCTAAAACTTCGTGTTTAAAAAATTGCCTCGGAACAACACAAAGAAAAAGGACACTTCATATAGGTATTTATCTTTCTCTCTATCTCTATCTCTACTATGTAAAAGTGGGATAGGTGGCGATACGTCGAGTCCGACTTGGTTTATGACACGGACCCCATGAAAACCACACGCATCTCATAAGGAAGACTGAGAACAAAAGCGCAATGGGCAGTGGACCTAGGGGCCTAGTGCGAGTGACGTTACCACAAGTGGCATTCGGTTCTGTTGCTTACCATAAGGTAGCATTTGGTTCTATTTCTCTTCTTGCCTAGCCTTACAAGTGACAACACACATCTAGCTAGCTCTAAAGAAAAGACAACACACATCTAGGTAGCTCGAGCTATGCCCGTTTGGTTGAATTGCCTCGTTCCAAGCTGCGCTATTTAGTGTATTCTCAGGTCATTTCAGAAGCTGTGGCGAATTTTCTTTTCTCTGTTTATAGTTCTTGCCAATTTGGCTCCGCTCGGTGAGATAGGAGATTTGGGAGCCGCTCCCACCCTCCACCGACGTGGGCACCTCGTCATCGAATGAGATCGGGTGCTTGTCGCCATCGGAGGGGGATGGTCGCGTCACCTAGCGCCATATAAGAAGCCATTGGAGACCTCCGATCGATTTGGCCTTTACTAACATGTCGCACTCGCTATCGTCGTCCGTCGCCGCGGACGAGAGCTCCTCGGCCATGTCGGACGCAAAGAACGGACGTGGGCCGCTGCGAGGGAGAGGGAGAGCGAGGGGTGGGGAGGAGGCGTGTTTGTCGCCATCACTATCGAAGGAGGAGAGCGGCGCGGTGAAGGCACGACGATGTACAAGCGGGACTTCGGCTTGATTTTCAATTTCCTTAGGAGCTAAACTAAAAAATGGGTGATGTACCATCACCACAATTCCAGTTTAATAGTTTGTTTGATCAATGCCAAAAATATATTTATGTGTTTACCCGTAGCAACGCACATGCATTAGCTAGTAAAAGCTACCCGCTCCATCCTAAAAGGGTAGCGTAGATTTTGAAATTAAAATTCCCAAATTAGGTGGTGTTGCCCTCTGGATCAATTTGAATTTCATGCTTTACACTCAACAAATGTGTGATGGAGAACAATTGTCGGATACGCAGCAGGGGAGGCCAAGGTTTGTAGCACTCAATTAGAACCTTTGTAACATTTACGCAAATATTCATCACAACGCCGAAAATCATCACAACATCTCACTAATGCGTTAAAAAGCACACAAGTTTATAGCATTTCAAAACGCACGTATACACATAAAAAATCCACATAAACTATATTGCAGCAAACGCCTAAAATCTTCGAAGGATCTTGCACGTGTATTCGCACAAAAAATCACACGAGTTTGCAGCATGTTAGGTGAAACGAGAACGTGTGCAACATCAAAATATCACAAAAAATACTAAATTCATACCATCATCTACAACAGGCCTGATTGCGCTCGCATGGTGGTGAATTCCGATATAGATATCGTCCATGGCAGCCGCCGGTGGGCTAGCACTGGGCGGCTGAGGCAACCCATCAATCCACTTGATTGGTCGGCCGAATCCAATCGTTGGACCTTTTTTAACGGGGACATGCAAAATTTGATATTGGAGCATATACCCAAGCAAAGGATTGTAATTCTCTAATTCAGGCACGTTGTATGACTTTCAAAATTGATATGTGAATACGCAAATTTTGGCTGACTAGGTTTGTCTCTAGCGACTAATATTGTTCCTGATGTGTATTAGTTTTGTAAGAAGTCAAACTTCACTATTTTTTACCAATATTAAAAAATATCAACATTTGAAATACTAAAAAACTAGATATTCTAAATACATTTGATGATGAATCTAATGATAATGATTTGATATTTTAAACGTTAATAATATTTTCTTAAAACTTGGTCAAAGTTCATCTCGTTTGACTTTTTGAAAAACTAATACAACCATATTAGGCCTCTTTGGTTTAAAGGTTTTTCAAAGGAATCATACAGGATTTCAATCCATAGGAACTTTCCCTATAGAGTCCATTCGGTTCAAAGGAATGAATCCTCCAAGATTTCTATGGATTGCTTTCCTACACCACAATTCTATAGCATTTTGGAAAAAATCATATGTGTCTATGACAACTATATCATATCATGTACTCAATGCCAATAGAAATTTTCTACGTTTTTCATGCGGTGCAACCACACAACGCCCGGTATTGATTCCTTTATTTTTGGTTCCTCTCAGATTTCAAGTGTCGTGACATCCTATTCATGTGATATTCACATTCATGTGTTTTCAATTCCTGCGAACCAAAGAGGCCCTAAGAAGGAACAAGTGAGTATGTCTTTGGAGTGGGCACAGAGGTTAGATATGTCACATTATTTTTCTTTTACCTCGTAAACCTCTCTCGGATTATTGGTTATATTCGCACACTCTAAGATACTCTAGTAGTTCTATAGATATTTTAGCATACTATAGAAAAAGGACAAAGGCGGATGCGTTCACACGGCGGATGTGCTGTCTCACCCCGCACTAGGATACGCGAGTCCAGCTAGGTTACCGCGAGCGCCACTGCCACCGCACCTCCGACAGATGGGGAGAGAGTGTGGGGTAGGGTTTATCTAAGGATTAGGGAACTATTTATAAAGGCCATGAAACATTAGAAATAAGCCGACCCAAAATCTGTTTGCATAAAGGCCAATATCGGAAAGGAGAACCATATATCTCTGCTTGTCATATATTGGCAACAGTTTCATGAAAACATCGGGGCCAATAAATGTATGATCCCGGGCCGCCTAGGCAGGCAGACCTCATTTGCCACAAGCAAGTTTTTTAAACCGTGGTCTCTCTCGTTGTTGTCTTCATAGAGAGGTGTCCTTAGTATCTTTATGCACTAGTATGGTGAGGAGAGATGGACAGCGAGGAACCAGCGAGGCCACTTATATCGCCGGGCGTAAGCCGAGGGGTGGTGGCACTAGAGTTAATGCGACGTGTGGTGAAGACGCGGTCTGGCGCTTGCGTTCATGCGACGCGTGAGAAGGCGCAATGTCATCACATCGCTGACCACCACGTAGCCTCGTCTGGGAAACCGCCCGGCAAAGTAGCCGTCATTACTTGCACAACCGGTCTACTGCGCGTCGCCATTAATCGCGGCTTACCGAGTACGTGTCTATGACAAAGAGACCCCACCTATTGGAGGTCATGTCTGACACCCCCAGGAGCCAGCCCCAAAACTTGGGGTTGCCCGGGGCGCCGGACATATTTTCGGGCGGCCTGGACCAATGGGGTGCCGCTAGGATTTATTTTTTTTGGTCCGTTCCCCATGAGTATTTGCTACTGCCGTTGGAGAATGGAGATACTCTAAGATCTGAGAGCGCACAAAATCTACACAATACCACAAAACTTAAAATCCAAGTTCAAATTCATCCAGAAACAAAAAAGTAGCAAGTGCCGCTAGATTTGTGTCAAACTTATTTCCTATTGTTTATTTTTATTTTTGTGACTCTATTCATAGCTGGATTCATCTTTTTTCTTATCTGTGTACATCGAATTTGGATATAAACTTTTTTCAGATTGCGGACACATCTCCTATCAGCTCGCTCAATTAAAAAATCCAAAAAATTCAGGGATACAAACATGCATAGGAAGCACATTATCACCGAACGCACTGTATTAACTAGAATATTTCACCACAACAAACACCACTTTAACTCCTGACTACGAAAAAAACAATATCCCGAGCTATTTCCAGGCGTTCAGATCTGAAACCAAACAAGCCCTCCGAATTTCCGTGTACGGAATGTTTATATCAACAGAAGCATAGTAAACTCCCGCTGAAATGTGACAACGAAAGAGGCTACTCAGGTCAAACCACTCTACTCTAACCCGTGAAAATACCAAGCTGGGGAAAATGTGAGAAAACAAGTTCCTATAGTGGAGCCTAGGGTCCTTCTCAGATGTATGTGTGATCAGTAGCGGATGATGTCGCCCAAGATGCTGAAGAAATGGTTGAGGTCTATCTTCTCCTCTCCGGAATAAATGGCTTCCGCGCTTCCCCTGATGGCCCCTGCGCAGCCATCTCGACAAGTGTGTACAGCTTCTTGATCGGCATCTGCAATTGTCGGGAGGATTGTAACAATATGAGAAAAGAAGGTTTTGGTTTTCAGGGGGAAAATAGGAGGAATATTAGAATGAAAGCTTACGTCGTCCAGCGCTTCTGCTGCAGAATCAATCTCTGCTTCAGCGAACACGTTAAGATGTCGTAACACCTGCAGAGAAGCCATATAAGGTTGATAGAGAGTAAAATTCCAAAGAGTGCCAAAGCCACATTGTATATATATTACAGAACAGTACAGCAATCATCTACTGTTCGTAAATATGCAAATATGAAGATTTCTGCCAGTGCCAGTGTGATGTAACGACTACAGTATCTTGTATTTTAACCATCCCTAAACATATGTCCTACAGTAGCAGTTATCTTACCTTTGCCGCATCCTCCTTTTTGAGTTTGGGGACATGGTAGGTCACCGAGAACACATCACACATACCAACGGATTCTAGAAACCCTACCTCACTTGTTGTTCCAATAACAAGCAAGTTCTTGCCCTGCAAAACGTAAGAGATATATGCGAGTCAAAGACACAAGTCAAGTCAAAGCTATTTTTGCAGACAAGAGAATCAAGGATACTAAAAGGAAAAATGTGATTGAGCAAACCTTAGGAGGAACCCTCTTAAGGAGGACCATAAGAGTTTGTGAGATCAAATTTGAAAAACGTGGTCCGATGGCAACATACTCCAGTAACCTAAATGATCATACAGGAACACCAAATAATACTTCAATGAAAATGAAAGGATGCATGGCAGCGAAAATTTGTAGTTTTGAGGTTCTAGTACCTTTCAATGTCGTCAAGAATTATGATGCTTAACTGAGATTTATAAGCATCCTCAAAAACCTGTACCATAGCCATAAAATACACTACCTCAATACAATTATGTAAAGCATACAGGAAGCAATCTGCATAACTAGAAAAGGAGTGTGCAAGAACAATAAACAGGATACGCAATTCAAATAGATTCTTCAATATATTAACTAATAACTGTCAAGTGCTTTATATCAAGGACATCCCTGACCTTGCAAATCTGTGCACACTTGCTGCTTTCACTGAACCCAATCATTGTCTCTGCCGATATCTATAGTAAGAACCATGTTAGAGATATGTGGCCCTGTAATTTGCAATAGAGGATGAAGGGAACCAGAAGTAAAGGAACTTACAATTTTGACATAAGCAAAATCACTGTCAATGCCAACAGTAGCTGACAAAGCCGATTTACCACTGAAAAGCAATTAATGTGAAATGAGGTTCTAGCTATATTTTCAAACACAAAGACGTGTTTTGGAGACTTTACCTTCCAGCAGGACCTTCTAAGAGACAGCTCACAAGTGGGCTACCTTTGCTAACTTTAACTTGCTCCACAAGAAGCATAGCTCTCTGGAGAATGTGCTTATGTGCCTTGCCACAGTCAACAATACCACGTAACCTGTATGCAGAATTACATAAAGGGGCGTTAAAACTGCAGTAGAAATTAGAAATGAGGCATAATGAAGAGAGAATAAGATATACACGAGGGTAAGGAATTTTAGAATCCTATATGTGTTGAACATGTCCTCCAAATAAGATATTCTTATATGGCCAACAAAGCTACAATCATGTGGTTTGTTTCGGTCAAATATAAAATCATGTATGGCTGATAAAGCTACAAGTATGTGCTTTGTTTTTGTCATATCAACATTCATCAAATGTAGCTAGTTGAAGGCAAATTTATTTTTCATGTTAAGCTCGCTAATAAATGTAGAACGCTCAGCCCATGAACTGTTTCCTAAGGGAGAAGAGTGATAATTCCCATAGGCCATAACCAATGTTGCACCATACTATTTATGGAAAAAATTCCGAAACACCCATAATGAGAATCGTGTAGCAAGAACCGGACCCAGGAATACCCCAAGAAGAAACTAATTGTCTCAGTTTGAAATTTGTGCTGATAGGAATCATTTTGTCAAATTAATGTTAATATTCAAGAGATTAGAAGACGCACCTGCATCTTTCAAGATCATCAGTTGAAGCACCAAATGCGGGAGTAATTTCATGAAGTCCGTTCACAAAATCTTCCATAGTAACCTTAATGCTTTCCTCATCCAAAGGTTTGGTAAGGTCATCCATACTTATCTGCCGGTTCAAAGCAAATGAAACTGCACTTTTGACAACACCTTCCAACTCTGCTCCACTGTAATTTTTTGTCCGTGCAGCTTCATTCAGAAGATCATGTATCATTTGGATGTGATTTTGACAAGAATCAATCATACATAATAAAAACTATCATAATGAAGAACTTCCCAGTTCCCACAAAACCCTAGTTAGTCATACTGAAATGTCGGACTGCGAAAAAAATGGCATTGAATGTTAAGAGTACCCACTTTTAAAGAGAAAAATCCAGATCTTTAAAGTATGGATAATGGACTAGCATGATAAACTTAACTAATAAACTAATCGCTCAATGATAGAAATATTTCAAGAAAACATTTGCTATAATAAAAAAATACCACAATCAATATTAATTAATTCGCAAAGAACATACCAAGCTCTTGAAGATTAACATCTGGAGAAAGAAAAGAGCTCTCTTTCATCTTGCTTGTATGAATTTGAAGAATTTGCAAACGGCCATTCTCGTCAGGCAGGTTTATCTCAATATGAACTTCCAGTCGTCCCGGTCTGCAACAGATGTAACGAAGGGCAATGAACATACATAAATAGTATAGAACTGAACTAGCAAAGAGAATATGGTGGAGCCCTCTATCTGGACAGTCCCTTGAGTGACTAGGGCATGTTTGGTTTGCAGCTAACTTTACAGCTAACCATAGGCAAGTGTGGTTAAGAAAAAGTTGGCCAACAAGTGTGGCAAGATTTGGCAAAAAGTTGAGTCTATGACCCATGGACCACATAGACGATAAAGTATGGCAAGCCAGAACTATGCAAAAACCAAACACGGCTAGAAATATTTGGCAAAAAGTTGAGTCTATGACCCACGGACCACATAGACAATAAAGTATGGCAAGCCAGAACTATGCAAAAACCAAACACAGGTAGAAATATTTGGCATGCCTAAACCTTAGAAGGGGCAAACTGTGGCTGGGAACCAAACATCCCCTAAGAAGCTTCTCTCTGTGAACTGCCCAGTTATATGCACCACTGGGAGTAATGTACTAGATGCATGGCTAACGTGATAGTTCCAATATTCAAAGGCTCTCATATTTTAGTACCACATATTTGGAGCTAGCAATGACAGATTTGCTAGATCAGTTTGTGTAGTCAGGAAACTCATTTGCTTTAGTACCACAGATTTGGAGTTTGGAGCTACTAATGACACATTTTAGATCAGTTTGTTTTGTCAGGCAACATGGGTCAGAGCATACCTCAACAAAGCTTCGTCAAGCAAATCCTTACGATTGGTCATTCCAATAAGCAACACATTATTCAATGACTCAACACCATCTATCTATAAAGTTGAGAGTTTCGTCCATAAGTCAGTAACATATAAGCAAAGAACATAAAGTCTAAACTTCAGGTTCTAGGAAAATGTACCTTTGTAAGAAGCTGGTTTACAATGCTATCATGTACGCCTGTGCCATCTCTGCTAGATCCTCGAGACTGCACAGCCAGAGTTTCATTAATGCAGGCAAGGTTGGATACTATTTTGAATAAAACTGAAGCAATGTTGTCCATGATGTAATCATATGGTATGATGGCACATGCACTGGATAAAGTTTCAAGTTAAAAGTTCTAGAACAGATGAAAGAGTTTGCTGTGGAACTTTACACATGACTGAAGAAAAATACAAAGGATATAAGCATATCATAAGTTTCATGTAAATCAAATGGAATCTTCTCCTTTCTGAGAACCAGATCAAATGGTGTATGGTAGGAGTATCTTCTTCTTCTGGAGAACAAAACCAATTTTTTTGCGAAAGAAACCAAATGTTATATGATAGAAGTATCTTCCCTTTTTGGAGGACCAAACCAAATCGTAGATGGTAGGAGTATCTTTTTTTTTGTAGAATAAAATCAAATTGTATATAGAAGAATTTATGCCACACACAAAATATGAGATACTCTATAGCCAGGGCCTAGTACATGATTACCCACTGTCACAGCACACTCTAGAGAGCTATTCATGTTGATCAGAGGCAAAAACACTACTACCCTCTTAAACTCAATTAAAACCGAAGTTGATAAGAATACAGTGAATAGTGATAATCGCAAGCTAATTACTTGTTCTGTCCATTGACAAAGCTTTAGGCAAGTGAGAATATATATGATGGTGAGAATTAAAATCAACAGAACTCACCTTGCAGATAGCATCAATTTCATCAAAAATAATAACATGGAGGTCACTATTATCACCTGTGTTAAAAAGGCGGTACAAAATCAAATGTTGAAGAGGGTTCACCCTACACAGAAATATGATAAGGCTTCTGCTGATGAGATATCATACCTTGTGCCTTCTGCTCATTTTCAGCATCAAGAAACAAATCTCTCACATTCTTCTCCGTTTCTCCAACAAATTTGCTCAACACTTCGGGTCCATTCACAATCTGAGGTTGGGAAAAGGTATTTAACATCAAGTAAGCATGATGAACAGGTTTCTGGCATTATAGTGTTAGCAGAATATATGTATAAAATGGACTATGATAAACACTATAATGTCACCAGTCAGTATTCATAAATCAATTATCACACATGACAGCTTCTCAGTATAAAATGGACTATGATACGCAGTTCCTTTACTCAGCTGAATTAATTCTAAGCAACTCCTTAGCCCTGGTGTTTATCACAAAATTTAGTCCAACCCGTGTTTTAGATGTAATATTCAAAAATTCTATAGGATAAAGGGTCCTACAAAATTCAAATACATATAAGAATGAACTAGACAACAGGCACTACACAAATACTCAGACAACAAAATTATGCTCCATTCCCAATAAGAATATCCATACCTTGGGATCCTTTCCATTCAACAGTTTTCCAATCTGACGGGCCATGAGGGTCTTGCCAGTACCAGGAGGCCCATATAGCAACATACCCTTTACGTGCTTGATGCCCAATCTACAGTATTCAGGTGTTAGTAAAACAGCATCTATTACTGATGGTACAAAGATAAAGAAGCAGGTATGGTACTTACTTGTTAACAACATGAGGAGGAAACACTCTTGAAGCAAATGCCCTACGGAAAATGTCTGTGAATTCATTACTTAACCCACCTATTCCCAGTTTTTCCAAGTTAAACTCTTTATGTTTGAAAAGTTTGCTGCTAGTTGCTTCCTTTTGGTTGATGACCTACATCAAGATTAATGGGTCTTATTGCTGTGTTTTCACAAGGCCAAACCAAAAATGTTCATCACATAGACTATCAATAGAACAGCTGATGTAAGAACAAAGAAGAACCTTAATTCCTGAATTAGGAGCAGGCTCAAATATGATGTATGTATCACTTGAAAGAAATCCTCTGTCCAACGGTGCCGAACTCTCTTGACCCTCTAGCAAAGCTTGATTGACGGTGAATATATAGTTTGTTCCATAAAACTCGAATGTCACTCGTTGCCCAGTTGTCATGACCTGTAAACAACTCCACAGGTCACCATTATGGGCACACAAGTGGAAGCAGTATTCTTGTTAAATTACATACATACATTTTCAATCTAATCACATGTATGAGACATCTTATGAACAATATAACATACATAATCAATTTATATCAGTCAAAGAAATAAAGATAACCTCTACTCACAGACATAATACTAACTGATTATGCTATACCTGATCCAGAAATTTCTTCCGGAGTTGTTGGGCAAGCAAGACGGCATCCAGCTGCAAAGCCACGTTCATGCATGTCAAACCACATAATAAAGCATTAATGAGACTCTAAAGATAAACAGTCCAATGTAACTTACATCCTCAACTCGGTTGGATCTTGCCTTGGTATACTCAAGCTCTAATGTGAGCAATGCCAATTTGAAATCGTCAGGAGGAGCAAAACTGGACAAAAATATCATTCAGCACGATAGTAAGGCAACACAGAATCACAGCAAATATTGATTTCAGCCGACAGTTGAGCATCCTACCTGCTGACAGTGATGGAATCCCCAGCTGAAACCTTTGCCTGCCGACGCTGAATGGCATTCAAGGCGATGCTTCCAATAGCAACAGCATCGTGGGCAGTAGATATAAATTAAGGATAAAACACGAAAGGAAGATAGTATAATTCTGAAGGAAAATCAGCACCATAGGTTTCCACATGAAAGCCTCTAACAGTTGAGACAACACGGTGGATTTCAACCAAGGTAAAACTTCAGAACAATAACACATCTCAAAGCCACGCTATGTTGATCCCAGTAGAAAAGAGTAAAATTAAACCCTTAACACTGGGATGATATTTAGTAACGATGATGTTTGAGCTAAGTCGAATTACAATTGCTTTGCCGTCCTCGTCGGCTCGTCGCTGCCGTCGCAGGTTTCTTTTTTGGGAGTGGTCGTCACGTGGTTAGAAGGGATTGCTAGTTCGATAGGTATATGTATGGTTAGATCGACGATCAGGCCGGGACGCCGGACTGACTCTTGTATAGTCCTGTAGTAGCACGTCGGTCGTACAACAGTACGCAGTACGTGTTGGAAACCTGACGTGCAATTCATGTTCTATGCCGTTGGGGTGGTGGGAGCGGCGCCCGGGCAAATAAATCTGCCTCAACTCTACTCCCACACCGGCGTTGTTCTTCATGGCGGCGTCTCAGAGTTGGTGGCAATGTGTGCTTGCCGATCTTTCAGATCGGTGGCTGTAGGGTTCATGGATGGTGTCGGCGAGGCGGCGGCGACGACTCCATCAGATGGGTTTTTCCTCCTGCTCTGTCCCCGTTGCTGCGGCATTGTCTCCGGCGCCATGGTGGAGCAGAGAGGATTCGTCCAGGAGTACGTGCAGACGGTGGTCTGCACTGGTGACAGCTGGAAGATGGTGCACCTTGTGGTGGGTTCGTGGTTGGAGGTTGAAGGTTCTGGTTCCCTACTCCGACGTCGTCGTGTGGGGGTGCCAGTGCTGAAGTTCGATGGCGTGTCCGGGGACATGCTGCCCCGGTCTGATTCTTTCAACGGCAATGGTTTGTCTTATGGCAAACTAATTTGGAGGTCCGAAAAGCTGATGATCAGCGATGGAGCCGCGTCGAGCTCGGGTGAAGAGGTGATCTGTCTATTTCTTCTTTGGTGGCTGCTACGGTGGTGCCGAAAAAGATGGATAGGCGTTGGTTTGTCACATAGGTTTATCCTATCTTTCCAGATCTGTAAGATCGGTGTATACGTACTTTGTATCTCGTCTTTTATTTATCAATAAGAATCGTATTACCATGCAAAAAAAAGTGACGGTATCCGAGCCGTATTCTTCGAATTAAACACAATTGCAACTATGTTTGCTCTAATTAAATCAACAAAATTGCTAACATGTCGGCAAGTCCAGATGTCAGACTGACTGTTCAACTGGAGTTAATTCCCACACAACACCACGAAATTTTCATGTCATTGGTCACAACGTTTGACGATAATATGTTTGTAACAAAATTTTCTCACATCGTTTTACACAAAGGCAATACGTCCCAAGAGCGCAGTTACAGATTTCTGGTCGAAGATACAATTCTTCCTCCGGACAAAAATGCCAAGCTCTTCCACGCGAGGCTTCACCTGCTTCGTCATCAGAAAAATAAAAGGTTTCTAGCTCCACTTCAGCCTGAGAATCAACCCGTATTACTTGGAAAGCATATACGGCGGCATCCAGAGTACCGCAGCCACTACCCTTGTAACGAAAATCCAAGCAAGAGTCCAGACACCAGAAGGGTTGGCAGATAAACCTCAGCTGCTGGTTATCATGTTGGTGCTATACCATCCACTGCATCAACACATCAAAGACCCACATCAGTTTTGGTTTTCAAGACTTGACAACACATTTATTCATAGATTGCGTTTTTGACAATTGCAGAACGTAAAGATTGGCAGAATACTCACAAAGACGGTACATGCCAACTATGGCCTACTTTGTCCCAGCAGCGCACAGATACTTGAGCAAGTACTCGTTGGACGAGCAAGTGTCCGCCAGATCCTGATGTATTTTTGTTATAGACTTCTGTAATGACTTGAGAGCAGGAAGCAGGGTCCTGGAGTTTTGCTGGATGTGGCTTCCGTCAACCTTGCATAGCTCCTTTAAACAAAATGTTAGAATAGGATAAAATCCGGTGCATCAGCTTCGAATTAAAAGAAATACGAGAATAGTACCTGAGCCCAGAGAAGGATGAATTCCAGATGGGGACAACTTTCCAGAAGGTCAGCGAATGCATCGATCAATCTCTGAAGATACTTGAAGGGTACTGATGAACAGATTGCTCGCACATTGGATGGATCCACAGCAAAAATGCATCTCTTTATCAAGGGGTCCTCGTTTAACCGGAGGCTCAGTAAAAGGGCTCTCTGCTGCTGGTTTTCTGCAAGAGCTTCCTCCACTTTCTGCAGGAACACAAAGAGCAGAAATTCGTTACAGGTTGTTCAGCACCATCCTGAGAAAACAAGTCTCACATAAGAACATCAAGTAAATACCTCTGGAGTAACATCGATGTCAAGATCTGTCGGATCAAAAATAAACGATTCATCGACTGAGTACAACAGAACACCATCAGTGGTCGCTGCAGCAAAAGATCTTCCTGTTGGAGCAAATTTCACACATTTTGTACGAGCTAAAGGTCTTCCACGATTTACCATGGATCCAGGTAAACCATGCCCAAGTTGCCTCTTGTTTGTTGATCAATTCCATCCTCAATATCACTATCTTCGTCATCAATTAGATCTAGTGGACCAGCATCAGTCATATTTTTCGAGTTCAGAAAATCAAGAACCCCATCCAATGAAAGATTGCGAGTGATCTGGAATCTACGCAACAGCACCTGCAGAGATGGCATTGGCAAATACAGAAGAAAATGAATAACTTTGACCCTTAAATGTGGACAAAAAGTGTTCTTACAAAGTTACTATCAGGTAAATCACTTAAGATAATGTCAAAAAAACCCTAAACATACACAGCTTACATGCTACCATGACGCAAGAAGGGCAACATTCAGATGTGGTTGGCTAGTAAAGTCTTTCAAGTTTTGACGATACCAGGAAAATATTTCTGGTCACAAAGTCAGGCGATGCAGACATTCCGCCGCAACTACTAATAGCCAATTTTTTACTGACCTATAGTAATTGATATCACACAATAACGAGATTGTGGAAAATGCAAATGCAATATAAACAGAGGCACCTCTAAGATAGTTAAAAGAAAAGAAAATGTGGAGTGTGTGTATGCTATAAAGTTGTTTCATCACAAGAAAGATTTCCTGACCTGTTCTCCAATATCGTACATGCATATATATTTGCTGTTTCCTCCAGCAAGAATATAGCTGCCATCAGCAGAATAGCATAGCGTCGTGAAGTACTTCCCTATACTTGTATTAGCTGCAGATCTTCTATCAGTCATGAGGCGCCCGCCAGAAATATCCCTGCGACCTTCAATTGTATACATCAACAGGCCATCAAAAGGATCCCAAAAATTGATCAGGCCATCTAGCGTGCTGCACGCAATCTGTCTTCCATCGGGGCGATAAGCCAAAGTAAGAACATCATGTGAGTGCTGAAAAGTTTCCACAGCACCCTTGCTCTCGAATACATCCCAAAGACGAACGGTCTTGTCCCACGATGATGAAGCCAAAATAGCCTACAAACAGAGGCTAGTTACTATTTCTGTGGACTTCCAAAAACATATGGAGCCAATAATAGAGCAGATTCAGCAAAAAATTCTGGCTCAGACTAATAAAGTCGATTTGTTTCAGAAACAAATTATAGATCTAACTACCAGGAATTGGGACAAAAATAGAGCAAAGCATAAACTTACACTGATTGGTGAAAACATTAGACCATGAACTGGTCCTTGGTGGCCACTGAGTACATCCAGCAAACGACCAGTCTTCATTGACCAAACATATATCTGCATAAATAATATTTTGGTAGTCAGGGAACTAAAAGTGGAGCATAGCTAACAAAAGAATCGAGAGAGAAATGGTTTTTGCGGACACACACCTCAAACGAATCAAGTGTTCCAGCACATATTACTTCACCACTCTGATCTGCTGTTAAAGAAACAAATTGTCTAGGTGCAGGGGTCGTAAATGTTTTGAAGTTCCGATAACGGAACAAATCCCATGCTCGAATAGTCCCATCAAGGGAGGCACTGAGGAGAGAATGGTTATTGGCCATAAAATGAACTGCAGTGACAGCATTTGTATGCTCGGAAAATGTTATGAAACAGAACCCAGAGGAAGCCGTCCAGACCTGCAGCACATCGATTCAAGTGTATCAGAGTTGCAGTGCATGATATAGATACTTAACACAATAGTATATGGATTCGAACCTTGGAAAAATGTATAGTACTTATCAATTCTCGTTATCAGCATACATCAATTTGAGTAGTAGTTCAAAGAGGCAGACCAAATCGGTTACGACTTTATTAGATAGCAGTGCATCATTGTCAAGCTACTATATAAACCCTTGCAAACGAGAAGTGTTTCCTCATGGCACTAGCAGAAAGAGAACGTACCTTGACTTTGTTATCGTCAGCTCCGGTAGCAATTAACTGAGAATCTGGCGAGTATGCAATGCAGTTCACATCAAAGTAGTGCCCCTGCTGCTTCAAAATGTAGCTCTCGGAGCGCCACTCCCACACTAGCAGCTGCCCAAGCTTGGCACATCCAAAAACCAGCCAATTCCCCAAGCTGTTGAAAATAGCAGTAGTGATCTTCTCTCTTGATATCGACAGCAAGTGGAGGCACACAAAGTCGGGCATCTGGTAGAGCCCAAACACTCCGTTAGAGAACCCAACCACCACCATGTCAAGATCCCGGTGGTAATCGCAAGCCGTTAACTTAGCCGGTGCCTGCATGAAGAAGCTCTTCTTCTGCAACTCCCAATTCGCCGAATGCAATGGGGTAGTGCTCGGCTCATCCGATTCTCCCGAACCCTTCCTCTTCCTGCTCCCGCCATCCAATTCTGACTCCTGCTCGGGTGTTCCGGGTGAAGGTGGAGACGTAGCATCATCGCCTTCTACCAATTTCCATGTAAAGATAGCTCCATCCTTTGAAACCGTGTAAGCCCCGTGGACTCTGCCAGTCTTCTTATCAGTGGCGAAGAAGGCGCCAACGACAGCTGAGCGGTGGCCGAGGAAGAGAAAAGGCTTGTTCCCGATGCCCCTCTTGATGGGCAGAATGCGGGCGGTAAGGTCCTTGCAGGCGACGAGGAGGAAGGCGGAGTCGGGGGACCAGTCGAAGGAGGTGACGCCGGCGGCGAAGCCGGGGAAGGTGCGGAGGAGGTGGAAGGGGAAGAACTCCTTGCGGAAGGAGGGCGAGCGCCAGATCTGGACGAGCCGGCCGACGGCGACGGCGATGAGGGCGCCGTCGGGGGAGAAGCGGACGGCGGAGGGGGCTCCTTGAAGGAGATGCGGTGGAGCACGGCGCGGCGGCGCAGGTTGGCGTAGAGCGCGCGGCCCTTGGAGTCGGAGGCGAGGAGGAAGTCGCCCGAGGGGGAGGTGGCGAGGCGGGTGAGGTCGGAGGAGGACTCGAAGGGGAGCGTGAGCGAGGAGGAGGCGGCCAGGTCGGTGGTGGCGACGCGGTTGCCGACCGCCGAGAGGAGCACCGAGGAGTCCCCGGCGAAGACGGCGTCGCCGCCGCGGTAGGGCGCCCCCAGGAGGTTGTGGAAGCGGTAGTTCATGGCGGGAGGCAGGAGGCGGGCTTGGGGGCTAGGGTTTTGGGGGCGGAGGATGTTTGTGTAGTAGACAGACGACGACGACAGGGTTTAGCTCTGCTCTGCTCTGGGTTCCAACTGCTGATGGGCCGAATGGTGAGTCTTTTTTTTTGAAACTGTCCCTGGATTAAATCAACAAGAGTACATCGGCATTACACTGGAAAAATCCAGGCCCCTACTACAAAGCTAAGCTGAGAAAAAAGAAAAAGAATACAACTCCAGATGCTTTTGTAGATCAAGATCCGCCGCCGTCCACCTCGTCGCTGAACCACCGAAGTGAAGAACGAAAAGAGGAAGAACGACTGCTGTGTCACCTGCACAAGACGATTGGAAACCATTGTTCCGTTGATGTCACCGCATGTGTTGCTCACCGCACGCAGCAAGGCCTTGGCGACGAAGAAGGAGCATCGGTGGGGGACTCGCCCCGACTTGAGCAGGCTGTCGAGCCGGAATAAGCAGCCGAAGCCACCACCAGAGCTCGCCATGAAGATCAAAGAGGGGAAACCGCAGGAAACACCAGATCCAGCAAAAAGACCACCCTGCAGATTAAGAGGAAGAACAGGAGCACCTTTTCCTCTCCTCGCCGCCACGGCCGGCCAGAAGAAAAGAGCACCACTTCGTCGCTTGATCTGCAAAGCAGAAGATACAGCAAGCGATTTTATTGAATCGGCTCTTTCCGCCTCCAATCCCGCAAGAAATCCTCCATGGATCTGCCTGCAGAAGAGAAAGGGACCGGATCCGGCGCCGCTGCGAGTCACCGGCATCCAGCCGAGGAGGGAGAAGAAAGACGGCATCCGCCAGAAAACACCACGGAGGGCAGCACCCTAAACCTAAATCTACTATTTACAGATCACCGGCACCTCACTAGCAACAACCCCGGCCAGCTATTCCGGCGGAGCGGCCAGATCGGCCCGGATCTCAGAGATCGACTCTCAACGGTACTGTAGCTGGAGAGCAGAGGAAGGGGAACGGGAGAGAACAGACTGGATGTCAAAATAGTTAAGTGTGAACTTTATATATACCTTTATGGTGCTAATACCTGTAATTTTCCAAGACCAACTATCATTCTCATACGTGACAGCTAGGCTTTCTTGGAGATAATAAATACTGTCACTGCACGGCACTTCTCAGTGGGGAAGTTGAAAAAATATCGGCGACCTCGAGCCGCCAAGCGTGCGGGTGCTGCGACGCAGCGATGCGAGCCCGGGGAACGGGGGAGAAGGACGGAGGGAAGCAGCGCCGCCATGGGGTGCGCCTCCACCGGCACACCGCCATCGGCAGCCGCCGCGGCGGCCACCGCCTGCTCCCGCAACGGGTAAAAAATAGGATAATTTTCCGCTGTATAATGTAGAGTTGAACATAAGTTGTTGAAAAAGTAATCCAAATGGTATGTCATTTGGATCATCATGCAGGAGCATTATGCAACAAACTATAAAAGCTAAGAACTACGTGGCTGATAACTCACACCTGAGATCACTCGAAGGCAATAGATCATAAATACTTCTTTACCTATACCATATGCAGTAAATATGTAAATGGAGAAATCTCATAGAGCAAACACTTTGCAGAACTTTATATTGTACTCTTGTAGAAGTAGGTCCTTCAGTTCCAGCATTCCACCATTACGCTAGTACGCCCTCATGTTCCTTATTCGGCAGCTAGCACATGGGAGAATCGGCAACTCCTTTCCCTGGCTCGGCACTCCTTATCCCCGGCACGTTGACCTCGTGACCTCGTCCATCTCGTCGGAAAATCTGTAAAAAAACAACATTGAGAAAAGGTTGAGCGTGTACAAAACTGGCAGGACATGTATTTGAGATCAAATAATTATCACCCGATGCAAACGTCTCAAACATCCGTCTAGCCCAAGTGAGCAACGGGCTCGGCTAAGCTTTTGGAATTACTGAAACACGCGACCAGACGGCCTTTTGTTCAAAAAACAACGGATTAAGTATATTTCACCCTAAACTTTCGCACATTGGAGACATTTCACCCCAAACTTTAAAACCGGCGGGATGGCATCTAACTGGCTTGTACGGCGAACCAAACGGGGAGAGAAAACATCTGACATGGGATTACATAAGAGGTATGCATGCGGCGATTGATCTTCCCTGGATCTTGGCCGGTGATTTTAATGAGATTTTGTATTCGAATGAGAAGGAAGGAGGTGCTATTAGATCGCAAAGGTGTATGCAAGCTTTTTGGGATACTCTAAACGAGTGTAATTTAGAAGATATGGGGTACATCGGAGATATTTACACTTGGAGAAGAGGCAGAATTCGCGAAAGGCTTGACCGTTCAGTTTGTGATCCAAGATGGACAGCTTTGTTCCCTTTAGCTGCGGTGATACATGATGATTTTGGTAAATCTGATCATAGACCGATAGTGATTAACACAGAGTATAATTCGGGGTTACATGAGGTTCGGTCACGAGGCCCTATGAAATTTGAGGCAAGATGGTTATGTGAAAGTTCGGTTGAACACATTATCCAAACTGCTTGGGATAAAGCAAAACAGCTGCATGCACATGCAACGTTGAGTGAGCATACAAAAGAGGTGCATGTGGCTTTGCATGCGTGGGACAAGGAGGTGCTTAAAGGACCGAGAAAAAGACTGAGAGAGCTTCAGAAGGAATTGAATGATATTATGGCCGGCCCACTCTCTGAGGATGCAACGGCTAAGCAGACTGAAGTTCAGCTGAAAATTGAGGAGTTACTTGAACAGGAAGAACTGTATTGGTTTCAGTGTGGAAGGGTTAATTGGCTCCAACATGGTGATCAAAATACGGCGTTTTTCCATCGATCCGCTACTGCTAGGCGGAAGAAGAATTTTATAAAATCACTGAAGATGACAATGGGGAGGTTATTGAGGAAACGGACCAGCTTAAGGCGTTGGCATCGACGTACTTCGATCAACTGTTTTGTTCAGAGGTACAATTTCCGAATCAGGAGGTTTTAGACAAGGTGGTTCCGTGTGTGACTGGTGACATGAACGTGACTTTGATGGCGGCATATACGCGTGAAGAGGTTAAGAAGGCCATGTTCAATATCGGCGACCTGAAGGCTCCAGGCCCGGACGGTCTCCATGTTGTTTTCTACAAAAGGTTTTGGCATATAATTGGCGAAGACCTTACGGACGAGGTTTTACAAGCAGTAAATTCTAGAGTAATTCCTGAAGGCTGGAATAATACTACTATTGTGCTAATTCCAAAGGTGGAGAACCCTGAATCCATCACCCAATTCCGACCCATAAGTTTGTGCAATGTGGTCTACAAGGTGATGTAGCCCGACCTACGTCTCCTACAACAAGTGGCCCAATGACAAGAGCAAGAGTCAAGGCACTTCATGATAAGGTGAACTCGCTCCTATCCATGTGTGATCTCGATACTCCTTTGAATGGCTTGCTACTTCATTCTGATACCTTGTGTATACTCAGGCATGACCCTCATGAAGATCTCCAAGAAAGTGTAGAAGTTGGACAAGAATCGAGTCAAGAAGACGAAGGAGAAGGAGAGAAGAATGCGAACAAGTCCCAGGCGGCGGTACTACCGCCGGTGGCAGCGGTACTACCGCCCCAGGTCCAGCCGAGCCAGACGCGCCTCCGCCCGGAGCAAGCTGAGAAGGAAGAGACGGGGCGGTACTACCGCCCCACCTGGCGGTACTACCGCTCCAGCGGTACTACCGCCCCACCTACCGCCGAAAACGGCCCTCTGTTCGATCTACCGGTAGCGCCAGCGGCACCGTAGCGGTACTACCGCTCGAGTTGACTTCAGAAGCAGATCGAGGCCTGCCCAGCGGTACTACCGCTGGCTCCAGCGGTACTACCGCTGCGGCGGGAACCTGACGGGTTGAGGGCCCGTGTCCCCTCACTTATCCACCCCTATCCTACCTAGACTATAAATAAACCTCCCCATCTAGATCTAGGGTTAGACTAAGATTTGAGAACTAAAGTAGAGCCTTGCTCCTTCTTCTCAAAGTGTCTCTTTCCTCCTATGGAGATGAATCAAGGCCTCCCTTGTGGAGATGAACCAAGGCCTCCTCTTGAGGAGAAGATCCCTGCGTGGATACCAAGGCTCCGCTTGTAGTTGCGATTACTTGCTAATCTTCCCCTTTGAGTGGCTAGATTGGATTGGTTGGATTGACCAATTGGACAAACAATCCTAAGAGTAAGGTGTGCTTGGGAGAGGAGATTGGGGGCTGCCCTCGGGGATTTGTTACCAATTGAGTCTTGCCGGTTGCTACTTGCTATTTACCCTTGTGTGTTGATTTCCCCTCTTTGTGTGTTGTGTTCTTCGCGTGTTCTTCGTGTTCATCCTTCCCTCCGCACAAATCCGTGAAAATCGGGACCAACCCACATCATATGGTATCAGAGCTCTAGGTTGACACGGATTTGATTTGTGTTTCCACCAAAATCCACCAAATTTTTCTTCGTTTTTGAGAAATTCGAAAATTTCCACCAAAAATAGCCTTGCCTTGATTCGAGCCGATCTGTCGATTCGTTGCGTTTTTGGTAGTTTTTGTCCATGGATCTGTTGCTTTAGGACCCCCTCCACCTTTGTTTGCGTTCCCTAGCCTCAATTTTGCCGATTTCCCACGAATTCGAGGAAGTTTTGGAGCCCAATTCCGCCCAATTTCGAGTCAAAATCGCGCAGATCCGCGCGCAGCGGTACCAGCAGCGGTACCGGGCGGTACTACCGCGGCAGCGGTACTACCGCCAGGGCTGATTTTTCAGAAATTTTTTCTTTTCCTCGGTTCGTTTTTGGCATTTCCTCTTTGGTTTGAGTCCTTTCTTGGTGTGCCCTACGTCTACACATCGACAAGCTTCCGCAGCAACGCATCATCAACGCCAAGCGACGACGCCACCAAGGACTCGACATTCCCCCACCATCATAATCCGTTGTGAGCCCTTCTTCCTTTCGTGTACCTTGACCTATCGGACTAGCTCGGTGATATTGCGAGGCATTGCACGTGTTGAGTGTTTGTCTTCAAGTATTGGCGAGTGTGTATCGTTAGAGAGCTTGGCACTAGCAAAAGAGAAGGAATCATCGTCAAAAAGCAAAAATCAAAAAAAAAAAGAGAAAGAAAAGAAAAGAATCAAGTGGTGCCAAGTTCATCTCTTGTAGGTTGCGACAAAGCTGACCGCCAAAGTGAGTGAGTGTTAACTCTTGTGCAAATCCGTTGCCCACAAAAAGCAATTGAGCTAGCGTCCTTCTTGTGTTGGGTGACATTTGAGCACGTAGTCTTCGTTAGGTTGTCTATCTTCGAGTGCTCGCCCTTTGGTCGCCCAACCCCATCATTCGCTTTTGTGTGTGTTTCTTCATCATTTGTGGTTGGAGTTTCTTTGGTAATTTGATCATTGTGGATTTTCTCTACCTTTGACAATATACTTGTCGTCGGGTTTGCTTGTTTCGTTTGCCACTTCATACCTTCCTATCCTCATAAGTGTGTGTGTTGGGTGTTAGAACCGGATACTCTCCTCTCAAGCCACATTATACTTGGGATATAGTTTGTCTTGGTTTTTCCTTACCACATATCTCACTTGATCTTGAGAAAATGTTTAGGGGAAGTACAAACGGAAGCTCAAGCTCGGAGAGGAAATCCATGGTGGAGTTCGCGGTGATCATGGCTATGTCACACAATCGGAGCTTGTTGGCATGCGACACTTTCTTCGTGATAACCTAGGACGCTACGAGCGCCGTCTTCAAAATCAAGAGAACACCTTCAACGACCGCATGCATGCTCAAGAAGCAAATATGGAGCGGTTGACCGAAGCTATCAACAACCTTGTGCGACAACGAGCTCTTCACACTCAAGCCGTACAAGAAGCACCTCAAGGTCGACACAAGCACGTCATGGACGTCATGAACCTCGACAAGAACGTCAACATGATCCAAGGCGCGACGCCCATGAACGACCTCCTCCTACGTTGAACAACCACATGATCTTCACGCGAACAATGCCAATGCGCATCAAGAACAACCTCACCAAAATGATGAACGTCATGAACGCATACCATCACCACCACCGCAACAACGTGATCGTCATGACCCATTGGCTAATGACAATGGCGTTCCGGGTGCGAATGACTTTGGTGAACAAGGACGTCACCCCGTCATCCTCCAAGGCCACGTCATCAAAATCATGACAATGCGAACAATCGAACAACCCGTTCCTCAACAAGAGCTACCTCCTCAACATGCGCCTCGTCAAGAGCTTCCACATGATCGTCACAACACCAACGTTCCGAGTCAAGTGATAACGAGTCAAGCCAACACAATGGTGATGGACTCAATCGAAGGAGACGTGGACGTGCATTCCCACGTGGTGGCCATCGTGACGACTATGATGACTTGACCAACGTCCGCTTTGACATACCCAAGTTCTACGGCACAAGTGATCCGGAAGCTTACTTCTCATGGGTACTCAAGGTTGACAAGATCTTCCGTGTGCAACGCTTCTCCGACAACAAGAAGGTTGCCTTAGCCTCGATGGAGTTTGAAGAGTATGCCCTCTTGTGGTGGGAACAACTACAAGATGCTCGCGTCGCTAACCACCAACAACCAATTGACACTTGGGTTGAAATGAAAGAAACAATGTACAAGCGCTTCGTGCCAAGCCATTACACTAGAGACTTATACAAGAAGTTGCAAGAGTTGAAGCAAGGTTTGAAGTCGGTTGACGAGTACTACAAGGAGATGGAAATCTCCATGATGAGAGCCAATGTCAACGAGTACGAAGAGCAATCCATGGCTCGTTTCATGAATGGCCTCAACTATCCAATCAAGAAGATCGTGGAGTTCCAACCATATGCCTCTTTGGTTGAGCTAGTACATCAAGCTTCCAAGGCCGAGCGCCACGTGCTTGAAGAGCTCAAATACCTCAAGACAAAGGCATTCTACGCCAACAAGCCTTCTTCGTCAACTCCTACACCTTCACAAGCTCTTCCTCAAGCGAACACTCGAGGTCCTCCAAGAGTCTCTACTTCGACACCTCAAGCGCCTCAACCTTTCAAGAAAGTACCTCCCTCCTCCAAGGCGCCTCAAGGATCTTCGTCCGGCACAAGACTTTGCAATGCTACAAGTGCGGCGGACAAGGGCACAAATCTTTTGAGTGCACCAACAAGAAGGTCATGATCATCAATGACATGGGAGAGTATGAATCTATGAGTGAAGATGAGTACAATGCTTTGAACAAGGTCGCCACAATGCAAAGTGCTCAAGAAGAAGAAAGTGAGATATATTGTGATGGCGACAACAACCCTTCCTTGGTTGTGGCAAGAGCTTAACCACCAATGTTCAAGTGGAAGAAGACCAAAGATGCAACTTGTTTCACACAGAGCGGGAATCAATGGAAAGTCCATCAAGGTCATCATAGATGGTGGAAGTTGCCACAACCTAGCGAGCAAAGAACTTTGTGATAAGCTCAACTTGAAGTTCAAGAAGCACCCACATCCTTACCATGTGCAATGGTTGAGTGATACCGGAGCCGTCAAGATTCAACACATGGTGCAAGTGTCCTTCAAGATTGGAGCCTATGAAGATACGGTTGATTGTGATGTTGTGCCTATGAACGTTTGTCACTTACTCCTTGGGCGTCCATGGCAATTTGACAAGGGTGCTATGCATGATGGAAGGACAAACTACTATAGCTTCAAGAACAACGACAAGACCTTCGTCCTTCGTCCCATGACACCAAGTCAAGTCATCGCCGACAACGCCAAGACTATTGCAAGGGCACAACAAGATCGTTCGTCTAGTGAGATGAGTGGTGAGCGAGAGACCCACCATAAAGTGAGTGAGAGCCACAAGCCAAATGAGTGTGACACTTCAAAGAGAGTTCCCACAAAACTTACACTATTTGCCACAAAGAGAGAGATGAGGGAGTTGAGAGAGAACCCATCCACCCTCCACTATGTGCTCATATGCAAGGGTGAAGTTTCTATGACTAACACTTTCACAAACCTTCCTCCTTCTTTGTTGTCTCTTTTGAAGGACTTTGAAGATGTCTTCCCTCAAGAAGTGCCACCGGGACTACCTCCTCTACGCGGAATCGAGCACCGCATCGACCTTGTTCCCGGCGCACCGCTACCAAACCGCGCTCCTTACCGCACCAACCCCGAAGACAAAGGAGATCGAGCGGCAAATACAAGAACTTCTTGCCATGGGACATATCCGCGAGAGCTTGAGTCCGTGCGCCGTGCCCGTCATCTTGGTACCCAAGCACGACAACACTCTTCGCCTTTGCATGGATTGTCGCCCCATCAACGCCATAACCGTTCGGTATCGCCATCCTATCCCTCGACTTGATGATATGCTTGATGAGCTTTGTGGTTCCGCTATATTCTCCAAAATTGATCTTAAAAGTGGATATCACCAAATACGCATGTGTGAAGGTGATGAATGGAAGACCGCATTTAAAACTAAGCTTGGTCTTTATGAGTGGCTCGTCATGCCATTTGGTCTTTCCAATGCACCTTCTACTTTTATGCGTCTCATGAATCATGTTTTGCGTCCTTTCATTGGAAATTTGTTGTGGTATACTTTGACGACATCCTTATCTATAGCAAGTCTTTGGAAGAGCACACTTCTCATGTTGCTCAAGTTTTGTTGGTTCTTCGCAATGAAAAGCTTTATGCAAATCTTTCTAAGTGCACTTTTGCCACCAACAAACTTGTTTTCTTGGGTTTTGTTGTTTCTTCGGATGGAGTCGAAGTTGATGAAGCAAAGATACAAGCAATTCGGACTTGGCCTTTTCCGATGTCACTTGAGGAGTTGAGACGTTTTCTTGGTTTTGCCGGATTTTACCGCCGTTTCATCAAGGATTTTTCCACAATTGCTTGCCCCCTCCATGAACTTACAAAGAAGAATGTACCTTTCATTTGGGGCAATGCACATGATTTTGCTTTCAATGAGCTCAAACGGTTATTAACCGAAGCACCACTCCTTGCCCTTCCGGATTTCTCTAAGACATTTGAGATTGAATGCGATGCAAGTGGATTGGGCATTGGTGGAGTGCTTATGCAAAATGGTAGACCCATCGCATACCATAGTGAGAAACTAGATGGAGCTCGCTTGAATTACCCCATTTATGACAAAGAGTTATTTGCTTTGGTTCGTGTTTTGGATGTGTGGCAACATTACCTTCGTCCTAAGGAATTTGTCATTCATTCCGACCATGAATCCTTGAAATATTTGAAAAGTCAAACAAATTTGAACAAAAGACATGCTAAGTGGGTTGAGTTCATTGAGTCTTTCACTTTGTAATCAAATACAAGAAAGGTAAAGACAATGTGGTCGCGGATGCTCTATCCCGCAAGGCCAACCTACTTACACGTCTTGACATTAGTGTCTTGGGTTTGGATGAGATAAAGAGTTGTATGCTACCGATGCTTTCTTTGGAGACATTTTCGCTCAATGTTCGGAGCACAAAGGAATTGGTGATTTCTATTTGCACAAGGTTTCTTGTTTAAGGCTAACAAACTATGTATACCCGAGTCTTCGCTTCGTTTGGTCCTTTTGAAGGAATCTCATGGAGGACACTCATGGGTCACTTTGGCCGCGACAAGACCTACGCCATGCTCGCCACCAACTACTATTGGCCAGAATGAAGCGTGATGTGGAACGCCTAGTTCGACGATGTTCTACATGTCTCAAAGCTAAGTCTACTCTAAACTCTCATGGTTATACACACCTTTGCCTATTCCACATCACCCATGGTCCGATATAGCTATGGATTTTGTCTTAGGACTCCCACGCACTAAAACAAACAAGGATTCCATCTTTGTCGTCATTGATCGCTTCTCTAAAATGGCACACTTTATACCTTGCAACAAGAGCGACGATGCTTCACACATTGCTACTTTGTTTTTCAGGGAAATCGTCCGTCTTCATGGCGTGCCAAAGACCATTGTGTCGGATCGTGACCAAGTTCGTGAGCTATTTTTGGAAGACTTTGATGGCCAAGATGGGAATCAAGCAACTATTCTCCACCGCATACCACCCTCAAACCGATGGCCAAACCGAAGTGGTGAACCGAAGCCTATCTACACTCCTTCGTGTGTTGATCAAGCCTAACTTGAAGAATTGGGAAGAGTGCATCCCACACGCCGAGTTCGCCTACAATCGAGCACTACACGCGCAACAAAGAGAACACCCTTCGAGGTCGTCTATGGCTCCAACCCCTACACCGCGCTCGACATGCTACCACTTCCACTCCGTGAGCAAGTTAACATGGACTTCGACAAGCGAGCCGCTTACATGAAGAAGCTCCATGAGGAAACAAGAACTACGCTTGAGAAGCACAACAAAGACCATGCTACGAAGATGAACAAACACAAGCGCGCCATGATATTTGAAGAAGGAGACCTTGTGTGGCTACACCTTCGCAAAGATCGCTTTCCGGATGCAAGGAAGTCCAAGCTTCACCCTCGTGGAGATGGACCTTTCAAGGTTCTCAAGCGCATCAACGACAATGCCTACAAGATCGACATCTCCACACCAAACACTTGGTCCATGACACCTTCAACGTCGCCGACCTATCGCCATACCTTGGAACATCAAGCGATGAGATGACCAAGAGTCGAGGACGACTCTTTTCCAAGGGGGGGGGGAGATGATGTAGCCCGACCTACGTCTCCTACAACAAGTGGCCCAATGACAAGAGCAAGAGTCAAGGCACTTCATGATAAGGTGAACTCGCTCCTATCCATGTGTGATCTCGATACTCCTTTGAATGGCTTGCTACTTCATTCCGATACCTTGTGTATACTCAGGCATGACCCTCATGAAGATCTCCAAGAAAGTGTAGAAGTTGGACAAGAATCGAGTCAAGAAGACGAAGGAGAAGGAGAGAAGAATGCGAACAAGTCCCAGGCAGCGGTACTACCGCCGGTAGCAGCGATACTACCGCCCCAGGTCCAGCCGAGCCAGACGCGCCTCCGCCCGGAGCAAGCTGAGAAGGAAGAGACGGGGCGGTACTACCGCCCCACCTGGCGGTACTACCGCTCCAGCGGTACTACCGCCGAACCTACCGCCGAAAACGGCCCTCTGTTCGATCTACCGGTAGCGCCAGCGGCACCATAGCGGTACTACCGCTCGAGTTGACTTCAGAAGCAGATCGAGGCCTGCCCAGCGGTACTACCGCTGCGGCGGAAACCTGACGGGTTGAGGGCCCGTGTCCCCTCACTTATCCACCCCTATCCTACCTAGACTATTGGGCTTCGATCCTGGATGGGTGGAGTTAATTATGGCTTGTGTTTCTTTGGTGAGGTATCAGGTTTGGGTTAATAATGATCTTTCTGATTACATATATCCATCTCGGGGACTTTGTCAAGGGGATTCCCTCTTACCATATTTGTTTCTTTTATGTGCGGAGGGATTAACAAGTTTGTTGAAGTTTGAGGAGAGGGCTGGTAATCTATTGGGATTCAAAGTGTGCAGAGGTGCTCCTGCTGTTTCGCACCTCCTGTTTGCGGACGATTCGCTTATTCTCATGCGAGCGGATGTGTCTAATGCTACCACCTTGCGGCGTGCGTTGGACGACTATTGTGCAGCTTCGGGACAGCTAGTCGGCGAAGCTAAATCAAGTATTTTTTTCAGTCCAAGCACAAATGTTGATGTACGGGTGGAGGTTTGTTCGATTCTAAATATTATGACTGAAGCTATTACGGACAAGTACCTCGGATTACCTCCACTGGTGGGGGTTGACAGATCGGATTGTTTTCAACACCTAGTTGAGAGAGTTTGTAAGTTGCTGAGTGGATGGAAGGAGACGAATTTGTCTTTCGGTGGGAAGGAAGTGTTGTTAAAGGCCGTCATTCAAGCTATTCCTGCTTATGCAATGTCAGTCTTCAAGCTACCGAAACAGATTATAAAAGGGATAATATCTGCAATGTCCCAATTCTGGTGGGGAGATGATGATCAACAGAAGCATATGCATTGGTTTGCATGGTGGAAGATGTGTATACCGAAGAGACAGGGAGGTATGGGTTTTCGTGATCTTCAAAGTTTCAATCTTGCAATGTTAGCAAAGCAATGTTGGAAACTAATTGCTGAACCAAATTCTTTATGTGCGTCTATTCTTCGAGCTAAATATTTTCCTTCAGGAGATATATTAAACTGCCAGCTTAAGAAAGGGAGTTCGTACACTTGGCAAAGTATTTGGGCAGGTATTCAGACGTTTAAAAGGGGCTACATATGGAGAGTGGGTGATGGCACACAGATTGATATTTGGAATGATCCTTGGTTGCCAAGCAGTCCGGATAGGAAAGTGATGACTAGGCGAGGTAATATTTTGCTTACAAAGGTGTCTGAGTTGATTGATGCTGAGACTAGTACGTGGGATGAAGAACTAATTAGAGAGAATTTCTGGTCGATTGATGCCCAGAGAATACTTAATATTCCTTTGGCATGAAATTTAATGGAGGATTTTGTGGGATGGCATTTCACCAAGACTGGTATTTTTTTCTGTACGATCTTGCTATCACATGGAGTGGGAGCACCAACATGGACAGAAGTTAAGAAGAACGAGTGGGTTCGGTTCCTCATCTACACTTCCGATTTGGAAGACACTTTGGTCACTTAATGTCCCAGCAAAAATTAAGATCCATTGTTGGAGATCGCTATTAGGAGCTATACCATGCAATGGAGTTTTGGCTAATAGGCATATGCAGGTCAATGTGCAGTGTTCTCTGTGTAACGTGGAATGTGAAAGTATCCGCCACGCTTTCTTTGCGTGCCCCAGAGTGCGTGAAATTTGGAAACTGTTGGGGATGGAGGAGGTTATTTCCCAAGTATGTACGGTTGAAATGGAGGGCAGATCGGTTTTGGAGGTTCTTCTACGAGACAGGTGCAAAAGCACCACTTCTTGTTGATGTTGATCGTAATGATCTAGTTGCTGTGGCGGTTTGGTACATTTGGTGGGAACGGAGGAAGGTAACTCATGGTGAGACAGTACAATCGACAGCGAGAACTGCACATGCGATATCAGTGCTGGTTCTGAACTACTCAAGAGCTAGAAAGAAAAAGATGGCTAGAACGTGCCAGGGGTGGACCAAACCAAAAGAGTATTTTGTGAAGCTGAATGTTGATGCTGGTTTCAGCATTGATTCGGGTACTGGTACTACAGGTGCTATTTTGCGAGATGATAGGGGTCACTTTCTCTCGGCAAATTGCAGGGGCATACCTTTCGTTTCTGATCCGGCGACGGCTGAGGCGCATGCACTCCGTGACGGACTGATACTTGCTGGTCATATCGGCTGTAATAGACTGGAGGTGAATTCTGACTGCATGGAGGTAATTGACGTGATGAGAAATGGCGGGAATTCACTAGGTCATGCAGCGGCTATTTTCGAGGAGTGTACGATGCTGTGTCGTAATTTCGCAGTAGTGGTGTTTGATCATAGCCCTAGGGAAGCCAATATGGCTGCTCATATTTTAGCTAGAAATGCGGAGGGTTCCCTGTCAGTTGTTTGGCACGAGGAACCTCCTGATTATCTTGTAAGCACCCTAGCGGACGATGTAACTGTGCTTAACGCTTAAAGCAGCAAGTTTCAGACGCACTCTTTTCCTTACCAGAGTACCTAAGGGGACTAGAACGTTTTTAATAAGGCGGCTTGCTAGCTTAATATATACTAGTTGGCATGTACGTGCAACGCACGTCTTCACAACTAAATAGATAATTTACAAGTAGAACGTCTTCACAATTAAATGGGACAATTTACGTCTAAACAAATGGGACAATTTACAAGTAGGAAAAACCATACCTAGCTAGATTACTTCTTTCTATGCAAGCCAATATTACCACACATACCTATCAATGTGGTACCATAATTCATCATTTGCAGGAAATTCATGGTAGTACGCATCAAGTGTGCACGAAGCTAACCTCTGACTGTTGGGACTGAACGACACTCCATAGTTGATCTAGAAGTTAAAAATACAAATACAAGACAAAACAACGTGAATAACAGATCAAGATCCATATAGAAAAACATAATATGAAATAAATGCTCAGCTTGTCATACTTGAGAACATGGAAGTAAGACCAACACAGGGATATGGGCTTCATATATTATCATCTATCTCTATTTCAACATTGTACCCACTCTTTCATTGCGGCTTATCATCCTTCTCGCCATCCCTGACGATGGCCTTGGTGTGCACCTGATGACAACGCGTCCGAAGGTGGTAAATCTTAACGCGATGACCTTCGCCACCACATATGGCATCTGTCATTGAACCGCACAAGTGTAGCGATTCCCTGCTAAGAAGTTTACCCATGAAATTTGTTACTTTCAAATTAAATATCTTAGGTGACAACCACCTCTGTGAATTATGTGCATACTATGTCACTTCACAGGCTGATTAATTTGTTCAGCGATCTGCACAAAGATTAATTGAATTACTTAATAGAGATAATCTACTTACGGAATAACAAGAACCAATACTCCATACATTAATTTGAGTTTCACATCAGGTCCGAAAATCCTTTTAGATTTCTCATACCTCTTCATATATTGTAGGATAAAGTTAATTCAGTGGTAGATGCTCTGACACAGCTTCCGATCTCTCCCTCAGCACTTATCTTATTCTAAAATAAAAGGCAGCCACAAGGTGTTTATGATTACAAATCGAATATTTCAATAGAGATCGCTGTTTAGCAGCATGATTGATTACCTAAATTGGTAATGAATGTCACCAATATAAAGATTTATATGACAGCGAACCCTGTCATTTGATTACCTACATTCTAAATAAATGGCACTAATATACAAAGGTATATGACACAGAAACCATGTCAATTGTCAAGCACTTACAAACAGAAAGCAGAACTTCGATTGCAAGCATAAGAGGTCTCGTGATCTCAAATTTCCAGCTCTTCAATAGAAGGAAACAACCTGAAACAGAACCATGTCAAGTATCGTACACTGAAATCAATACACACATGAATCAAATCAGCACAATTCGATGCGCTTCCAAAATAGCCCACCAAACGGACTAAATGATCCGTACAGAAATTCCCGTCTACTGGACAAAAAAATTGCATCACGCAGATGAGGAACACCTGAAATTTGTCCTAGGCGTCACCCTTCGTCGTCAGTGTATGGGGACGTCGTGGGCGGAGTAGGCAGTAGGCTCATGGGCCAGTTGGGGAGGCGGCATCTACAGGCTGCGGTCGTGGCATCTACAGGCTGCGGTCGTGGCTAGGTTGGGTAGCCGCTCGGGAGGAGGCCGCGGCAGAGAGCACGGCGTAAAGGCTGCATCACGCGGGGTGAGGCCGCAATTGGGGAAGCCATCGGAGACGCCCAATCCGTTGCGGAGGGCGGCAGCACCGAAGAAGCATACGGCGGCCGTCGCGGCCAAGCAGGAGGAAGAGAGCGCGAAGAAGGACGACACAACCGCGAGGAAGGGTCGTCCCATGACCCGCCGTCGAGGTTGCCCGTAGACGCCCCTACTTGCCCCCTATGAGCTATGAGCACCAGGCGCGACGGCGACTCGATTCCGGCTGCGTCTGCTGGCGGCGCACGCACGCGCGCGCGGCGGCGTTCAGACGGAGGGGAACGGGGCGGCCGAAGGATTGGGGCTCGGGGCCGAGTGGATTCGGTCGACAGTGTAATTCACGCGGGAACAGCGATCCGGCGGCGACCTCACTTCGACGGCTGGCGGCGGCGCATAGGTTCGAGCGGTGCGCCGCTCGTTCCTTGGACTGCTGCGCGAGAAATAGACTCGGACCGGTTCGCTAGATCGGATGTGTTGAGGTGCTCAACATCGTTAGAACGATCTGATCCGTTGATCTGATATTGAACAACTTAAATTTAATGTATCCGTAACATGTTTGCTCTTTTAATAGTAGTATAGATTGGTTTGAATTTAAAAAAAAAAACTTTAAAACCGGATAATTTCAATCCCAAACTTTACAATACCGGACAAAAAGTTTTTGTAGGTTTGACCTGTTTTGAGGAGTGATTTGGAGCTGACATGGCGCTGAAGTGGTGCCGGCCGTTAGTTAGCCGTTATGGCGCTACGACTCCGCCGGCCAGGTCAACGACAGGATGGATGAGAGACTTGCAGAGCACCCCGCATGCCGCATCTATTCGGCACGCCACGCCTCCCTGGCTCCCTGCTCGCGGCCTGCAATCCCCGCCTTGAAACCGGCGGTGGGTATGAACGGGCGCGGCACGGGCGCAACCATGGGCTCGACGGTGACCATGGCGAGGAAATCGAGCAGCGGCGGTCGGCCTCGAGCTCGATGGGTGCTAGCAGGTTCGCTAGCGGCACCACATCCACGCCTCCCGCTTCCCTGCTCGCAGCTGCCTACGGGGTGGCGCTCGCGTCCTCGCCAGACCAGGTTCCTCGCGGCGGCGTGGCTGCATAGGGGCGACGGAGACGACGCCTAGCGGCTGGCGCACCACATGGAAGAAGCTGCGTCCACGGCCTCCCACGGCACGGTCGACCATGGCGGCGCCCAGGCGTCCGCTCCGTCCTTGCGGACACGCGCGGCCACGATATACGCAACAGGTCAACGGCGGCGCCACGAACGCCCCTGCAGTGGCTCCTCCGCGCTTTCATGGACGCAAGGACGGCGCCATGATGTACGCAGCAGGTCAACCAGTCCCCACAGGCCTCTCTCTCGTCTCCCTTGTTTTTGCTCGCCGGCCCGACATCGCGCTTCTGATTTTCTGCCGTCATGACGTTGTTCCGCGTTAGAGCGTGACTCCCGCTTCAGTCGCCGACTCGTTTCCGCGCGAGCCCGCTGCTCGTCCAAGCCTCCCGTAGTCGTCCTTGGCTTCGAGCCCAAATCCAGAGTCCAAATTCTAGAGATGGAGGCGCCGGCGGCAGCAGCCGGCGTACAGCTGGGCTCCTCGAAGCCGCGGATCACGACCCATGTGGAGATGGCGAAGGAGCACATGCCGATTCTGTACAACGACCAGGCGTCCGCGCCTTCGTGGACGCAAGGACGGCGAGTTGTGGGGCCCTCCTGTCTGAAACGACAACGTTAACGGAGTCGCCACGTCACCGCCACGTCAACGAACCCTCAAATGTCCAAATTCTCCTCAAAACCACCCAAAATCAACCAAAACCAGCACCAGGGGTATTGTCCAGTATTGTAAAGTTTGGGGTTGAAATTATCCGGTTTCAAAGTTTTGGGTGAAATGTCTCCATTGTGCAAAAGTTTAGGGTGAAATCTATACTTAATCCAAAAACAAAAGACCAGATACCTTGAAAAAAAAATGCAAGTCTTTTTGAGAGAACTGCAAATGAGCTTCCGATAATCACCTCCAAATAGCCCAGTGATGCCTTCGGAAGTTCAGATACATCATGGACGGAGCAGAACCTCACCAGAATGGCGGGGATGTCACGGAGGTGACCAAAAGGCATGCATATCGGCAGTGGCGGAGTTTGGGCCAAGTGCCTGGGGGGCAAATGGGCTAAACGTGCATATTGGGCCAGATGGGGGGGGGGGGGGAGGAGGCAAATAGGCCAAAAACTGATCTTTTGTGCGAAAATGGGCCAAATAGTACGGTTTTTTTGCTCAAATCTTCTTGGTCTGGGGGGGGGGGGGGCGGCGGGCCCCCTGACTTACACATAGCTCCGCCCGTTCATGTCGGCTTACAGTTCACCGGCGCGTTCCCGGTCAACGGTTCTTCGGCGGAGCGGTTTTTCAACGGCTTAGGAAAGAGAGCGGCGGGGTGAGTCTGGTGGCAAAGTTTGGAGGAGAAAGGCGAGGTGCGAGGAGAGAAAGGAGAAGAGAGGGGATAGAGGAGAGAGCAGACCAATCGTCGTCATCATCGTCTGGAAGAAGGTGCCAGCGTGGCGTTCTTCTCCTTCATTTTCCTAGCCAACGAAAAATACCAGTTTGAGGATTCACACCTCTAAAATAATTTTTAGAAAATTCACAGGAGTTGAACAAGTTAAATAACACTACTATGAAGTTTACCGGATTGTTGTAAAAAGTTTTGAGAACATATTTAAAATTAAATCCAAGTCAGTCCCAAATTTGGGTTTGAACTTCGAACTACAGGTAGGTTGAAACATATTCCTAAAATCATGCCAAAACTACTGGAGGTAGGGCGAGGCGGATCCCCTCGAGCGCGGATGGTTGTCGGAAGGTCGTGGATCTACCGTTCTTCCTCGTCTTTGTTGACGCAACGGGTCTGGGTCCAATGTAGCAAGGGGACATCCTTACTCCTTCGGCCGACGTGCCACAACGACATGTGCCTTGCTGCTTGCAACGGACTTGTTCATCGACTCACAAAATCTCGTTGGTGTTGATGCTTCTTTGGATCTGTCAATGGTGAAAGCTCGACGTCTCTTCCGGTGTGCGCTTCGGCGGCGCTGGAGTTGGGCGCCGGCCGTCCACTTCGGCGTGTGCAAAAAACCTAGTAATCATTCTGTACTTTTCGATTCTCTAGAGCTTTACCTGCAACGTTTTTAGGACAACTGTTTTTCCTGTTGTCTTTTAGTTTCCACGTGTGGCCCCTTCATGCATGTAACTTGATTTCTATTAATGAACTACGTGGTTGTTCTGAAAATAAAATTGGGGCAAGTTCCAGCCTATTCTTCGGGAAAACATAAGTTTGTGACTAAACCACACATACGGGTCAAATGTTAAACGTGCAATTTTTCTCGAGTGGAAATTTTTGTCTCCCAAGGGGTATCTAGAAAATTCGAAATTGAGTTTCAAAATATTCTGAAAAAAATCCAGATGTATACAATGGTGTATTCCACAAACGTGTACAAAATCAGTTTCAAATACTTTGTACCGTGAGCCACAAAAAAATTTGATAAAAGTGTGAATCTGAGTATGTATATTTTTAAATCTCCAAATATCGATTTTGTCCATAATAAAGTATTTAAAATTGATGTTTTGCATGTTTACGGGATACACCATTGTCTACATTCCGGATTTTTTTTCATAATCTTTGTAACACTAAATATGATTTCTATTTTTTAAACTACACTCCTTTCGTAATCAATAAGATGAGGCAATGCTTTTGCCTAGGTTTGAGATACACGCGTACCGCATACCCGTGCATGTGCATGAGTTGGTGCATAACAAGTACTCCAATAAGGAGGCAAACACAACACCATTGAAGTACTCGGACACTTCTCCGACACGCACATAGAACAGGAATTTTTTTTCATGGTAATACGATTCTCATTGATAAATAAAAGACGAGATACAAAGTACGTATACACCGATCTTACAGATCTGAAAAGATAGGATAAACCTATGTGACAAACCAACGCCTATCCATCTTCTTCGGCACCACCGTAGCGGCCACCAAAGAAAAAATAGACAGATCACCTCTTCACCCGATCTCGACGCGGCTCCATCGCTGATCATCAGCTTTTCGGACCTCCAAAGTAGTTTGCCATAGGACAAACCATTGTCGTTGAAAGAATCAGACCGGGGCAGCACGACCCCGGACACGCCATCGAACTTCAGCACTGGCATCCCCGCACGACGACGTCGGAGTAGGGAACCAGAACCTTCAACCTCCAACCACGAACCCACCACAAGGTGCACCATCTTCCAGCTGTCACCAGTGCAGACCACCGTCTGCACGTACTCCTGGACGAATCCTCTCTGCTCCACCATGGCGCCGGAGACAATGCCGCAGCAACGGGGACAGAGCAGGAGGAAAAACCCATCTGATGGAGTCGTCGCCGCCGCCTCGCCGACACCATCCATGAACCCTACAGCCACCGATCTGAAAGATCGGCAAGCACACATTGCCACCAACTCTGAGACGCCGCCATGAAGAACAACGCCGGTGTGGGAGTAGAGTTGAGGCAGATTTATTTGCCCGGGCGCCGCTCCCACCACCCCAACGGCATAGAACATGAATTGCACGTCAGGGTTTCCAACACGTACTGCGTACTGTTGTACGACCGACGTGCTACTACAGGACTATACAAGAGTCAGTCCGGCGTCCCGGCCTGATCGTCGATCTAACCATACATATACCTATCGAACTAGCAATCCCTTCTAACCACGTGACGACCACTCCCAAAAAAGAAACCTGCGACGGCAGCGACGAGCCGACGAGGACGGCAAAGCAAATAGTAACCGGTGGGAGGCGGCGCTATGCATCCGCTCGTCGACTCACCGGCCGACCGGTACGTGTAAGGGCATCTCCAGCCGTTCGCCCCCCAAGGCCCAAAAACGGCGCTATTTTGGGCCGCCTGGGGGGGGGGGGGGGGGGCAACGGCGCTATTCGGCGTGCTGGGGGGCGCCGTTTCCCAGCCATTCGCCCCAGGTCGCCCCCAGCCGGCGATCTTCGGCCAATTTGATTGAAACACCACAGCCAGCGATTTTCACCCAAATTTCAACAAACAATATTTTTCCCACATAGTTCAACATACAAATTCACACATAGATAGTTTAACATAAAATTTAAATAGTTCAACAATGCAAATAAATAAAACAAATCAAACTAGGCATTGACATTGCCTTTGCGCACCCACAAGTGTGCCACCAGATCATTCTGCAGTTGTGTATGTGCTGCAGTGTCTCGAATCTCCTGACGCATAGCGAGGAAGACTGCCCATGATGCCGGCACCTGGTGATCTACATCTGCAAGAGGACCCTGTCGGTAGTATGGCTCATTTGTGTCAGTCACCGGAGCATTCCGCTCGCTCTCAATGATCATGTTGTGCAAGATCACACAACAGTTCATCACCTCCCACATATTGGCCTTCGACCAAGTCATAGCTGGGTACCGACAACAGCGAATCGAGACTGCAGCGCACCAAATGCCCGCTCAACATCCTTCCTGCAAGCCTTCTGGCACTTGGAAAACCAAGCTTTCGCGCTTCCTGGCACAGGGTTGGAGATGCTCTTCACAAATGTTGACCACTTTGGGTAGATGCCATCAGCAAGGTAAAGCCTACCGTACCGTATGCAAGCAACCTCATGGCCATTGTGCACTTCTGAATTGAGGTAAAGCCTACCGTAACGGTGCAATCCTTCTTCAATTTGAAGTAGGTGTCGAATTCCCGGATGGCATGCATGATGTCGATGAAGAGCTTGCGGTTCATCCGGAAACGGCGCCGAAACACGTCCTCGCCTTGCATGGGATTAACGGCGAAGTAGTCGGAGTAGAGGATGCAGTATCCTTCGTAGCGCTGCCTCGGCTTGCTCTTGCGGCGACCAGGCGCCGAGCCACCACGTCGCGGCCGCGCATCGTTTGCGAGCATGCCGGCAAGACAGGCGAGGACCAGCAAGTGTTCTTCATCGTCGACGGCGGCCTCGGCTTCCTCATCGAGCAGTTCGGCGAGCAGATCCTCGTCTTCGGAGTCCATGGCTGGGCGGACAAAACACCGAACAGCTAGCCGGCGAGGTGGGCGCGAGCGTTCCCGAGAGCCTTCCTGCCGGCTAGATCACGGCGGAGGGAAGGGGCGGCGCCGCCGGCGTGGATTGGGCGAGATGGAGGGGTTCCTAGCTGCTTGCGTGCGGCGGAGGGAGTGGGGGTGGTGCCGGCGGAGATGTGGCGGCGATGGGACGGGATAGAAGAAAGGGTGGAAATCGACTCGTCTCGCCGACAGGTATGGCCCACGCGCGCCTTTTGCCTCCCCAGACGAACCCTGGCGCGCTGGGTTTGGCTTGAATTCGCCGGCGCGAAACGGCGCTATTTTTCGCCGAAACGGCGCTATTTGGGCTCCTGGGGGCCGACTGGGAGAAAACAACGCTATTTGGGCCATTTCGGCGCTATTTCGCGTCCTGGGGGGGGGGGGGGCGCTGGGGGGCACGGCTGGAGATGCCCTAAACTCCCAGTCTCCCAAATCCCTTTTTCCTTACTACTAAACCGCACACATTAGAGAAGAAAGGCACACTTTCTCTTCTCTCCAACCATAGAGAGGCCACACCCTCCTCCGTTGGTAGATTGCCGCCCCCTCCTTCCCCGGTGGAATAGTAGCGTGGGGAGCCCCCTCCTCGTCGGTAGATCGTTGCCTCTCCTCCTCCTTGGGTATAGTAGCGCGGAGAGGCTTCGATCTATCAGATGGAGCTCTAATTATTATTTTTACTTTGAAGCTTTAGGTCAACATGCAACGCTTCGTTGGTGGTGGCGGCGTCATCGGACGAATAAATTTTCCTTGAGCCTCTCCATTTCGACGATATCATCGAGGAGGAGGGTGTAAATTCCCGCCAGCCTCTCTGGCTGGTGAGGTTAGGATTAGCAGGGTTTACAGGGTTTATGAACTTAGCGACGACTCCTGTGTAGTTTGGTCCTCCAGCCTCCTATCTGTCAAGTTGGCGTGGCTCTGGTGCCAGTATGAGGTTTTTTCGATCATGGGATCTTCCATCAGTCGATCTTCTAGAGGCGACAACTTTGATGGTTTGTTCTCGAGGGACCAGCAGGACCGTGGCCTTAATGACTTCCCCTCTGTGACCAACAACGACAAGCTCTTCGAGGTAGCGGCACTGGCACGCCATCCACATATTTAATAGAAAGAAGACGACCAGCCCCTCTGAATTATTTTTCAAAAAAAAATCATTCGGTTGAGGGCGTTGAACACGCGGTTCAAATATCAATGGTTAGCAGTGATAGAGGCACGCAGATTTCGCCGATTCCTACTCGACCGCGGCGAAGCTCGAAAGCTCTCGCTTGGTGTGTCTGGCTCGTTTGGTGGCAGTGCGAGACGACAAAGACGAGGTGTGGATGCTGCGGTCGGCTACTAGAGACAAAGAAGAGGCATAGGCGACCGAGACTATGATGACACATCTTGCCAACAAACCGAGCTGGTACTCGCCGGCATCGGAGAACAACCAGAGATCGAGGGATGGTCATGGCAGTCGTTGACCGACTAACGCGTTCATGGACGAGGACGGCACAACCGTTACGCCGGCCGGCGGGAGACCACAGTTAGGTTGTTAGCGGTGGGCTCGGTCCATTTATTTCGTTGCACCCCGAAAGCTAAAGTTAACTGTTGATACGGACCCCATAGAATTATTTTTATAGGGAAACCCCAAATATTTATTTTTTGAGATTAGGGAAACCCCTAATATATGTTTTTTTTAGAGAGGACCCCCAATATATGTGTCCCAGGACCGGGGTACGACCGTACGAGAAGAAGCCGAAGGCCTGCCTGGTACACGGGCCTGGCTTGGGCTCACTAGTGAAAAAAGCCCACTATAATCCTTGCAGCTAGCCTCCAGCTCGGGAGGGCCTATACAGCGCGTTACGCGATGGTTGCTTACCATCGCGTACGCCTCCGTCCGCGCGGCGCGCAAATGGGCCTGGCCCAGTTCGGTTTCTTTTTCTGTTTCGCTGAATGTTTCTGTTTCGTTCGTTTCTTCATTATATTATATGCTGACAGTTTTTCAAAATGGAACAATTTTTTAAATTTGGAACCATTTTAAATTCGGAACAATTTTTAAATTGTAACAATTTTCAAAATGGAACCATTTTTAAATTTAGAACCATTTTTTAATTGGAACCATTTTCAAAATGGAACCATTTTTAAATTTGGAACCATTTTTAAATTTGGAACATTTTTTAAATTTGGAACCATTTTTGAATTCGGATCCATTTTTTTATTTGGAACCATTTTTTAATTTGGAACCATTTTTAAAATTTGGAACCATTTTAAATTTGAAACAATTTTATATTGGAACCATTTTCAAAATGGAACCATTTTTAAATTTGGAACCATTTTTTAGTTGGAACCATTTTTTAATTCGGATTCATTTTTAAATTTGGAACCATTTTTTAATTTGGAACCATTTTTAAAATTTGGAACCATTTTAAATTCGAAACAATTTTTAAATTGGAGCCATTTTCAAAATGGAACCATTTTTTTAATTTGGAACCATTTTAAATTCAGAACCATTTTTAAACGTGGAACCATTTTTAAAATCGGTACTATTTTCAGAATAGAACCATTTTTTAATTTAGAACCATTTTAAATTCGGAACCATTTTTAAATTTAGAACCATTTTTAAATTTGGAACCATTTTTAATTCGGAACCCTTTTTTAATTCAGAACCATTTTAAAAATTTGGAACCATTTTTAATTTGGAACCATTTTAAATTTTGGAACCATTTTAAATTCGGAACAATTTTTAAATTGGAACCGTTTTCAAAATGGAACCATTTCTAAATTTGGAACCATTTTCAAAATGGAGCCATTTTTAAATTTGAAACCATTTTGTAAATTTGGAACTATTTTAAATTCGGAACAATTTTAAAATTGGAACCATTTTCAAAATGGAACCATTTTTAAATTTGGAACCATTTTAAATTCGGATTTTATTTTAAATTGTAACAATTTTCAAAATGGAACCATTTTTAAATTTGGAACCATTTTGAAAATGGAACCATTTTTAAATATGGAACATTTTTTAAATTTGGAACCATTTTTGAATTCGGATCCATTTTTTTATTTGGAACCATTTTTAAATTTGGAACCATTTTTAAAATTTGGAACCATTTTAAATTCGGAACAATTTTAAAATTGGAACCATTTTCAAAATGGAACCATTTTTTTAATTGGAACCATTTTTTTAATTCGGATTCATTTTAAATTTGGAATCATTTTTTAAATTTGGAACCATTTTAAATTCAGAACAATTTTTAAATTGGAACCATTTTCAAAATGGAACTATTTTTAAATTTGGAATCATTTTTTTAATTTGGAACCATTTTAAATTCGGAACCATTTTTAACGTGGAACCATTTTTAAAATCGGTACTATTTTCACAATAGAACCATTTTTTAATTTAGAACCATTTTAAATTCGGAACCATTTTTAAATTTAGAACCATTTTTAAATTTGGAACCATTTTTAATTCGGAACCCTTTTTTAATTCAGAACCATTTTAAAATTTTGGAACCATTTTTAAATTTGGAACCATTTTAAATTCGGAACAATTTTTTAAGTGGAACCATTTTCAAAATGGAACCATTTTTAAATTTGGAACCATTTTGTAAATTTGGAACTATTTTAAATTCGGAACAATTTTAAAATTTGAACAATTTTCAAAATGGAACCATTTTTAAATTTGGAACCATTTTTTAGTTGGAACCATTTTTGAATTCAGATCCATTTTTATATTTGGAACCATTTTTAAATTTGGAACCATTTTTTAAATTTGGAACCATTTTTTATTTCGGAACCATTTTAAAAAATGGAACCATTATTAATTTTGAAACCATTTTTAAAATGAAACCATTTTTAATTTCGGAACCATTTTCAAAATGGAATCATTATTAGTTTTGGAACCATTTTCAAAATGGAACCTGTTTTATTTTGGAACCATTTTTAATTTCGGAACCATTTTGAAAATGGAACCATTATTAGTTTTGGAACCATTTTTAAATTCGAACATTTTAGAAAAATGGAACCATTTTTTAATTTGGAACCATTATTAGTTTTGGAACCATTTTCAAATTTTGAAAATGGAACCAATTTTATTTTGGAACTATTTTCAAAATGGAACCATTTTTAATTTCGGAACCATTTTAAAAAATGGGCCCAATTTGAATTCCGGAACCATTTTCAAAATGGAACCATTTTTAATTTCGGAACCATTTTCAAAATGGAACCATTTTTATTTTGGAACCATTTTCAAAATGGAACCATTTTTATTTTGGAACCATTATTTATTTTGGAACTATTTTCAAAATGGAACCATTTTTTATTTCGGAACCATTTTTAAAAATGGAACCATTTTCAAAAATGGACACATTATGGATTTTGGAACCGTTTTCAAAATGGAACCATTTTTAATTTCCCCGCAGTTGCCCCTTTTGTTGCTGCCCTTCTGTCACTCGAGCACCTCTTCTGCTCACCTGCTACTGCTCCGCCGACCTAGAATCCCACCGGCGGCGGATTCCAGACTACAACAAGCTTAGGGTTTATCAGCGATGATAATAACACCATTGCTCTCAACAGTAGCCCTAATATCAAGCACTTGAAGGGGCCTGTTACCTCCGACCACCGCGAACACATCAAGCTCAGAAAGAATCTGTGAACCAAGAGGCAGATCGTTTTAGCTAAATGTGGAAGGGAATCATGCAATGAAATCATAGGACTATCAAGTAGGTGAACTTGCCTTGTCGTCTTGCACGAGCACATCAAATGATCTGATTCCCTTTGGTCCATCAGTGTGTACTATCTCAGCAAAATGCAGATCTAAATAATAGTCTCCTGGAGCAAGACCATCAATCTGTAGCTGAAATTGCCATAGCGCGCCGAGCTGTAAAGGGACGGATAATCACCACCTTCAACTATGTTCTGATGTCTCTATCGCATCTCCTCCCTCAAAAGGTAGAATCACCAGAAAACTTTGTAGAGGGATCGGTAGCTTCAATAGCACATCCGCCGGCGTTAACAAACAGCACACATTCATCTGCTTGATCACACGCAACATAAACAGTATACTAGGGATCTAAGCGCGGCAATGCCGCGCGTGTGTTTGTGAATCTGAATTTGAAAATGGTGATGTTGTAAAGTTGTCTAAGTTTGGAAATAATTGAAATTTTAAAATGCCTTCGTTTTAAAAATGGTTGGATTTTGGAGATTGCTCAAATTTGTGAATTATTGTAATTCAATTTAAAATGTGTTTTTTTAGGTGAAAATATTCGTAAGTAGTTAGTTTTTTTTGTGAGTTTTTTCATACATTTTAGAGTTACGTTGAATGTTTCGTAAGATGGAATGTTGAGTTACGTTGAATGTTTAGTAAGATGGAATGGTTTTATCTGTTTGTATTCTGTCGACATATTTATTTGGATTTCATAATTGGAGGATGTATAGTATATGGTCATTTGTTAAAGTTAATTTGTATTTAGAGAAAATTCATTTGGAATTTGTGAAAATATTTTTCAAATTAGAGTGGTGAAATGCCATAAGTTTTTATTTGAACTTCATAATTCGGGAGAATGGATTATGTGAGATAATATGTGAGATATATATATATATATATATATATATTATTTGTTTGAATTTCATAATTGGAGATGTATAGTATATGGTTGTTTGTTAAAGTTAATTCGTAGTCAGAGAAAATTCATTTGGAATTTGTATAAATATTATTCAAATTGGAGTGGTGAAATGCCATGAGTTTTTATTTGAACTTCATAATTTGGGAGAATGGATTATGTGAGATAATATGTGAGGTATATATATATTTTAGAGGATTTCATTTTTCTTTTTTTTAGCAAATTAAAATTTTCAAATGTGTTGCATGTATGTGTTTGTGAGTTTTTTTTTAGCAAATTCAATTTTTCAAATGTGTTGCATGTATTTGTTTGTGAGAATTATGATATATATGTATTGTGTAAGAAGCAATTTGTCGTATCGAGTAGTTTTAGATATTTGGAAATTTGGGATGTTTGGTTATATTTGGAGTATAATATAAAATTTGTTTTAACTTCATAATTAGGGTGAACGTAATGTGTGAGATATATTTTAGAGTGTTTCTAATTTTCAGAAAAATTAAATGATTGGACTTGTTGTTTTTTTAAAACATTTATTTTAAATACGTTATCTTTTTTGCTGGACAATTATAATTTTCTAACAATTTTAAATGCCAAAATGCGTTGTTTTTGTTTTAACATTTGTTTCAAATGTGTTAGTTCTTTAATAGGGAAATAATGTGAAATTAAATATAGCTTCAATAAATATTGCATAACAAAAGGGAAGATAAAAAGAAAAGAAAAGAAACACAAAGATTTTTCGAACAATTTTGAATGCTCAAATTTGTTGTTTTTTTTTAACAGTTATTTCAATTGTGTTAGTTTTTTATAGAAAAATTCTAATTTTCTAGCAATTTTAAATTATCAAATGTGTTGTTTTTCTTTAACATTTATTTCAAATGTGTTAGCTTTTCTATAGGGAAATAATATTGTGAAATTAAATATAGCTACAATAAATATTATTACAATTGTTTTGCATATTAAAATATCTTGCATTTATTTTTCTTTTTTTTGATCATCATTGCAATGTTGTTTTATTGCATAACAAAAGGGAAGCTAACAACAAAAGAAAAGAAATATAAATATGGGGCTAAATGTAAGAGAGATGTCATTTTTTTTTTTAATTTTTACGTTTGGTACAATTAAGTACGAATTATAGTTGGTTAAGTATGTATGAAAATGTGTTAGTTGTAAAGATTTTAATTTGTTGGAAATGTTGGTATGTTAGTTTTTTTAAAATTATGGTTCTAAGGTTAATAGTTTTACAATTTACACATATTTTGAATTTTTGGTTGGAAGGTATGAATTTTACAGTTTTTGTTTAAGAAAATGTGTTAGCTATAAAGATTTTATTTTCCTGATTTTTTTGGTATATTAGTTGTTTTTTTTGAATTTTAATTTAAAAGTTATTAATTTTTCAATTTACAGCATTTTAATTTTTTAATTTACATCATTTTTTACTGGCAGTGGTCCCGCGTGCCAGTTTTTTTTTTAAAGAAAAAAATCCGGAGAGGCTCCGCCGCCCACGGCGGCGTCGGCTCGCCGGCGGCGCGCCCGTGCGCTCCGGGACGCGCGCGTGTGCTCTCCGGGTGCGCCTCGACACGGCGCACCTGCACGTGGCGGCGCCGCCCCGTTTGGGTCGCCGGAGCGGCCGCCGGCGACGCGCGGAAACGGCGAAGGACCACGGCGTGGCGGCGGCGATCCCAGCGACGGCGCGCCGTCCCGGCCCGCGATACGCGGCGAGAAGGGAGAGGGCGCGGCGGCGCACCTCCCCGTGCCCTTCGATTGGAAGGAGGAGGGCCATGGAGGCGGCGGAGCGTGGCGGCGGCCACCGGCGACGCGACGGTCGCGGGAGAGAGGGAGGGAGAGGGGGGGCTCGCTGGCAATTTTGCAAGGACGTCCTTCATGTTTCCGAAAATTGCGTTTGGGTCCTTTGCGGTCGTTTTTTTGCAAAAGGGCTGGTGCAGTGCGACGTGGCGCGACGCTATTGGTAGAAATTCGCCTGCTACAGTAGTACTGTAGCAGGTAGTGATCCGGACCGTCGATTGCCGCGATCCGACGGTCGATGTTTTGCGGGTGACGTGGACGCTGGAATGGGGTGTGGATCACACCAACTTTTATATATAGGGGAATAAGACGATGTGTCTCTTATCCTACTTCCATTGTTTGGTAGTAGTAGTAGTAGTACACAAGTCAAAGAATGTGAAAGCACATTGTTGATAGTTCATGAAGGCAAACTTGGCCAGTTTCAAGCAGGGAAGCAGTCGACATTACTCTAATTCTACCACAGAAATGAATGAAATTTGTCTCTTATCCTACTTCCATTGTTTGGTAGTAGTACACAAGTCAAAGAATGTGAAAGCACATTTGTTGATGGTTCAGAGAGGCAAACTTGGCCAGTTTCAAGCAGGGAAAGCAGTGGACATGACTCGAAATCTACCACAGAAATTAATGAGATTTGGGGCTGTGTACAGCTCGTAGTGTTATCAATCCGACTCAACCCGAAGAACTTCAGTTTGGCCAGTTTCAAGCAGGGAAGCAGTCGACACTACTCGAAAATCTACCACAGAAATTAATGAGATTTGGGGGTTGTACAACTCCTAGAGTTATCAATCCGACTCAACCCGACGAACTTGAGTTAGATCCACCTTGGCAGTACAGGGGTCCGAGAGCCAAATCATGGCATACGGCAGGATTAACGAAACCTAACGAGTAACTATACACGCTGCCCAGAAATGTTTACAGGAGCAACCAAGAAACTAAGAAAGGACGGAGAAGAAGAACACATGCGCGGCAGTCCGCCCGCCTCAGCCCGGACACGGCCACGCGCGGCCCGGACACAAGGATCATGGACTCCACCTCCTCCTGCGACGACGAGGTCGGGGCCGGCGCCGGCGTCTGGGCCGGCTCGGGCGCCTCGCTGCCGCCGCAGACGCTATCGCAGGCGGCCGCGCTCGCCTCCCACCCCGCGGTCCAGGAGAAGTCCATGGGGTCGTCCCCCGTCGCGGACGCTGCGTCGCAATCCATCGGATCCGGCCGAGAGCCGCCGCGAGCTAGGGAGAGGAAGGAATGAGGAGGAGTGCGGCGTTAACTCAGCGCCGCCCCCCGCCCCCCGAAACAGCTCGCCGGCCGCGGTGACGAAGCAGTGCGCCGTGAGCCGCACCCCGCGGTCAGATGCAATGAGGAAGAAGAAGAAAAAACTCCGCTTAGCCCTTCAGACGGAACGTAACTGGGCCAAGCCCATTAGTCGGCGGGGGTACGCGAACGGAAACAACCATCGCGCTACGCGATGTATAGGTTTTCCCCTCCAGCCCGGACAGACCAAGCACCCTAGACTCCCGACCTCACCGGCCGCGGCTCGGGCTCGCCAACTCCGTCACCGGCCGCGCCGCGCCTCGAGCGTCACGCAGCTGCATACTATGCCGCGACATATGCCCTAGCTAGGAACCCTAATTGGGGCCGGAGCGAATCGGAAGCGCCCTTGCCGTCGCCATGGGCGGAGTTTCCAATTCCGGCCCCGGCTTCGTCCCTCTCTACACCTCGACCTTATTCCGACGAGAGGGAGGTGCCATCCGCAACCAGCTCACCAGAAGCATCGTCCTCCGCCTCCCGTGGAACTGGGTGAGTGGCCTGCGCCGTCAAACCAGTTCTGGTTTTGATGGATGAATACATAGATTTTCGGACCTCTAAACTTATGCTTTCTCATTGTAGTTTCACGAACAAACACTGTCTCCCAGAAAAATATCAGCATTAGTCGCAAAAAAAAAAAAAAATCAGCATTGAATATACGTATTGTTGGTAAAATTTACCTTTAAATCTTCTCGCAGTCCTCGCCAGAAATTGGTCCGTGTTCGGCAGAGTGCTATGTATTCAGACCAACTATAGGCACACAGGGTAGTGGAGGCCCCTAAATTCCACAAACCAGCCACTACGCATTTCCCTTAATCATTGGCATACACGGTGGTGCTGATCCTGACCCGCAATAGACCTAGTAGAGGAATCTTAATTTGTTCGGGTACAGACATATGTGATGGTAGCATAGGTCCCTACCACCAGAACAACTGTCTTCCCGGTGATCTCATGCGCATTCTACACCATCCTCCTCCGTGCTACCGAGATAGCTATTTTACCATTTCCTTTCCTTCTTTTCCATCTGATAGCACAACCACACCCAAAAAGTAGAAAAAAAAATGAGTAGAAAGTACAGTACAATTGCAGATGGATAGTGATTTGTGTTGAAAGAACCATTTTGAGCTCTCAGCATTGACCAGCAAATTGCTGTCTTACCTTGATCGCACTCATTTAAACTTGAGTAGGACAAAGATAAGTGCAATATGGTTACAAGTACTTTCTGTTTAAGAACTGTTAGAGTTGAAATCCTTTCTGCAAGAACCATTTTGGGATAAATGTCTTGACTGATTTTGTGAGTTTAAAACTTCAAATTCTTCTGATCTAGGGCTTTGGTGCATGCTGGTGACATGGGCACTGGTCTACCTGATTCTACAGATATGACGGCAGCGGCAGCAGCTGCTGAAGAATCTTTCTCACCCAGGTAAGCATATCGAAACTTATATTCCATAGGATGTGTATGAACATACCTTACATTGAATATATATTCATTGGCAGAATACGTGTGATTCTAATGACCTAGTGTTCTGGTACTTGACACCAATGTGGGCAGTACGCATGTGAATGCTTTGCCGGTCCTGCACAGGCCTCCCAAGCATATTTCATGTGATGTATAGTTTTTATCATATTTGATTGTTGGTTTGCTCTTTTATTGAGTCTTTTGTGCCTGCAATTCTATTACTCCGCCATTTAGCTGGCATTGTCTTTAGTTCAAAATCCTGGAGAGCATGTTGTTTCTATCATGGGTGTAGCACCTGTTATATATTGTTTTACTCAAGTCACTCAAACATACCATTTCGCTTACAGTAAAATTTGAAACAATAGTTTGTCTTTCATGCCTAGAATCTACATGTTTCATTACAGTGACTTCTCCTTTCTCTGTTATTCATTACATCGACATTCTCCTATGTGTTTTCTTCTAATATTAAAATTTCGGATAACAACAAGTAGATGGAGTGCTTTGTTTGAATCCTGTGGCTGCATATTCTTTCTATCAAGCAAAAACGATTGCACTTGTTTGGACAAGAATCTGTCTTGCACTGGAGTAGCATGGCATATTGTTGGTTGTTGGAATTTTGCCCAACTTTGATATTGGAAGATGTGGAAACTAGCATGCATTTTCTGCACGGGCAGAAGAGTTTGAGAACACAACATTTTATTCTCGCATGATATCTAAATTTCTTTCTGTCCTTTTCTTGAACATTTGCCCCAGTTATTGGATCCATCATTAAGAAATTTCTTGTCACATGTACCACTCGTAACCTTCAAAGTAGTAACACTTGGGTATTTACCTGCACAAGGAGTCATGGAGCAAGTAATGAGCAATGCAACATGTGATTTGTTTGTGCTGTAAAATGTAAGCACCACAAATAAAAAAATTGTCATTAAAATTCTTAGGTTAACTGCTATTACTACGTGACTATAAAACTATAATTATTATTATTAAATTGGAGTACATCAAGGGTCTGTTAGCCCTTATCTATTTGCTTTGGTGATGGATGGTTTATACATATACAACGTAGCCCCTAAAAGCACCAGGGCAGCAACGGAATTTAAGGCGCGCTAATAATGTAAGGAGAGACAGGGTAGGCCAAAACTGACGCTGGAGGAGTATGTAAAGAGAGACTTGAAGGATCACAATGTCACCAAAGAACTATCCATGGATTGGAGCGCTTGGAAGTTAGCAATCCATGTGCCAGAACCATGACTTAGGCTAATAATTTCCTATTTTCTTTCTCTTTCTTTTCCCCCTTTTTCTTGTCTTTCCCTTTTTGTAGGTTTTTATGGGTTTCATCTCTAGCCTAGCCCGGGCCCAACTTTTTTGCTGTTGTTTCAGTCCTCCTAATATCTAACAACGACAGCATGTAAGTGGCCAACCTAAGGAAATTCACTTTGGCACCCGAGCTCATATGCTCCTACATGATTAAAAAAAAGATAAACATTTAAAAAATTCTGAAAAAAATTGGAGACAAACATATACTCCCTCCGTTCCTTGTTATAAGGTGTATAGTTTTTCCTGAAAAGTCAAACTTGACTATCTTTGACCAAGATATTAGAAAATATTATCAGGAATTACAATATCAAATCACTACCATTAGATTCATCATGACATATATTTTCATATTTTATTTTCTTAGTATTTCAAATATTGATAGTTTCTTTTAAAAGTCTGGTCAAAGTTACTCAAGTTTGACTTTTCAGGAAAAACTATACACCTTATATCAAGGAACGGATGGAGTACTAGTTTTCTACATACGTGCAAATTTTTGTGATGAAATGACATTTTTCTGATGCTCTGTGCGAAAAAAAAACAAATCAGTGGCCAAAATGGAATTTAAATTTACTCCTTAGAGCACCATTTTTTTCCGCACAGACCAACACAAATGTCATTTCACCATGAAATTTTGCACATATGTAGAACATTTGTATATGTTTGTCCCTAATTTTTTTTTCAGATTTTTAAAATCTTTTTCTATTTTTTATTTTCTAATCAGGCAGGAGCATATGAGCTCTTGAGCCAAAAGCCAACCTACCGCTTCTGTAGATGAATTAGTACCGTACTACTTTTTCTTTATTTTGCTAGTCACAATTCGTAATTTAGTTCAATGAAATTAAATTCACTTGCTAACCTGCACCCTTAACAAATTTGATGGTGTTTAGAGCATGACCTAATTTCGTTCAGCGCATTATCATATATTACTTAGGTCAGAGGAGCGAAGCGAAGCTGATGGGTTGTTGAATCCACCTAAGTTTGACAGTCTTGACGATCTTTTCGAATATTTTTGGAATAGTGAGAGAGCAGCTCAAGCTGCTCGAGATAAGGCCCGATCTTTGTCCCGGCAGGCTTCACTAGAAAAATATGAAGCTCAACAGGTGCTGGTATCAGATCAAGCTCGAGCAGATCCAGCAGAAGAATCATCACCAGTTGCAGCAGAAGAGCGATATGAAGATTCCAAAGAAACAATTGCTGATAATGGGAAGAAATGGATGAGCGAAGAGTGAGGGTGGCATTTCAAAAATACATCCAAAAAGAAGATGACCTTAAGGTTTGTGTGTAATTAACATCTTTGAACTGTACTATAAGATTTTCTAATTTTAAGTGTAGAAGTTTGTACTAACACTTGTTGTTATAGAACCATGACTACGAATTTGATGAGCTCCAAAACCAGTGTTTTCATGTGGAAAATTATTGCAAGATTTTCCACCACTTCAACTGTACTGTAAAGTTGAAGGAACCTGGTTCAAGCAAGTGGACCTCTACACTTTACTTCGCCGAAGTAAAGGAAATATTGAGCCGGAAAATCTACTTCTGCTGCCCTCTCGAGCCGTATGAAAATGGTATGAGAATCTTTTTCTTAATGAAGATATGGAGGAGGAACATGCTACTGTAACGCAGCTAACACCCTGCCCTTTTTCTTTTCTTATAGGTGATTGCTATGCGTGCAAGAACCAACGGATGGATGATTTGAGGCATCCTGTGATAGGTGCATTTGACAGGGGCAGTCCAGATACAATGTTCCCCTTCATGTACTGTGATTCCTCCTCCGATGACAGACGATGGACCCGTCTATGACGAGGCCTGGAGGGCAAGAATGAGAGCTGCTGGGGTTAGGTTGGATGATGCATTTTATGACCTTTAATTTAGTGGTAATGTAACAGTTATATATGTTGAGTTTGTGCCTCCAAACTGCTGAGCATTGACTGTCGACCATATTGATAGTTTCACTCTGGTATTTTGTTACTTTGAATCTACCTAAATACCGAGAAGCACACACCAAATTCGCACCCAATTCATTCAAATATGGCCAAAAGATGAATGTCCTGAAAGAAACTTTAGCCACGGTGGGCAACACGCTTGCCATCCTGATCCTCGTTCGTCCAGCCACCAAAACTCCTGAAAGAAACTTATTTATTTCTCCCCTTTCTTTTCTTTTGTCCTAAAGCGTCTTCTTCCTCCTTGTATCGCTTCCACCCCCTTCACTCAGGCAGCCTGCTTGCTTGTTCTGTCCGCATCGGATTCTCCGTTCTCTTCTTGCAGGACCTTTCCCGGAGCCGCCGACCTCGACGCCTTCTTCCACCTAACCGACCGACCGGGTAGGCCACTCTCTCCTCCTTGCCCTAATTAACACTAGAACATCCATTCCGGGTTGGGGATTTTCTGTATGATTGGGTGTTGATCCCCCTCAATCCACTGATATTCAGTTCTCTTTCGACCAGTCCCCACTTATTTGGCTGTCTTGGGTACTAGTCTAAGTATTTTCAAAGTAGCCATACGACAGAAATCGGAGTAAGATGAGCGCGTTCGGCTGTAAAATGATTTTCAGAACGTTCTCAAAATAGAAATTCCGTTTAATTTATGATTTTGAGCATCTAGTCTAAGTATTTTCCAAGAAGTGGTCACGCTATTCCATCCGTTGCAGACCATGGGTTGTAACTTGTAAAACCGAGCTATTTTTTCGTTCATCCCTGCTTTTGTTGATTTGATATTGCCTATGGTCGGGGGAGATCTGAACTGCTAAGGCCGGCCGCATCGTTGCCCTCCCATGCACCGTCAACCGTTCCATGCCAGACCGAATTCAAGTTTTTTCTGTTCTTTTCATGGGAAATGGTTGCAAGGATTGCTTCTGGGAGTTCAAATCAGGGAGTCAGGAACGTTGGAGAGCGCAGTAGCCCTGATAGATCAGCAAAAGGGAAGTTCGAATTGAAACAGGACGGTTGATAAATGTATGCATCCCTGCAATGTGAGAATATTTATGCCTTCTTACCTACACCTTGAATGTTTAAACTGATGGTGTAGTATAAATCCTACGGCTTTAGTTCTTAGATGAAACTATTCATGCCAATTATATTTCTTAGGTGAATTATCCAGAAACCCGGGTCTAGAGCTTTCGCCTCTAAGTAAACCTTTTGCTTGAACTTATCGAATTACATTATCCTCTGTCTAAACAAATTCAAAATTTTCTGCTCTTTTCATCGGAAATGGTTGCAAAGATTTCTTCTGGGAGTGCAAATCAGGGAGTCAGGAACGTTGGCGAGCGCACTAACTCGGATAGATCAGCAAAAAGGCTAGTTTGAATTGAAACAGTATGGTTGATAAATGTATGCATCCCTGCAATCTGAGGACATTCATACCTTCTAACCTACACCACTAATATTTAGCCGGATGGTGTGTAGATGAAGATTGAGTAACGAAAGCCAAATGTGCACATGCTTGTGTTCTCACAGTACTCCTTTTCATATTCATGCCAATTAAATTTCTCAGGTGAATAAACCAGAAAATTTATCCGGACACCCGGGTCTAGAGCTTTGGCCTCTTAGCAAATATTTTTCTTAAACTTATGGAATTACCTTTTGATATGTAGAGGTGTGAACATCTGTCAGTTTAGGCAGCCTTGGTTTTTTTTATGTTTCCTGGAAGATTTACCTTATATGTGCCTGGGTCAAGTATTTTGTTCATCTTTGTAATAATAAGAAAATGGCCCTTTAGTCTTTTTTTTTTGAGATAACAACTGATGGAATTTCAGCAATGGCGAAACCGATTACAAACGACTCCACAAAAAAAGGAAAATACAACATGGACCCAGAAGACCACACACCGTACTTCCAAATCATGATCAAGCCCATCGTCCTCATCGTCACCACCCAAGTACAGGGACCGGATCCAGAAGCAGCACATCTTCAGACACCATCTAGTCACCGCCGCCACCTTCGCCACATTGGGCTTTGAACACCGCAGGAGTGCCCACCCCGAGGAGTGAGAGCTAAGAAACTTTTCCAGACCATCGGGCAGGCAGGAGATGGGGAAGACCAAGCAATACCTCCAATCCAAGATCCCCGAGCAGTAGGTCCCAACCATCGACGCCACGTCGAGCCGCCTCCTCCCCTCGCCACCATGGCCGGCCGGAAGAAGCTTCAAGACGCGACAGTCGCAACTCAAAAAAAGACCATAAACAACCCTAACGAGGAAGGCGGTTGTACCATCCCCTTCCACTCCCTCGCCACCACGGCCGGCCGAGTGGACGACAACAGCAACAGCAGCCCTCCGACTCCCGAAGCTCCACGGCAGAGTCGAGAAACGACCGCGCCCGGAGAGACCACCCTCCCCAGATCCGCAGATCTGAGAGGATACCCGGCCAGCAGCTCGCCGGCGCCGCCACACGTGGCCTTGCCGAGATGGGGATCGAGCTCCAGCACCCTTATTCTGACGCGACGCGCCTCCGCCATCCTGACGACGTCTCCCAAAACCCTAGCAGAGCTCAGGCCATCACCACCGCCGTCGGGGGCAACCGCCGTCTGCACTCCGGCGCAAGGTCTCCGCGCAGCAGAAGCCGCGCCGGCGTGCCCCTCACCGAGCTCGCCGCCCGCCATGGCCGCCCGGCCCGCGCCGTCGCCTCCATGAGCGGGGGAAGGAGGCCCCCCCGCCGCCAGCGCCCAGGCTTTGCCTGGCGACGCCATCCGGCGGCGGCGGGGAGGGGGAGGGAGGGGGTTGGGCTGGCCGGCGGCGGCGGCTAGGGTTCGTCCCCGTCGCCCGCGCGGGGGGCGACGTGGGACGTGCGAGACTCTCTAATGGCCCTTTAGTCGTTCTCCGTTAGTACTTCCAATAAAAAACTTCCCCATGTTTGCTAAATGGAACCTTAGCATTTCCTCTGTCTGAGATCTATGTAACTGTAAGTTGTACAACTGAGGATGCCTTCCTTATTGCAGTTCTCTTTGGAAAATCTATTGTTACGCTGAATAGCTCAATGAATCACCAGCCTTGCTTACTCCTGTTGACAAAGGTTCTTCTTGCTCAGCTGTCAGCACTAATGTTTTTCCTTCTTTTAATGGCATAATGCTGCCCTAAAGCTACGTGAAATGGCGGCCTTGCCACTGGCCACTGCGGAAGTCTGCGACGCGAACACAGACCTGATCACCAGCGGCGAGCTCCGCGCCCTCCAGCCCATCTTCAAGATCTACGGGAGGCGGCAGGTCTTCGCGGGCCCTGTCGTGACGCTCAAGGTGTTCGAGGACAATGTGCTGGTGCGCGAGTTCCTGGAGGACAAAGGGCAGGGCCAGGTGCTGGTGGTGGACGGCGGCGGCAGCCTGCGCTGCGCCATCCTGGGCGGGAACCTCGGGCAGCTGGCGCAGAACAACGGGTGGGCGGGCATCGTGGTGAACGGGTGCATCCGCGACGTCGACGAGATCAACGGGTGCGACATCGGTGTTCGTGCGCTTGGCTCACACCCGATGAAGTCCAACAAGAAGGGGATGGGCAAGAAGCACGCGCCGGTGGTCATAGCGGGCACCAGGATCTGCGACGGCGAGTGGCTCTACGCTGACACCGACGGGATCCTCGTCTCCAGGACCGAGCTCATCGTGTAGTAGAGACCTCTGGGCTTGCTTGGCCTCCCCTCTGTGGATGTATTTGCTAATGTTGGATGAATGAATTGGGCTGTGCATAAAAGGAGAGGAGGAGGAGGAGGAGGAGGAGGAGGAGGAGGGCTGCTGTTGCTGCTTGCTTCTGCCCTCCCTAACTGAAAATGTTGCTATATCTGAACACTGTCATAAGGTAGCTTGTATTCCTGGATCAGATGACGAATTGGAATAATAAAGATTGGATGCCTGGCTGCATTGTGTTCAGTAACACCAAGCCAGACCTGTCAATGAGGGAATATTGTTCTTTTCTTCCAGATGCAAAACCAAGAGTCCAAGAGCATTCATCATCGAAGCGATACACTGCGCACATAGAAAGTCAGCCTTATACCTGCACTTCCTCGACCAGGTAGAAAATGCAGTATCAAAGCTTCCATCATGATTCGGAAAAGCAAAAGCAACTTGCGTCATGCATGAAGTTTGACTTTGGTTTGATCAAGTCATCCTGCTGCCTGTACTGTAACCTTTGGACAACTGAACAAAAACAGCAGTCCACTGCCATCACCTGTCTGTCTGCACTACAACGAGAAGATGAATAATTGTTTCCTCATCCTCCTTTCCTATATAATCTCATATCTCCTGTCCTTCCAACGATGTCCACCGAGCCACCGAGGACACCTCAAGCTAAGCGACAATGGCGAATTCTAGGGCGTTCGCGCTGGTGTTCCTCTTCTGCGCCTTGGCGTCCTCTTGCGAGGTCGCCCTCTCCAACTTCCCGCCGCCGGCAGCCAAGGAGGATTTCCTCGGATGCCTCGTGAAGGAGATACCGCCCCGCCTCCTCTACGCCAAGAGCTCGCCGGCCTACCCCTCCGTCCTGAGGCAAACCATCCGGAACTCGAGGTGGTGGTCGTCGCCGGACAACGTGAAGCCGCTCTACATCATCACCCCCACGAACGCCTCCCACGTCCAGTCCGCCGTGGTGTGCGGCCGCCGTCACAGCGTCCGCATCCGCGTGCGCAGCGGCGGGCACGACTACGAGGGCCTCTCGTACCGCTCCATGCAGCCCGAGACGTTCGCCGTCGTCGACCTCAACAAGATGCGGGCGGTGTGGGTGGACGGAAAAGCCCGCACGGCGTGGGTGGAATCCGGCGCGCAGCTCGGCGAGCTCTACTACGCGATCTCCAAGGCGAGCCACACGCTGGCGTTCCCGGCCGGTGTGTGCCCGACCGTCGGCGTCGGCGGCCACTTCGCGGGCGGCGGCTTCGGCATGCTGCTGCGCAAGTACGGCATCGCCGCAGAGAACGTCATCGACGTGAAGCTCGTCGACGCCAAGGCAAGCTGCACGACAAGAACTCCATGGGCGCGGACCATTTCTGGGCCGTCAGCGGTGGCGGCGGCGAGAGCTTTGGCATCGTGGTCGCGTGGCTGGTGAGGCTCGTGCCGGTGCCTCCCACCGTGACCGTGTTCAAGATCAACAAGACAGTGACGTGGTCGCCGTGGACATCGTCAAGAAGTGGCAACTGGTCGCGCCGGACCTTCCCGGTGACCTCATGATCCGCATCATCGCGCAGGGGGCGAAGGCCAGGTTCGAGGCCCTGTACCTCGGCACCTGCAAAACCCTGACGCCGCTGATGCGCAGCAAGTTCCCGGAGCTTGGCATGAACGCCTCGCACTGCAACGAGATGTCATGGATCCAGTCCATCCCCTTCATCCACCTCGGCCACAGGGACACACTGGAGGACGACCTCGGCCACAGCAAGGACACCCTGGAGGACGACCTCCTCAACCGGAACAACACCTTCAAGCCCTTCGCGGAGTACAAATCGGACTACGTCTACCAGCCCCTTCCCAAGAACGTGTGGGAGCACATCTTCGGCTGGCTGGTGAAGCCCGGCGCCGGGATAATGATATTTGACCCCTACGGCGCCGCCATCAGCGCCACCCCGGAATCGGCGACGCCGTTCCCTCACCGCAAGGGCGTCCTCTTCAACATCCAGTACGTCAGCTACTGGTTCGCACCGGGAGCCGGCCCCGCGTCCTTGTCGTGGAGCAAGGAAATCTACAACTACATGGAGCCGTACGTGAGCAAGAACCCCAGGCAGGCCTACGCCAACTACAGGGATATCGACCTCGGGAGGAACCAGGTGGTGAACGACGTCTCCACCTACAGCAGCGGTAAGGTATGGGGACAGAAATACTTCATGGGTAACTTCAAGAGGCTCGCCATTACCAAGGGCAAGGTGGATCCGACGGACTACTTCAGGAACGAGCAGAGCATCCCGCCACTGGTTCCGAAGTACTGATTGATCGAGGGTGATCGATCATGCATTTCCTGCAGTGTTCGTGGAGAGCGATGAGAGTGAATAATTTCTCATCTCGACCATAAATTGATTTCATCCAAAATGCAAGCTATACCAGTCATCCGCTGTTCGGCGTGTGATATATATGGTGCTTCACCGCTTATATGTTTTCTTAGCAAAAACGCATATGCTGATTACTTTGAAATCCGAAACCAGCTTATGAAACAGCCTGAACTTCTACGTTCAAATAAAAAAGGGCCCTACGCAGGACGCTGCGTGGTAATGGTCGTGGTAATGGTCGTGCGCTTTTGTGGAGGGAGCGCAGGCCAGCTCATGTTCCCCTTTTTTAGCTGTACATATGGAAAGCTAGTCTAAATTTTAAAAATGCACACTTTTAAACTGAACATCCAAATCAAAATCGGTTTTCATCTTAATTAGCATTTCTCGCGATGAGATCTTCGAACCTACATTCTGCATGAACACGATAAGGTAATTAGGCAACTTTTTGCACCATAAAGCAATTCTATGGTAAAAACATGCTTTTCCAAGCAATAAGTTGCAGATTAGAATAACAATATTTATGTACGTCGATAAAAAATATTGCGCAACAAGCATGGTTTCACTCATAAAACCGACAAGTTGGAAACTGCTTGGATTAAACACAAGCTCCCCTCATCCTCTTTTTTTTCTTGTTTGTGATAGAAAAGCAAGTCTATTGTAGTTGATTTCCATGCCGTTTATAGTATAAAGTTAATTTGTGATAGAATATCAAATTTGTAGTACAAAGTTGCTTTTCTGAAATACTTTCGAAAGAAACTTTTTATCACGAAAGACACATTTGTTCTTAAAAGTTGCTTTTATGCAACACGTGGACAAGTTTAGAAATATTTTGGTAAACAACAAGTTTATACAGTTGATAATTATTGCTTTGGTAAAACAGACCGACTAGTTATAATTTTTTTGTGTGCAACTAATCGATAAAGTTGAGAATTCTTTTGACTGAAAGCAAGTTTATATAGTTATTTCCATATTCAGTAACCTTTTGTAAAACTCATTGGTATCTTTGAGAAAAATAAAATTTGTATCACGGAAAAGCAATTTTTACGAGCAAAAAACATGTTTAACTTGCAAACTTTCTTATTAGCTAGAAAGTTACGTTTTGCAAATATTCGTCAAAAAATGTTCAAATGGCAGCTAGTTTCAAAGATCTTAGCGTTAGCGTTAGGAACGCAGTTGGACGTTTGGTTTGAAGGTAAATAACACTTGAAATTTGGAGTAACATTGCATGGCGATGAGATGACATCCCCTATTTTGTCCCTATATGTGTATGTGCTAGTTTCCTGGTGTGCCAGCACTAGAGGTAGTGGCGGAGCTTCATGGGGGCCAACCTGGGCCATGCCCCCCCCCCCCCCCCCCCCCCCCCAACATTTGTGCAATTCATACAATTAGTAGTGGTGTTAAGGCCAAAATAATGAGGATTAAGCATCATAATCGCTATTAAATGGCTTAATTAACCTTTTAGCCCCTCCTTATTATTTGTTCAAGCTCCGCTACTGACTAGAGGAGAAGCGCACACACGTTTTCTGTGATTTGGGTTATATTTATATCATATCTATGTCTATATATATATATCTGTACCCATATCCATAATCTATCTATATCTATGTCTATATCCATCTATATTTGTATGTCTATATCTAGTCTATATCAATATCTATCCCTAATATTAAAAGCATGAAGACTTCTTGTTCGATCGTCGCAATTTGACATTTTCACTCTCGAGTTTTTGGAAATTAACCTACATTCTATGGCCCAATAATTCCCGATCAAGGTTTTTTTTGTAGTACGATTGTGTACTTTTGCAGATTATTCCCTCAATAAACCTGCGGTATGCCATGCACGCTGGACTGCATACGGTGTTTGCCCGTTGCTCATCCACGCTGGGTTGCATTATATGTCGTCCGCCCACTGGGCAGCGTCATGGTGAAAGACATTATGTGGCAGAATATGTCTTGAGTCAATGTGGTTGTCTGGAGTCTAGAGAATAAACAACGCCTATTAGGCTGTTCATAGTGGGTAGTAACATAGAATAGTAACATAATTAAGTTACTACTCCCTCCGTCCGGAAATAGATGTCTCTGAAATGAATGAATCTACAAACTTAAACGCGTCTAGATACACCCATTTCAAAGACATCTAATACCGGCGGAGGGAGTAGTTTATGTTACTACCTCTATAGTGGGAAGTAACTTATGTGTGGTGTCATGCAAAATATCATTTATTACATTGTAGAGTCATTTTGTCTTGGGGTGTGACGTGGGGTAGCCACGGCAAATCCCAAGGTCGAGGTACCTAGGGTTGATTATAGGGGGAGAGATGGTAGTGCTGATAGTAACCACGGTTGACAAGCAAGGCAATTTACCCAGGTTCAGACTCCCGGAGGATAATACCCTACTTCCTGCTTGTCTGGTATTGATTATCGGGGGTGTTACAATGGCGATCCCGGCAAGATGCAATCTCGCTAGGGATTTTGTGGTGGAATAGGAGCGTAACCTAGATCGGCGGCCCTCCCAGACTTTATATAGGAGGCTGAGTCTCGGGAGTTCGCATCCGATTAGGTTTTACATGTGAGGTAGGTTCTACCGACATAGGGTTCTTCTTGGGCCCCCTTCTTGGGCCTTGGATGTCGTCTCCTAGTAGGCCACAAGTTAGGCCATAGGCGTTGCGTGCACCAGGTATCTTCATGGTGGGGCACCCGAAAGGTAGGCCCACGTCAGTAGCCCCGAGTGTTTGGTCGACTCGAAGAATCGGGTAGGGACTCATCTGCGGGTGCACGTCGTGTTCTGCTCGCTGCGAAGTGTTTATTTTGAGTCGGTAGTGCGTCGACTATTGTTTTGTTTATATTTTGCTGTCCATCCGACAGGTCTTAGGGATGGTGACATAGCAGGCCTGGTTCACTCGACGGATCGGGTCCAGTTAAATGCACTTGGGCAAAAGTCTTACTAGCCTACTTCAAGCTCGAGTCCCCGGACTCGAACCTGGAAAAAGCTGGACAGGTTTGACTTAGACTGCGGAGGTCTTTACAGAAATCGAACTGCAATACTATAAAGTGGGTACCCAACGCGTCCGTCAGGATTTTCTTCATGCCTGTTGGCACGGGAATAACATTGTGAGCGCAGCAGGTGCGGGCCCTGGCCGGCTCGACTGATCGGCGGGTCTTATTTTTGTACCATGGGTACAACATCCGAGGATCATGTGCGGCGGACGCATCTCGGGTATAGAATATTTGTGACTGCTGCAGTCGTGAGTTTTGCATAGAGTTGTGTAGCTTGGTCGACATAGACTCGACTGCCTGCTTCTGGAGTTGATGAACCAATGGTCTTGTGTTATCGGGGGTGCGACAGCGCTCCCGATGGGAGTAGCCCCCGAGATTAAGCTGAATTGCTTGTAATTGAGGTTAATCTCAATTAACATGTTGCCGTCGCAGTCGACATAAATTTTTATGCGTTCCCGATGGGAGTAAACGAAGAATGACTTGGGGACCCGACAAATAAAGGGTCCCTTCAGCCTGTTGGCCTACTGTTTTGAATGCTCGTGGCGAAGATGCGCCATAGTCGAGTGAGAGTCCATGCAGGGGACCTGATGACCTATCGGCTTTGTTATGATAGACGGCAAGAGCCTGACTCAAATGATTCTTGAGACTTGAATGCTGACGGTATGCATGACGATGTTTGCTTGCACGCCGCCTTTGATGGGACGTGACCCTGTGGTCCCAGTGTCAGTGTTGACCAGAAGCAGCACCGCTTCGATTGGACTTGACCGTTTAGGCGCGAATTTTTCGGGGGCGTGATGATGGCCTCCTCGTTTCCCGTGCGTAGTGGGTGGCGTGGCCGGCGGCGGTTGCTCTCCGATGCCGCCACGTGTAGGGCTCGATGTAGCCCGTTGCCTTTGATGCCGCACGAACGGCTTGGATTCAACGCTGCCCGTGCATATAAGAAAGGTCCGGAGCGGGGAGAGAAGAAATCCATCCCCACTCTCGCCGCCAATCCTCTTTGTCTCTTCTTCTTCCTTGCGCCGCTCCGCCATAGATTCGCGCCCAAGCTCGCTTGCTTCTCCCGTTGCCATGTCGAAGGTGACGAACCGGAGGGGGAAGGGTGTGATACGTCCCAAACGTATCTATAATTTTTGATGTTCCATGCATGTTTTATGTCAATTGGCACATGTTTTATATACACTTTATATCATATTATGACATTTATTAGAATAACCTACTAATAGTTGACAAAGTGCAAAATCTTATTGTTTTCCTATTTGTTGTGTAGAAATTATCAAAAATACAAAAGGAAACCTTGTTGGAGTCAAATTGGGACTTTCCTGAAATCTGTCTGAGAACTTTTTACGGAGATTATCAGTTTGACCCTCGAAGACGGCGTCCAATGGAAATCAAATTAAAGAGAAAGTTGTCACAATTTTCCATACGAAGATTTTAAGCCCGAGATCAGCCCAATCGGAGTTCGGACGCGGCCTGTAGGCCCGTTTTGGTGGAACCCTAAAAGGGGGTGACGGAAATCCGAGAGTCCATATAAAGAAGGAAACCCTAAGTCGTGAGAGGCACCCAAGACCACGAATTTTCCTCCTCCCAGGCAGCCGTCTGGGGGAGGAGAACCTCCTCCACACCATCCTCATCACCAAGGGCAGCCGCCGCCGCCAAGGGCCGCCGCCGCCGCCCCCAAGGGCCGCCGCCGCCGCCGTGGGCTGCTGCGGGTCGCCGCCTCCACTCCGGGCTGCACCTCTTCATCAACCTCTCCATCTTCTCCAACGACTTCTCCACCGTCTCCATGATGAAAGGAGAGTAGTCCACCCCCTGGACCTTGGGTTTGTGGTGGTAACTTGATCTAATCTCTTTACGTATGATCGTTGTTGGAGTCCATATGATGTGCCTTGCATAAGTATGGATCTATCTATGTAATTCTTATGGTGGATATTGTGGTATGAGATGATTTGTTATACATTTACCGTTGTGTTGGAGCTTTTATGATTTGTCATACTTTGGAGATATTCTATGATACATGTGATGATTTGATTTATGCATAATGCCTTGTTTATCCTTGTCATGAGGTGATTGACACCACCAAGTGTGGATAGATGAGAGAGATGTGGTCATGCACACGAAATATGAATCATTGCACTAGTGTTTAGAACATTGTCCATTATGAAGTATGATGTATGTAGGTACAGGATGGCCGATGTGACACGGCATATGTATTGAGTGACATGTGAAATACAGCCCAACATCCTTTATCTGGGGGTAAAAAGGAAGAGTATGATGTGGGAGTGAGAGCAACCACGCTAGCCTTACGAGGGTGACCTAGCAACACAAATGAGTACTTCTTTCAACTATGTGTTTTAGGACATATAGCCGTTGTAAAAGCTACCATTAAAACATGACAATTGTGTGTACTTTATCTATAACATGATAATCACCGTAGATGAGAGAGAGGATTAAGTGAACCCATGTCCATTGTTCCTATAAGAGAAAACCTTTGTCTTGTCCTTTGCATTGAAGAGGATTGGGACACTTTTACATTCTTGTTTTGTTACATTCCCATCAATTAAATCAACCATCTTGCTCCTTAAACTTGTTTAGTGCATAATCAACTAAAACTTGTGACACTTTAGTTGTAGGGAATAGATAACTTTTCCTTCTTGCTCCTGCGGATCGATACCTTACTTCCACATTGAGAGGTGCTACAGTGATCCCCTGCTCTTGGGGGTTATCAAGTACTTTTCTGGCGCCGTTGCCGGGGAGCGTAGCGCTTAAATTTTTATTCTTGTTTGCACTAGATATTTATTTTCAGTTTTGCATTTAGTTTAGTTTTATTTTCAGTTTTTATTAAAAACATAAAATACATAAAAACTATTGATACTATTACTATGGCATTTATGAATCGTGCTTCGCTGCATCTTGCTTTATATGAAAGTGCTTATGCTAATGCTCCTAAAGTTGTTGAAACTACTGTGTCTGAGATACCTAAAGTGGGATATAAAATTCCCGTTGGTCATGTTAAAAGAGTTATGAAAAATCCATTAACAGGGGATGGAACTAAGTCTGCACGTGAACACGTGGAGACAGTTGAAGAGATATGTGGTTTATTTAGGCTTCCTGGTATTTCTGATGATCAGGTAAAAAGGAAGCTATTATATTTATCTTTATCTGGTAATGCTCGTATTTGGTTCAAGTCTTTGGATGAAGAAGTTACTATTGAATGGAGTAGTTTGAGGAAGGTTTTTCTTAAATATTTTACTCCTAAAGAAAGAATTCTTGCTGCCACGGAAAGTACTAATATTTTGCAGGAAGAGGAGGATAAAACCTAAGCTTGGGGATGCCCGTGCAACCCCAAGAAGATGATGAAAATGATGAACAACTAGAGAATGAAGAGAGGAAACTTCCACCTTCACCACCTATGGATGAGGGTAACACTCAAAATTTTGTTGATGATAAACTTTGCTTTTATGATTCTGATGATGAGGAGGACTATCAATCTATGCCTAATGAGAACACTATTGATAATGATTTTAAAGATAATGAGGAATATGGCTTAGACATGCTATATGATAATGCTTTAGATGATGGTCCTATGCTTATTGATAAACCTCCATGTTTAGTTGTTACTAAATTAAGTGAGGATAAAAATGATATACTTGCTGTTTGTGATGGTACTCTTACTCATGAGAGTCTTGCTATGTTCTTGAATTCTCCTAACTACACCATAGAGGAGAGATTTGCTTATGTTGAGAAATACTTATGTGGTTTGCAATTATCTTTAGTTCCAAATCTTTGTTGCAACCATGATATTAAAATTGATATTGATCTTATTAACTATTTTGAAAGAGGGAAGCGTGCTAATGAATTCCATAATAAATTTAATAATCCTCTTTATGTGCCTAAATTATCTAAGTTGAATGATTCTTGTGGTTATATGGTTGAATTTATTTCTACTACTTGCAACTATTATGAAAGAGGAGGTGATAAGAACCCTCTTCATGCTACTAATAAATATATGCTGCAAGTAACTACTGTTAATATGCATTGTGAAATTTCTATTTATTGTGATTCATTCATATACAAAATGCCAATGCATAGAAATAAAGTTAGACTTTGTTGTTATTATTTTTGTGTTTTGTTTTTCTCTCAACTAGGGTTCAACTTGGGCATTATTTTGATTGGATTGAGAACACCTTGGGACCCTGATATTATTCATGAACACTTTCCAAGAAAGGGGGGCACATCAAAGTTCAATCTCCCTCATGAGCTTCATCTACAATAAACATCAAGTAAGAAGCCTAGCTACATGGCTATAAAAAAAGCGCTTTATGGGAGGCAACCCGGTTGTTTTTATTTGTGATTTTATTTGTGTCCTCTTGCTGTAACAAGAGACTTTGTGTTTAGTTTAGTTTCTGGAATTTTTAATAAAGTGCCAAGTTTTACTCATTTGGTATGAAAAAGTTGCTTATAGCATTCGGAGATTTTATTCCTGCACAAATCTGTGCACGGTATGATTTTTAATTCTTATTCTGTAACTCTGAATGATCTCATATTTGAACTATAATTGCAACTTTTCATCCTCTGTATGCATGAAGTTTTTCGGAATTTTCCGACAAAGTTAAGTAGGGTAGAAAAATACGTTTAGCCGATGCTGTTATTCTGGACAGATTCTGTCCCATTATGTTTGATGCATGCTTAGAACTTTTAACATGAATCTTTTTGATCCAATTGAGTTTATGAGTAGGCATACAACATTATACACTTTCTGGACATTCATATGAATTTTTGTCTAAGGATTATATGCAGCAAGAAATATTTGTTTATCACTACTAATGCACCCCACAGAAAAGAAATGGGAGAAACGGTGTTTTGAAGTTTTTTCACAGGGATTAGAGGAGATGCACCAAGAGCTATCCAAGGATGGTGAAGACCATAAGCTTGGGGATGTGAGGACAACCCCACTGGACCTACACACTCTCGGTTTGCACACGTCTAACTTCTGTTTTTCAATCGAAACACTTTATCGCATAAACTTGGAACGTCTTTTTGTTTGTTTTAGGTTTGATTTTTATTTTGAGAGACCACCACACTATCATTTATATATGAGAGAGCTACTGGAAATTTGGGTTGAATTATGTTGGATGCTATTATAAGATTGGGAAAAGGGATGTTGGAGTTGATTTTAAAAGATACATATAGTTGCATAATTCATGTGCTTTGAATGAATGTTAATTTGCAAGTGTGTTGTCAAGAGCTATCTTTTACCATGTTTAGATGTTGAATTTTAACTTTACTTGGTTTAACATGGATTGATTAGTTCTATGGACACTTATGCATGCATTTAGATGGTCAACTTTCTCCCTATTGCTAGCCCAAAAATTACAACAAGTAAAAAGCTTGTTTCCCAACACCTTCAACCAAAGTTTTTCCAGTGAGTCCACCATATCTACCTATTAGCTTTATGCTATTCCAAGTATGTTTATCATGTTATATTGTGTTATCTACATTTCTGAATTTAAATGCTTATGTTATTGATTGTCATGGGAAAAATTGGTTAAAAGCTCTCACGAACTTGATGCACAATTTATTTTTATTGCATTTAATAAGCATGAACCATTGTGATTAAAATTATGAAGTTGTGGGCTTGACAATAGTTTTGGTTGGGAGTTAGCCCATATGTGCTGTCACATGGCAAGCTTTCAACATTGCACTTATTTATATTTAGTTGATGTCATGTACTTTTGTTTATGGATGTCTATCATGGGTGAAATGAATGTGGATACTTAGTAAGTTCAAAGAGTTTGTATAAATGGTTAGAGGAATGACTGAGCCGCTAATCTAAGCCATGCATCATTCATGGTGGAAATTTACAGCATAACCATAATGTTCATTCAGTGATGCACCTCATGATAAAAAGCTATACCCATAGTAAATAAAAGAGTGCTGAGATTGTTCATTGTCTGTTTGTCTTGTTGTTTTGACATGGGCTTGTTCATGTCAAGGGGCAAGAGGTACCCCAGTGCAGTTCTTGATGATACTATTATTACTTGCAATGACCTTTATTTGAATTTACTTTGTGGACCAAAGTGAGTAACACATGGTGTAGGTACTTGTATTCAAGGGACATGAGACATTCAACCAATACATTGTCAAGCACACCACTCATATTTGCTTTCACTTTAAACATTAATCATTCAAGATGCTATGATAGGGGTAATGAGAGCTCCACACCAATGCCTACCACATTGCAAGCATTAACTTAAGTAGAAGTGTTTGGAAGTTAGATGAAACTTATTCATGCTTTACCTCTACTTATTTATCTATCCAAAGTGTCCACCTTTTATATTCAGTTTTCATAAGAAGTACTCTATGACCACCATAGGATGTTCTTCCTTTTCATTATGCATACATGTGGTCCATAGTACCTTCTTCTATGTTACACTTTGTGAATTATCATTGAACATCCTTACATTGAATATTTGATATCACTTCATAATCTATCTTGTACATTGCTACTCCTTTGAAGAATGAATCATTTGACTGTATGTAGCAATAACTTCATCACTTCATTCATAACATGTGCCTTACAATATTATATGATCAAGATTATGATGGTACCATGTCACTTCAAAAATTATTTTGTTTTATCGTTTACCTACTCGAGGACGAGTAGGAACTAAGCTTGGGGATGCTTGATACGTCCCAAACGTATCTATAATTTTTGATGTTCCATGCATGTTTTATGTCAATTGGCACATGTTTTATATACACTTTATATCATATTATGACATTTATTAGAATAACCTACTAATAGTTGACAAAGTGCAAAATCTTCTTGTTTCCTATTTGTTGTGTAGGAATTATCAAAAATACAAAAGGAAACCTTGTTGGAGTCAAATTGGGACTTTCCTGAAATCTGTCTGAGAACTTTATACGGAGATTGTCAGTTTGACCCTCGAAGATGGCGTCCAATGGAAATCAAATTAAAGAGAAAGTTGTCACAATTTTCCATACGAAGATTTTAAGCCCGAGATCAGCCCAATCGGAGTTCGGACGCGGCCTGTAGTCCCGTTTTGGTGGAACCCTAAAAGGGGGTGACGGAAATCCGAGAGTCCATATAAAGAAGGAAACCCTAGGTCGTGAGAGGCACCCAAGACCACGAATTTTCCTCCTCCCAGGCAGCCGTCTGGGGGAGGAGAACCTCCTCCACACCATCCTCATCACCAAGGGCAGCCGCCGCCGCGAAGGGCCGCCGTCGCCGCCCCCAAGGGTGAAAGAACGATGATGTCACCTAGAGGGGGGGTGAATAGGCGTTTTAAAATAATTACGGTTTAGGCTTGAATAAATGCGGAATAAAACTAGCGTTTAATTTATCAAGCACAAAACCTAAACAAGCTAGGTTCACCTATGTGCACCAACAACTTAGCTAAGCAAGATAAACAACTAAGTGATAGCAATAGATAACTTCAAGCTCGATGGCTATCACAAAGGTAAATGCATAAGTAAAGGTTTGGGTATAGAAGTAACCGCAAAGTGGACACGAGGAGATGTTTCCCGTAGTTCCTTCCCAATGGAAGTACGTCTACGTTGGAGGGGTGTGGAGCCACCTAGGCGCTCCAATAGCACGGATGTGCTCACCCTATTCTCCGTGAGCTTCACCCGTGAGGGATTGGCTCGTTCCACTATGAGGTCGACTTGAAGGCGTTGACCAAACCGATACACAAAGGTCGGGGAACTCCACAATGAGTTGGAGCCTCCCAACAATGCCTCGGACTTCCTCCGAGACTCACAAAGGCACCTAGGGTTACAAGCAACCCAAGATGCAACGAGAACCACAAAGAGTAATGAGCTTCTCAAACTTCACTTCCACGTATCACCGTGGAGAACTCAAACCGATGCACCTAATCTAATGGCAAGAACATAAGAAGTGCTCAAAGCAATTCACTCTCAAATCCCACCAAAGCAACTAATGCTATGGAGGAAGATGAGAGGAAGAGCAAGGAAAACAACAAATGAATCCCAAGATCTAGATCCAATATGCTCCCCTCACTTAGAGGAGAGATTGATTGGTGGAGATGTAGATCTAGATCTCCTCTCTCGTTTCCTTCAAGAAGGAGCAAGAATCATTGGAGGGATTGAGAGATAGCAAGCTTTTGGAGGTCAACAATGGAGAGCAAAACTTGCAAGAAGAGTTGGGGAACCATTGGGGAAGAAGACCCCTTTAAATAGGTCCTCCGCGAATCTGACCGTTATGTGCAGTTTTCGTGCCCAGCGGTACTACCGCCAGGAACTGGCGGTACTACCGCTGCTGGCCTCCGAGCGGTACTAGGCAGTACCAGCTCCCAGCTGCGGCGGTAGCGCGTTGCACTGCCGTTGCTGCCAGGGAGCGGTACTACCGCTGATTCCTTCCAGTAGTACCGCTGGCACACTTCGAAGTAAATCAAAGGTTCCGGCGGTAGTACGTGGGAGGTACCGGCTAAGTACCGTTGGGAGTCCAGTGGCGAAAACCGAGCTGACGGTACCTCCAGCGGTAGTTCCAGCGGTAGTACCGTTGCTGGAAGCAACGGTACTTCTGCGGTACTACCGTAGGAGACGAGGTACCTGCTTGCAAATGGCAGTACTGCTCAAGGAGGAGCGGTACTACCGTTGCAAGGCAGCGGTACTACCGCCAGGCTGATTTCAGCCAGGGTACCAGAACTGCAATAACAAAAGCATGGAAACTCCAAATAAGATGAGACCAACTCTGTTGGAAAGAGGACGACCATAGCTTCCATACAAAAAGTGGAAATATTACAAACCATAAATAGAGTAAGGATACCACACATGGGAGGTGTGGAACCTTCCTCAAGGATAAACCAGTAATATTTCCAGCATCGAAAACGCAACAAGTTTTCCATAGTATAACCGTTTTCAAACAACTTGGTCTTGTCATGACGAACACGACAAGCACCAAAACCTCACAAAGATAAAAACCAAATAAGAACCAAGAAAGATGATGCCAAGAATGCAATGGTTTGAGCTCTCTCCGAACGATACGATCAAGTTACTTATTCGAGAGCCCCTCTTGAAAGTGTGGCATCTATCCTATAATCCGGTCTCTCACTAACACCATGAGACCGGTAAAATAGAAACCCTATCAAGGTCATACCTTTGCCTTGCGCAATCCACTTGAGCTAGATGATGACGATCTTGATCACCTCAAGTTGGATCACCTTTCTTGATTGCGCTCCGCTTGGTGAAGTCTTGTGAAATGCTCCCCCATACACAATATGGGAGAGCCACTTTTAGGAACATCTTCACTTGGCCATTATCTTGATGACGACCACCGCTTGACTTCATCCGCCATGGGTTATATGGAACTTCCTTTTGATGCACGCCCATGGGAAGATACCTAACCCCGCATAGATACTCCACACACATATATATGGGATAGTTCACAAAGCTATATAGACGATTGCTTACCATACCAATAGATCACAAGATCCCACATGGTACAACATGTAGCTTTGTGTGTTGATCACTTGAATCCATCCTTTCCACTTAGCCTTGATCAACTTTGTATCTTTTCTTCTTTCTTGATCAATGATGATGTCTTGAAGATGAGCATGAATATCCATGGTATTCTATTCTTCAAGACACACTTGCAATATGCTCAACTCTACATATGACCATTCTTCATATAAACCTTTGAATAAGATCTTGGTCATCTTATAAGCTTCTAGAGTCCAACACATGAACTCCCATCTTTCCTATGGACAAGATCTATAAGAATATCTCAATGCAAACATTAGTCCATAAGGATTGTCGTTAATTACCAAAACCACGCATGGGGCAACACATGCACTTTCAATCTCCCCCATTTTGGTAATTGATGACAATCCCTTTTACGAGGGTTTATATAATGAATTAAGCAACCATGCACAACAAAGAGCAAGGATGCAAGAGCATGAAAGCCAAATGCTTAAGAACAAACTAAAGCATAAAACCAAATTCCCTTAAACCCTCTAAACTTCTCCCCCATTGGCACCGATTGCCGAAATGGGAGGAAAAATGTAGAAGGCCAATATAGTAAGAGCTCCCCCATAATGTGTGCATTTCTCATAAAATGAGTGAAAATAAAATGCACATATCCAATGACGAATAGTTGGGAGGAGATCAAGCTATATCAACGAATAGTTGAGGAACCAAAGATTGCAAGAGGAAGATAAGATGAAAAAGATATCAACGAATGAAAACATGCAATCAAAGATCCGAAAAACCAATTGAACATAAGAGAATATTATGATAAGATCAACCAAGTGTTCTAATAATCAAGAGAGAACTCCCCAAGGTACGTGCACAATAAGGATTTGTATTGCAATATAGTGTGCACAACATGGAATCCTCACTCCCCCATAATCCTTTGAAACACAAAACATGTGCAAGAGAGAATGTATAAAACAAGGCATAACACTTGCAATAAGCCTTTTATAAGAGTACATCATAGGTGAGCATTGAGCATCACCATAGTCTCAAAGGAATGATAAGCAAGGAGCAAAGCATGTCATTTCAACACACACAACCGACAAAAATGAGTGCACAAGATCCAATAAAATAGGGCAAGCACTCATAAGGCAAATATTTTCCGGAGCCACCAAAAGATCCAAAAACATAAAAGAGGTGGACACCAAGGAAATAGGATATCAATTTGCGATGTAACATTTCTCATGTGTATAGATTTCTAAGTAGATAACAATCATATGATATACATCCACAAAGAAACATGTACACACAAAATAGTTACTAAAGAGAAGAACATGATACCCAAGAGGAAGTCATATATACACCATTAAGATCTTTGCTTAAAAGCATAGCACATAGCTCAAATTTATCTTAAAGGATATAAATAGACTTCCAACACAAACGCATCAAAGGCATCACAAATATCCACAAGGGAAAAGTGATAGTTGGGATGCTTTGAGAAGGAAACAAGTATCACAAGGAACAAAAGAATCATGCCAAGATGCAACCTACACAAGGTTGAATGCAAGAAATGTATGCATGAGGTAGATACTTGTTACCGAGATGGCATTGGTGATGTAGAAGATTTAGCAATCACGATCATCATAGCTTGGCTTCAATAGCACATGGTGAGAGCACCTTCCTTATGAATGAGACAAGGCATCCAATGCATCTCCGAAGTACCTAAAACACAATTCAAGTACAAAATGGTCCCCAAACATATTGGGTCCGAAGTAGTTAGGAAACTACAATACAAGGACAAACTCCACATGAATATGTGCATATGGATATGAAATTGAATTTCATGCACATCTTAGCCGATTTAGGATTCGGTGGAGTTTACCCGATATATTGGATCAAAGAAAGTAAACATGCCATAATTATACATGAAGTAAATATGCATGTCAAGACCTTCAAGAACCAAAAGAAGACACGATTTGGACAAAATACAAAGAATACCAAGAAGGCACACCAAAGTGTGACATGCAAGAGAATTGTCCAAATTATATCAAAACCCAAATCAACACATGATTGAGAAAGATACCAAATGAAGAGATACCAAATGAAAGATATATCAAGGAATGAGATAACTAACTCCCAAAGAGAGAAAGATTCAACAAATAGACCAAACCCTCTACACTTTCTATGATGGCACAAAGTACCAAGACAAAAAGGTTTGTCTTTCCACGAGACATGTCATCGGGCTCAAACACCAATTTAAAATAGATCAAGTAGCAATTGAAGACAAATAATGTTCTAAAGCATATAGGATAGCTCCCCCAAGATTTGTGCATTATTTATGATCTTGCATTGGAATGCAAAATGCACACAAATGGGATCATTACACTCCAAATATATTATTCAAACACTAGTCATGTTCAAGAAAAGCAATAAGATCCAATACCAATTTAAAAGATGGTGTTCTACTCAAAATAGGATAGCTCCCCCAAGAATAGTGCATTATCTTAGAAGTGTGACTTTGAATGTAAATGCACAAGAATGGGATCACGGCTTTTCTATTTTAAGGAAAACACAAAACAACATGAGTAGAGCAAGAGGACCAAAGGTCAAGGAAGACAAAAGAAAGTTTGATCAAAACTAATCCTTGGCAATAAATAAGGCAATTAAGAGCAAAGCCAAAGTAAATATGATCAATATACTTTACCACAAATAAGATTATCACTTGTAAAGACAAGTAATGTATGGAGATAATTCTCGGTGGTAAATGACAAAGATATTCAAGATCATATTCTCAAAACAAGAGCGAATAGGCAAATATGGAACTTGTTTGAGAAACATGCCACATAGGAACAAGATAATTTACAATATCAATTCTAAGTGGCAAAACCTCACTTGTTCACATTTTCTAGGTTCGTAATATGCACAATGCTTATTACTCCCCCATAATGTGATAATCCATTTGTTTTCAACAAGAGGCAAAAAAAACCAAATAGAGATAGTTAATGGACATTTAGAATTCGAATTTCTCATGAGCATGACATACCACATAGAGACTAGATAATATTGATATATCAACACTAAGTGGTATTCCTCATGTATACACATTTTTAGGATTGTGACGTGCCGAAAGCATATCACTCCCCCAAAATGGGAAAGTCCATTAAACTATCACAAGAGCCAATTAAGATAAAACAAGAAGCAATAGAGGCTCAACACAAACACACACAACCATGATGTGCAAACCAACATACACACACTAGATTACTCAAGATAGGTAAGTGGTAGGCACATCATAGTCAAACACATGCAAGGTACAAAACCAAACACATGCAAGGGGCAAGCAACTTTCAATGTATATATAATTTAAATACATTACCGCAAGGAGGCACGTTGGATATAAGATAGAGATATGAAAATCCAAATGACTTGGCTTGGAGATATGATTGATGAAGATCCCTTAATTCTTCATAATGTAGCCAAGTCTCCAACGCCCTCCACAACACCTATTGATCAAGTTTTAGCTTGTTGGTCCCCAACCAAGTTGGGTCCTAAGAGGTTAGTCACAATAGGCTTGGCCACCCAAATGGTTCTTTTCTTGACACCACTTTGAGTACCAACAAATTTGGCAAACACATTGCCAACCTTATCCTTCTCAAGAGAGTAAACATCATCAATTATGATTGGGTTGGATAAGGTACCGTTAGTGCATGAAGAAGCAAGATGTCCCTTCTCGCGACATAGATAGCAACATCTACTTCCACCTTTCTTCTTAGTTGATTTCTCAACTTGAGAAGCTTTAGCTTGATTCTCCTTGGGAAGTGGCCTTTCTTCAACGTTGGATACTTGAGTATGAACTTGAGGCCGCTTCCCTTGTTGCTTCTCACTTAAATGCTTCTTCTTCATTGGGCAAGATCTCACATGATGCCCTTCAATCTTGCACTTGAAGCAAACAATCTTGGCCGAATCTTTTACTTGTTCTAGGCCCTTCTTCTTGATGTTGGACTTCTTCTTAACATCGGAGTTGAATCCAAGTCCACTCTTGTCATTGGGAGATTTTTGCACACTCAACATATTGTCAAGTGCCGACTTCCCAACATGACGCTTTTCCAAGTCTTTCTTCAAAGAAGTGACTTGCGCCTTGAGCTCTTTGATTTCCTCTACATGGTTAGTTTCAACACAAGTACTAGAGGAAGTAGATGCTTCATTGTTAGAGCAACAAGGCATGGAAAGCAATTCATCACAAGATGTAGAAATATCATGAGTGGATGAACTACTAGGACTAGCACATGGCAATATAACATTTCGAGTAGAAGTTGTGCCATTGTCCACATGAGGCTCACAAGATGTTACCTTAGTTGAAGTAGCCTCATGAGCTAACTTTAGCCGATCATGGGAGACTAGAAGATCATTATGAGAGCTCGAGAGCTTTTCATGACTTTCTTCCAATTTCCTATAATTGCTTGTTAGCAACTCAAGTTGAGCCCTTAGCTCAACATTCTCCTTTAATATGGATGCTTCACAATAAGTAGAGTTAGTAGCACAAGCATCATCATTTTTAGATTTGAGGACATTAGAAAGAGCAAGAGCATGATCTTCTCTTAATTTAGAAAAGTCTAAACTATAAGATTCCTCAAGACTACAAAGTTTTTCCTCAAGGATCCTTCTACGCTCTTGCTCTTCATTAAGAGCAATAGAAAGATCCCCGATCTCATCGGTGTAGTCTTGCTCACGACCTTCCATTTCCACAATGGTGTCCTCATGCTCATAAATAAGTTTATTGACCTCAATAGCATTAGCCATGATTTCCATGAAGTTAGAGCGAGCATTTTTATTTTTACTCAAAGCAAGAAAGACAATTTCACCTTTCTTATTTAGAGAATCAACAATATCATTCTCTTCATTATTATCATCATCTTTAGATTAATGGGGTTCAAAGTAGGAGATACCTTTGACTCCTTAGCCATAAGGCAAAAGATGGTCGATGAAGATGAAACATTACTTGAGGCACCACTCAAGTACACATCTTGTTCCATAGGAAGTTGGGTTTCCTCTACAATGTTAGTGACCAACGGAATAGAGGAAACACACGCATTTGTAGTATGGCAACAAGATAAAGCAAGCATATCATCATGAGATTTAGACAAACAATTTTACATGATATGCAAGGACTATCAACACAAGCATGTAAAGCATGAATGGTGCTAGATGTGTTTAAGTCCAAAGGTAGATCATTGCAACAATGTTGAGGCAAAGAATCATCAATAGTAAGTTTACTATCATTGTTGCAAAGTCTAGCACTACTCACCATCTCATTAGGTTGTGGCTTACCACATGTTGGTGAAGTAGAGGAAGTTGAGAACTCATCACGCCCGGAAGTGGAGGGAGAACAATCATCCTCAATAATATTGGACACATCATATTTGTCTTGAAGCTTTGTCCATAAATCATGAGCATTCCGAAAAGGCATGATTGACTCAAGAACTACATTGCTCAAAACACCAACAATAGCATGAGATACTAGAGAATTGAGATAAGAGTTTTCCTCATCCTCTAAAGATAACTTTTGGAGATCCTTTGGAGGAGGAAAATCCATATCTACAATTCTCTCCATTTTTGGGCCATACACCCGAAAAAGATTAAGCATGCGAATTTTCCAAACATCATAATTTGTGCCATCGAATATGAAAGTGGGATCATTTGCTAAGTCTCTAAACGACATCTTTACTCTCAAGGCGGTGAAGCCTAATAAAAGAGAGCCTGGCTCTGATACCAATTGAAAGAACGAGGATGTCGCCTAGAGGGGGGGTGAATAGGCGTTTTAAAATAATTACGGTTTAGGCTTGAATAAATGCGGAATAAAACTAGCGTTTAATTTATCAAGCACAAAACCTAAACAAGCTAGGTTCACCTATGTGCACCAACAACTTATGCTAAGCAAGATAACAACTAAGTGATAGCAATAGATAACTTCAAGCTCGATGGCTATCACAAAGGTAAATGCATAAGTAAAGGTTTGGGTATAGAAGTAACCGCAAAGTGGACACGAGGAGATGTTTCCCGTAGTTCCTTCCCAATGGAAGTACGTCTACGTTGGAGGGGTGTGGAGCCACCTAGGCGCTCCAATAGCACGGATGTGCTCACCCTATTCTCCGTGAGCTTCACCCGTGAGGGATTGGCTCGTTCCACTATGAGGTCGACTTGAAGGCGTTGACCAAACCGATACACAAAGGTCGGGGAACTCCACAATGAGTTGGAGCCTCCCAACAATGCCTCGGACTTCCTCCGAGACTCACAAAGGCACCTAGGGTTACAAGCAACCCAAGATGCAACGAGAACCACAAAGAGTAATGAGCTTCTCAAACTTCACTCCACGAATCACCGTGGAGAACTCAAACCGATGCACCTAATGCAATGGCAAGAACACAAGAAGTGCTCAAAGCAATTCACTCTCAAATCCCACCAAAGCAACTAATGCTATGGAGGAAGATGAGAGGAAGAGCAAGGAAAACAACAAATGAATCCCAAGATCTAGATCCAATATGCTCCCCTCACTTAGAGGAGAGATTGATTGGTGGAGATGTAGATCTAGATCTCCTCTCTTGTTTCCCTCAAGAATGAGCAAGAATCATTGGAGGGATTGAGAGAAAGCAAGCTTTTGGAGGTCAACAATGGAGGCAAAACTTGCAAGAAGAGTTGGGGAACCATTGGGGAAGAAGACCCCTTTAAATAGGTCCTCCGCGAATCTGACCGTTATGTGCAGTTTTCGTGCCCAGCGGTACTACCGCCAGGAACTGGCGGTACTACCGCTGCTGGCCTCCGAGCGGTACTAGGCAGTACCAGCTCCCAGCTGCGGCGGTAGCGCGTTGCACTGCCGTTGCTGCCAGGGAGCGGTACTACCGCTGATTCCTTCCTGTAGTACCGCTGGCACACTTCGAAGTAAATCAAAGGTTCCGGCGGTAGTACGTGGGAGGTACCGGCTAAGTACCGTTGGGAGTCCAGTGGCGAAAACCGAGCTGACGGTACCTCCAGCGGTAGTTCCAGCGGTAGTACCGTTGCTGGAAGCAACGGTACTTCTGCGGTACTACCGTAGGAGACGAGGTACCTGCTTGCAAATGGCAGTACTGCTCAAGGAGGAGCGGTACTACCGTTGCAAGGCAGCGGTACTACCGCCAGGCTGATTTCAGCCAGGGTACCAGAACTGCAATAACAAAAGCATGGAAACTCCAAATAAGATGAGACCAACTCTGTTGGAAAGAGGACGACCATAGCTTCCATACAAAAAGTGGAAATATTACAAACCATAAATAGAGTAAGGATACCACACATGGGAGGTGTGGAACCTTCCTCAAGGATAAACCAGTAATATTTCCAGCATCGAAAACGCAACAAGTTTTCCATAGTAAAACCGTTTTCGAACAACTTGGTCTTGTCATGACGAACACGACAAGCACCAAAACCTCACAAAGATAAAAGCCAAATAAGAACCAAGAAAGATGATGCCAAGAATGCAATGGTTTGAGCTCTCTCCGAACGATACGATCAAGTTACTTATTCGAGAGCCCCTCTTGAAAGTGTGGCATCTATCCTATAATCCGGTCTCTCACTAACACCATGAGACCGGTAAAATAGAAACCCTATCAAGGTCATACCTTTGCCTTGCGCAATCCACTTGAGCTAGATGATGACGATCTTGATCACCTCAAGTTGGATCACCTTTCTTGATTGCGCTCCGCTTGGTGAAGTCTTGTGAAATGCTCCCCCATACACAATATGGGAGAGCCACTTTTAGGAACATCTTCACTTGGCCATTATCTTGATGACGACCACCGCTTGACTTCATCCGCCATGGGTTATATGGAACTTCCTTTTGATGCACGCCCATGGGAAGATACCTAACCCCGCATAGATACTCCACACACATATATATGGGATAGTTCACAAAGCTATATAGACGATTGCTTACCATACCAATAGATCACAAGATCCCACATGGTACAACATGTAGCTTTGTGTGTTGATCACTTGAATCCATCCTTTCCACTTAGCCTTGATCAACTTTGTATCTTTTCTTCTTTCTTGATCAACGATGATGTCTTGAAGATGAGCATGAATATCCATGGTATTCTATTCTTCAAGACACACTTGCAATATGCTCAACTCTACATATGACCATTCTTCATATAAACCTTTGAATAAGATCTTGGTCATCTTATAAGCTTCTAGAGTCCAACACATGAACTCCCATCTTTCCTATGGACAAGATCTATAAGAATATCTCAATGCAAACATTAGTCCATAAGGATTGTCGTTAATTACCAAAACCACGCATGGGGCAACACATGCACTTTCAAAGGGCCGCCGCCGTCGCCGTGGGCTGCTGCGGGTCGCCGCCTCCACTCCGGGCTGCACCTCTTCATTAACCTCTCCATCTTCTCCAACGACTTCTCCACCGTCTCCATGATTAAGGGGGAGTAGTCCACCCCCTGGACTTTGGGTTTGTGGTGGTAACTTGATCTAATCTCTTTATGTATGATCATTGTTGGAGTCCATATGATGTGCCTTGCATAAGTATGGATCTATCTATGTAATTCTTATGGTGGATATTGTGGTATGAGATGATTTGTTATACATTTACCGTTGTGTTGAAGCTTTTATGATTTGTCATACTTTGGAGATATTCTATGATACATGTGATGGTTTGATTTATGCATAATGCCTTGTTTATCCTTGTCATGAGGTGATTGACACCACCAAGTGTGGATAGATGAGAGAGATGTGGTCATGCACACGAAATATGAATCATTGCACTAGTGTTTAGAACATTGTCCATTATGAAGTATGATGTATGTAGGTACAGGATGGCCAATGTGACACGGCATATGTATTGAGTGACATGTGAAATACAGCCCAACATCCTTTATCTGGGGGTAAAAAGGAAGAGTATGATGTGGGAGTGAGAGCAACCACGCTAGCCTTACGAGGGTGACCTAGCAACACAAATGAGTACTTCTTTCAACTATGTATTTTAGGACATATAGCCGTTATAAAAGCTACCATTAAAACATGACAATTGTGTGTACTTTATCTATAACATGATAATCACCGTAGATGAGAGAGAGGATTAAGTGAACCCATGTCCATTGTTCCTATAAGAGAAAACCTTTGTCTTGTCCTCTTGCATTGAAGAGGAATGGGACACTTTTACATTCTTGTTTTGTTACATTCCCATCCATTAAATCAACCATCTTGTTCCTTAAACTTGTTTAGTGCATAATCAACTAAAACTTGTGACACTTTAGTTGTAGGGAATAGATAACTTTTCCTTCTTGCTCCTGCGGATCGATACCTTACTTCCACATTGAGAGGTGCTACAGTGATCCCCTGCTCTTGGGGGTTATCAGGGTGCCACGAATGCCTCCGTCGGCAGTGCTGCCGCTGGTGCCGCCGCCGGTGGCCTGAAGAAGGTGGTCGGGGCATGGACAAAGTCCACCGTGAGCAAGCGGATTCTCAACACGCTGAGGGGCAACGGGCTCTTGCCGGAGGACGAGAAGAAGGTCCGCATTCCCGGCGCCAAGGTAATTCCACGACCTCTCCCTGATGAAAGGGTTTGCTTCGTGGATTTTGTGAACATGAGGGTCCAGCGCTGGATGTATGCCCGTAGTGACTCGTCCGATCGCTGCTTGCAGGCTCGCAGTTCTTCAAATGTTGCAGGTCGTGAGTATGTTCCAAGGAAGTTCTTGACGAAGGCCTCTTGAAATTGGTCCCAGGAATCGAAAGAGCTGCGGGGCAGGTTTTTGAGCTAGGCACGTGCTGAACCCACGAGCATCAGCTGTACATACTGCATTACTGTTGTTGTGGTTCCCCGTTGACATGCGACTGATGTAAGATAGTCCTCGAGCCAGAGTGACGGATCTTGGGTACCATCGAATTTGGCTGTTTCAGATGTGAGACTGAAGCCTTTTGGCATCCTGGTCTCACGGATGCGGCGAATGAAACAAGAAGCTCCACATGGTTCGTAGTCGCCATCTGAATAGGAATGTTGGCTCGAGGAGCGGGTGAGTTTCTTAGAGCGACTACGATCGACTTGCCGCTGTGTGATGACGTTGCGTGCGTCCTCACCATCCTGCAGGTGTCGGGTTGGTCGTGGCTCGTGGTCGCATTGTACGTGATCCCTTCTTTCTCGGTCGCGCCGGTCCCGATCTTCTCGTTCTTGCTCTTCGCGGGTGCGAACCCGCCTTGGGCTTCTCTGTCGGACTTCGACTGGCTTGTTCTTTGCTGCGGGTGGAGCATCTGGGATCAGGGCCTCTCCCGCCATGTGAATTGACTTTATCCGCTGCCGGTGTAGAGCCGCACGAGGATCGTCATCCGGAGGTTGTGTTGCCCTCAGGTACGTGGCCACCGAGTACAAAGCTCCAGAGGTTGTCATGGGGATGGGGATTCCGTCCACGTCCTCCGACATGAATGATGACTCGAGGTTGCGGTCTTCTCGGCGTCTGTCATCAGATGGACGCGCAATATGTGGCGCTTGTAGCCTTGTGACACCGAGGTCTGTCCCGAGGACGAGAAGGAGTAGGCTGCCCTTCGCGCACTTGATGCATCAGCTTCCACTTTGCGCTTGTCCAGCGCGGCTCGATCTTTTAACACTTGCTGATTTTCCTTCCATATAAGGTACTGGTACGCCGCCAGATCTTCAAGAGTGGAGTCTGGAGGTGGGTACGTGCACTCTTGGACGTGCTTGATGGCTCTGATTTCCACCTCCCTGGTGATCACCATGGTTGTTTCCCCGTCCGGTAGTGTGACGGTCATTGGGTAGGTAGGTTCCTCGCGGCGAGCGCTAGGCTCAGGGGCGCCGTTTCCGGTAACCATGAAGACTTGGGCAGGGTAGACCTGCGATGTCGGGTATCCGTTGCTGCTGCTGCTGCTCTCGCCACCAGAGCTGTCGTTGGAGCTGTAGATGGGGCGACGTGATAAACGCCGCAGTCGGTGCAGAACTCGTCTGGCTGGGCCAGAGCTGGCGCGACAGCCGATGATGACGCTGATACGTCTCCAACGTATCTATAATTTCTGATGTTCCATGCTTATATTATACCATTTGCTACATGTTTTATATACACTTCATATCACTTTTATGCATTTTCTGGGACTAACCTATTAACAAGATGCCGAAGTGCCAGTTCCCTGTTTTCTGCTGTTTTTGGTTTCAGAAAAGTACTTCTGCGAATATTCTCGGAATTGCACGAAACAAAAGCCAAACCTCCTATTTTTCCGAGGGACACACGGAGCCAGAAGGGCAAGCCAGGGGAGGCCCACGGCCTCCAAACCACCTCTAGGCGCGGTGAGCCCCCTTGCCGCGCCGCCCTATGGTGTGGGGCCCACGCAGCGCCTCTGACCATCGTACTTCGGCCTATATATTGCCCCGACGCGAAAACCCTAAAGATACCTATCATATTTCCAGAAGAGTTCCGCAGCGCCGCCACCATCGACGTCAAGTTTCGGGGGACAGAAGTCTCTGTTCCGGCACGCTGCCGGGACGGGGAATTGCCCCCGGAGTCATCTCCATCAACTCCACCGCCATCTTCATCGCCGCTGCTGACTCCCATGATGAGGAGGAGTAGTTCTCCCCCGAGGCTGAGGGCTCTACCGGTAGCTATGTGGTTCATCTCTCTCTCCCATGGTGTGATCTTTATGTGATCATGAGCTTTGTAATCTAGTTGAATATGTAGATGTTACTCTTTATCCATTATGCACTCTAGAGGTTACTTTAATATGAACTCCGGTACTCTCCACGGTGTAAAGGTGACAGTGTGTGCACCGTGTGTGATTCCTTTATGACGTTGTGGAGCTTGTTTACTCCGGCTTGAGGTGTGCTTTTGTAGCCCTACACAATGAATGGTGTTTGTTATCCAACAAGAGAGTGTTTAAGAGTAGCTTTTACTTATTCAGTTATGAGATCATTGTTGAGAGTGTCCACTAGTGAAAGTATGATCCCTAGGCCTTGTTTCTAAGCATTGAAACACCGTTTACAACAAGTTCTGCTACATGTTCGCTTGCTGCCATCTTTATTTCAGATTGCAGTTACTACTTATAATCATCCCTATCACTTGTATTTCACTATCTCTTCGCCGAACTAGTGCACCTATACATCTGACAAGTGTATTGGGTGTGTTGGGGACACAAGAGACTTCTTGTATCTTAATTGCAGGGTTGCTTGAGAGGGATATCTTTGACCTCTACCTCCCTGAGTTCGATAAACCTTGGGTAATTCACTTAAGGGAAACTTGCTGCTGTTCTACAAACCTCTGCTCTTGGAGGCCCAACACTGTCTACAAGAATAGAAGCACACGTAGACATCAAGCTATTTTCTGGCGCCGTTGCCGGGGAGGTAAGCGTTGGAAGGTATCTCCTTTAGATTCTGCAATTATTTCTTTTTGTTTCTTGTTTTTATTTTCACTAGTTAGGCTTAATGGAAAACAACAAAAAAATTAGAGATCTTTATGAACTTTATATTGAATTACGACATGATTCTTTTGAAGAGAAAATTAAAAAACCTATGGAGGCTTGTTTGCATGATGGTAGCAATGGTATTACTATAAATTATTTGAACACCATTATTGCTAATGCTATGCAAAGCTCTAAGCTTGGGGAAGCTGGTTTTGATGAATATGATATTTTTAGTCCCCCAAGTTTTGAGGAGAAAATTTGCTTTGATAATACTTTGCCTCCAATATGATGATTATAATGATAGTGGTATTTTGGTGCCACCTACTATGGAGGATAAATTTTATTATGATTGTACTATGCCTGCCATTTATGATGAATACAATGATGGTTGTGATAGTTTTACTCTCACTATTACTAATAAAATTGATTATGCTTATGTGGAGAGTAATGATACTTTTGTGCATATGAATCATGGTAAGAATGTTTCATGTGATGGTTATATTGTGGATTTTATCAACGATGCTACTGAAAGTTTTTATGAGAGAGGGAGACATGGATTCATATATCTCAATAATATCAAGTCTCCTCTCTTTTTGTTGAAATTTTTGAAGTTGCACTTGTTTTGTCTTTCTATGCTAGTAGCTTCATGTTTCAATAATTTGTTTTCTTACAAGATTCCTTTGCATAGGAAGTGGGTTAGACTTAAATGTGTTTGGTATTTGCTTTTTGATGCTCTCCTATATTCAACTCTTATACATATGAGAGCATTATCAAAATCACTATGCCTAGCTAAAAGGTTTTAAAGAAAAGCGCTTATGGGAGACAACCCATTGTTTTTATTTTCTGTTATTTTTGCTTTTCTTTTTGTTTTGAGTCAAGGTGCTGTTTACTTCTGTAGCAACTCCTTTGTATCTTTATTTTATCGCAATGTTGTGCCAAGTAAAGTTCTATATTGAAAGTTGATGCAAGATTTGGATTTCTACGCAGTGACAGATTTTTAGCTGTCACGGATTTAAGCTTATATCCCTGTAGAAAATTCAAAACATTCTGAAAAAAATCACGCATATTCCTGAGATATGTACGCAACTTTCATTGTTCTGGGCCAGTTCCATCTGAGCAACCTAAGTGCCTCGAAAAAATTCGTCTTTACAGACTGTTCTGTTTTTGACAGATTATGCCTTTTGTTTTGCATTCGCTCTTCTACGATGTTTGTGTGAATTTCTTTGCTCCACGAAGCATCAGTGGCTGTAGCTAATGTCCAGAAGCTTTGGGATTGATTGTATCATTACAGAATATGAGAATTTTTAATTATGCACTAACCCTCTAATAAGAACTGTCTTGAGTTTGGTGTGAAGGAAGTTTTCAAGGATCAAGCGAGAAGGGTGATATTATGTGATCAAGAAGAGTGAAAAGCCTAAGCTTGGGGATGCCCCCGTGGTTCATCCCAACTATATTCAGAGAGACTCAAGCGTCTAAGCTTGGGGATGCCCAAGGCATCCCCTTCTTCATCAACAAACTTATCAGGTCATCTCTAGTGAAACTATATTTTAATTCTTTCACATCTTATGCGCTTTACTTGGAGCGTCTGTTTGTTTTTATTTTTATTTTTGTTTGAATAAATTTGGATCCTAGCAATCCTTGTGTGGGAGAAAGACACGCTCCGCTTTTTCATGTGAATACTCATGTTCTTCACTTATATTTGTTGAGTATTCTTAACTAGCTACTGCAGTGCTTTTAGCTCCTGTTTTTCATGCATCTCTTCGAGCTGTTAGCACTTGTTTATAAATACTCTCTTCCTGCATTATATTATCATTTGGAGAGTTTATGTTTAATTAAATTTATTGGTGTTTGTTTGGAAGAAAGAAAATGCTACATGTAGTAGTTGGTATTGGAAAGACATATGCATTCTTGTAGATCATTGTCTTGTTTTGATTTGATGCTTTGCAATTGTTTTGAGCTCTCAAGTAGATCATGTTTAAGCTCTTGCATCATGTAGTTAAAGCCTAGTAGTGGAGAACTACCGTAGAGCTGGTTGAGACTTGAGACGCATATTTGTTCTCTCTAAGGTCTAGATATTTTCTGGTAAAATGTTTGAGCAACAAGGAAGACAGTGTAGAGTCTTATAATACTTGCAATATGTTTTTATGTGATTCTTGCTGTACCGGTTTATACTTGTGTTTGCTTCAAACAACCTTGCTAGCCTAAACTCTGTACTGAGAGGGAATGCTTCTCGTGCATCCAAAACTTGAGCCAAAACCATGCCATTTGTGTCCACCATACCTACCTACTATGTGGTATTTCCTGCCATTCCAAGTAAATATTTCATGTGCTACCTTTAAACTATTCAAAACTTTATTACTCCTTATTTGTGTCAATGTTTTATAGCTCATGAGGAAGTATGTGGTGTTTTATCTTTCAATCTTGTCATTTACTTCTGACAGACTTTCAACCAATGGACTAGTGGCATATACATCCGCTTATCCAATAATTTGCAAAAAGAGCTGGCAACGGGGTGCCCAGCCCCAATTAATTACAACTTTCATTAATAATTCTCTTCACATGTTTTGCCCTGATTTATCAGTAAGCAACTTAATTTTGCAATAGACACTCCTCCATGGTATGTGAATGTTGGAAGGCACCCGAGGATTCGGTTAGCCATGGCTTGTGTAAGCAAAAGGTTGGGAGGAGTGTCATCTATAAAGAAACTAAAATACATGTGTAAACAAAAGAGAAGAGGGATGATCTACCTTGCTGGTAGAGATAACGTCCTTCATGGGAGCCGCTCTTTGAAAGTCTGGTTGACAAGGGGGTTAGAGTGCCCACTACCATTCGTTGACAACAACAAACACCTCTCAAATACTTATTTTGTGCTCTCTATATGCTTTCAAAAACTTAAAAAGCTCTAGCACATGATTTAATCCCTGCTTCCCTCTGCGAAGGGCCTATCTTTTACTTTATGTTGAGTCAGTTTACCTACTCCTTTCTATCTTAGAAGCAAACACTTGTGTCAACTTTGTGTGCATTGATTCTTACATATTTACTTATTGCACTTGTTATATTGCTTTATGTTGACAACTATCCATGAGATATACATGTTACAAGTTGAAAGCAAATGCTGAAACTTAATCATCCTTTGTGTTGCTTCAATGCCTTTTACTTTGAATCTATTGCTTTATGAGTTACCTCTTATGCAAAACTTTTTGATACTTGTCTTGAAAGTACTATTCATGAAAAGTTTTTGCTTATATGATTCATTGTTTACTCTTTATCTATTTGTTAGCAAACTATAGATCATTGCTTTGAGTCACTTCATTCATGACATGAGCCTTGCAATATATTGATCAAGATTGTGTGAAAGCATGTCTCCTCAGAAATTATTTGTTGTTATCGTTTTACCTACTCGAGGACGAGTAGAACTAAGCTTGGGGATGCTTGATACGTCTCCAACGTATCTATAATTTCTGATGTTCCATGCTTATATTATACCATTTGCTACATGTTTTATATACACTTCATATCACTTTTATGCATTTTCTGGGACTAACCTATTAACAAGATGCCGAAGTGCCAGTTCCCTGTTTTCTGCTGTTTTTGGTTTCAGAAAAGTACTTCTGCGAATATTCTCGGAATTGCACGAAACAAAAGCCAAACCTCCTATTTTTCCGAGGGACACACGGAGCCAGAAGGGCAAGCCAGGGGGAGGCCCACGGCCTCCAAACCACCTCTAGGCGCGGTGAGCCCCCTTGCCGCGCCGCCCTATGGTGTGGGGCCCACGCAGCGCCTCTGACCATCGTACTTCGGCCTATATATTGCCCCGACGCGAAAACCCTAAAGATACCTATCATATTTCCAGAAGAGTTCCGCAGCGCCGCCACCATCGACGTCAAGTTTCGGGGGACAGAAGTCTCTGTTCCGGCACGCTGCCGGGACGGGGAATTGCCCCCGGAGTCATCTCCATCAACTCCACCGCCATCTTCATCGCCGCTGCTGACTCCCATGATGAGGAGGGAGTAGTTCTCCCCCGAGGCTGAGGGCTCTACCGGTAGCTATGTGGTTCATCTCTCTCTCCCATGGTGTGATCTTTATGTGATCATGAGCTTTGTAATCTAGTTGAATATGTAGATGTTACTCTTTATCCATTATGCACTCTAGAGGTTACTTTAATATGAACTCCGGTACTCTCCACGGTGTAAAGGTGACAGTGTGTGCACCGTGTGTGATTCCTTTATGACGTTGTGGAGCTTGTTTACTCCGGCTTGAGGTGTGCTTTTGTAGCCCTACACAATGAATGGTGTTTGTTATCCAACAAGAGAGTGTTTAAGAGTAGCTTTTACTTATTCAGTTATGAGATCATTGTTGAGAGTGTCCACTAGTGAAAGTATGATCCCTAGGCCTTGTTTCTAAGCATTGAAACACCGTTTACAACAAGTTATGCTACATGTTCGCTTGCTGCCATCTTTATTTCAGATTGCAGTTACTACTTATAATCATCCCTATCACTTGTATTTCACTATCTCTTCGCCGAACTAGTGCACCTATACATCTGACAAGTGTATTGGGTGTGTTGGGGACACAAGAGACTTCTTGTATCTTAATTGCAGGGTTGCTTGAGAGGGATATCTTTGACCTCTACCTCCCTGAGTTCGATAAACCTTGGGTAATTCACTTAAGGGAAACTTGCTGCTGTTCTACAAACCTCTGCTCTTGGAGGCCCAACACTGTCTACAAGAATAGAAGCACACGTAGACATCAGACGCGAGCGCCAAAGTCGATGGAGACGCAGTTGGTGGAGAGGCGAGTGTCGTGGCCGACGCAGTCGCGATCGTTGCGGCCGCTGGAGGCGCGAGTTTCGCGGTCGATGGAGACGCAGTCGGTGAAGATGCGAGGGTCGTGGCTGTGGTACTCGCGATCGTCGCGACCGCTGAAGGTGCGAATTTTCCAGTCGATGGAGACGAGTGCGATGAAAGTGTAGGCATCACGGTTGATGCAGATGCGACCTCAACGGTCGTTGAGGACGCGAGTCCCGCGGTCGGTGCAGATGCGTTGGGAAGTAACTTATGTGTGATGTTACTTAGACCATGTACTATGTGAGGGAAAAGCAATTCCATGCACCGTTTGATTCGATTCCATACATAGTAGTGAATCAAAAGCGAACCATGCATGTTGTCAAGAAAGCGAACCAATATATTGGTTCGGCTCATAACTCTGTAATATTATTTTTAAATACACGCAACACCACAAAGTAGCAGTCAATGTGCTTCGGCTTCAGGAGAGAGCAGCTAAAGTGATTCAGTTGGGCCCCACGAGCACTGCTCATAGCGATTCCATACATAGCAGCTGATACACGCCGAATCGTTCTTTTTTTGGAATCGCATCGACATAGTGGATGGTCTTATGTTTCTTTATGGACATGACTATCTAGCAGGTGCCTGCTAATTAGCAAATTCGTACGCACCCGTTTTGGCAACACGGGATGAACAATGACCACATTTGCATGCATGCACAAACAAACAAACAAGCTGATGTCATCCCGCATTAAATGCAAAATTTGAAAGTTTAAAAAGTTTTGTAGCCCAAACCGTTTATCCGATTTAGAATTCGTTTTCACCGCGGAGCTAGTCGCGACGAGATCTTCGAAACTAGATCCCATGTTAATATATTCCGACAACTTTTTTTGGGACCAAAAGTTACCCACCCCGTAACATATAAGTTACCCAGACTTGAATACGTAAATTACTCACCATATTAACGATTAGTTTTCGGGTTGAAATAAAACCTTTTTTTGTTGTTCTTTTAGGTTTTTACGAGTTTTGAAGTTACCACACCTAGTTTTCATAAGTGAATATCATTTTGAGATGGTAAAGTTATCGTGCATAAGTATTAGGATGATAACTGTCGATTTCATAGTGACAACTACACCATTAAAAAGATGGGATTGTGTTTGTAACTATTATTTAGAGGACATGGTAACTACATTGATTTCGTGGTGGATAACTATATCATGAACACATGGATAACTTCATAAGTACTGAGTGGGTAACTCCAATTGCGTGGGTAACTATTATCGAGAGAGTATGATAACTACAATGATTTCGTGCTGGATAACTTTATCATTACTAGGTGGGTAATTATTACCGATATATTAGGGGTAACAACATCGATTTCGTGGTGAATAACTATATCATGAACACATGGTTAACTCCAGCAGTGCTGGGTGGGTAACTTTATCAGTGATATGTTGGTAACTCCATCAGTATTTGGTGGGTAACTTTATCAATACTGGGTGGGTAACTCCATCAGTACTAGGTTGGTAACTTTATCAGTACATGGTGGGTAACTTCATTAGTATTTGGTGGGTAACTCCATCAGTATTGTGTGGGTAGATATTACTGATAGATTAGGGTAACTATATCGATTTCGTGGTGGATAACTATATCAAGAACACATGAGTAACTCCATAAGTAGATGGTGGGTAACTTCATCAGTACTTATTGGGTAACTTTATTAGTACTTTGTTGGTAACTTTATCAGTACAGGGTGGGTAACTTCATCACTACTGGGTGGATAACTCTATCAGTACTGGGTGGGTAACTATATAAGTATTAGTTCGGTAACTTTGTCAGTACTGGGTGGGTAACTCAAACAATATTGGGTGGGTAACTTTATAAGTATTGGATTGGTAATTTTATAAGTAAATGGTGGGTAACTCTATCAGTAATAGGTTGGTAAATTTCTCAGTATTGGTGGGTGTGCTCCGGTTGGTTCAGCTCTGGGGAGGGGCTTCTACAACATTGGGACGCACGGGGCCGTCATAGCATACGTGGAGGAAGCCGAGCTAGGGCCACATACACGATGATCCAGTTCATCAAGTGTATCCCCACCTTCCACGGCAGCTGCGGAGTCCAGTGCACTCCCGCCGTCACGCGGTACCACCTCAACCAGGGCCAGGCCCCGACGCCGTCCATCTCATCAAGATCTCGATTATATGCGACCAGAAAGAGCTAGGTAGCGACCGATGGGCCTAATCCGTCGACGAGGCAGCAATCATAAAAAAGAGAGCAATAGGAACACCATTCCTTTGATATATCACAACTTTTGTACACATATTTTGCACGAACAAAATGACAGCTTTTCCCCCACCTACATACCTAGCTAGATTTTGTTCATGCATTAACGAAAATGTGCAAGAGCTCTATTTGCCTCTACCATTCTATGAGTCGCTTCCTTTTTGCATATGGCACCCCCACTCCCTTTTGCAGCATCTACTAATTCGGAACTTAATTTGAAAGCCAAATTTCGACCCGGACGCTTTTGGGATGCTTCTAATAACCAACGAATGGCAAGTGCTCTTCCTTGTTTAGATCCTATTTCAATCGGAACTTTCCGCATCGATCCTTTTTATTATGTCTTGTTTTTACTCCTATATTGGGAGTCACTATTTCTGCTATGTAAGCCCACTTAGCTCAGAGGTTAGAGCATCACATTTGTAATGCGAGGGTCATCGGTTCAAATCCGATAGTCACCTTTTTTCTTTATCGAGATTCTACGAACAAGAATCTCTTTTTTTACGAATTAAATGGAGAAAAAGACGTCTGTAAAAGAATTAATCTGCTTTCAAGAGAAATAAACGATTCAAGGATCAAATAATAATACTAGTCTATTATGGTTCGAGAGGAGGTAGTGGAAATGTGTTGAATCAAGAGTAGATAGTAAGCGTCTTTATTATGGTCGTTCCATTCTGTCACCGCTTAGGAAAGGGCAAGCGGACACCGTCGGTATTGCCTTGCGAAGAGCTTTACTTGGAGAAATAGAAGGAAGATGTATCACACACGCAAAATTTGGGAGAGTGCCGCACGAATATTCTACATAATGCCGGAGGGCGAAGACGCGGCCGGAGGGGGGCCGGCGGCTGCCTCGCGGCGAGCACGCGCGATGGCGCAGGAACGACGACGGTGACGCAGTAAGGACGGGAAGGGCGGTGCGGCATCGGCGCACCTCCGCGCCCGCTACGGCTCGCGGGCGTCGGTGCGGCCCTCGCGGAGGACGTCGGCACCGGTGACGGACCTTGAACGAATTCTTTGGGGACGAAGTTGCAAAAGACATTTAAATTTTTCTTTAGGACACCAAATCATATCAAGAGCAACGAGCTATAATTTATAACATTTTCAGAAACATATATATAATCAGATATAATTAGATCGATTTTGTCCACAAAATACTTAGCAAAATTATTTTAAAAACAATATGTAAACAAAAATTTCCATGACCTAGTTTGAACTTTTCCCCAATTTAGATGCAAAATTTAGAATCAATCAGGCAAGAAAAGCCAAATTGGAGCACTAAATTACTTCAACGAGCAGGAGAGAAGCTTGCAGCGCGTTGGACCCTTGTAGGAATCAGCAGTGGATCAGAGATGCTTGCAGCTAGCTACCCCTGACACTCACGCTAGCTGCTTTACTCCGACTGCTACCTGCGGCGGCTCAGTGCTCACCGCACACGGCGCCGGCAACCAGGGGCGGCGCCACTACCGGGGCGAGGAGGGGCGGTCGCCCCGGCTCCCCTGGGGCGGAGCAGGGATCCCCAGTTCATCCCTCTCTAGCGGCGGCAGCGCCATGGACGCTCTGGTTTAGCGAACAGAGGAGGAGACGAAGTGGCAAACAGGTACGTGGGCTGTTTGTTGGGCCGAACCGAGCGAACAGGTATCCATCCGATCCATCGCACCCTGCCCAGTCGTTCTCCATCGCGACCTAGATCGATCCCAAAAAATCCTCCATCCATCGCGACGCTGCCCAGGCCGCCGCCGACCTGCCGCCCGCCCTGGCCGCAGCGGCGCCGCTGACCCGTCGCCCGCCCCTGGCTGCCCTTGGCCGACGCTGATCCGCCGTGCCCGTGCTCCCCGGCTCCCCCCTTGGCCGACGCTGACCCTCCGGCCTCCTCAACCTGAGCGCCGCGCGTTGCCGATTCAGCCGATGGACTTGGACGATGAGGACGCCTGGATTGCCGTAGTGGAGCAGGAGGAGGCAAGAAGATAATGCTACGTTTTCATGCCTTGAGGAATCGTCGAGGTCATCTACCTCGGAAGTTCCATCTTGCTAGCACAACTACAACTTGATGGTAAGAAATCATATGATGGTTGCCAATTGTCCAACTGTGCTAATACTACTTGACTCACAAATTGTCATTTGTTGTAGGTGTCTCTTACATATTGGGATATCATATGGTGGCTGCCAATTGTTCAACTCAAGTGACATGAGTCCATGTTAGTATGTTACTAGTTTTTAAGTTGTTTTTAGGTTACTTTTATGTCATTGTTAGTTGTTATTGATGACCAATTCTGGCTCAGAATAAATCATCCTTCCATACAATTGGGTATTACATGTGTTGTTAAAAAAAAATCGCCGGTGGCACAATTTTTACTGTTCGCCCCCCCTCATCTCAATTCCTGGCTCCGCCACTGCCGGCAACCAGTTTGAGTTGAGTTGTGAGCGCGGATGAGATGAAGCCAGCGACCACCTGTTGCCGCCCACCGGCCGTCCCGTCGTGGCGCCGTTCAACCAGTCGAGGAGACATTGATTTGCCATTGCGGAACGATGAGAACACATAGTGGAGAAGAAGCTCGTCTCTGTTCTTTGGCTTAATCGATACGGACTAAATGGGCCACATGCGGTCCTCGTGAAGGTCCGTCGTTGGCTGGCGAGGTCCTCGCGGAGGGCGTCGTCGCGGAGCTCGCAGGGAGGCCGACGCGGACGCGGAGGACGTAGGCGTGGGGAGGCCGACGACGGAGGACGTCGGCGCGGGCCTCACAGGGAGGCCGGCGGCGCGGACTCGGAGGACATCGGCGCAGGTAGGCCGACGGCGCGGACGCGGAGGACCTCGGCGTGGGAGGCCGACGGCGACGTGGGAGGCCGACGGCGACGAGGGCGGCGGCGTGCTCCTGGGCGTCGCCCTGCACGAGAAGAAAAAGGAAAGAGAGAATGTGGATCGGGACTCGGGGAGAGGAGCTGGAAAGAGAATGACTGGCTCGGGACCGCACCGTGCGACGCGCGAGATCCGCCGTTTGTCCCCGATCCGATGGTGTGCGTGCGTGCATCGCGTTTCGCCCGTTAGCAGGCGCCTTACAATTAGATTTTCCGTTCTTTATTTATCTCTCCACATTAATTAGGTGTCACATCATTTTTTTGCTTAGGTGTCATGCATGTTACTACTTATGTTACTCTCACTATGTGTAGTCTTATCCTCCTCATAGTTCTTTGCAGCGCATTGCCGATATATTAATTAAAATGGTTAACAAATAATTAATGCAGTGGAAATTTTCTACAAATGTGACCAACACACTGCCTACTTAGAATGGAGGGGAACGTTTCGTATGGTTAGTCGTGGACTTATACACTTTAGCCCCTCAAAACTTGGAAAAAGTATTTTTTTTGCTTCCGAGCACCAGTGATTCTGGTGTTTTAAAAAATTTAAAAAATATTTATATGTTTCAAAAAAATCTGAAAAAAATCTCGGATGTAGCCAATATTATATTTTTTGCTTCATCTAATAATTAACTTCTCATGCACGACCTTCTTGTCGTGCTCCTCTTGCTCATACATCCGGTAAAGCTTCTTGATCAGATTCTCTAGAGGTGCGGTAATGTACTAACGTCAGAACAAAGAGGATATCGCAAACCTTGACTCCGAGGTCATAGACGCAGGACATGACAGAAAGCCCATCACCGTCAGGCAACCTCCTGATAACAGCGACCGCCCTGAGCGGCACCCCTTCATTGACGACGCCGGCGTTGGGACCGTGCCAGCTGCTGGGGATGTGGAAGGACAGGGCACCCGGCCCTGCCTGCTCCAGACGAGGGCGTCCGTCCGCGCCGGTGACCAGGCGAGCGACGCGCAAAGCGTACCTGTATTCTGGTCGCTCCGGAGGGAAGCGGGAGTACCTCTTCGCCTGCCACCAGACCTGCGCCTTCTTGGCGGACGCCTTCAGCTTGAAGAGAAAGAAGGGGCGCTTGGGGTCTTGCCTCGGATCGCTCCTCTGCTCGGTGATGTGGTAATGGGGTTTCGGGGGGCGCTCCCACTCTTCCAGCTCAGGGTCAGGCTTTTTGTGTCGAAGGAGGCGAGTAGCTGCTCGAGTAGGCTAGCGTAAATCTGCTCCTCCTCGGCCGGGAGGGTTGCGAGAGAGAGAGAGCGTCAGCCATGTCGATGAACGGAATCGATCTCCTGCTATCAATTTTCCTGTATAATATATGGAAAAGCCTATTAATCATCCGGGTGATCTCTCGCACGCGTCCTCCGCCTGCTATGCACGCCACGTGTCCCAAGCGAGCGAGACACCGGTGCATGGGCCCTACCCTTATCCTCTCACCCCGGTGCTTTCTCCTCCACTCGTTCCCCACTCGCTCGACGCCGTTACCAGGCTGGAGGCGCCGCCGCCATGATTCCGTCTGCACCAGCCACGACACCACTTCACGCCTCCATGACCGGCGCTGCTGCTACGGCGGCTGCAGCCTCACTCGCCTCCGCCGCCGTCGGCCGTCCGATGGTCCTCACTCGCTTCCGCCGCCGTCGGCTGTCCGCCGCTCCCCACTCACCCGACCTCGGCGCCGCTCTTCTCTCGCTCGACGCCGGCGCCGCTCCTCTCTCGCCCGACGGCCTCATTGTGCGACTGCTCTCCTCGGCCGCTTCCTCCGCTTGACGCCGGCAGCGCCCCGTGGGCTTCCCGTCGACACCGTTCGCGGACGGCCTGGACCCACCGCGGCCTCGACCGGCCATGGCGCCCGCCCGTTTCGCCCAGCTCCCCAAGGTCGAGCGCTGCCCGCCATGGCCGGTGATGCTTCCCACGGCGCACGGCGATGCTCCCAACGGCGCGCGGTGGTGCTGCCATAGGTGGCCGGCGTTGCTCCCGACGGCGTGAGGCGTTGCTACCCGACGGTGTCCGGCGATGCTTCCCATGGCGCACGACGATGCTCCCGAAGGCGCGCGGTGGTGCTGCCATCGGTGGCCGGCATTGCTCCCGACGGCGTGCGGAGTTGCTATCCGACGGTGTCCGGTGATGCTTCCCACGGCGCACGGCGATTCTCCCGACGGCGCGCGGTGGTGCTGCCATAGGTGGTCGTCGTTGCTCCCGACGGCGTGTGGCGTTGCTACCCGACGGTGTCCGGTGATGCTTTCGACGGCGCACGGCGATGCTCCGACGGCGCGCGGTGGTGCTGCCATAGGTGGCCGGCGTTGCTCCCGACGGCGTGAGGCGTTGCTACCCGACGGCGCACGGGAGCAGCGACGGCTCCGCCGCGCCACGGCAAAGCTACGGACGGCGCACAGTGTTGCTGCAAGGGGACAACGAGGACGGCCAGCGAAACGGAGTCTTCTCGGTGTCTTCTCCGGCGACGGTCGCGGAATATGGCGGAGCGGCGAGGACGGAATCGGCGGAGCGACACGAACGGAATCGGTTCTGCCCGCGGCCATGGGTGCTGCTAGCGCGGCGGCGGAGCTCATCGATTCGGGACCTTCCCAACGTCGGGTCCAGGATTGGAGCTGGAGGAGGAGTCAACTATGGGCGGGAGAGCAGATGGTGAGGATGGCCTGCGGGCGGGGAGCAGATGGAGCGCGTGAGGTGCGCCATGGCCGGCGGCGGCCGTCGATGCGGTGCTGCGAGCCTGTCGCTGCTTCTATTTTTCTCGGTGCGGGTCGCTCGGGAGGCAGACGCGGTTCCAATCGGGGACGGTTCCCTCCGTGCAGATCGAAATTGGAACCGTAATAACAGAAAACAAAAACTGTTCGCCTAGTCGGTTGGGAAGGCTTTGAACCTTCGACCGATCGTCTCGGTACTACTACAAGTCTACAAACTCGAGAGTAGATTATTGGAGGGAGCCAGCTTTGTGACATAGGCCGGAGACCGTTTTCCATCCGACTCCGACCCAAAGTATGTACTGATACGTTCTTTTTTGGGGTCCGTTTGGGAAACTCACTCGGATAACATAAACCCTTATTCGGCTCAAAACAAGAATCGACTCCAACTACGTCTTCGGCAATGGTGATTCGTTCTCTCGTCTCCCAACGACGTCGACAAAGTGGTACGGTTATTTGTCCCTGGAATATCAGTGTGGTGCTCTTGCCGATGTTGCTTGATTAATTTAATGGCTTGGTGCGTGCACAAAGCCTTGGCATTGCGGCTCAAAATTAAAAAGGGAGAACCTTCGGTGGTATTCACAGGTATGCGGTTTGGTGTTTTCGGCGTTGTTCTACGGCTTTCAGAAAAGTACAAGATTGTGTCATGGATGAAGAAAGAGCTTGAAGATCTCATAGATTTGCTCATCTTTTTTAGTTTTGTTTTTGTAATCGATGTAATCGTGTACTCTTTGTCGGTTTAATATATGTGGAAAAATTCAAAAAAAAAAGAATCGACTGCAATTATCCTTTTTTATTTATTTACGATTGGCTCCAGACACGTGGGGGGGGGTGTTTGATTAGCCGTGAGCCATTGGGTCAGGCTCTGGTATGTAAAGACCGTCCATCAGGGCCGTCTCCAGCAATTCGGGGCCCCCGTGCGAAATTCAAATGGGGCCCTAAATTTTACAAAATAAATACATCCATTTAACTGATATAATTAAAGCATATTTTCACTTAGTTCTAACTTCATTATATATTACTTTGTAAAATATTAAAACATATCAAATTAATTTTCTCCAAGACAGAATGAAAAGAATCCATTGATGAATTGATTTGGACTGGCGTTCTAGATTTCTAATATATCCATTGATGAATTTTCTTCAAGACAGTGTACCTACTTCATGTATCCTAATGGAAAATGTTCAGACTAACCTATCCCTGCGCGTTCTAGACAAATGGTTGAACCTGAACGCCCATCCAAACCAACGGCAAAAACCGTATTTTCGGAGGCCGTCACTTCTTTCCCTAAGCGGAGCTCTCCGACCTTGCTCTCCTTTCTCTCTCTTCGTCCCTCTTCTGAGAGTCGTCTTCAGCTTTCCGGCTCCTCTCCTCTCCCTCTCTGGTGGCTCTGCCGGCCGGAGTAGAGGGGGAGAGGGTGCCCGGCCCCCTTGTCCATAGTAGATGTAGGTTTCCTGCTTTTGCCTTTATGGCTGTTGGGCTTTATGCCGTTTCGAGCTGCAGATCCGCCGGCGCGCGGTGGTGTTTTGCAGCCAGGCCTCGCTTTCCTCAGCTCCCTCCGGTGGGGTTGCTGCTGGCCGGCGGTTCCTGGTAAGGCTTGTTTCAATAAGCGCGAGGGTGCTCAGGTCTGCTTTCACCTTGCTCGTTCTTGTCGCCGTGGTCGCGACGGGGAGCACGGGAAGGGCGGATCTGGTGCCCGTCTAGGCATCCTCTTCTTCAGGTGTGTTGCTGGGCTTCTGCTCCTTCTGGCCTGCCGTGGTGGTGAGGAGAAGGATTGGCCAAGCGTGGTAGCCAGTGGATCTGGAGGAGGTCGGGGTGTGGCGCGGCAGGGCGTGGTCTTCTTCGTCAGATCGAACCATCAAGGTGGTGGCCATGAGATGGGGAAGCTTGTTTCCTGCGGCGTCGGAGATGCTGCTGGAGCTTCAGCTCGTGGAGATCCCAAGCGACGGCGAGCTTGCGCCGCTGCTATCCTTGGCCGAGGGGGCCTCTCCACGCATCGGAGGCTCTGTCTTCGAGGATTTCCTTCCTCCAAGTTTGGAGGATCTTCAGACTCGGCACGGCGCTCTTCCTCGACTCACCACCAAGTGGTTCCGTCCCCGGCGGTGGGTATGGCGGCCGTGCATCAGTGGAGCCGGTGGAGAAGGACCGGATCGCTTTTCCAAAATGTGTGTGAGGTCCTTTCTGTAAAATGCAGGGACTGTGTTGTAATTTCTGTTTATTTCGATGTCCCCTTTGTGAATGTAACCCACCGAGATAAATGAAGCTTCGGGGTCGTCTGGACCCTTCTTTGTTCAAAAAAAAAAAACCAACGGCAAACAAAGGCGTATAAACCGAAAAGATCACAGAAGTACAGAAGAAGACGACGGAGCAAGAAACGCACTGTGAATTCGAGACCGCGACGGCCTTCGATATATTCTAGGCTCGCCTGCCGCCGCCCTGTCCCCGTCCCTGTAGCTGTACGCTTGGCCTAGGCCGCCCTCCGCCATGGACGAACGACCACCGCGGACTGGGAGGCCCCCGCCTGCCAGATCTCGCCTGCGACCGCCATCGATCGATCAATTCATGGACAGGAGTAGATCGTCGATCGATCTCGCCTCTGGTTTTGGACTAGCGTCAAACTCACGAAAGGTTGGACTTGGGGAGATCAGGCCCGCTGTGCGGGAGGTAGACCTGGTTTGACTTTGGGCCGGTGATTTGCAATCTGATTAGCATGGGCTTGAGAGTTGGGGGCCCTAGATTTTCGGGGGCCCTGTTCCGTCGCACAGCTCGCACGTGCTTGTCGACGGGCCTGCCGTCCATTTGGCTGCCTGGCCCGCTCTACGTTGTTGTCTCGCACGGAACTTAAATCACCTCTCATCTAGTCTCGCTAGGAACGGCTGATTCAGCTGTTTCCCCAGAGCCAACATTTTCACATGCATTTTCAGTCGAGGGTAGGGGAATGCAAAGTCGAGCTCGTGCGAGCATGGAGATATCGCAAGCTCGCGGGAGCAGGCGAAATTGTGACGGGATTTTTTCGTCACCGCCCACCATTTTCACCTCCGGCTCACCGTCTAAACTCACGCCACCGTTTCCTCCCTTTTGATCTCTTCACCATTTTGCAGCACATAAACGGCGGTGAGGTCTCCTCCTCCGGACGGCGGTGGTCGTCAGCGGCAACTGTTGTTCCTCCTCCTCTTCTTCGAGATGTTCTCATCCTTATATCATTGTTTCTCCCATTCATGACAGCGTGCAGTGAATAATATTCATGTTTACCTTTCGATGCGGTAGTTCATTGATGTTCTACTGCTTGTCTGTGTGTTCATTATGTGAATCATTACACTGTGATCTGTGACAAGAGAGTTTCTTATACACAGTGTATTACTCATCCTTCTATCACGTTTCCAGTGTACATGAAAGCATTAACTGAAGATGCATTATGTTCATTCATGTTCTTGATTATTATACACGGTGTATTACTCAATCTGTGAATCATTACTCAGCTTGTATCAACAATGTGATCTGCTTGATTGTTCTATCCCCTTGTGATGCATGCTTACAATCCTAACCTATGTAGGACACGCCCACCTCCCCAGATCTTTCGGCTACATCAGTGCTCTATGTGAAGCCGCTTCGATACGCACTAGCGCCTAATAAGTTCCTTCAACAGAGAGCGGCTAGAGGCCTCCTAATGTTGTAGCCTTCTTTTTTATCCACCATTGTCCTTACAAGGATGGCTGAGCTCGTCAATGGTGGGCTCGATATTGAGAGGGGATTTAGGGACAAGAGGTTCGAAGAGATTTGGAACCGTATTCTTCTTCTTTTCTGTGGCACCAAGGTCACCATTACTCAGATGTACAATCACCTCAGAAAGTGGAGATATAAGTGGAACATGCTCCGCGTATTGGCACAAGTTGAACGGGTGGAATGGCACGAGGAGAGTATTTGCTTCATGATGGACGACGATATGTTCATAAAACATGTCAGGGTAAGCTTTTGTAATTCCACTAGGTCAATTAGTTCACTACTTCATGTGTCCAGGGACTAACTATGCTATGGTTCCAGCTTCACCCCAATTATGAAGCTTTCCTCAAAAATCCAATTCAGAACTATGATCAGTTGAAAATCATCTTCGCAAGATTTGTCTCAAGAATCCTATCGGGTTGACTCGTTGCAGCTCGCTCTAAGCCACCTCATGACAATGAAGCGGAATGTGTCGCCTATCTTGCGATGACCCCTCACCAGAAGAAGCAGTGGTTCACTACCTTCCTTCGCAAGCACTATCTGTGATGAAGTGATGATGGTGTTGCTGCTGAAGTGTTTACTTTGCTGCACTTGGTCCCCTCAATTATGTAATACTAAGTAAAACTCATGCGAGATATATTTTCGAGGCGATATATATTAAACCTCTCATAATATAAAATTTTGGTGCATCACCAACAGTTGTTGTGCTGAATTCGTGGTGCACCAGTATTGTGTGATCTGTATAAGCATGATATGCAAATATTCATCGAAACATGTTCAAATGACAGCTAGTTTTGAAGATCTTATCGTTAGCGTTAGGAATGCAACGGTAAAAAAGGATTCTTATTTGGACGATTGGTTAGAAAATAAGTACCATTTGAAACTTGGAATGGCATTGTATGGTGATGACATCCCCTATTTTTTCCCTATGTGTGTATGTGCTAGTTTCTGGTGCGACAGCGCTAGAGAAAGTGCACACACGTTTTCAGTGATTTTGGTTTATCTATATCATATCTATGCCTATATTTGTACCCATATCCATAATCAATCTATATCTATGTCTATATCCACCTATATCTATAACAATATCAATATCTATCCATAACATTAAAGCATGAAGACTTCTTGTTCGATTGTTGCAATTTTATGTTTCATCCTCCAGTTTACGGAAATTAACCTACATTCTATGGTCCAAAAATTTCCGAGCAAGGTTTCTTGTAGTATGTGTACTTTTGCAGTTTATCCCCTCAGAAATTTGCAAATAAACCTGCGGTGCCATTCATGCTGGACTGCATACGGTATTTGCCTGCTGCTCATCCACGCTGGGCTGCATATGTCGTGCGCCCGCTGGTCTGTGTCATGGTGAGCGTGTTGTGTGGCAGAATATGTTTTAGGTCATGTGATTGTCTAGAGTCTGGAGAATAAACAACGCCACTTATCCTCCTGATAGTTCTTTGCAGCGCATTGCAGATATATTAATTATATTGGTTAATAATAACTCACAACAATTAATACAGTGGAAAGAAAGGTACAAATGTGACCAACACGCTGTCAGACAGGAAAAAAAGGTGCTACTTGGATGGTGGGGAACATCTCTTGTGGTCCGTCGTAGACTTAGGGCCTCCTTAGATTGAAGGATTTTCATAAGAAATTGGAGGATTCTAATTCATAGGATTTATTACTAAGTAATCCCTTTGGATCCAAGGAATGGCACCTCCAAAATTCATATGGATTGCTTTCCTACAGCTCAATCCCATAGGAATTTTAACATCCATTCTAACCTCTTTTTTACACTTATTCACATAGGATCGAGCACTTTTCCTGTGTTTTTCGTGTGTTTCATCCAAATGACCATTCCTACAATTTTCCTCTGTTTTGTAATCATCTTTTTTATACCTGCAATCCTACACTAGTAGAGAACGACACATCCGAAACGGGCCAAAACCCTCATCGGAAACGGAGAAGTGGTCCGTGTCCCCGCCCCCGTAGCTGATGTGAAGGTCCTCATCGAAACGGAGGCAAAAAAACCGTCACCGATGTGGACACTTTTTTGCAACGGTTCTGCACATATCTCCGTTTCCTATGGTCGAGCTCATCAGTAACGGAGTTTGTAAATTTACTCGTTTGCATTGAGGTTTTTTCAGAAGCATACAACACGAATGCAGATGCTACTAGGCATTTAAAATCGCACAGCACAAGCACAAGCACAAGCACAAGCACAAGCACAAGAATAACAGATCAGATTCATAAGGTAGCTCTACATTACAGTGATACATCTCTACATTAGAGTGATACATCTCTATAACCTGCTAGCTATTGATAAATGTTTTTGGTAGCAGTGACAACATGCTTTATAATCTCCTACCACTCTTCTTCCTGCCAGAGTTTCCAAAGCTGGATAAATATCATTGATACTCCACAGAAGAGCATCAGCCTTGGCAAGCACATCTTTAGTAAGGACAGATGTAGCAAACTGTGATATATCTTCAACTCTCCTTGCTATAAACAAATGATTTTTGTAGCACTGACAGCATGCTTTATAACCTCTTGTGACTCTTCTTCCAGCCATAGTGGCCAAAGCTGGATAATCATTGATACTCCACAGAAGAGCATCAGCCTTGGCAAGCACATCTTTAGTACGGACACATCTTCTGTGCATCTGATGAGGATATAGATGCATGGTCAGTACAAATCCACATATTGGAGACATGTAGGTGTATAATATTGAGAGCAAACCAATTAATGGTTACATATTTGAGAGAACAGATCGATCTAATTACAGTGCCCAATTAGAACAAACAGATCGAGCGCATGCATAATAACGTCTGGCTAGGCATTCGAGCAACAAACTATGGCAACTACACATAGCGTTATCCGACTTGTCCAGTGTAGATGAGCTTACCGGCGGTGGCATCGCCGCTCGGGGAAGATCCGACGCGTCGCTGGGGAAAGATGCGCGGCGGCTAGCCGACGCGCCGCTGGGAGAAGATGCGCGGCGACTGGCCGACGCACGCCTAGGGGGTAGATGCGCGGCGGCGATGCCGGCCAGCCGCGCCGCTCAGATCTGCGAGGTAGGGTTAGATCTGGCGCTGCTCAGATCTGCAAGGTAAGGGTTAGATCTGCCGCCGCCACACTGTGAGAGTGAGAGTGAGGGTGAGAGCGAGAGCGTTAGCGTTGTCGGAATGGCATATTTATAGCACAAGTACAATATCGGAAACGGAGGCGATAAACAACCGTTTCCTTTTATTTACTCACTGACACACTGTGCCTACTTAACAGTACAATTGAACTAACTATCTACTCTACTTGTTCTTCTTCCGCCCTGCCTCCACGCCATTGTCGTCCACGGCGCGGCGTCGCTTCTTGCCGATTGCCTTCCCCTCCGGTTCGTGCTCCTCCTTCTCCGGCCGCGCGTCCTTCTCCGGCGACTCCTTCTCTCGCGCCTCCTTCTCCGGAGCGTGTTCCTCCTTCTCCAGCGCGTCCTTCTCCGGCGCGTGCTCCTCCTCCTCCTCCGGCACCTCCTCAGGCGCGTGCTCCTTGTCCTCCCGCGCCTCCTCCGACGCGTGTTCCTCCTCCTCATCGGAGTTGTCCTCTTCCTGGCTAGAATACGGCTCCGGCGGGTCCTTCGGCTCCTCTTCCTTCGGCGCCTCGTCCTCATCGGAGTGGTCTTCTCCTTCGCGTAAAGGCGGAGGTTCCGAGTCGTCGGAGTCGTCTTCTATAGAGCGTGAAGACGGCGGGTCCGAGTCGTCGGGGTCCGAGTCCGGCGGCCCGTCTTGATCCCACCATGGGTCTTCACCGTGGTCTTCACCGCTCGCGTCGTCGCTCGGGACTTCCTCGTTCTACCACCAGGGTTCCTCCATGGCGGTTGTGCTAGTGTGGTAGAGAACGTGTGAGAGAACGAAGGGGAGAATGCGCGAACGGCCTGGCTTCACGCGGTTCCAGTCACATTTTATTAGCGGCGAGCAGGCGGTTCCAATCCCTCGTGAATTAAGCCGCATTGAACAGGCGCGCTTCCAGTTTGCAACTGCAATTTCCCAAGCACATCGCAAACGGATATCCTTCAACAATCGTTGCCATAGAGATACGCATTGGAAACAGAGATGAATTTATGACCGTTGCCAATACTATTGGTAACGGAGATCGAAAAGTCTCCGTAACCAATGTTGACGGACCAGCCGCGGCCCAGTTCTGCCAGGCCTCGTCCGCAACGCTAAAATCGCGATTCTCTGTCGCCTAACTCGTGCCGTTTCTATAGAGGGGTATCCGATGTGTCGTTCTGTACTAGTCCTATCAAATTCCTGTGTTTTTCCAATTCCTATGTTTTCAAATCCTGTGATCCAAAGAAGCCCTTATACACTTTACCCCTCAAAATCTTGGGACGTCAATCTGCAATCACTAATGCGGGTACCTGCCCACAATGGTGACCTTCATTTTGACTCATGTTCGTCCACGGGAGGAAGCAAGACGGTGGTGCGAGAGATCCCAAGTGGCGATGGACCCGTGCGGCGGTCGAGACTGACCAGTTCATCGGAGACAAATTGGAGACGTGCGCGGTGGTCCATGTGGTGGAGGAGACGGAAGTGCTTGGTCGGCATACACGTCGGTGGTAGAAAAGGGTCGCACGCAGTGGACTGGATTGTTTAGTTCCTTCGCTTGCGATAAGAAAAATTGTTACTGTATTCGGAATCGAGAGGGAGATCCAAGATAAATACTGCTCGCGGAGCCTCAAATAGGGCGTTGGAGCTGACTGAGAGGGTTTCTCTGACTTAGCCTGTTCTGAATTTGGATCATTGATAGGCGGGTCCCATTTTGGTAGGTACCAAGTATCAGTGACTCAAAGTTAAGGAAAAGTTGAAGTCAGAAAATCCGTTCCCATTTCAATGGTAGAGATTATGTGGCTTAGTTTGTCCTAACTTTGGGTCATTGACAAGGAGATCCCATTTCTGGTGGGCCCCAAGTGTCACTGACTTCCCGGAAAAAAGTTAAGAGGGCTGAAGTCAAAAAATAATTGTGCCCAATTTCATCGTGAGCTGAGAAAAATGTCGAACCGACAATACCATACACTGCAATGCATACCTCTACCCATTATCGCTTGCTTCCTTCGTTACGAGATCTCCTTCCTTGCTATGTTATGCCACTCACCTAAGGATGGCAATGGGTAGGGTATGGGGCGGGTAGAGCAATACCATACCCATACCCATGTAGTCAATGGGTACAAAACTCTGCCCATACCCGTACCCGCGGGTATGAAACTTTACCCGTACCCATACCCGGCGGATACCCATACCCACTGGGTACCCAAGGTAGATCAAATAGTATACATGTTATACATAATTTTACATTACCCGTACCCATACCCGGCGGATACCCATACCCACTGGGTACCCAACGGGTAGATCAAATAGTACACATGTTATACATAATTTTACATTCATCAATAACACATTGATAAAAGAAAACATTTATCTCAACTCAATAACATATATATGAGACATGAAAATTATCTCAACTCAAATTGACAATTGATGACAACTTTAACATAGCTTCACAAGCTCACGAGAATGAATGTTGGACCTCCACCGATAAGGCTATAAAAGGGCAGGGTATGGGTATACCCACGGGTATAAGGTTATACCCGTGCCCTACCCGTGACTTAACGGGTAGGGTACGGGTACTACCCATGGGTATAAAATTATGCCCACACCCTATCCATGCGGGTACGATACCCGCGGGTACCCGTACCCGTGGGTAAAATTGCCGTCCTTACACTCACCACATAAGTTTTTGAAACACAATGATGCAACATACCGGTTGTGTCTTCCAATTGCCAGTTTGCTCACGGTAATGCAACAGTGTCGACGGATTAGCTAAGTCTGATTTGATTGTATAAAGTAAACCTAGCACCGATCATTCTGATCTAGAGGATCAATAAGATCACTCGGGGCTCTGCCTGCTACTATCGCGATGAGGATGATCTATGGACAACATATTTGGTTTCTTCTTGGATGTTCTAATTTTTGGTGAATTTTTTCCATCTCTTAGCTTATGTTCTACCAGCTTTGGTTTCTCTTAGATTGCTTCCGATGTGGACTTATCTTTTAGAACACAAATGTCTACTATCCGAGATGCTGAAGAGAAAAGCAGGTCACTGCCACCGGGCTATGTCGTCGGAATTGATATACGAGGAGGATATTTATCAAAGTTTTGGCACATTTTTTAAAAACTCGGGACTTATTAACCGATAAGCACTTTTGCTCAGAAAACTCGGTTCCCGGCCGGTAATAAGATTTACCAACCAGTAACCAAAGGCACTGGTTCGCAACTTAGCTGCGTGTGAAACTATGGGCTCAGTTATTCCAATAGCAGCAACAAGACAGGAACACTAACAACCAATCATATGAATGTTGCCAAGCTTTGCATTTGTTAGAAATATCAGATGGGTTAACAATCCTTGTGATGCGTGCAAGCTGTTTTCAGAACTTTCAGCAGATATTTTATGCAATCTATATATATTGAAGTTCAGATAAAATGATTAGGATAGGTCCCCAATGTTAGTTAGCAATTTGATTGTAGGGCACTTACCAATACTGAATTTCGTCCATCTACCATCGTTACTAGTCTGGTCTGTACTCTGTAGTCTGCACAATTCTATACTTTCTCACTGGCCTATTCTTATCAAGATTCAATCTATGATAGTTTCAGATGGTGATGACTGAAACTCATATCAGATGAACCGAGTATGTCAGTCGATGCATCTGCTGTGATTTGAGGCAATTAGGCAGGTGTTACCGCGAGAAGCTCAGAACAAAACCAGCGAGAAGCTGGCAACAGCAGGAAAAGAGACAAAATTGCGTGTCGGGTTACAATTCAAAATTCCAAAACTCAATTCGTATCTTTGCTTCAATCCGGTCTCAAACACACGGAAAACGAAATGAGAAGATGGATTCCCATTGATAGATTCGACCTTACAGGACTACAGGAACCAACTTCCCCATACGAAGCAGGCAACACTTGACAACTGATAGAAAATCTGCCGGCACAGCTCGTATGAACTCTGAAGAACACGAAGAACAGAGCTCGAGAGAGGAATTTTGTGCAGTGTAAAACTTACTGCTTTTCTCGTTTTCTCTTCTTATTTATACTCCGGTTACAGGGAACACTAAAAACCCCGAGAACCAGCTACAATTTCGGATCACGATCGAGTCGTGGCCGTTGCCATCCCAACGTCCCTCTCCCGCGATCCTACTTTCTCGCCACAGCTCGCTACTGCCGTGCCATCCCACGACGGAGTCTATGGCGATCTCCTACACTCTAGGAAACTAAACATCGTGCCAGATCGTGAACAGGCTCACGATGCGTGGCTTATTTCTGACGAAACTGAACTAAAACAGCGACAGGGTTTATCTAACAATCAGTCCCTAAGCCCTGAGCTGTTTACTTAATTTCAACGACGCCAATTACTGCTCGCAGTTCCTGAAACTTGACTCGCCCGAGTGCCTTCGTCAGTATATCCGCAAGCTGTCCATTAGTGCCGATGAACTCGACCTCCACGCGCCCATCTTCCACGCACTCCCTGATGAAATGATACCTGGTATCGATGTGCTTGCTGCGGTCATGAAAGACAGGGTTCTTGCAGAGGGAAATCGCGGACTTGTTGTCCACCTTCAGCGTGATCTGCTCAGCCTCCTTGTTCTGCAACTCACCGAGGAGGCGAGCTAGCCAGATGCCCTGGCATGCCGCCGTCGTTGCGGCGATGTACTCTGCTTCACACGAGGAGAGAGAAACCACCTTCTGCTTCATGGACTGCCAACTGATCAGGTTAGGCCCAAGGAAGAACAGAACGCCGGTGGTGCTCCTGCGGGTGTCCACGTCGCCCGCCATGTCGATGTCGCTGTACCCGCACAGCGCAGCTCGTCCGTCTCCGCGTGTGTACCGGCACCCGAAGTGCCGCGTTCCGGCGACGTACCGGAGAATGTGCTTGACGGCGGACAGGTGCTCGCTTGTGGGAGCCTCCATGAACTGGCTCACGTAGCCCACCGAGTAGGCGATGTCGGGGCGCGTGTGCACCAGGTACCGCAGGCTGCCGACGACGCTGCGGTACTCCGTTGCATCTGTCGCCGGCACGGTGCTCACCTTGCTGAGCTTGAACCATGGCTCCATTGGCACTTGGCACGGGTTGCACCCAACCATGCCGCTCTTGTCGAGGATCTTCGTGGCATACGCAGCCTAGCTCAGCGTGATGCCGTCCGCCTCCTGCTTCACCTCGATGCCGAGGTAGAAGCTGAGCAATCCCAGATCGCTCATGCGGAAGAGCTTCTTCATCTCCTCCTTGAAGCGCGTGATCTCCAGCTTGTCGTTGCCCGTGATGACGAGGTCGTCGACGTACACGCCGACCAGGAGCCTCGCCGTCCCCGTGCCACGCCCGTAGATGGCATGTTCAGACTCGCTTCTGCTAAAGCCGAGCGACAGCAGGCAGCTGTCTAGCTTGGAGTACCACTCTCATGGTGCCTGACGTAGTCCGTACAACGCCTTGTCCAGGCGCAGCACCTTGCGTTCCTGCCCAGCGACGATGAAGCCGGGCGGCTGCACACGTACACCTCCTCCTGCAGATCGCCGTTGAGGAAGGCGCTCTTCACGTCCATGTGATGGACTGGCCACCCTTCTTCAGCTGCGAGAGCGAGGAGCAGACGGACAGATTCGAGGCGTGCCACAGGAGCAAACACCTCCTCGAAGTCCACTCCCTTCCTCTGGACATAGCCTTTCGCGACGAGCCTCGCCTTGTACTTTTGCACGTCGACGTTGGCATCTCGTTTCAGCTTGTAGACCCACTTGAGTCCGATCGGCCGAAAACCTGCAGGCAGATGAACAAGACGCCACGTTTTGTTGTCGATGATGGACGCCATCTCCTCGTCCATGGCGCGCTTCCAGTTCGTGTCGTGCTCGGCCTCGGCGAACGAGTGTGGCTCGTCAATGACCCCGAGGTGGAGCTCCTCTTCCTCGACCATCACGTAGTCAAGATCGTCCTCGTGCACCATCACGTAGTCCTCGTAGGACTTCGGTTGCACGATGCCGTTGCGTGATCGCGTCGTCATGGAGTGGCGAGGCTGTGGCGGAGGCTCTGCTGCCTCCGGTGACGATGCGCGTGATGCAGGTGAAGGAGCTGGAGCAGCCGATGCAGGTTCAGGTCCAGCTTGTTCCTGCAACGAGGCAGCGTTCTGCTGCACGCTCCTTGTCGCGGCAGGGCTTGCCGCGCGTGGCGATGCGCTCGCCACCGTGTGCGTGTAGTAGTCGACGGTGAACGCGCCCGTGTCGACCACCACTCCCGGCTCCGTCCAGTTCCAGCTCGCCTGCTCATCAAATACCACGTCCCTCGTGACGTGGATGCGCTGCCGTGCTGGATCATACACCCGATACGCGGCCGAGCCTGGCTCGTACCCGAAGAACACCATGGGTGTGCTCCGGTCATCCAGCTTGGCGGGGTGCGGCTTCACGGCCTTCACATGCGCAACACATCCAAACACACGCAGGTAACTTACGTTTGGTTTGCGTCCGTGCCATACCTCGTATGGTGTCTTGCCGTCGACACTCTTCGTTGGCGAGCGGTTCAGCAGGTACACCGCGGTGCTCACCGCCTCGCCCCAGAACCTCGTCGGCACGCCCTTTGCCTTCATGATGTTGCGTGTCGTCGCAACGATGGTCAGGTTCCGGCGTTCCACCACCCCATTCTGCTGCGGCGAGTACGGCGCGGTGAGCTGGCGCCCCACTCCCTCATCGGCGCAGTAGGTGGCGAAGGTGATCGAGTTGAACTCGCCGCCGCGGTCCGTGCGGAGGAGGTGAAGTTTGCGTCCCGTCTCGACCTCCGTGTGCGCCTTGAAGTGCTTGATCGCGTTCGCCGCCTCGTCCTTGGTCCTGAGCAAGGTGAGCCACATGTAGCGGCTCTGATCGTCGACGAGGAGCAAGAAGTAGTGCTTGCCGGCGGGCGTTGCCGGCGCGATCGGCCCGCAGAGATCTCCATGTACAAGATCAAGCAGGGCCTCGGCGCGATACTTGGCGGCTTGCGGGAAAGGTGTTCGACGTTGCTTCCCCGCCAGGCAGCTGTCGCACAGCTGCTCGACGTGCTCGATGGATGGCAGACCGCGCACCATGCCGTGGCTCGCCAGCCTGCGGAGTGCGTCGAAATTCAGGAGTCCGTACCTGGCGTGCCACCTCCATGCTGAAGGAGATATGCCCTAGAGGCAATTAATAAAGTGTTTTATTTATCATATCTCATTTGTTCATAATACGTTTTTGTATCATGCTATAGCTGTATTAAGCGGAAACATTAATACACGAGTGGTACGTAGACAACCAGGTCCCTAGTAGCCTCTACGTGACTAGTCCATTGTGCAATCGATGATCGAGGTTTCCCGATTATGTGACAACGGTGTCAGTTGACAATGGAGTCATATCATTGGTAGAATGATGTGATGGACATATCCAATATTTGTAGGACGTAGTCATTACGCCTTTGACCGTGAGATCAACTCTTATCGTTATTCCTGGAAGATGCTTTGATTGCATCAAACGTCATTGCTTATATAGTATGACAATAACGGTGTCCCTCTCGGGTATCGGAAGGGAGTATGTTGAGATGAGGGATCAAGAGCGGGATTTGCCAATCCGCATAGCAGGATAGATACTACTGGGCCCACTCGGTGAGATTATGTCAAATAAGCTTGCAAGCATGTGACTAGGTCATGGGACATATTATCACGGACGAGTAGAAGATGGTGTTGTCGATAACGAGGTCAAGATAGGTATCATGATATCTATGAACGAGTCTCGGACACGCTAAGTATCGCCAGGCAAAAGGTTTAAGACTCGACGTCTAGGTTCGAACGATAAAGTTATTCGTTATCTCACAGGGATTAATTCTGGGTATCCAAGGTCCACGAATTAATCATTAATCGGAGAGCACGTCTCGATTATGTCTGGCGAGATCTCGAACCGCTAGGGTAACACACTTAAGGGAGGATGACATTTATAATAGATTGGAAATAGAAGAGAAAATAAAATAGAGCACCGGAAATGTTCCGAGAGAGTTCCGATGGAGATCGGAGAGCGACGAAATAGTTTTCGGAGCTGGAATTAATTAGATAAAATGTATTTGATATTAATTAGTTGAATTAATGATTAAATATATTTTTTATTTAATTAAATTCGAATTTAAAAGGCATTAAAAGCTAAATGGGCCTTAGAGGCCCATTAGGGGAAAATCCCAAAAGGGAAAAAGGAAAAAAAGGAGGAGAAGGGCCAGCCGCCCTAGGTGGGCCGAATGGGGCCCACCTAGTGGCCGGCTGCCCTCCTTGGCCGGCTAGGCCATGTAGGGATTAGTCCCACATGGCTTAGCCAAGGGAGATGGTCTCCCTCCTCCACCTATATATATGGGTGCCCCTTTGCCTTTTGAAAACACACCAATTTCTCTCTCTCTCCCGTTTAATCGTGACTCCGCAATTGGAGTCGTGTACGGGGTGAGTGTTTCTCCACCATAAGCACACCGCCGTGCTGCTGTTTTTCTGGTCCAAGTCTTCCGCTGCTCGTCCCTGGATCGGAGCCCGGAGGAAGTCATCTTCGCCGTACGTGTGCGATTCCCTGCGAGGTGCCACACCTGTGGCGCTCGGAGGTCTTCTTCCTCTACACGACTTGAGGTCGGCTTCATCGGCTTCATCAACAACGCTTGTGCGGGAGCGTGATCCCCGCTTTTCGGTCTACAAGGGTATGTATATGATCTCCTGCGTATTACTATATCTGCATAGTATAGATCCTGGCTAGTTTAAGGTTATCGTTGTTAGGAAAAATTTTGTTTTCTGCCTACGATCCCCTTCAGTGGTATCAGAGCCGATCTATGCGTAGATATAGCTGTACGCTTTTAGAACCCGTGTTTTATCACGGGGGTATCGTTCTTTTATTTGCTACCCTCAAGTGTGCACTTGCATTTCCGGCGGCATTGAGTTGATGAAGCGGCCCGGACCGACCTTACGAGTACGCTTACGTGAGACTGGTTCCACAACTGACATATGGCTTGTACCGTATTTTTGGCTGGCGGGTGTCTGTCTCTCTCTCTTTAGTTGGTCTTGCATTTTCAATGGAGGGCCCGAAAGGGATGAATAAACATGCAATTATTTGATCGTTGTTGTGGTCATAGGTTCGTAGGTATGAAGCGGTTCTATTTACGACAGCCCCTAGCCACGTAAAATATGCAAAAGATAAAGTAGATAGCGTCTAACTTTATTTTGCAGGGGCAATATGATATGGTCAAGGCAGGTTTATTAAATTGTTTATAAACTGTGGGCGCGAAGGAGACCATCGGCGCAAGACCATATCATGTCGCATTACATTTGATGTTTTTAGTGCATCTTATATTGTGTGTATATATATATAGTTATATATTAGTTACACGGCGGTAGTAATATAAGATGATCCCTCCAAAATACCATTAGTGTTCTCCCTTTGGAGTGCACCACCAAGAAAGTTCTACGTTATGAGGTAGGCCGTGACGATCGGGTGTCATACATATCGTCGTTCGCATACAGTGGGTGTAAGACATGTTTGCACAAGCGTTTACGCTGGAGGTTATAATGGCGAGCCTAGCATGTACAGACATGGCCTCGGAACACGGTGACCGAAAGGTCGAGCATGAGTCACAGAGTTGTTGTGATTGACATTCCGATGTCTACCTTTGAAGTTGTGTTGCCGGCTCTGACGATGAGGGGTTGCACAATGGATTAGGGTCGTGTAATCACTAAAACGATTAGAGGGATATTCGTTTGAGTGGGAGTTCTTGTAGTTTATTTTCTAAAAACTTGAACTCAATTAAATTTATGAACCAAGTCTTATGTTTTTGCAAATTCCATTGTAGATGTCTCGCCCCAGCTTTAACCTAGGCCTGTTCCTTGAGAAAGAAAAGCTTAAGACCAATGGGTCTAACTTCATGTCCTGGTTCCGCAACCTGAGGATCCTCCTCACTTCCCACAATGTGGCCTACATCTTGAAGGCCGCCATAGGTGATAAGCCCGCAGACACCGCCTCTGAAGATGAGAAGAATGTCTATAAGTTCAAGGCGGAAGTTTCCTCTTATGTCCAGATGGGCATGTTCTTTGCCATGGAGGCTGACCTGCAGAACCATTTTGAGAACAAGAGTGCTTATGAGATAATCACTGAACTCTTAGTTGTTTTTGCACCACAAGTCATGGCTGAGAGGTTTGCTGCTACTCAGCAGTTCTTCTCAGCCCAGATGGAAGAGCATGGTAACATAAGCGAGCACTTAGCCAAGATGTCTAGCTGCGTTCAGCTCCTGAATGATCTGGAATGTGGAATTCCAGATGAGCTGGTTATTGATAGGGTGCTGCAATCGTTGCCCCCTAGCTATAAAGATGCGGTCATGAACTACTGCATGGAAGGGACGTCAAAATCCATGCCAGAAGTTCTGACAATGCTTGAAGTTGCCGAACTGGAAGTCAAGATGGAAAAGATGGTGTTGACTGTCAAACCAAAGGCACGCAACTGCTTCTTCTGCGGAGGCAATGATCACTGGAAGAATAGCTGTCCTAAGTACCTGGCAAAGAAAGGCAAGATTGTCTTCGGGAAAGAGAAAGGTATATGTGATATACATGTTATTGATGTTTACCTTACATGCGCCCAGAGTAATATCTGGGTATTTGATACCGGTTCTGTTGCTCACATTTGTAACTCTCAGGTGGAGTTGCAGAATAAACGGCGCCTGGCGAAGGATGAGGTGACGATGCGCGTCGGCAATGGATCAAAAGTTGACGTGGTGGTTGTCGGCACTCTCCCTCTACATCTACCATCGGGATTAGTTTTGGTTTTAAATAAATGTTATTTTGTACCGTCTCTGAGTGTAAACATTATAAGTGGTTCTTGCTTGTTGCAAGACGGATATTCATTCAATTCAGTACCAAGTGGTTGTGCTATTTCGATGAATGATATCTTTTATGTTGATGCTCTGATGCATGTAAAATGCATAGATGAACTTTAAATTTTATTACATGTTATTCCATGTTATTTGCATCATATAAGGGTTATATTCATGATTTATATTGAGTTTCGGGGATAATTAACAACTTCCCCATTTTTCTGGAATTAACCCTGCGCTGTCAGAAAACCCCTTTTTCTATATTTTTACGTTTCAGGCGACCAAATCACGTCATATTGACCTGAGATTTTACGGGGATTACTTTTTTGGAAGGAACGAAACGTAGGCGAAAGGAATAGAAGAAACGGAGACCAGAAGGCCGAAAGGGGTGGGCCCACGCGGCCAGATTCCCTGACCGCGTGGGACCCACCAAAATGGCCCTCGGGCCTCCGCTGCTGTCGATCCTTCTTCCCGAAGCTTCGTCTTGACCTAAAAACGACTATATATAGACCCCCCAGGGCTTTCGCGAAAGGGAGCGCGGCCAAAACAGAGAAACCACGAAACAAAGACCTGGAGCTGAAGATTGGAGGGGGAAAACTCCGGTGGGGCGCTACCGGTGTGGTCTCCTTCCCCTCCAACAACATCTCCACCGACACCATGATGTAGAGGGAGTAGTCCACCCCTGGACTATGGGTTTGTGGAAGTAACTTATGTATCTCTCCTCTGTATGAGCTTCACTAATTAGTACCGTATGAGCTACTGAACATGATTACGGTCATCTATGTAATTCCTTTGTGGTGGATCTTTATTATGAGTTAATACATGTTTGAGATTGCAATGGTTTTGTTTCAGTTCTGAAAGTAGATGCATATTATGTACCCCGTTCTTATTTACTTGTCATGATCAAGCATGTTTATGAGAGCATGTGAGGGGGAACGTGTGCATTAGTTGGAGTAACGGGGGGTGGCTAGTGCAGTGAACGTGACAGATAGTTCTGCGATCCACTTGGGTTTTCTACCTTACTTTGTTGCCTCACTAGGGATAAACAAAAATACCATGCTACCGGAGAGTGGATGTGACCTTGGCCACTATCTCCATGACTAGATCTAGCATGTTCTTATTTTAACTTCATGTCATTGAACTTATTGCTATTCTCTGATTTATCTTAATTACTAAGGTGTTATGATTTAGTTCGCATCTTGGTGGAGCATAAGAGAGAGAACAACTTATACTTGAGATCTCTATGTTAGGACGTGATGCCCATATTATTAATAACTTGTCAAACCATGTCTTGCCATCTTACATGTTAATTTTAGTGTTCCATTGTCTACCACGTTATCAAGAGAGAGTGCATTTGTGAAACCATGAACCCCGGTCCATTTTTAATCATAAGAAACACCTTTCCAACACTTTTATCACCACTTTTGTTTGCTGCCATTATTAAATCCGAAAATACAAAAAACACTTTTACATCTTGCATTCATCATAAAAAACCCAAAAATATCATTTATCATTACTACCACCATCATTGCACATTTATTTTACCATCATTGCATATTTACTACTGTTTGCATATTTATTTTATTATCATTCTCACACCTTGTGCTTGACAACCACTTGGTGAGGTTGAGGGCACAAAACAATTTATTTTGTTGCAGGTTCTCAAGAGAAGGATAAGGAGATAACACCTGAAATACTGGTTCCCCGAGAGTTCGATATTAAACCCTCGAGTCACCCCTCGTGGGGAAAACTGTCTTCCACTACTACATACACTCTGCACTTGGAGTCTCAACCTAACCCATTTACTTTTCACGCAGGTAACTACGTGAAGGGCCATCATGCTCCTGTGAATAATGGTTTATTCCTGCTGAATCTCGATCGTAGTACTCACATTCATAACGTAGATGCCAAGAGGATTAAACTTAGTGGCGATACCGCCATGTATATGTGGCATTGCCGTCTTGGTCATATTGGTATAAAGCGCATGAAGAAACTCCATACCGATGGACTTTTAGACTCGTTGAATTTTGGATCCCTCGATACATGCGAACCATGCCTCATGGGCAAGATGACCAAGACACCGTTCAATGGTTTCATGGAACGGGCGTCGGACTTGTTGGGAGTCATACATACAGATGTGTGTGGGCCAATGAGCGTGTCGACACGCAATGGTTATCGTTACTTTGTCACCTTCACCGATGACTTGAGTAGATATGGGTATATCTATTTGATGAAACACAAGTCTGAAACATTTGAAAAGTTCAAAGAATTTCAAAGTGAAGTTGAAAATCAACTCAACAAGAAAATCAAGCACCTTCGATCCGATCGTGGTGGCGAATATTTGAGCTTTGAGTTTGGCACACATCTCAAGGCCTGTGGCATTGTGCCGCAACTTACGCCGGCTGGAACACCGCAACGCAACGGTGTGTCCGAGCGACGCAATCGTACCCTATTAGATAGTGTCCGGTCTATGATGTCTCTTACCGACTTGCCCGTATCATTTTGGGGATATGCGTTAGAAACAGCCGCATTCATTTTAAATAGGGCTCCGTCCAAATCCGTAGAAACGACACCGTATGAGATATGGCATGGCAAGAAACCCAAGTTGTCATTCCTGAAGGTCTGGAGTTGTGAGGCGTACGTTAAGAAACTACAGCCCGACAAACTCGAACCGAAATCGGAGAAAGTCGTCTTTGTAGGGTATCCGCGGGAAACCATAGGATACACCTTCTACAACCAAGCCGAGGGCAAAACGTTTGTCACGAAGAACGGCACCTTTCTCGAGAAGGAGTTTCTCGCCAAAGGAGAAAGTGGGAGGAAAATAGACCTCGACGAGATCGTTGATCCTGAACTCGAAATTCCGAGTGGCGCAACGGAAACTGTTCCGGAACCGTCCTCCACAGATGGAGTGGGAGCAAATGTCGAGGATGCTATTCTACCACGTAGGTCTGGAAGGACACGTGCCACACCAGAGTGGTACGGCAACTTGGTCTGCACCGTCATGTTAATTGAACAAGACGAACCTACGAACTACAAAGAGGCTATGGAAGGGCCCGAGTCCGAGAAATGGCTTAAAGCCATGAAATCCGAAATAGGATCCATGTATGACAACAAAGTATGGACTTTGATGGAGATTCCCGAAGGGCGCAAGGCCGTCGAGAATAAATGGATTTTTAAGAAGAAGACTGATGCTGACGGTAATGTAACCGTCTATAAAGCTCGGCTTGTCGCAAAGGGTTTTCGACAAGTTCATGGAATTGACTACGATGAAACGTTTTCACCGGTAGCGATGCTAAAGTCTATTCGGGTTTTGCTAGCACTTGCTGCATATTACGATTATGAAATATGGCAGATGGATGTCAAAACAGCGTTCCTAAATGGCAACATTGAGAAAGAGTTGTATATGGTACAACCTGAAGGTTTTGTCGATCCAGAAAATGCTGGCAAGGTATGCAAACTTCAGCGTTCCATTTATGGACTGAAGCAAGCATCTCGGAGCTGGAATCTCCGCTTTGATGAGGTGATCAAAGGTTTTGGATTTATCCAAAATGCGGAAGAGACCTGCATTTACAAGAAAATGAGTGGGAGCTCGGTTGTGTTCCTAGTTCTATATGTGGATGATATATTGCTAATTGGGGATAATGTGGATCTTCTGAATAGCGTGAAGAAATATTTAAACAGTAAATTTTCAATGAAGGACTTAGGAGAAGCTGCATACGTATTAGGCATTAAAATCTATCGTGATAGATCAAGGCGTCTATTGGCGTTAAGTCAGAGTACTTATCTTGATAAGATACTGAAACGGTTCGGTATGGAGACGGCAAAGAAAGGTTCTCTGCCTGTCATCAAGAATAAGGTATTGAGAAAGTCTCAGTGCTCTGTGACGGCACATGATAAAGCCGAGATGGCTTAACATCCCTATGCCTCAGCCATAGGTTCGATCATGTATGCCATGTTAAGTACTCGGCCCGATGTAGTATTGGCTCTTAGTTTGACGAGTCGGTTCCAAAGTAATCCTGGAAAGGATCATTGGATAGCTGTTAAGAACATTCTTAAGCATCTCAAGAAGACAAAGGAAATGTTCCTTGTGTATGGGGACTGTGAAAAAGAACTTGGCGTAACAGGTTATGTTGATGCAAGTTTCTGCACAGATCCAGATGACTCAAAGTCACAGACAGGATATATTTTCAAGGTGAACGGTGGCGCTGTAAGCTGGAGAAGCGGGAAGCAACCCATAGTGGCCCAATCTACAATGGAATCGGAGTACATTGCTGCTTCAGAAGCCGCGAATGAAGCTGTATGGCTGAGGAAGTTCATCATCGAGCTTGGAGTGTTCCCTAGCGCGCAAGACCCCGTAACCCTCTACTGCGACAACACGAGTGCTATTGCTAACGCGAAGGAACCTAGGTCTCACTCAACTGCCAAACATATTCTCTGACGCTTCCATGTGATACGACAGTATGTACAGGAAGGCGATGTGAAGATTTGCAAAGTGCATACGGATCTGAATGTGGCAGATCCCCTGACAAAGCCTCTTCCACTAGACAAGCATGTAAAACACCAGAATGCTATGGGTGTTAGGCTTTTACCAAGTTGTAATCTAGAATAAATTGTACTCTAGTGCAAGTGGGAGACTGAAGGAGATATGCCCTAGAGGCAATTAATAAAGTGTTTTATTTATCATATCTCATTTGTTCATAATACGTTTTTGTATCATGATATAACTGTATTAAGCGGAAACATTAATACATGTGTGGTACGTAGACAACCAGGTCCCTAGTAGCCTCTACGTGACTAGTCCATTGTGCAATCGATGATCGAGGTTTCCCGATTATGTGACAACGGTGTCAGTTGACAATGGAGTCATATCATTGGTAGAATGATGTGATGGACATACCCAATATTTGTAGGACGTAGTCATTACGCCTTTGACCGTGAGATCAACTCTTATCGCTATTCCTGAAAGATGCTTTGATTGCATCAAACGTCATTGCTTATATAGTATGACAATAACGGTGTCCCTCTCGGGTATCGGAAGGGAGTATGTTGAGATGAGGGATCAAGAGCGGGATTTGCCAATCCGCATAGCAGGATAGATACTACTGGGCCCACTCGGTGAGATTATGTCAAATAAGCTTGCAAGCATGTGACTAGGTGATGACTCCCAAGTGCAGGAGATCAATTGTAGTACCTTTCAATTAGAAAAGGTTGTCGAACCCACGAGGAGCTGAAGGTATTGGTTAGTAAGATTGATAAATAAAACAATAAAAGATGCAAATGTTTTTGGTATTTTTGGTTGTATAGTTGCAATGCAGAAAAATAACAGTAGCAAGTCAAAGCTCTCAGAGAGAGAAAGCCCAATCCTCTTATGTGCAAGAGGACAAGCTCAAGTGACGTGTAACTTATATGTGGAAAACGTTCCCGAGGGCGGCATGGATATTGCTAGGCATAGAGATTTATTAAACAACACGTTGAATATCTTGTCAAGTTTTAATCTTCTTTGGACGGAGCCATTATTAGGTATAGCTAAATAAATAAACTACAACCCCTTATGATGGATCATGTGGCCAAGTAAATGACTGCACAAGAATTATTAAGACATAAAGTCCCACCATAGCATTACACTCTAAGGTCCCCGATACTAATACCCTCATAATATAACTTCATGATTCGGTCCCAGGTTTACATGTCCTCCCAAGTCTCCCTCAATTCATTATACTACGGTGTTCTCCTATGAGCCCATATAGGTGAAGTGTTGTGCAGTCGACGTTCGCACAACACCATCATAGAATCACATAAAAGATAAACTCTTGACAAAATACCAACACATGTTATATATAAATCATTGCCAATTCATCCTATGCGCTCAGGAACATATGAGAACTACTCACAACGTGCAAACATGATAATATTCAGTGGCATAAGTGGTACAACACAATCTGAAAATATAACTTCACCACCAAATAATGACAAGTACTCAATCACAAACATGAATAGTAGCACAAGACAAGTATCTAGGGTATAGCAACTCTCAAACTACGAGGGGAACGGAGTGGATCACGGAGATGATGATGGAGATGGTGCTGGTCTTGGTGATGGTGATGATGTAGAGGCCTCCTCCCACGCCAAGGAGGAGAGGTGATGACGATGACGATGATTTCCCCCTTCTCCGGAGCTCCGGAGCAGCAGGATCTGATCCCCCTCGGAGGGAATCAGGAGTTTCGCCGCCGCCGCGGCCTCGGATGGTTTCGGGAAAATTAGGGCGTTACATTTCGGGGAGGACGAAGGCGTCGATAAAAAGCCCCAGGCGAGGAGGTGCCCGAGGCTCCACTTAGTGGGTCCCACGCGGCCAGGTACTTGGGCCGCGTGGGCCCACCCCTTTTGGGTCTCGTGGCTCTCCTCTCTTCGGTCTTCTTCCCTCTGCCTTTCTCTCGACGAAAACCAGCTGTGTAATTTTCCTTTTGTTATTTGGGTCCCTGTAGCTCCTGAAACATTAAAAACAAGAAAAAGGAGGTTTTCTGCCTCTCAGGAATTAAATACCAAAAATAGGGACTTTGTATAAAAGTTCCATAAATCATCTAAAACATGTAAAAATAATGATATAACAATGCAAATAACATTCTAATATGATACTAAAAATTGTATAAATGATGATATAAAATGCACGTATCAACTCCCCCAAGCTTAAACCTTTGCTCGTTCTCGAGTAAGTAAGGACATAGATCATTACATGCATCAATGGACTTATGGTTGATAAATAAATACGAGCATTGTATCATCATCATATTCAGTTGCAATGTAAGATTACTGAACTAAAACTCATACACATTAGGGCAACATAGGTAGAAGCTCTAGCAATCACACCTTACTTTTGAAAGCAAATAACCATTGTATGTTGGACAATTGAATCATACTATTTTTCACATGCTTTTGCTCCTTATGGCAAGCATTATAATATTTTATACTTTGCTGAAATTTAAAGACAAGATAAACTTGATACGTCTCAAACGTATCTATAATTTTTGATGTTCCATGCTTGTTTTATACAATTGCTACATGTTTTGCATCTACTTTATGTCACTTTTATACATTTTTTGGGACTAACCTATTAACAAGATGCCGAAGTGCCAGTTCCTGTTTTCTGCTGTTTTTGCATTCCAGAAAAGCTAGTCTGGAAATATTCTCGGAATTGGACGAAACTTCACGGGGATCCCTATTTTACCAGAACACACCTAAAGGACCAAAGGAGCAGCAGAGGAGAGCCAGGAGGTGGCCACACGCCACCAGGGCGCGGGCCCCACCTCTGCCGCGCCCTGGGTGGTGTGGGCCCCTCGGGGGTCGCCAGCCGCCGCCCTTTCGCCTACTTATTCCCCCTGATGCGAAAACCCTAAAGGCCTGAGCCAATATCCACGAAAAGTTCCAGAGACGCCGCCGCCGTCAACCCTAGCTCGGGAGGGTCCAGAACCTCTTCCCGGCACCCTGCCGGAGAGGGGAATCGTCACCGGAGGCTTCTACATCGCCATGCCTGCCTCCGGAGTGATGCGTGAGTAGTTCATCCTTGGACTACGGGTCCATAGCAGTAGCTAGATGGTTGTCTCTCCAATTTGTGCCATCATGTTTAGATCTTGTGAGCTGCCCTACATGATCAAGATCATATTATTGTAATGCTACATGTTGTGTTTGCTGGGATCCGATGAATATTGAATACTATGTCAAGTTGATTATCAATCTATGCCCTATGTTATTTAAGATCTTGCATGCTTTCCGTTACTTGTAGATGCTTTGGCCAAGTAGATGCTTGCAACTCCAAGAGAGAGTATTTATGCTAGATAGTGGGTTCATGCCTTCGGTAATCTGGGAGAGTGACAGCAACTTCTAAGGTTGCGGATGTGCTGTTGCCACTAGGGATAACCTAACAATGCTATGTCCACGGTCATATGTATTTGTTTACATTACGCACTTTACTTAATGCAATTATCCGTTGCTTGCAACTTAATACCAACGGGGGACTCGGATGACAACCCGACGGTGGATTATTAGTCATAGACGCTGTTGGATGACGGTCTATGTATTATGTCGTAATGCCCAATTAAATACCATAGTAATCATCATGTCATATATATGCATTGTCATGCGCTCACTATTTGTCAATTGCCCAGCTGTAATTTGTTCACCCAACATGTTAGTTATCTTTTATGGAGAGACACCACTAGTGAACTGTGGACCCCGGTCCATTCTTTTACACTGATTAAACAACCACAAACTGCAAACATTGTTCTCTTTCATTTTCTGCAATTAAACATCATTTTCCACACCATACGTTTAATCCTTTGTTTTCATCAAGCCGGTGAGATTGACAACCTCACTGTTTCGTTGGGGCAAAGTAGTTTGATTGTGTTGTGTGCAGGTTCCACGTCAGCGCCGGAATCCCTGGTGTTGCGCCGCATCATATTTCACCGTTGACAACCTTCAGAAGAGTTGTTGCTCCTACTGGTTTGATAACCTTGGTTTCATACTGAGGGAAAACTTGCTGCTGAACTGCATCATACCTTCCTCTTGGGGTCTCCCAACGAGCGTGTGATTCACCGCAAACAAGCATCAAAACTCTTATTAGATAACAAGTTCAAAGAAGGCAAATGAAAAGACAGATATAAAATTGTTTGCACCCTTGCTTCACTAGTAACTAGTACAAACCTTAGTCATGGATATCTCAATCAAGTTCCTATGCTCTAAACAACCTTGATTTCACACTTTCCATGGCTAACTGAATTTTCAGGTGCCTTCCTTTTCATTCACTTTCCAAGAGCATAAGTATTGAGATATCCATGATTCATTAATTTGCTCAAAAGATACTAGATTCTAACAAGAGTGTTTCATATCCTTTTCATTAACCCTTCCTAACTTTTTATCCTACAAGACTATATCTCAACCTTAAACTATTAATTTTCAAGTCATATTGACTCATTCTCTTTATTCATTTTATAATGGGGTGATTCTACAATTGTCCAACATACTCAATCTCCATGAGCTCACACACGCCTAAGAGATATTGATAACTAAACGATAAAAGCAAAACACACCATGACTAGATAGATATGATAAACTAGTAGAGATAAAGACTAGGTGGAACTCCCCCAAGCTTGACGTTTTGCTAGAGCCTCTTTTGCTGCGGCCTCCTCCTTCTCATATTCTTCCTCCCATTCGGCCATCTTCCATGGGAAAGGCCTTCCATCACGGAAAGACGTAGGTGGATCATTGTACCTGAGGGTGGCAGCTGCTGCAATTTTCTTGAAGCGTTCTTCATACTCGCAGTTCTGGTTCTCTACATCCCACATAAAGCATTGGATCTTCTCCATCTTCTCGATGACGTCCTTGTATCTTTCCTCTAGTTCTTCGAGCCTCCCCTTGTACTCTTCAACCTTCTTCTCCAGCTCCAGGTTCATGAAATGATGAGCATCAAGGCTGCGTAAACCACAGTGCCATACCTGAAGGTCTTGTCTTCCAGATCATCCAGCCTTTCCTCCACCGTACCGGTGGCCTTGGGAGCCTTCACCTCCTCCACGAGCAGCACACCCTCCTTGAAGGTCACGGCCTTCGGTGGAGCCATCACGGAGTTGAGGTAGCGGTTCACAACACCTCCCTTGGGGACGCTCTCCCCTCATGGTTGGATCCGGAGCAAGACATGGCTAAACCCTGACAGACAGAAACAGCAAAAGCAAAGATCGCTCGAGAACGCTCGGTGCGAGATTAGATCAACGAAAAGGGGTATATATTGACGGTTTTTAGGTCAAGACGAAGCGTCGGAGACGAAAACGAGACGGAACGGGACTCCGAGGGGCAAAAGGAGTGGTCCCACGCGGCCCAAGATTCTGGCCGCGTGGGACCCCTTGTTTCCTTCCTCGGGTCTCCGCTTCGTCCAGTTTTCTTGTCCCACACGTTAATTTCCATAAAAATGACTTCCGTAAAATTTTACGCAATTCCGAGAAACTTTCCAACACAAAAGTTACCTATTATTGATTTTGGGTTTCTGAAACTGCAAAATTCTTCGCAATTACCTCCTCCGGTGTCTTTAAATTCAACTCCTCCACCTTTCCGATGAAGCTCCTTCCTGCAATATAATGTTTAAGGCGTTGTCCATTGACTACATGAGGTTTACCTTTCATATCACCGTGAAGACGGATAGCTCCTGAACGGTACACCTCCTGTATCACTAATGGTCCCTGCCACTTTGAAGCTAACTTTCCTGCAGAAAACTTGAAACGAGAATTGTACAATAAAACTTGATCACCTACTTTGAATTCTTTTCTCTTAATTTTCTTGTCATGCCAAATTTTAACTTTCTCTTTAAACATTCTAGCACTTTCATAAGCTTCGTTTCTCCATTCATCAAGTAGGTTTAAATCAAGAATTCTCTTCTCTCCAGCAGTCTTAAAATCAAAGTTCAATTGTTTAATAGCCCATCTAGCATTATGTTCTAATTCAACAGGTAAATGACAAGCTTTTCCATAAACCATTCTATAAGGAGACATTCCCATAGGATTTTTAAAAGCAGTTCTATAAGCCCATAATGCATCATTAATTTTAGTTGGCCAATCAGATCTAGACTTATTCACTGTCTTCTCCAAAATGAGTTTAATTTCCCTATTACTTAATTCAACTTGTCCACTTGTTTGAGGGTGATAGGGAGATGCAATTCTATGGTTAACATCATATTTTGCCAATGTTTTTCTAAGAATACCATGCAAGAAATGAGAACCACCATCAGTAATTAAAAACCTAGGAACACCAAACCTGGGGAAAATGATGTCCTTGAGCATCGTCATTGCTGTGGCATGATCTGCACTCTTGGTTGGAATTGCTTCCACCCACTTTGTAACATAATCCACTGCAACCAAAATATGAGTATGCTTTGTCTTTGACTCTGGGAAAGGCCCATAAAGTCAAAACCCCAAACATCAAATGGCTCAAGTGGCAAAGAATAATTCATAGGCATTTCATTTCTCCTACCAATATTTCCTACTCTTTGACATTTATCACAAGATTTAACATATTCAGCACAATCCTTAAATAAAGTAGGCCAATAGAAACCAGATTGTAATACCTTTGCACCTGTACGATCTCCTGCATGATGCCCTCCATAAGGACTGTCATGACAATCTCTTATAATAGCCTGTTGTTCATGCTCAGGTACACAACGTCTAATAATACCATCCACACTTTTCTTATAAAGGAAAGGATCATCCCAAAAATAATGTCTAAGATCATAAAAGAATTTCTTTCTTTGTTGAAAAGTGAAGTGTGGAGGTAGAACCTTACCAACAATAAAATTTGCATAGTTGGCAAACCATGGGATGCAACTTTAGCACTAGAAACATTAACAATTGCAAGTTGTTCATTAACAAAGCTATCATTAATAGGAATAGGATCATCAGGTATATTTTCCATTCTAGAAAGATGATCAGCTACTTGATTATCTTCCCCTTTCCTATCAACAATGTGTAAATCAAATTCTTGCAATAGAAGTACCCATCTTATTAATCTAGGCTTAGCATCTTTCTTATGCATTAAGTATTTAATGGCAGAATGATCAGTATGCAATGTGACTTTCGAATCAGTAATATAAGGTCTAAACTTGTCACAAGCAAATAGCACTGCTAAAAATTCTTTTTCAGTTGTGGCATAATTCCTTTGAGCAGCATCAAGTGTTCTACTAGCATAATAAATGACATTCAGTTTCTTATCAACACGTTGGCCCAAAACAGCCCCAACTGCATAATCACTAGCATCACACATAATTTCAAAAGGCAATTTCCAATCAGGAGGTTGAATAATAGGAGCACTTATTAAAGCATTCTTCAAAATATTAAAGGACTCAATGCAATCATCATTAAAAGAGAAAGGAACATCCTTTTGCAAAAGATTGGTTAGGGTTTTGATATTTTGGAGAAATCTTTAATAAACCTACGATAAAAACCTGCATGCCCAAGAAAACTTCTTATACCTTTGATGTCCCTTGGGTATGGCAGCTTTTCAATAGCTTCTATCTTTGCTGGGTCAACTTCTATTCCTTTCCAGAAATCTTATGCCCAAGAACAATACCTTCAGTAACCATGAAGTGACACTTCTCCCAATTAAAACTAAGTGTTGGTCTTCACAACGCTGCAAAACTTTGTTAAGGTTGAACAAGCAATTATCGAAGGAAGTACCATACACAGAAAAATCATCCATAAAACTTCCATTATCTTTTCAATATAATCAGCAAATATAGCATTCATGCATCTTTGAAAAGTAGCAGGAGCATTACATAACCGAATGGCATTCTCCTATAAGCAAATGTACCATATGGGCAAGTAAAAGTGGTCTTTTCTTGATCATCCTTATGGACAGGAATTTGTGAGAAACCTGAATAACCATCTAAATAGCAAAAGTGAGAGTGTTTAGATAACCTTTCTAACATTTGATCAATAAATGGCAATGGGTAATGATCTTTACGAGTTGCTTTATTTAACTTCCTGAAATCAATACACATCCTATAACCAACAACAGTACGTTGAGCCACAAGTTCATCCTCATCATTTGGAACAACAGTCATTCCACCCTTTTTAGGAACACAATGAACAGGACTAACCCACTTACTATCAGCTATGGGATAAATGATACCAGCTTCAATAAGTCTTATTACCTCTTTCCTTACCACTTCCTTCATTTTTGGATGGAGACGGCGTTGATAATCAACAACAGGTTTTGCATCCTTCCAAATTAATTTTATGCATACATAGAGCTGGGCTTATACCTTTAAGATCATCAAGAGAGTATCCAATGGCTGGTCGGTGAGCTTTAAGCACATCAAGTAATTTCTCTTCTTCTTCAGCTGAAAGGTTAGCACTAATAATGACAGGATATATGCTCTTCTCATCCAAATATGCATATTTCAGATTTGTAGGCAAAGGTTTAATTCAAAGCTAGGATCCCCTTTAGGTGGTGGTAGCACTCCTAAATTATCAGGTGGGATATGCAATTGTAATTGTGGTGGTTGTTGCCATAATATTTGTTCTAAAGCATCTTTTCCTCATCATTAAATGGTTCATCTTGATTAAGCATATAACGTTCTACAACATCTGTTGAAGCTACAGCTATATGTGCAAGAGTTTCAATTATATCTTCAGAAATTGGCTCTTTCACAACATGTTTATCAGCAAATTTGGAAAAGTTGAACTCAAGTTTTTCACCAGCACATTTAATAAACACTTTCTCTTTAGGCAAATTAATTTCAGCACCAACAGTGTTTAAGAAAGGTCTACCAAAAATGATAGGACAAAAAGAATCTTGAGGACAACCAAGCACAATAAAATCAGCAGGATATTTTATTTTGCCAACCAATACTTCAACATCTCTAACAATTCCAAATGGACTAATATAATCTTTATTAGCAAGTTGAATTGTCATACCTGTCTCTTCCATAATGATAGGATCAATATCAGGCTTGATTTCAAGATAAAGAGAATATGGAATGACACTAATACTTGCTCCAATATCACATAGACCATGATAACTTGAAGTCCCAATAGAGCATGATATAACAGGTTTACCAACTTTGGCCGAATTACCTTTGATGACCTTAGTAGCATCTTCACATAAATAAACATCAACAGGGTCTTCTTCATTTAATTGTTTGATAATTGAAATTTGACTGTTGACTTCCACCTGTTCATAAGGCTGAGAACATCTTCTTTTACTCTTGTTAGTAACAGCAATAAGTAAATTCTCCTTAACTTGGTTTGGATATGGAGGTGGTTCAACATACTCCTCAATTGTCACAGATGACACTGGTTCTGCCTGTTTAATAACTTTAGGAACAACAATAGATTGTTTAACAGGTTCAACATAAACTTCAAAACCACTTTGAGGAACACAGATATGCTCAGCAAAACCTTTAGCTATCTCAATTATAACATAAGGATCAAGATTAAAAGTATCACTCAGATTTTTAAACAAATAGAAGTAGAGAAGTTCTCTACACATGAATATCCATAATCAAAATAGGCTCATTACCTTTATCAAGATCCCAATGACTAGTATTTTCAGAAATAGTCTCCAATAAATTCCATGCTTCTTCTTCAGTATTATTAGTAAAACTTCCACCAGATGAATTATCCAGAATTTCCTTGTGCTTCGAGGTAGCCTCACATAAAAGTTTATCAATATAAGTTTCCTTGTAAGATCATGACAAGGATTCTTGCGAAGGAGTTCCTTTAACCTCCCCCAAGCTTGAGTAATACTCTCTCCCAGATGTGGCCAGAAATTAAATATATAGCAGCGGTTCTCATAAGCTTCTTTAGGAGTAAAATATTTAAGAAAGAAAACCTTCCTCAAGATATTCCATTCAATAGACCTCTTCATCAAGAGACCTGTACCAATCACGAGCATTACCAGATAAAGACAAATATAATAACTTCCTTTTTACCTGATCTTCAGAAATACCAGGAAGTCTAAATAAACCACATATGTCTTCAATTAACTCCATGTGTTCACGTGCAGACTTAGTTCCATCACCTGTAAATGGATTTTTCATAACTCTTTTAACATGACCAATGGGAATTTTAAATCCCACTTTAGGTATCTCAGACACAGTAGTTTCAACCACTTTAGGAGTAGTGGCATAAGCACTGTCATATAGAGCAAGATGCAGCGAGGAACGATTCATAAATGCCATAGTAACAATGAGATAAAACAGCTTTCAAGTTTCCTTACCAAACTTCTTACCAATAGCGCTACGCTCCCCGGCAACGGCGCCAGAAAAGTATCTTGATGACTCCCAAGTGCAGGAGATCAATTGTAGTACCTTTCAATTAGAAAAGGTTGTCGAACCCACGAGGAGCTGAAGGTATTGGTTAGTAAGATTGATAAATAAAACAATAAAAGATGCAAGTGTTTTTGGTATTTTTGGTTGTATAGTTGCAATGCAGAAAATAACAGTAGCAAGTCAAAGCTCTCAAAGAGAGAAAGCCCAATCCTCTTATGTGCAAGAGGACAAGCTCAAGTGATGTGTAACTTATATGTGGAAAACGTTCCCGAGGGCGGCATGGATATTGCTAGGCATAGAGATTTATTAAACAACACGTTGAATATCTTGTCAAGTTTTAATCTTCTTTGGACGGAGCCATTATTAGGTATAGCTAAATAAATAAACTACAACCCCTTATGATGGATCATGTGGCCAAGTAAATGACTGCACAAGAATTATTAAGACATAAAGTCCCACCATAGCATTACACTCTAAGGTCCCCGATACTAATACCCTCATAATATAACTTCATGATTCGGTCCAGGTTTACATGTCCTCCCAAGTCTCCCTCAATTCATTATACTACGGTGTTCTCCTATGAGCCCATATAGGTGAAGTGTTGTGCAGTCGACGTTCGCACAACACCATCATAGAATCACATAAAAGATAAACTCTTGACAAAATACCAACACATGTTATATATAAATCATTGCCAATTCATCCTATGCCCTCAGGAACATATGGGAACTACTCACAACGTGCAAACATGATAATATTCAGTGGCATAAGTGGTACAACACAATCTGAAAATATAACTTCACCACCAAATAATGACAAGTACTCAATCACAAACATGAATAGTAGCACAAGACAAGTATCTAGGGTATAGCAACTCTCAAACTACGAGGGGAACGGAGTGGATCACGGAGATGATGATGGAGATGGTGCTGGTCTTGATGATGGTGATGATGTAGAGGCCTCCTCCCACGCCAAGGAGGAGAGGTGATGACGATGACGATGATTTCCCCCTTCTCCGGAGCTCCGGAGCAGCAGGATCTGATCCCCCTCGGAGGGAATCAGGAGTTTCGCCGCCGCCGCGACCTCGGATGGACTTGGAAAAATTAGGGCGTACTTTTCGGGGAGGACGAAGGCGTCGATAAAAAGCCCCAGGCGAGGAGGTGCCCGAGGCCACTTAGTGGGTCCCACGCGGCCAGGTACTTGGGCCGCGTGGGCCCACCCCTTTTGGGCCTCGTGGCTCTCCTCTCTTCGGTCTTCTTCCCTCTGCCTTTCTCGACGAAAAACCAGCTGTGTAATTTTCCTTTTATTATTTGGTCCTGTAGCTCCTGAAACATTAAAAACAAGAAAAAGGAGGTTTTCTGCCTCCCAGAAATTAAATACCAAAAATAGGGACTTTGTATGAAAGTCCCATAAATCATCTAAAACATGTAAAAACAATGATATAACAATGCAAATAACATTCTAATATGATACTAAAAGTTGTATAAATGATGATATAAAATACACGTATCACTAGGTCACGGGGACATATTATCACGGACGAGTAGAAGATGGTGTTGTCGATAACGAGGTCAAGATAGGTATCATGATATCTATGAACGAGTCTCGGACACGCTAAGTATCGCCAGGCAAAAGGTTTAAGACTCGACGTCTTGGTTCGAACGATAAAGTTATTCGTTATCTCACAGGGATTAATTATGGGTATCCAAGGTCCACGAATTAATCATTAATCGGAGAGCGTGTCTCGATTATGTCTGGCGAGATCTCGAACCGCCAGGGTAACACACTTAAGGGAGGATGACATTTATAATAGATTGGAAATAGAAGAGAAAATAAAAGAGAGCGCCGGAAATGTTCCGGGAGAGTTCGATGGAGATCGGAGAGCGACGAAATAGTTTGGGAGCTGGAATTAATTAGATAAAATGTATTTGATATTAATTAGTTGAATTAATGATTAAATATATTTTTTATTTAATTAAATTCGAATTTAAAAGGCATTAAAAGCTAAATGGAAAAATCCCAAAAGGGAAAAAGGAAAAAAAAAGGAGGGAGAAGGGCCAGCCGCCCTAGGTGGGCCCGGGCCCACCTAGTGGCCGGCTGCCCTCCTTGGCCGGCTAGGCCATGTGGGGATTAGTCCCACATGGCTTAGCCAAGGGAGATGGTCTCCCTCCTCCACCTATATATATGGGTGCCCCTTTGCCTTTTGAAAACACACCAATTTCTCTCTCTCTCCCGTTTAATCGTGACTCTGCAATTGGAGTCGTGTACGGGGTGAGTGTTTCTCCACCATAAGCACACCGCCGTGCTGCTGTTTTTCCGGTCCAAGTCTTCCGCTGCTCGTCCCTGGATCGGAGCCCGGAGGAAGTCATCTTCGTCGTACGTGTGCGATTCCCTGCGAGGTGCCACGCCTGTGGCGCTCGGAGGTCTTCTTCCTCTACACGACCTTGAGGTCGGCTTCGTCGGCTTCATCAACAATGCTTGTGCGGGAGCGTGATCCCCGCTTTTCGGTCTGCAAGGGTATGTATATCGATCTCCTGCGTATTACTATATCTGCATAGTATAGATCCTGGCTAGTTTAAGGTTATCGTTGTTAGGAAATTTTTTGATTTCTGCCTACGATCCCCTTCACATGCGTCCTCGCCGTGGCGTGCGGCGAGGCATACTGGCTGTGTGATCTCCAATGTGACCATGTACAGCCTGTTCCGTGCCCGTGGCACTCGGGCCAGTAGGCGGTTCTGGCGATCCCGGAGACGAAGGAGACCGTCGTGGATGTGGACGTCGCAGCCGTTCTCGTCCAGCTGACCGAGGCTGACGATGTTGCTGCGGAGGCGAGGGATGTAGTAGACGTCGGTGAGTGCACGATGCTCGCCGTTCTGGCAAATGAACAGGATCGCTCCTCGCCCTTGATCTCGACCACGGAGCCGTCGCCGAATTTCACTGTGCCCGTGACGCCGGTGTCCAGCTCGCCGAAGACAGACGCGTAGCCTGTCATATGGTTGCTGGCGCCTGTGTCCAGGAACCAGGTGTCGTCGCGTTGCGCCTCCTTGATGAGGTGGACGTGCTCCTCGACCAGCTCGACGCGCTCGGTGAGGCCAGTGGCCGCCGTGATCGTGGCCTCAGCGCGCGCCATCTGCAGCGTCTGTCCCTCGTCGACAGACACCGCTGTAGCCATCAGAAGCGCGGGCCCGTCGTCGTCGTCGTGGAGGATGCAGGCCCTGGCGAGATGCAGAGCCGGCTCATCTTCGTCCACCTTGGCCAGATTGGCCTGCTGGCCCTTGCGTTCGCGACGGGGCTCCGTGCAATTCCTGGAGAATTGGCCGGCGTACTTGTTGCAGTTATAGCACTTTACCTGCGACATGTCGTGTTTGCCGCCGGAGTCGCGACGATCGTTGTCGCGGCCTCGTCCCTGCGGCTTGCCCTTCTGCTTGCCCTTCCCGCCGTTCGAGCCAGAGCCTTTCCCCTGCTCGCGTTGCTTGCCTCGGGCCAGCCACTCCTGCTCCGTGAGAAGCAGCTACCCACCGGCGTTGTCCGTCGCGGTGACTGAACACCGCTCGAAAGACGACCGCAGTCGCCCGATCAGTTCCTCGACTGACAGATCGTTCAGGTCGAGAAGTGTCTCAATGGAACACGCGATCTGGGCGTACTGGCTCGGCACCTCCCTGAGGATTTTCTGGACCACCTTCACCTCGTCGACGGTGTCTCCGAGCGAGCGCAGGTTGTTGACGAGAGCGGTGATCCGCAGGCCGAACGCGTCGAGGGTTCGCCCTCCTTGAAGGCGATCTGCTCGAACTCCTTGCGGAGGCGCTGCGCGGTCGCCTCGCGAACGCGGCTCACCCCCATGCACATCAGCCGGACGGCTTCCCACGCCTCCTGCGTGGTTTCCTTGACGGCGAGGACCGGTATCATCTCCGGTGGCACGGCCCGCAGTAGCGCTGACAGCGCGGCCATGTCCTCGCGGTCTCCCGGCACGCCCATGCCGGTCATGGCCTCCCAGAGACCTTGGGCCTTCAGATTGATCCTCATGATCAAGGACCACTCGATGTAGTTGGTGACCGTGAGTGTGGGGTAGACGATGGTGCTGCCGCCGCCGCCGTGCACCACACGCTCGTGGATGACGACCTCGGTGCCGTTGCCGCCGTGCCGTGACTGCTGCGCCCCCGGCTTTGTTCTCGTGCCGGTATCGTGCGCGTGCTCGACGACGACCTGTGCAATCCTGCAGGTGTACCGCTGCGGCGTCTCGCACCGTTGCCGCCGCTGCCACCACCTCCTCTGTCCCCTCCGTCGTTGCTGCCAACCATCGTGCACAAGAACCTCGATTAACGAGGCTCATATACCAAATGATAGAAAATCTGCCGGCACAGCTCGTATGAACTCTGAAGAACACGAAGAACAGAGCTCGAGAGAGGAATTTTGTGACAGTGTAAAACTTGCTGCTTTTCTCGTTTTCTCTTCTTATTTATACTCCGGTTACAGGGAACACTAAAAACCCCGAGAACCAGCTACAATTTCGGATCACGATCGAGTCGTGGCCATTGCCATCCCAACGTCCCTCTCCCGCGATCCTACTTTCTCGCCACAGCTCGCTACTGCCGTGCCATCCCACGACAGAGTCTATGGCGATCTCCTACACTCTAGGAAACTAAATAGTCGTGCCAGATCGTGAACAGGCTCACGATGCGTGGCTTATTTCTGACGAAACTGAACTAAAACAGCGACAGGGTTTATCTAACAACAACATCAACCAAGAAAAAACAACAGGAACCGCCTGCCTCACCACAACTCATCTACACGTTTATCCGACACGACACGACACTCCAACAGCTCTGTCAGAACAGAACCTCCACTTCAGACGTCTTCGTCCATGCCGTCCTCGTCCGGCTCCTCCATGATCCGCATCTTCTTCACGGCCTTGGCCGCCTCGCCGCTGACAGCGCCGTTGGGCACCTGGATGAGGATGTCGGACCTCTGCCCCGTCTCGGCGTTCACCAGCCCGCCGCTCCGGTCCACCCTGTACGCGAGCTCGTCCTTCTTGGGCGGCGCGGCGGCGTCGATGTACACGGTGCTGTTCTCGTCGATCTCCTCCTGGATCAGCATCTTGGACAGCTGCGTCACCACCCTCTTCTCGATCCACCTCCTGATCGGCCTCGCGCCATACACCTGAAGGTTGTTGGATAGAGATTCAGAGTTAGCATTGCAAAGATAGTCGGATATGTTCAGAGTTTTCGTGACTACACCAAAATGGATGGATGCTGTGTGACGTACCGGGTCGTAAGCCAGAGCCAGGATGACGTCCAGCGCGGCGTCGGTGACGGCCAGGGCGATTCCCCTCTCGGCGAGGCGCACAGCCACGTCCTTCATCTGCAGGCGAGCCACCTTCCTCAGCTGGTCATGGGACAGGGGATCGAAGACGACGATCTCGTCGAGCCGGTTCAGCAGCTCGGGCCTGAAGTGCCTCCTCACCTGCACACGCACGCAAAATTCAGTACAACAATTGCACATCAACGAAGCTTCAGGAAAGAACATTGGTGGTCGTTGGGGATGGGAACTAGAATTGATTCATACCTCCTGCATCACGAGTTCGCGCGCAGCCTTCATGGAGTTCTTGCCCAGCATCCCGGCGAGGAGGTGCTCGGCGCCGAGGTTGGAGGTCATGATGATCACGGTGTTCCTGAAGTCCACCGTCCTGCCTTGCCCGTCGGTGAGCCTGCCGTCGTCGAGCACCTGGAGCAGGGTGTTGAACACGGAGACGTGCGCCTTCTCCACCTCGTCGAACAGGATCACGCTGTACGGCCTCCTCCTCACCTGCTCCGTCAGTTGCCCGCCCTCCTCATGTCCCACATAGCTGCATTCAGGAAAATAAAATCCCCAAGTCAGCACCCAAAATTCAGTCTTTGTTTATTCAGTTAAAATTGCAGCGAAAATCATCTGAATGTCATCGAATTAGCGAGTGTACTTACCCAGGCGGTGCTCCGATGAGGCGAGCGACGGAGTGCTGCTCCATGTACTCAGACATGTCGATGCGCACCAGCAGGTTCTCGTCGTCGAACAGCTGCTCGGCGAGGGCCTTGGCAAGCTCGGTCTTCCCCACGCCGGTCGGGCCCAGGAAGAGGAACGAGCCAGTGGGCTGCTGCGGCCGGCCAAGGCCAGCCCTGGACCTGAGCACCGCCTCGGCGACGGCGGTCACGGCCTCCGTCTGACCGACCACCCTCTTGTGCAGCCTGTCAGCCATTCCGACGAGCCTCTCCTTGTCGTTCTGCCCGAGCCGGGTCACCGGGATGCCGGTCCAACGGCTGACCACCTCGGCGATCTGCTCGGGGCCGACGGTCTCTGTCAGCATCAGGTTCTCCCTGTCTCGCCCTCCAGCTTGGCGATGGCGGCGTCGATCTCCTGGAGCGCGCCGTACTTGAGGTCGGCGACGCGTGCCAGGTCCATGCGCCGCTCGGCCTCCTGCAGCGTGAACTGCAGCTCCTCGCGCCTCTGCTTCAGCTTCCGGATCTCGTCGATCCTCTCCTTCTCCTTCCTGTACTTCATCGTCAGCGGCTGCAGCTTGTCCCGGAGGTCGTCCAGCTCCTTCCTCACCTCGACCAGCCGGGCCTTGCTGGCCTTGTCCTTCTCCTTCTCCAGCGCGTGGAGCTCGACCTCCAGCTGAATCCTCTTCCTCTCCAGGTTGTCGATCTCCTCCGGCTGGCTGTCCAACTGCACCCTGACATTCGCGCACGCCTCGTCCACCAGGTCGATAGCCTTGTCAGGCAGATGCCGGCCCATGATGTACCTCGCCGAGAGCTGCGCGGCGACGACGATGGCGCGGTCCTGGATGCGCACTCCGTGGTGCCCCTCGTACTTCTCCTTGAGCCCCGGAGGATGCTAATGGTGTCGGGGACGCTCGGCTCGGCGACGTACACCTGCTGGAACCGCCTCTCGAACGCGGCGTCCTTCTCGACGTACTTGCGGTACTCCTCCAGCGTGGTGGCGCCGATGCACCGGAGCTGGCCCCGCGCCAGCATCGGCTTGAGCAGGTTCGCCGCGTCCATGGACCCCTCCGTCCTCCCGGCGCCCAGGACGAGGTGTATCTCGTCGATGAAGAGGATCACCTTCCCCGCGGCCTCCTCCACCTCCTTGAGCACGGCCTTGAGCCGCTCCTCGAACTCGCCGCGGTACTTGGCGCCGGCGACGAGCGCGCCCATGTCGAGCGCCACGAGGCGGACGTCGAGCAGGTTGCTGGGCACGTCCCCGCGCACGACGCGCTGCGCGAGGCCCTCGACGACGGCCGTCTTCCCCACGCCGGGCTCGCCGATGAGCACGGGGTTGTTCTTGGTGCGGCGCGAGAGGATGCGCACGACGCGGCGGATCTCCTCGTCGCGGCCGATGACGGGGTCGAGCTTCCCGGCCATCTCGACGAGGTCGCGGCCGTACGTCTTGAGCGCCTCGAAGTTGGTGTCCCCGGAGGCGGACTCCACCTTGCGCCCTTCGCCGGCGCCGCGCAGCTTCTCGAGCTCGGCGCGCACCCGCGACGCGGACACGCCGGCCTCCTTGAGGCAGTCGGCGATCTGCGCGTCCTCGAGGAGGCCGAGCAGGAGCTGGTCGACGGCCAGGTGGGAGTCCCCGCGCTTCTTCTGCGCGGACTGGGCGCGGCGGATGGCCTTGATGAGCGCCGTGGACGCCGGCACGGAGTCCGGAGGCGGCGACAGGGAAGGCAGCTTCTTGAGCGCGCCGGCGAGCACGCGCTCGAACGAGTCCCCGGCGGACGCGTTCCCGTCGGACGCCTGCGCGACCGCCTGCCGCAGGATCCCCGCCTTGTCCCCCGCCAGCGCCGCCGCCAGGTGCAGCGGCGTGAGCTGCGCGTGGCCGGCCTCCGACGCCGCCTCGTGCGCCGCCACCAGCGCCTCGTTGGTCTTGTGGGTGAAGTTGTCCGGATTCATGGCTGCTCGATGTGTCGATCACCAAGTGTTCTCTAGATAAAATGGGATGAAGATCACCAAAGTGTTTTGTGGGATTGCTTCGGCTCTGCTAGTGTTCGAGTTTACGATGCCCTGAGGCCGGAGAGCGGCGGGCATAAAAAGGTGGGAGCAGAGAGTTCGCCGGAACTCTAGAAGCTAGTGGAAGCGGCAGGCTCTGAGAAGCGGGGCCGTGCAATTTCCTGACTGTTGGATCTTCAGGTGGAGAGCCTCCGATGCGAGACGCTTGTACACTCAGCGGATGCGGTTGGTCAGTGTCGGCTTGTTCTGGAGCCGGCGTCAAGGCGGTAGACACTGGCATGTGGGCCAGGTTGGTCCACGAGCGGTCCAACGTGCAATTTCTGGAATATTCTATCGCTTCCATTCGATAGATTTTCTCGCTGGCATGAACGGCGCGGCGATGACACATCTTTTTTTTTGACAAAAAAACCCAGATCTATTAAGAAATTACACCGGTACAGACACCCTGAAAAATAAGAAATTACAATGAAATCCTGGATAAAGACAGCCGCCAGGTGGCGTGATGCCATGTCAGAGAGCACTGCCAGGACACAAGCTGCGATCTATGGCAGCTGGTAGGGTTCCTGCTAGTGGTGGCGGCGAGGTGCTGTCTGCAGTCGGAAGGAGCGACACCTATGGCTCCTTTAATAAGCTCGTCCTAGGTCAGAGCTCTTTCTCCTTCTATGTCAGCTCCATCTCGTCGCCATGAGGCCAGAAGATGGGCGGCGGAGATGGAATCGATAGGCTGCCATGAGGCCAGAAGATGGGCGGCGGAGATGGAATCGATAGGCTGGAAAAAGAACGTGCTATAACGCTATGACGTTTTAGCGCGATATAGCACGCTATTCTGTTGTTAGCACCATAGTATGCAAAAATAATAAAATTTAGCATAGACTTTTCGGATATGTTATAGCGTGCTATTATGGCCAAAATAGTGCCATATATTTTTTGCCATGCTTCAGACCCTTCAATCCTTTTTTTTGTCCAATCAGTCTATGTTGGCTAAACATGGATGACGTCTCATGACTAAACCGGACTCCTTGTGCGCCAGGTGTTGAAAGGAAAGTATTTTAATGATTGTGATTTTATGGCTGCTAGGAAGAAGAAGGGATCCTCTCACACGTGGAGGGCAATATTGCATGGAAGAGAAGCTTTGGAGTGTGGTCTCATAAAACGTATAGGTGATGGATCCACTACTGATGTATAGTCCGATTCTTGGATTCCTGGCAACTATAATTCCAGACCTTTAGTGCGTAAGCCAGATTCTGAAATTCTGAAGGTAGAAGAGCTGATTGATGGTATCACTGGTTGCTGGAATATGAAAGCATCGGAAAAAAAAACTTTGTGCTAACTGATGTCAACACGATCTGTCGTATTCCGATTAGCAGCTTCAGAGAGGATACTTGGGCATGGAAGCATGACAAGTTTGGAAATTTCACGGTACGATCTGCTTATAAAATTCTGTCCCACCTAAAGAACCAAGCCGCTACGGCTACTGGTTCATCCCGTGGATCTGATCGTTGTTGGAAAAAACTTTGGAGGATGCCGGTGCCTCCCAAAGTGCGGAATTTCTGGTGGCGGGTGATCCACAAATTTGTGGGTTAATTATCAGGCGGCCCTCAGATGTCGCCATGTACTCAGTTTTGCCCTCAGCTGCGAATCGTGCTCAGTTTTGCCCCTAGTCTGTGTGCAAAGACTTATTCCGTGACTCTTTCCGTCTCCTATCTGGTCAATGGTTTGACTGTTAATTTCTGACGGTTGGGACCCACATGTCATGAATTTAATAGTTTCAGCTTTTTTTGGAAATGTTTAAATTTCTCACAGGAGGCCCACTACTGACGAATCTGAATCTGAGATTTAAACAGTACAAAATTCGAAATTTTCAAGTTTCGAAAAAAATTTGAAAAAAATTCCGAATATTGATAATGATTATTTATACTAGTGTGCAAAATTTGAGTGTGAAATATTGTGTAGTTTAGTCTATGTAAAAATGACAAATTTCGGAATCTAAGATCTAGATCTAAAAAATTCGAATTTTTCAAGTTTTAGATAAAAATGTGAAAAAATTCTGGATGTCAACAATGAACATTTATTCTTATGTGCAAAATTTGAGTGTGAAATATTGTGTAGTTTGGTCTATGTAAAAATGACAAATTTCGGGATCTAATATCTAAATCTAGATCTAGATATAAAAATTCGAATTTTTCAAGTTTTAGATAAAAATGTGAAAAAATCCTGTATCTCAACAATGAATATTTATTCTTATGTGCAAAATTTGAGTGTGAAATATTGTGTAGTTTGGTCTATGTAAAAATGACAAATTTCGGGATCTACTATCTTAATATCTAGATCTAGATCTAGATCTAAAAAATTCGAATTTTTCAAGTTTTAGATAAAAATGTGAAAAAAATCCTGTATGTCAACAATGAACATTTATTCTTATGTGCAAAATTTGAGTGTGAAATATTGTGTAGTTTGATCTGTGTAAAAATGACAAATTTTTGGATATGAGATCTAGATCTAAACAGTACAAAAAATATCGAATTTTTTCAATTTTTGAAAAAAAATGTGAAAAAAATTCCGAATGTTGATAATGATTATTTACAATAGTGTGCAAAATTTGAGTGTGAAATATTGTATAATTTGGTCTGTGTAAAAATGACAAATTTGTGAATCTCAGATTTAACGCTATTTAACGAGATTTAAACTACAAGTGTGTTATAATTTGTCCTCAAAATTATAGAAAAATTTAGCGAGGGCTTACCCTAATCCTCCTCTTCCTCCACTCTCAAGCATGCGAACGGAATGGACCGAGACGTCGGGATCGACGCCATCTTTCTCGTCTTCGGCCGTCGGCCGCCATGCTTGATTCGCCTCTTCCAGACATCCCTGGCCTCTCTGTCCACTTTGTCGTGTTCCAAGTGAGCCTTTGGTGCTAAATGGCATGGTTTGATGCGCGAGGAGAGGCTTCTCCGACGACCACAAGCGAGCAGCACTGACGGACTTTTGTCGAACACGTTGGGGGCATGCTCTAGACACGCCTATAGCGACATTCGCGCGTTCCCGTCGATTTAAAAATAATTAGGAAACAAAAGTTATATTTCTGTGCGCCAAATTGAATGTTCTTCAAGTTTCTAGTTATACGTTTTTGCTAGTTTGGAACTTGCTCTATTGATGTTTTTTGAAAAACAGGTCTGGTCCAAATGGCATTGTCAAATTAGAGCTGGTAAATGATTTTTTAAGACGGTGAAAACTTGTCAACTAGGAGTGACTAAGAAAGATCCAGGTTTAGTTTTTCATTTTCATGTTTTAAACTTGTTTAAATGTTGGTCAAACATAGGTTTGACCAATATTTGAAATGAGCATAAAAATTTCAAAAAAAATCAAAAAATGAAAAAACCTGCGCACATAGTCTTCATATGATATATACTAACGACTCAAGTTGATAACAAGGTCTACATAGATTCAAAACGAAAAATGCATGTATCAAGTGTGATATCTCAAAACTCAAACTATGAAGTCTAAGATTGAAGAGAAGTGGTTTTGGATTTGCAACATGAAATTTTCTAAAAACTCACCAAAGCTTCATTTTTGAGTGACTAAGAAGGATCCAAGTTTAGTTTTTCATTTTCATGTTTTAAACTTGTTTAAATGTTGGTCAAACTTAGGTTTGACCGATTTCAAAATAAGCATAAAATTTTCAAAAAACATCAAAAAAAAATAGAAAACCTGTGCACATGGCCTTACTATGTCATATACTAACAACTCAAGTTGATAAACAGGGTCTACATAGATTCAAAACGAAAAATGCATGTATCAAGTGTGATATCTCAAAACTCAAACTATGAAGTCTAAGGTTGAAGAGAAGTGGTTTTGGATTTGCAACATGAAATTTTCTGAAAACTCACCAAAGCTTCATTTTTAGTGACTAAGAAGGATCCAAGCTTAGTTTTTCATTTTCATGTTTTAAACTTGTTTAAATGTTGGTCAAACTTAGGTTTGACCGATTTCAAAATAAGCATAAAAAATTCAAAAAACATCAAGAAAATGGAAACCTCGAAGCTCATGACCTAGCTCATTCACTACTATTATACATCCAAGATACATGAGTGTGTGAAATATGGCCTCTTTTCGACAAACTATGTCGTTTTGGTAGTTGCTTCACAAAAAAAGCCATTTTCGACACTCCAAAAAATGAAAAATAGATTTTCAGTAAAAAGAAAATAAAAATTCCCTTCTTCACTACTATTATACATCCAAGATACATGAGTGTGTGAAATATGGCCTCGTTTCGACAAACTATGTCATGGTTTCCCATTTATTTGATTTTTTTTAATTCAATTCAAATAGGGATTTACACCTACTTATCTACCTAAAAAGTGAACCCTTTTTCTAAGTGGGTAAAAATAAGTAAAAAATAATAAATGGCATATTCTAGTAGCCCTCTAACTATTTGACAAGGTTTTACATTCTGAAAAATTCATTTGCCTACTCAAACATGGCAATGCCATTTGGACCAGAAATGTTTTTCACAAAATCGCAATATAGAAAGTTCCAAACTAGTGAAACCTTATAACTACAAAGTTGTAGTATTTCCCATTTGGCGCACAAAGATATAAAGTTTTCTTCCTAAATCGTTAAGAATACCCCGGAACGCATTGATGCCGACATGGCCATGTCCAGAGCACGCCCACAAGGTGCTCGACAAAATACCGACGGCGCCGCCTGGTCGTGGTCGTCGGATAAGCCATCCCTCGCGCATAAAAACTTGCCCGTTAGGACCATAGGCTCTCGTGGAACAAAATAGAGTGGATTTAGAGGTCGGGGGAGGTCATAAGGAAGCGAATCGAGCACGGCGACCTTCGGTCGGAGGCGAGGAAGACGGCGTCGATCCCGACGTTTTAGTCCATCCCGGCTCGCGTCCTTTCGCGTGGAGGAATAGTAGGACCCGGTGGAGCCCAACGTGGCACTGGTTCGAGTTGGGGCAGTCGGAATCAGCTCGTCCCCTTCACCGCGGGGTGGAGCTCCGGGTGAGATATCGAGCGCCTTAGAGATCCTCCGCCCCAATTGATAATACTAGAGCAACTAGGGTGAGCAACTGATCCTCATATGCATCTTTTCCCTGTCGCTTGCCTCCTGAGGTCGTCGTGGACGGTGAAGACCGCGGGGTGGAGCTCCGGGTGAGGGAGACGACCATGAGCGGATGGAGCGTCGTGGACGGAGACGCCAGCACTTGAAGCGGCAGTTGGAGCAGGACACCACCGCGACGCACGCCGCCGCCGTTTCGGCCGCGCCGCCCTCGCTCCGCCGGCGTCGAGGTCGGCTCTGCTCCGGTGTCGAGGGCCGCCGGCATGGCCAGGACCGTTTTTCTATTTCCCTTTGTTGCCTTTTTTTTACTTGCCTTTTGTTGCCTTGGTCCCACGTTTAAGATAGAGAAAGGTGGGTGTGTTTGTTTATTTTCAGCAAGGGCATGTGGGTCCAACTCGTCGGCAGTTAACGGTCAATGCATTGACCCGACTGAAATTATTAAATCCATGACATGTGGGTCCCACCCGTCAGAAGTTAACGGTCAAACGGAATGGACTTCAGACTTGCCGTTTGGCAGTAGCTCCGACCGAACTAAGGGCAAAACAGAGCACGATTCGGAACTAGGGGCAAAAATGAGTTCAACGAGGCTGCTAAGGGCAATCCATTAAATGACCCCAAATTTGTACCCTGTCGTACAATCTTGAAGGATCGACATATGGAGCATGTTGTGTTCTGTGAAGATTGTGGTCGTGAGGAATCAATTAGACATGCACTTTTTGAATGTAAATGGGCTCATCTTTTCTGGAAAGAGGTAAAACTTCTAACCTCAGTCAAAATACCAGAGCTATATGGGGATACATGGCCTATTGATCTTATCGAAGGCAAGATGGTTCCCGAGAGGGATGCAGCTGTTATTCTTTGTGGCTGCTGGGCCGTGCGGACTGAACGCAATAATTTTTTTTTTTGAAACGAGGCAAAAGACTTGCCATTTTCATTAATTAAGAAGAAGTGGGAGTTGACCGGTTAATTAACGGGAAACCGGCCTAAAACCGATACAACCACCCTCGCCGACCGTCATGGAACACGACCGTCGCGAGGGCACACACGGCCACCCTGGCTACCAAACGTAGACCGCACACACACCACTGAAACGAAGGTCGTCGTCGAGATAGTCCACCAGCGTCATCGTCATCACTCCACCGAGAGCGACTCCGACTTCACCGAAGAGACGACCATCGAAGAAGACCTCACCGCAGCGTCCTCGTGAAGCCGACATCGGCCTATGCCAAACAGATGGCCCCTCACGCAAAGGCTGGCAGCTCCGATTCTGAAGAGGAGCTCCGAAGAGGAGATGGGCAGGATCCGCGCCGACGAAGGTCGCCACAGCCCGACTGCCCCACGCACGTCATCGTCGCCACAGACACGCCGGTCGCAGCTCCGACTTCGTAGCAGGGGAAGTCCAGCGAGGAGACGAGTCGGACACGCCGGAACAAGAGCCGACTACCAAGATCTTTCCGCAACCAAATCATCGCTCGTCGACACCATCGTTGCCGCGCAAGACACCACGTGGAACACCCACACCACCCATCGTCAACCTCGGGTCCCTCTTGCCGATGCCGGCCTCCGTGACGAAGCCCCCAAGAGGGAAAACGACACCAAGGCGCCGTCGTCGTCTGATCATGGGTTTCCCCTGGAGAGCCAAGATGGCCGGATCCGTGCGGGAGGTGGGCAGCAGCTACGCAGCGATGCCTCCAGGAAGGGCAACGAAGGCCACAGCCGCCGCCATCGCTGGTCACGGCACAAAGCCGAGATCGGGTCTTCACCCCAAGCCGCACGCCACCTCAACGCACATCAGCTCGCACCGGCGCCGGCAAGCCCACCAGCCACCACCACCCCAAGAACGCAATAATCGTCGGCATGCTGAAAAAGGTCGGAATATTGAGACGTCGGTTCGATGGACAGTGGATACAATCCATGATCTTTCTGCTATGGCTAGAGTAAAGAAAAAACAGCTAATGCCAAATAGAGTTCAGTGGCGACCTCCCGACGAAGGGGTGCTGAAAGTAAATGTAGATGCTGGTTTCTACGAGCAAGCGGGACAGGGATCAACAGGCTCCATTGTTCGCAATCATATTGGTGCCCTAGTCTGAGGCCAAGCTATCTGGTACGCTTTTGCTCAAAGTGCATGTACTATGGAGGCGCAGGCGATACGTGATGGCGTTAAACTTGCAGCTCAGTTAGGATTCAGGAAGGTAATCATAGAATCTGATGCCGAAGTTGTGGTTAACTTGTGGAATTCTGGCAGTTTTGAAAGAGCAGACATAGCTCCCTTATGCCACGAAATCACAGAGTTGAGTAAGGGTTTTGAGGATTTTGTTTTAGTTCATGTGGGGCGCGAGGCCAATGTGGCAGCCCATCGGTGTGCAAAGCAAGCCTCTGAGGATAGGAGAAGATGTATCTGGGTGAATTTTGTTCCTTCTTTTCTCCATGATTGTATACAATCTTCTTGTAATTCTCGTGAGTAAGAAATAAAGCCCTTGAGTCGTGGGGGTAGGGTGTGCGTGCGTGCGTTCATAGGGGTGAGTGTGCGCGCGTGTATATGAGCGATTGCGTTGTACTGTGTTTCGCAAAAAAAAAACCTTGAGTCACAAAAAAAAATTCTTTTTTCAAGGCATCATACTCTTCCTTGTTCCTTTATCAGAAGTCTGATGTCACCATATATATGCTGATTTATATTGATGACATAATTGTTACAAGCTCCTCAGATCGTGCTATTTCTGCTCTGCTCAAGGAACTTAATGAAAACTTTGCCATTAAAGATCTTGGAGAGTTACATTTCTTCTTGGGCATTGAGGTGAAGAAAACACAGAATGGAGTAATTTTGACACAGGAGAAGTATGCTTCAGAATGAGAACTTGCCTGTGGCAAGATGGTTAGGTGGGTGGTTGTACCCCAGCCCACCAGAGTTCAAACCCCAGGTTTGACGCTGGTGTTTCTCATTTAAGGCGGAATATTCTTCAGTGGGAGGCGACGTTCCCGTCGACAGCGAGGCGCCCGTGGTGACTTCGTCAATCTCAAGACTCGACCCGCCGGCTCAGTCTCTCGGAGGTGCTCATAGGGGTAGGGTGTGCGTGCGTGCGTTCATAGGGGTGAGTGTGTGCGCGTGTATATGAGCGCTTGCGTTGTACTGTGTTTCGCAAAAAAAAAAAAAAAAAAAAGAAGTATGCTTCAGAATTGCTTGAGAAGTGCAATATGCATCAATGCAAGCCAGAAATTACACCATTATCTTCAACTGATCCTCTCTCTCTCAATGTTGGAGACCCCCTCGGTTCTGAAGATATCACAAGGTATCGTAGTATTGTTGGTGCACTACAATATCTTACTCTTACACGGTCAGACTTGTCTTATTCTGTTAATAAAGTCTGTCAATATCTACATGCTCCTACAACTGTTCATTGGGCTTCGGTTAAAAGAATATTCAGATATGTCAAGGGTACAACCAAGCTTGGTATTACGTTTCAGCCATCTTCATCTACACTTTTGAGTGTCTTTTCAGATGCAGATTGGGCTGGTTGTCTTGATGATAGACGGTCTACTGGAGGTTTTGCAATATTTGTAGGACCAAACTTGGTTTCTTGGAGTGTTAGAAAACAAGCTACAGTCTCCCGTTCCAGTACAGAGTCTGAATACAAAGCCTTAGCCAATGCCACAGCAGAATTAATATGGGTTGAAGCACTTCTTAATGAGCTTGGAGTTAAGTTAAAAGAGAAGCCCTGCCTATGGTGTGATAATATTGGTGCAACGTATCTGTCAGCAAATCCAGTCTTTCATGCTCGTATCAAACATATTGAGATTGATTTTCACTTTGTTAGAGAACACGTGTCAAGTAAGCTCTTGGATATTATGTTCATTTCCAGTAAAGATCAGGTTGCAGATGGTTTTACTAAGGCTCTTCCAGTTAAGAATCTTCATGAGTTTAGGCGTAATCTAAATCTTTCACAAGTTTAGAATAAGAGAGTGTATTGGAATATGTAATAGGATACGTATACGAGTATGGTATAGTATACCACCTCGTATGTATGTAAACACCACGGTAGGGGTTCTTCCTACCACTATAACATGCAAACCGAGCCCTCGTCCAGGGTTAACTCGGTTCCGCTATTTTTGTTGAAAAAAGAGTCGAGGGAAAGCCTAAAAAAAGTCGAGAAAAGCCTAAAGAGTCGAGGGCTTATCTGTCCGGCAAGTCTCGCGTCCTGCCGAATTTCCCACACAGCCGCAGCCCGGAGCGGCAATTCGTCGAGCACCCCACGCACGCACTCAGCTCCCTTCCATCTGCGGCCGCCGCCGTCCATGGCGTCCGCCGCACGCGCTCTGGGTGCGCTCCTCCACAGGGCGTCGTCTCTGTCGTCCTCCGCCTCCGCTCTCAGGAGCGCCTCCCTTCTCCACAGTAACCCGCCGACCCAACCTTGCTCTGCTTCCCGCGTCCGATCCAGTCCCATTGAGTCGAGTTGGGTCTTCCGAGTCCTGACTGTGTTTCTTTGGTGTCAACAGGGAATGGCTCTGGTGGCGGCGCCAGTTTGTTCCAGGGGCACGTGGGTAGGCGGAGGATTTGGACGTTCCAGCCGCTCTGTATGGGACGGCGCTCCTGCAAGATCGCCGGGAGGAAGGTGACATGTTGTTCCCTGCTCTTTTGCATCGTGTCGTTGTTCATATTTAGGGGGCAATCAATTGTGCGAAATTTAGTTTTCTCTAGCTTATCTGAAAGTGCATATACTGTGTGCGACCATGTTGTACTCTACAAAAGAATGTCATAATAACTTGGTTATGAGCCTCTGATGCTAATTTTCATATGCATTGCACAAAGACAGATGTTAACAATATTAACAGGAACACCATTTATTTGCCTGCTAAATGTAGTTATCTTTAGCCTCTTGATGCATCTTCTTACAACAGATGTTTCTTTGGCGCAGGGTGCCCAGAATCTGAAAAAGATGAAGCGCAACAGCAAAATTGGAAAAGAAATCGTTGCTGCGTAGGTGTTGTGGGCCCTGTGAGCTTGTATTTCCTACAAATGTCATTGCCGCAGCTTGGTATTCTATAGATCTAGTAACTTGTGTATCTGGTTTAATCCAACACACTGTATTCTGCTAATACGTCCTCATTGAGTAGCATAATTTGTTTTACTTGTAGATGTCTTGTTAGATATATTGCCATTGTGTGCTGCAAATGGTCATTACCTCCTCATTACTTATAAGACTGAATAATGTAACTAGTCCCTTAAAGACTAAGTGGCGCTGCAAATGATCATCAAACGCTGGAGATCAGTGGCGCTTCTCACCTGGTGGAACCTTTGGAAAGCACGCAATGACAGAATCTTCAACAACCTTGCAATTAGTTCCTCAGCTTTAGCAGACACGATTTTGTTGGAACTAGCTCAGTGGCGAGCTGCTGGAATACTAATTACGGTGTGGCCTGCAGGTGCTTGAAGCCTGCTTAGACTTACTTGTTAGTTTACTACTGTTTATAGCTAACCATACCTTGTAACCTCTGTAACACTGTTCTCCCGGCATTTGTTCCGGTTCCCCTATATTAAATGAATGCAGCGCCTGCTGCCTTCCGTAAAAAAAAAAAAGTCCCTTAAAGACGAGTCTTCATATTCTCTTGACCCTAAAATCTTAAATGTATATTCGAAATGGCATGATAAGATCAAGCAACATAATATGTTTTAACTAATTTGACTCCTTATATATTCATCTGGATATCTTGCAGCATAAAAAAGGGTGGCCCAAGTCCTTCATCCAACACAGCTTTAGCGGCAATACTAGAGAAAGTAAGAGAGCTGGATGTCCCCAGGGAAATTGTTGAGCGTAACATCAAAAGAGCTTCAGAAAAGGGTCAGGATACTTACACGGAAAAGGTTTATGAGGTACAATTCCCTGTCACTAGTTAAATGTGATACTTTGTCATTGTTTTCTCATTTGGCAGTATGATATATGATGTTGGTGGGCAATACTACTTTTACATGTAAAAAATAATAGGTGGGTGCAGATCTTAGGTAGAACTGGGTACAGGTGTTAATAAGTACGCACATAATTTTTGTTTTGTAAAAAAATTAAGTGCATGAAGCATTTCAACAGGTCTATGGTTTTGGTGGAGTAAGTATGGTCGTTGAGGTCCTTACAGACAAAATTACAAGATCTATTGCGGATATTAGAAATGTTGTAAAGGACTGTGGAGCAAAATTGGCTGATCCTGGGTCTGTTACATTCAGATTCAGACAAGCTCGAGTGGTATAAAAGTTACAGATGCCGATAAGGACCAACTACTCTCTGTTGCTTTGGATGCTGGTGCGGATGATGTTATTGAACCAAATTTTGATGACAACGATGACTCTGAAGAAGATATTATAGAAAGGTACCCAACTGTTATTAATTGGAAATGTAAAGATCCAACCCATTGAATTTTATCTTCATTTCCACAGTATCTTACAACTGGTAAATTAACACAAGTTAGATGTTGTCTGCTGTTGTAACTTTCATAAATCACTGCATATAGGGAAGTTATGTTAAAATCAAAGAACTGCATGTAATATTCCTGGTTCTTTACTTTCTAGTTTACTGCATTCAGCCAGAAATGTCTCTTCGGAGATTGCTCTTACAATTCCTCTGTCTCTTTCCAGGTTTTACAAGATAGTTACTACATCAGAAAACTACCCTGTCGTGCTATCTAAGCTTCAAGAGGAAGGACTAAAATATGAAACGGATAACGGTTATGAACTGCTGCCTCTCAATCCAGTTGAGGTATTTTGTTTTGCTTTTATTGTGGTCAATTGCGCACGAGTTGAAAGTTAATGAATAAATGCTACCACATGTTTCTCCCAAACCTTAATGTTTCATCAATATTTTCGAGACGTTCATAGACGCTAGAATTTGCTACTCCGTCCGATCCAAATATAAGTGTCACAGTTTTGAACTGGGGTTAGTTTAAAACTGTGACACTTATTATGGACCCGAGGTTGTAGTTATTTATGATGTACTCAACTTCCAGATGGTGCAGCTGCTCATTCTCTCATTGATATAGGTTGAATTATGTTCGGTTAAAATCAGATTACTTGTTATAAAACAGAACTACGTCATCTTTTTTTTTTTTTTTGCGAAAAAGGACTACATCATCTTAACGAGTTATTGGTAGGATGTGATAAAATCAGGACTGAACAATTTAGGTTTGCTTTATCATCCAGTCGAGTTTCAGTATGGCACAGAGTGAAATCAAAACATGCCTGAAAGCAACTCTAAGAACATTGCATCATGCTACCCATATTATCCAGATTGGATCGTTGTTGCATCCCATGACTCAAAATAATTTCTAGGAGCTTTGTATATCTGGAAAAAGATCTGAAAGCACCCATTTCCACGTTGTTGCCGCAGGTAGATGACGAGGCCATGGACCTAAACAAGGACCTTGTATCTAAGTTGCTCGAACTCGATGATGTTGACGCTGTCTACACGGACCAAAAGTGAGTGTCGACTCTGACCTAAGGGCTCTCAACTCTCAAGACGCTGCCCGACAAGTCCATCGGTTGTACTGCACATGTAGGGCATGTTTACATTTTAGTAGCATCCCATGCTTCAGGTTTTCCTGTCACCATGCATGGCACAGCTAATGATGCCTGCTTACTTTGAGCACCGTTAGTTGGAAATTGGAAGTTGACGATACGGCATTTTTCTTTCAGAGTACCTACCCTGCATTCTGGCATCCCATATTCAAAGCTTCACCTTACATTCTCTGGCCCGCTCTTTCTCCACTGTCAATACGAGACACACGAGTCAATGTGGTTGTAAGCAATACAAATAAACAACACTGACATAATGTATGGGTGTTGACAATCAGTATAACGAAGAGGTTTTTGGGCCTTTTAAGTTCGCTAATGCTGAGCTGTTCGCTCCCTTGACCATTTGTGAGTCGATCTTATGCGTGGGTCTTAGGTGTAACAAAGAAGTTGTTGGCGCTTTTGAAATAAGTTGGAGATGTTCCCTTGATGGCATTAGATTCGGGATGGAGAAGCACTAGGAAGTAGGAAGTAGCTGATCAGTAAAATGCGAAACAATGTATAAAATTTTCAGATTTTTTTTACAATTTATGTGCTGGTGTCTTTGGTATGTCTGCGAGTTTTCATGAATAAAAGATAGATGTGTGCTCTGAGGGAAAAAAAAACGAAAATATGTGTTGTGAGAAGCAATAAATTGTTTTTTACACAGGTCACAAAAGAGTCATTTTTCCATAAAATATTGCATGTGCACATGGACATGAGCATGTATGATTTTTTTTTCATTTTTTTCGTTTGACATTTCAAATATCTTTCCTTAGCCAAGTGCAGATGCACTCGGGCTCATGGCAACAATGTACCTTTTGTCCAATGATGTCATGATTTTCTTGTAACGGCTTTACTTCAAGGTAGATAGCTAAAGTCCTTACTTCAAATAGATATGCTTTCCCTACAATTAAGTGAATGTACCATATGACACATTTTCTAGAAGTAAATCAAAGTTATTTGCTATTGTTCTAGAAATTCACGTAATGATGCTTGTTGTGATAGTGATTGCTCTAATCGATTGCGGAAATCATTATGGTTGTCCATTTGTCCATGTTGCTTGTAAACATAAGCATCTACTCAAGTGTACGTATCTCTATAGATTTGATAAAATTGTAGTTTTTTTCCTGGAAAACTATTTCCTTGAGCTTTGCTGTGCACAATGGATTTTTGTGTGTGAATTGGACCTTGTATTTTACTTCTGCTATACACAGAGTTGAGAAAAATTTGCTTGCGCTCCTAGCTGTATTCACAAATGTTGTCCTCTATGTACATCTTCATATTTTAACATATATTCTCTATGTATATATTTGTCTTTGTATCATGTATCTAATATTCTCATATGGTGCGGAGATTGGATATGAGATCCACGATGAGAAATAGCAAAAGTTGAACAGTCATTGGAGAGGGATATAGGTTAAGACACACGACCTCGTGCCCAATCGCAAACTAAACACCTCTTTGTCAATGTCTATATATAGCTGTCGATGTTAACCCATTACATTATGAAAAGAGATCAAAGTAATAAAAGACTTTCAACTAGCACAACTAAGCTAATGAACAAGTGACGAGAAACCGATATTAAGCCGACATGAAATTGCCGGTTGTCATCTCCAAATTTACTTACGGCGAGTAGCCACACGATGTCCACCTACAACTACAAGTCCTCACACGGACTTGGCAAACTCCCATCGTCCCCTACCTGCCTAGCACCACAGGACACCATTTTCCAGCTTGGAAACGTCCCCGGGCCCCCGAAATTAAGGGGCCCCAAATCTCTGCAGTTAAGGCATTTACGGCGGGGGAAGCTAATTTGGCGTCGGCGCCATTGGAGCTGTGGTCGGGAGTTCGATGCAGAGAGAGGAAAACGAATCGTTGTGCTGCGTGCATCCAGACTAGAACTTGGGCCTTTGCTCCTTCTGCTAACTTGGGCCTTTCCTTTTGTTGGCTTGGGCTGATTTCCTTTGGTTAGCTCTAAAATGATTAACTGGGGCCTGGTAGTATAGACCACAGTTGGAATACCGATCCAGAAATGCAGCGTACTCCCCTAAAACACTTTAGCGCAACACAGAGTCCACGAATAGAGATTTCTTTCTCCCCGCCCCCACTGCTCACGCTAGTTAAAAATTATAAAAGTCAATGATATATCCCACAAACAAAATCTTGATATGAAACACGTTCTATTTAGATCTACACAAAAATGGCAAATTTGTGGATCTACACACTTTCAAATCTCTAAATATACATCATTTATTATTTTTGTGTAGTTCAGAATATAAAGTATCTCAAATCACGATTTTGCATGATTGTGGATTTGTGGGATATATCAAAAGTTTTAAAACTGATAAATATGATTTTTTTTTGGTTAGCGTAGCACTAAAATTTGGGAGCCAAAAGTGTTTTCCGACAATCTACTTGTTGCTTTTCTTCCACACGTATTAATTAACTCATTTCCTTTTTCTATATCGTGTTGATTTATTCTAGAAGTGTTATCGACATGGTCATTAATATGATTCATATTAATATATTACCATCATCCACGTCTTGCATCTAGTAATGTTAGAAGAATTTTTTAAAACAATATGTAGGTATCAATATTGCTTTTGTGCGCATTTTAGGAATGTTCTTTAGATGCATTTTAGGAGTTCATCAATAACAATTCATATATATTATTTTGATACATGTAGGGGCCTAGATTGTAGTTTCGCCCTGGGCCCCTGAAATCTCAGGACCGGCCCTGGCCACGCCGTATATCCGCCGCGAGGCTATCCCGTACAAAACCTGGCACGTGCACCCCGACCCCGAACGCGACGACGAGTTCTTCCTCGTGGTTTCGCGCCTCGGCGCACAGCTTCTTCGCAGGCTCACTTCTGGCTAGTAGGACGCCGCGGTAGCTCACCTCCACCTTGATCTCATACTCGTCGATGCACTGCCTACCCATGAATGCCCGTGAGGCGACGCCGAGGGTGAGGTTGAACTCCGGATCCAGCGTCGGCCGGCCGAGATCCTTGCCGGGGTCTCTAAGCCGGCGACGGAGTTTATCGCGACCGAGTAGTGTGGCATCTCCGACATTTCCTTGTTCACGAAGATTGCCATGAGGCCAAATACCACGAGAAAGATTGTGCAGCAGATGCCGCGTAACACGCCCACCATTCGCGAAATCGCCCTTGCATATCGTAGTGTCTTTGTGGATGTCTCTCCTCTAGCTAGCTCGTCTGGTTCCTGAATATGTCTGTCGATTGCGAGTTTGGCAATTTGTTGCCGTGCTTGTGATACGAGCCAGGTCGGCCTGGACGGTTCTATATGTAGAGAGACAGAGAGAGAGTCGTATTGTCCTTCAGTAAATCGACCAGTTTCCTTTTCGGTAACTGTTAGCGAGAAGTTACCCGGAAGCACCGGATGTGAGTTTACACCGAGTAAATCGCACGGCTCCCTGACGCTGCATCCAACGGCGATCTGGGCGTCCGACGCGTACCTGCGTTGATATCGGAAGTCCGTCCGGCTCCTAGCGTGCTGGGTGTCCAACTGTCCATACAACGAAGGAACCACGCGCGAGAGAGGAAGGGAGAAGATCGGATTGGCGATGTCGGTGCTCCGTCATGGTGTTGGCCTCGCGCTTCGGCGGTCGGCGCATGTCTCGCGCCTGTTTGGGTCCGGCAACACCGCCGCCGGCCTCGCGCTCCGGCGGCCGCCAAGGCTTTCCATCCACCACCATCCGCGGCGTCGTCTCGCTTCTTGGCCACGGGTGAATCCAGCAATACCACCAGGGTAGGCTCCTCGAACTGATCCTTATGCACAAGATATTAGTTATTCGTTTGGAACCTGTGGAGTTACTCCCCTGCTCCTCTAAGATATAATTTGGTTCAAATCGAGTAGCCTGGAGGGTTTAGCGGTTTGTCTTGAAACATAGATTTTGTGTGGTGGCGATGAAACAATTTTTGTGTGGAACGAGACCGGCGATGCCCATGCCCCGTCCTGTTTCTTTGCATAGTAAACAAATATTCTACTCCTTCTGATCCAAAAAAAAAAGTGTCGCAGAACTGTGTGGTTAATTCAAAACTGTGATACTTATTATTATGTATCAGAAGGAGTGGCATGTTTTAAGACCCAATTATTGGACATCGCACATGTTAACATACTGTATTCCAATTGAAGCTTGAATGAGAATTGTGAGGTTTAAGTAGGGGGAAACTATCAACATCTACACTACTAAATAACTAATCAGAGCCTCCATCGTCTCTCAGTCGCTGGTAAATAACTAATTCATAGTCGATTTCACAAATTTCTTTATAGAAACGTGTTGAAATATTTGTTCATCCAGTCCAAAAAAAATTGTAATATCGGCTCAATCGACTAGGAATTGGTTTTACTGATATGTTCATGCAGATGTAAAAATGTAATAATTTGCTCATCTTGTGTAAAAAAAATTGTAGTTTTTATTATCCGAGTACAAAATTGAAATAGTACAGGAATCTCATAGTCAAATCAATCGTTTTCGATGTTGTCTGAGATTTAACTAATTTTTAGGCAACTGAAAAATAGCAAAGCCGATAATGAAAAAAAAATGGATCGACTGAGAATTAAGTCTTAGCTCACCTTGCACATTCCTTTTAGACACGTATGAGCAAATATGGCAAAGCGGCAAAAGGCTTAGTTAATTCTTACTCGACCGACAATTAATCTAAAAATATATTTCATGATAAATCTAATGATACTGATTTGGTATCGCATATGGTGATAGTATTTCTCTATAAAATTTGTCAAAGATAACAATGTTGGGTTGTGAAAAAACCAATACACCTTATACAAAGACGAAGATAGTAGTATTTTTCAGCTTACTCGGTGTTAGCTTTGTTACAGATTAATCGTAGTTAAGTGGACAGGGTGGCTTAATCTCTGTACTACGTATGTTATGTTGTTGATCGGTCACAATTGTTAAGTGTATATTAGGCCCATAGTTGGCCCAGCCCATGTAACTCCATCATGTATATCTTCATGTGTTGAATATAGAAAAGGGTGTTCGGTCATATTGCTCTCACGTTGAATAACATGGTATCAGAGCTGGGCGCCCCGTCGCCGTCGCCGTCTTCGCCGGCGTGCTGACTCCGGCGAGCTCCCCGGTCGTCTCCATCTCCGTCTCCATCGCCGTCGCCGTCATCTCCGTCGTCGTCTCCGCGGCATCGCCGCCGTCATCTCCGTCGTCCTCGCCGCGCATCGTCGTCCCGCCATCTCCGTCGTCCCGCGCATCCTTCGTCGTCCGCGCTTCTAGACGGTCGCCCACATCGCGCCGTCGTCGTCTCCGCGCATCTCCGCCGCGCATCGCCTCCTCTCCAGCTCCGCGCGTCTCCGCACATCGTCGAACTCGATCTCACAGTGAGTGTTGACCTTTCCGGTATCAATCCCGGAAATTTCCGGATTTTCTTCCGAATTGACGAATCAGCTACTGGACCCGAGCAGTTTCGCCCGGATTTCACCCGGTTCTGGCCCGGAAATCTTTCCGGATTTGTTTCGGTACCAGTCCCAGAATTTTCCGGACCTGAATCCGGATTTTCCCGGTTCCAGATCCGGATTTTTCCGGACCTGAATCCGGATTTTGCTGGATTTTACTGCTGCTGTCAATTTCAGTGCTTTGTTTGCTGCCATGGCAAGGAATGAAGGTTCCATGTCTATTGATATCAAGCTGGATGGCTCCAACTACCGGGAATGGGCTTTCTCAGCTAGGACGGTTGTGAGAGCTGCTGGTCTTGCCTCTCACTTGACCGATGATCCATCTACTCGAGATGATGAAGCAGCAAAGAAATCTTGGCAAAAGGCTGATGATCGTGTGATGGGAGCTTTGGTTCTGGGTGTTGACCCTTCTCTCCGGATGAGTCTTGAGCATCACACATCAGCCAAGGAAATCTGGACATATTTTGAGCAGCGGTATCTTCAGCCTAGTGGTGCACTTCATTTCTCCTTGCTACAAAATTTAAACAGTACTCAGCAAAATGACATGTCCATGGATGAGTACTATGCTGCCTTCACTCGCATTAGCGGCCAACTTAGCTCCATGGTTCCAAAGAGCAGCCCTGGTTGCACATCTTGTGTGGCTAAGGAAGAATTTGAACAACGAACACTCATGTACCAGTTTGTGATGAAGCTGAGGCAGGAGTATGAGAACATCCGCACTCAACTCCTTGGTCGTACTACTTCTCCCACTTTGACTGAGGCACTTGCTAGTCTGATTGCTGAGGAGACTCGTCTTCGTTCTTTGGCTACGACTTATACATCGTCTCTACCCAACAGTGTCTTGGGTTTTCCTCACCGGACAGGTCCTCCCAAGGCTTCATGGCGACCTCCGTCGCGTGACATCTGCCCTCATTGCAAGAAGATAGGACACAACACGGCTGGTTGTTTCCAGCTTCACCCAGAGTTGCTAGCTCAGTTTTATGCTAGACGAGCAGCCCTTCAGGATCAGCAGCGTCCTGCACCTAACCGTGCTCAGCCTCAGTTTGTGAGGCCTTCTACTGCTGGTCACTGAAACATCAGCTAGGAGTGCTTCTGTGTCTGCTCTTTCTCAGTCTGCTGTGGCTCCAACTCAGCCTTGGGTTTTGGACTCTGGTGCCTCTTTTCATGTGACATCCGACCACTCTCAGCTTGTGTCTTGCCAGCCAGTGAAGGATGGTGCATCTGTTCAGACTGCTGATGGTACATCTTGTTCTGTTACCCATCAGGGTTCTCTTTGCACATCAAAGTTTACTGTCCCGGACATCTCTTTTGTTCCTCAGTTGTCCATGAACCTTATGTCTGTTGGTCAGATTACTGATATGAACTATTTTGTTGGTTTTGATGCCTCCTCTTGTTATGTGCAGGATCGTCAGAGCAAGAGGATCATTGGAACTGGCCATCGCCGTAGAGGATCCACATCCCTCTACATCCTTAACAACTTGCACCTTCCTTCGGCTTCCACTGCATCATTGTTTCGCTCTGCAGCATCTACATCAAGTTCTACTTCGTCTCTTTCGTTTGCCCAGTGGCATCATCGTTTAGGTCACTTGTGTGGTTCTCGTTTATCTACTCTTGTTCAGCAAGGTGTTTTGGGTCGGGTCCCTGTAGATTCTGGTTTTCATTGTAAGGGATGTAAGCTAGGCAAGCAGATTCAACTACCATACCCCTCTAGCACTACTCATTCTAGCCATCTTTTTGATTTGGTGCACTCTGATGTATGGGGCCCCTCTCCTTTTGTTTCAAAAGGTGGTCACAAATATTATGTCATATTTATTGATGATCACTCTCGATATACTTGGGTGTATTTCATGAAGCATCGTTCTGAATTGATTTCTATATATAAGGCTTTTGTGTGCATGTTGCATACTCAATTCTCCAGTGCGATTCGTGTTTTTCGTTCTGACTCTGGGGGGAATATCTGTCTACGTCTTTTCGTGAGTTTCTCTCTTCTGAGGGTACTCTCCCTCAACTTTCATGTCCTGGTGCTCATGCCAGAATGGTGTTGCTGAACGCAAGCACCGACACATTGTTGAGACAGCTCGCACTCTTCTAATTTCATCTTTTGTGCCTACTCAGTTTTGGGGTGAAGCTATCTCGACTGCTGTCTACCTTATCAATCTCCAGCCTTCTTCTCGTCTTCAAGGCAAGTCTCCTGGTGAGAGTTTGTTTGGTTCTCCTCCCACGTATGACCATCTTCGTGTTTTTGGTTGTATTTGCTATGTTCTTTTAGCACCTCGTGAGCGTACCAAGTTGACTGCACAGTCTGTTCAGTGTGTTTTCCTTGGCTATAGTCTCGAGCATAAGGGCTACCGTTGCTATGATTCGTCTGCTCGTCGCATTCGCTTTTCTCGTGATGTCACTTTTGTTGAGGATAAACCCTTTTTCTTTCCCCTTCGACTCAATCTTCATCATCAACCACTTTCGAATCTACCTCCTTTCTTTCACTTCCACCTATATTTTCAGATGATTCTGCACCTGATCAGTCTTCGGGTACATCTCCAGCATATGATTCACCAGCTCCTCCTCTAACTAGTTTTCCTTTTCATTATAGTCGTCGTCCTAGAGTTTCACCAGATATTCACTCATCCATTCCTTTGTCTTCTCCTCCGGCCAGTACTACTGATCCTTGCACTGATGACTCCTCTCAGACAACAAGGTATGCTCTTCGTGATCGCACCTCTCTTGAGATTCCTAGCAGATATCGCAATGATTTCTGTGCAGGGGCAGCTTATGAGCCTACTACTTATCAGGAGGCAGTGGTGTTACCTGAGTGGCAATTGGCTATGTCTGAGGAGCTTGCAGCTCTAGAGGGTACTGGTACATGGGATTTGGTTCCTCTACCTTCTCGGTCCATCCCTATCACTTGCAAATGGGTGTACAAGGTCAAAACCAAGTCAGATGGATCTGTGGAACGCTACAAGGCTCGTCTTGTTGCAAGAGGTTTTCAGCAGGCTCATGGGAGAGATTATGATGAGACTTTTGCTCCAGTTGCTCACATGACTTCAGTTCGCACTTTGATTGCTGTGGCTGCCACTCGTTCATGGAAAATTTCCCAAATGGATGTGAAGAATGCTTTCCTTCATGGTGATCTGCATGAGGAAGTATATATGCAACCACCTCCAGGTATTGAGGCTCCATCTGGTCATGTTTGTCGTCTTCGAAAGGCTCTATATGGGCTCAAACAAGCTCCTCGTGCCTGGTTTGAGAGGTTCACTTCTGTGGTTCGAGCTGCTGGCTTTTCTCCTAGTGAGCATGACCCAGCTCTCTTCATTCATACATCAGAGCGTGGGCGTACTTTGCTTCTACTGTATGTAGATGATATGCTGATCACGGGAGATGATGTTCGATATATTTCCTTTGTCAAGAAAAAGTTGAGTGAGCAATTCAAGATGTCAGACTTGGGGTCCCTCAGTTACTTTCTCGGAATTGAGGTCCAACACACAGATGATGGTTACTATATCTCTCAACAAAGGTACACTCGGGATTTGATTTCGCGCTCTGGCCTCACTGACACATGCATTGCTACTACACCCATGGAACTTCATTTGCAATTGCGTCCTACCGATGGAACTCCCCTTGAGGATTCCTCTCGTTATCGTCATATTGTTGGCAGTCTAGTGTACCTAACAGTAACAAGACCTGATATTGCACATGCAGTTCATACTCTCAGCCAATTTGTGGGTGCTCCCACTTCGGTACACTATGGCCATCTACTTCGACTGCTTCGATATTTAAGGGGTACTACATCTCGCCGCTTGTTCTATGCTAACTCAAGTCAGCTCCAACTTCATGCTTACTCTGATTCCACTTGGGCGAGTGATCCCGTCGATCGACGTTCAGTCACTGGTTATTGCATATTTCTTGGAACATCTCTCATTGCATGGAAATCAAAGAAGCAAACTGCTGTGTCTCGCTCTAGCGCTGAGGCTGAGCTTAGGGCTCTTGCTACTACTACATCAGAGATTGTGTGGCTCCGTGGTTATTGGCTGATCTTGGGGTTTCATGTCATACACCTACACCTCTTCTCTGTGACAGCACTGCTGCTATTCAAATTGCTAATGATCCTGTCAACATGAGCTGACTAAACACATTGGTGTGGATGCATCTTTCACTCGATCTCATTGTCAGCAATCTACTATTAAGCTCCAGTATATTCCATCAGAGCTTCAAGTTGCAGATTTCTTCACGAAGGCTCAAACTCGAGATCAACATAGTTTTCATATTCTCAAACTTAGTGTATCCGATGCTCCTGATCCACCTTAAGTTTGAGGGGGGGGGGGGGGGGGGTGTTAAGTGTATATTAGGCCCATAGTTGGCCCAGCCCATGTAACTCCATCATGTATATCTTCATGTGTTGAATATAGAAAAGGGTGTTCGGTCATATTGCTCTCACGTTGAATAACAACAATTAGGCAGTTGCACTCGGAGTCAGTACTTGTTTGTTTACTTATTTAATAAGCAAAACTGTTAGCAATTTTGCTAACTGTCCGAAATAAACTCTCAAGCAGCAGGTCGAGAAACGTGTGGCGGACACCAACGAAGAAGTGCTGAACGTGAGGGCGCTCTGCAACTGCAAGGGGTCGTCTGCGCTTGATGCTGCAAAGCTCAAGGTGGAGCCGAACAAGGCGCCAGCGAAGTTCCAAGGAAGAAGAACGGGATCTGCCAATGTTAGAAGGTGCTGCGTAGTAACAATTTCGTTTATGTTTGACAGATAAGTTACTCTGCTATGTAATTAGCTATAATGGATTGGCCTTTTGCTGTGGCTGATGAACGCAGGAGAAGCACGGTGCCGTCAGGTAGCAGCGGTCGCAGGAAGTATCGGAACCACAAAGAATTTATGGATAGGGTTGTTGCTCCGATAAGCGTCAGCCTCCTGCTATTACATATCATCATCACATCTCGGTCCTCCTAATCTTCCGGGTGACTGTCACACCTGAACCTATTGTTGACCTAAGTTAATTGATCTTCAAAAGTTGCAGTGTGACAGTAAAAAGGCAAGAGATGTTGTTGGGCTGCAAGTGTGGTTTGGTCCATATGACCCGTGAGTGTGTGTGCGTTGTGTGAGAGCATCTATAGGGACAGAAAGACGTCCTTCAGTAAACTGACCAGTTTCCTTTTCGGTAACGATTAGCTAGAAATTATAGTTCAATATCCGCGTTTGTCCCACCCACCACCATCCGCGGGTCGTCTCGCTTCTTGGCCACTTTGTGAAGCCATAGCTGATACTCCCTCCTTTTTTAATATAAGATGTTTTAGGTGGTACACATGTTGTCTATATGCACACTAAAATGAGTGAACATATAAAGTAAATGTGTCTACATATATTTGTGTGCATGTGAATGTGGATAAAAACTAAAACATCTTATATTAAAAACGGAGGGAGTATAATCGTTCAGACGTGTCCGTACACTGCATATCATTTTAACGGCTAGTTGGTGGGATGCACCTCTAAATAGGACAGTAAGAATGACGAGTTCAATGACTTGAGCAAAATTATGGATCGAAGATCCCCTTTGGAAGGCAAATAAGTTTTCGCTCTATGTTCTTGAGCAAAGTCTTTGAGAGAGAAAGAAAAAGAAAGAGAACGACCATAGGTGTGCAGCTATGCACAAATCAAGAGCGCCTTCAAAACAGATAGATATACTTGTTACTCTTGGAGATCGGCACTCCTAGATGGTTAGGATTCAGTTGTTTGACCATCTGGTGTGTGGAATTGCCACAGCAAGGCTGTGAAAGTTTTCGTTGATTTACTGTGAAAATCGACCGAAAATATTGGGACAAGCTTGCGGGAAGCAGGATTGTCTAGCGGAAAAAACCAAGTTGAAGAACGTAGCTACTTGCCTAAATAGGTTTTCCAAACGACGACGTATAACTAAGCGTTAAACTTTGGTAAACAAATCAGAACTCTCTTTCTTTTTACTTGCGGTACCTACAGTTCATAATTATTGTTGTTTGTTGCTTCAGACTCTGTGCTCTCAATATTGTCCTCTACGAAGACAACTTTGAACGTGATGCCAGCTTGCTGACCAATCCCTGCTTTCGAGTAGCCGCGAGATGGCAGTATGGCTTCGCATTGAGGAGCTCAATTTTCTGGGCTCTCCATTTATGGGAAAACTACAAATACCACAAGCAGTCATGTGTCCATAGACAATAAAACCTACGTTGCAAGTTGACACGATAAGGAGTGTCCCAACAAAGGGAGAGAATCATAACTCATCAGTCAAAAATTCTCATCAGCACTCTCTGGCTGGTTCCGCAAAGAACGTATCAGGGGGTCAAATTCCGAGCACAACAATGCAGACATCCCTAATCTACTTCTGTAGTATTCTAGTACTTTGAGCTTTAGTGCAGTTAAGCTACAATATCAAGTTTCAAGTAAATGGGACAAGTTTTCTCTTCATTGCCATGGGTTCTTTTGGCCTGCTGCGGGAGTGGAACTAGTTTTGGAACTCTGCAGGTAAAATCAAAGTCGTAAGACGTGTGTAGGATTGGGCTAAGAGAGCGTAGGTGTGAAAGTTAGTAGGTTGGCAGACTTACAGATTTCAATTTCCTCAACTTGCCTCGAACCCTGTTCTTTTGAGGTTTCAGTTTATAAATGCGGACCATCCAATGGTGCGTCGTGAAAACCTTTATTCAACCAGTGATAGGTAAGCACGAAGCAAAGGATCGAGAAAAAAGGACAACATTAACTTTAGCTAATGGGAAGGAGAGTAATATCACTATACCTCCTCAAAATGTGTTAGCTTGAAATGCTTCTTTCCTATTTCATATCCTCTCACTTTATCAAAGCCTTTGCCATCAGTCTCAACAAACCTGAGGAGAACAAAGGGAACCAAATGTCAAAAGAACATGCATGGGGAAGTCAACTGAACTTGTCCTACTGAATTCTATGCACCGTACCTGTAATAGCAAAGCTTGTACATGAGACAATTCAACATAGTTGGAGTTGCTTGAGCATCCACACGGTACTGGCCATCTCTCTACCAAATATATAGCACAAAACAAATCAGAAAAAGCATGAAATATGCTATTTCACGTAACTATTTATTTGATACTCATGCTAAAACAATTATGTGCAGACCATCTAAGAAAGAAATTCAGCACTCACAAGATAATCTGGTTCCTTGATGTGAGGGAATTCACCACCTCCTATGCGAACCATCCAAAGGAACTTATTAATATCATCACTAGGATAGCCAACCAGCCCTGTAAAGAAAACTTCAAATGTCAAGAGATCTGTGATTGCTGGTTTCAGTCATGTCATTCTTTTTTATAAAGTGCATAAAGCACAAACCTCCAAACACAACAAGCACGTATTTGACATCTAAAGAATCAAAGATCTCCCATGCTGCTTTTTCTGGGGATGACATTGCTGTACCAACTGTTGCTATGTGAGTGTTGTTCCAGGTATTGTTGTCTACAATCACAGTCCTGTTAGCCATAGCAGTTGTTTGATAACCATAGTCCCACCAGGATGCAACCTGCAGCAGAGCATCTTGCTGTAAGAACAGAAAACAGTTCACATAATAATAAAACGCAACGGTTTGATTATACCTTGTCATCTACATCCGTGTTATGGCTAAGCCAAGCATAAGCTTCACGGAAATCATCAAAAACATGCAATCCCTCCCGTGAACGAGATGTCAACACAATTGAAGGTGCAGAGTACGCTTCAGCTGCAGCCCAAACACAATGGACCTGCAAAAGTGGCATTGTTAATGCATCTCTCTCTATATAAAGAGACATTATTTCTGGTAAGGCCGAGGACAGTGAACTTACTACATAGAAACCACCTAACACGATCAGTAACAAAGTGCCCACAACAGATGCTTCCAAAGGCAGAACGGAAAGTCTCTTTTCCTTTTTATTAGACTTGGCAGGAACACTTTCTGTCACTTCTTTTCCTTCCTCCGGTTCTTCTTCGATGGTTTTTCCTTTGGAGCTGCTTCGGATTTTTCAGTCCTATTCTCATTTTTCGATGAATTTGCATTGACCGTGCTAGAACTAGAACCCTCTGGGCTTCCATTCCCTGACTTTAGTTCCAGGAGAGACAAGTTGTCAGTAAGTTGCTTAACGAGACATTTAGTTATTCAATTCAAATAGGGCAAAAGATCGAGAGAACAAAGCAACCGTACAATAGCAGAGCCATCATCAAATAATTTTGATAGCTGAAATTTCATAGATCGTGTGAGGACATCAAAAGCTGAGGAGAGAGCAATCCCAGATAGAATGCACGCAGCAGGAGCAAGGACAAGCATAAGTCGAACCTAGAATGGAAATAACCAGAAGTTAATACATAAATATTTAAAAGCATAGAACCACATGATTTCTCATTTCTGTACTACATATACTTACCATCACTCCAGAAAAATAGACCGCAGTGACCAAGTACAAGACCATGAATGAGCTTGCATCGGACAAAGGCAAGAAGCATGACTGTGGGTCATGTCAAAAGGCGACTGTTAGAACTTAGACTGATGCTAATGCACCTTCAATTCAAAAGGTGTATTACTTACAATTATCCCAGCAGGAACCAAGAAGGCCAAGACATTGATATCCATAAAGTAAGAGGGCCAGGTAGGGGGTTGATGTTCACTGACACTGGCAATGATGGGGATATACTTGCTTGCATAGGTTCTGTCAGAAAAGCAAGAAAAGTGGTGCAGCTTTTAGTACAAAAGGAAAGAAAGCAAATGCATTCTAAAAGAACAGTATAAACAAAAGAAAGTACACATCAGAAAGATGTAAACTATGTACTAATTAGTGAGAAACAGAATTTCTTTGTCTATAAGAATGAGCTAAGTAAATCTTGTCAGCGACTAAAACCTTAGGATATAGCTGGTTAAAACTAAGCATCATTGCATGTTTATCAGTTACCCAACCCAGTCCCTTAACTACAATAGCAAGATAAGTGAGTTTTAGTTTGATAAGATGCATAAAGAACTTACGGGTCAAGTAGACTCAAACTGCGCCCGCTCCAGCCTTTTGTTGGGCTAGATGCCACCAATGCTACGAGTATAGCTACCACTGCAAAACAAACCGCCCTGCAGGAAGGAACCCTCTATTATATGGTGAATGAGAAGCCAACAGTTCAACAAAAACAAATGTTTATATTTGCAGGATATTGTTTGGTAGTTCCAAAATCTGAACATCTAGCTAAGTTTTAATAGTTGGATCCTAGCTGATAGATAAGGTTAGAGACTTACATGCCAACAGTTATAACAAGAGTCATAGCCATTTTAAACAGTCTGGGAGTCAAAAGTCCTTTGATGTAATGCACAAAAGCAACTACATGAAGGATTATAAACACCTGCAATTCAATTGTACTGTTATCAGTGAAATCAAGAGAGCAGTTAATGCATTTTCTTTACGTCTATTAACTATTGTGAACTTAAGAGAGCGGGGGTGAGTTGTTAGAGAATTTATTTCCATAAGCCAGCATGGTCTTGCCTTGTTACATTTTATCGATTCGATTTCCCCATAGTCTGTGTGCACAATGCAGTTGCACAAATATTGTGAAATAGAGTAAGTATGTATTGTATATAGATGTTGAGAAAATGAAGATAATTATGTCAGGTGAAGGCCAAGGAAGTACAGGATCTCAGCTACTTTACAAAGAAAGCAAGAGGCAAGATGGTAGTGCTCCTGGTCAATTTCAAGGACAACTGTGACTGCTACGCCCCAGAATTGTGCATTATGGATGGCTTCCCGTGTCGTAGTTTCTAGTTTTTTTGGACTGTTGGTCCAGTCAAGAGATGGCTTAAATAACTTACAAGAAGTACCATTAAGTTGATCTAGCCTTTTATTGTGCATATTTTATAGAATAACTAAAAAAAGGTCAATATGTGTTTGCATTTAGTCCAACATCCAGTAAACACATTTTCATGACTGTTAATTGATGTTTATGTTTTTGCAACACTTCTAAAATTCAACAATTCAAGAAACCTTCAAGTTATAAAGACCAGTCTCAAGAAAATCGCTAGTCAACTGATTCAATACATTTTGCTCAACGGAGTAAATCACAAAAGGAAGAGAAGGCATGCATAAGAACGTGAATGTAGGTACCAGGAAGGATGCAAAGTGCTCAGATGTCAATACTGCATTAAAACCAACCACAGGTACCAAGGCTGCCAGAAGTGTTCCCAATATAACCTGCAAACGGATTAATTGATTGAATAAGACCATTCCCCATACAAATGGTACTAGTGACAATTGATATATTTTCATTTTCTGTGCTAAAAATCAAGAAACAAGAGCATAATTGTATGCACTTACAAGGGGTGCATATGCAATGTAAAGTCGTGAAGAATAACGACCGGTTACAATGCACAAGAGCACATGCATTGGAATAAGGTTTATGATGAATGTGTAGCCTCCCCAAGAACAGACCTGGAAAAAGCTAGTACATGATTATGATATTCATTTTAAAACCATAGGTCAAAAATTCAAAATCAACAAGCTTACCATGTAGAAATATGAGAGAGCATTGAGTGTTGCATAAAAGAGTGATCCTGTGTTCAGGGTCTGTATATTATTCACAAATAAGTCAGTACATAATGCTATGTTCAAAAGAATCCAACTGAAGAAGCATCAGATGTACCATTACCTTTACATACAGATAAAATGTGAGCACCAAGGCAAATATTGCTACAGCTTCATTATCATAGCTGCCTGCAACTGATCTTGAGATATACGATGGGACCTGTAACAAAGTCAAGAGAAGAAGGAATTCCAAGTAATGAATCATGATACATAGATTACACACGTAGGTAATGCAGCATTCTAAGAAACACAATAAATTGGACTTCTTGCTTTTGTCTAAACCTGTCGCACATGTCGGGCAAAAGATAAATCCTGAAACAGTTCTACAGATTGTGAACTTCAAATAACTGAGGATCTCAGACAGGGTTCTTCCAAATAGTGGCAATGACACAGCATTGTGTCAAGATTTTCAAGTGTCACGTGGTTTCAGCCATTCAGCAACTTCCAACGATTTAAGAAATACTGGTTTGGCGTAACAAATCAATAAGCACTAATAGTATGAAGAACTGTTCTTCAATTGACACTTCTATGTTCCCACTTAGGTAAAGCTGAAACTACCTAATTGTGTCTCTAGCTTCATCAAAAAGTATTCCACCATGAAATAATGCAATAAAAATAAAGCTATGAATCAAGCACACAAGTCTTGATGCTGAAATTTTCATGGCTAAGAGAAATGTCGGTAGCCCAATTTACCATTGCCAGAATAGCAGCTGCCATCAACCCAGCTCCAGTGCCCTTTGCTTCCTATAGAAAAAAACTACAGTAATGAGCACAGAATTTCTGGATGAATGAAGAGTGTGAGAACGTATGCTTATGAGAAAAAAAAAGCAACCTTCGTCAATAGGTAAGTAGCCCAGGCAGCAAATGCTGAGAAGATTGGAGCAGTGAACACACAGACAGTCTCCACCGACAATGGGATGTTAAGAGCGTTTACCAGCCTAGTAGAGCAATCAAATATTTCAGGCACATTTTCAGTCAACGGAAGGAGCAAGAGTGTGTTGCTATGATAACGTACCACCAAATGCTTCCAGCTGTCAATGTCAACCCAGGATACACAGTGCCACCAATCACACGACCCAGTGGATACCTAAAACAGAAGCAGCAGAGGAAAATTCAGCCATGTATCCGCATTGCACGTTCGACTTCACTAATAACTTGCAGAGTACTGAATGGTTCAGCTGTGTGCGAGGCTCTTACCATGTCCTGTCATCAAACCAGTTCCAGAACTCGTAGATTCCATTCTTCGACAGGAACTGCACAAGCAGAGAAAAGTTAGACCAAACGCAAGGCATCGCTGCCTCAGACCAGCCTTTTGTTCTTATCATGTTCCTACCGTAACCATTCGCTTGCTGTATACTTCCACTAATCATCCATAGAGTAAACAAAATCTACCAGACAGCGGTCAATTTCCAAAATCCAGAACCCTCCGACACGAACGAACGCTCAGATTCACGAGTCACGACAAAGCATTGCAGTCCCCTATGAGCTGAGAGCTCCCCCGATTCCGCATGCTCGAGAACAGAACAGAAGTAAATGGAACCCAGCAATGGTATCGTACCTGGGTGACGCGGAAGTTGAAGTAGGGGTCGAACTCGTGGATCACGCTCTCGTACTTGATCACCTGCGACACGGAAACGACGAATCTCGTAAGCCACACGCAATTCCGGTTCGAAGACTCAAGTGGATCTGGAGGCACGGGGTGTCGATCAATCAGATCTTACGGAAAAGATGCGGATCGAGAAGGCGAGGACGCCGATGAGGATGAGGGTGAGGGCGCACAGCACGCCGCCGAAGGCGTTGCGGAGGCGGCCGGGGGCCGGGGCGGGGGGCGCCGCGTTGGCCTCGGTCTCCGCCATTGCGGCCGAGTCGCAGCGGTGTGTGGAGAGCAGGAGAGGGGAGAAATCTCAGCAGGCGGAGACGAAGACCTCGTGATCGCGAAACCCACTCGTGTCCAGTGTTTAGGATTTAATGCATTTTTGTAGATAGCACCCTGGAGATAGTGGTATTCGTAGTCTTATATAATTTTATAATACTATGTTCATAAAATTAATACTCCATACAGAATTTGCAAGACAAATGCAGGGATACCATTTATAACTTCCTATTAATCCATATAATTTGGTTATATATTTGGTCAAAATAGTGCATTAAAAACCATACAAAATAAAGCGTAGCTTATATTTTAACAGGACACGGTGAGTTTTAACGAGCGCTAAGAAACTCCTAATGGTGACTTAAGGTTATCATTCGTTCGATCATGATAAAGAACATATAAGATCTAACCGACCGTAACTTTTATAAGCCTCTCTTAGTGTGCATGAGTTCGTGGCTCTGTGCAAGTCGATTGAGCCCACATAATAGGTTGTTGCTCCATAAGACTAGTATAAATAAATAGGAGCACACCGCTAACATATTTCTCTCAGTGGTTGTTTTCAAGTTGTCTATGGAGTATGTACAAAATTTTGAGTGTGGTCATGATGATTAAGGGAGAAAGATACATAGGTATACATGATGAAAGTTGTGTTTCCCGAAAGAGAAGGAGGTATGGGTTTATCCTTCGACCTTTCAATGTTAACCAAAGTGAATGAGTCTTAGATCCTATTTGGGGTTTTATCACACAATTTCATTAGAATGATGCAAAATCGTCTCCCTCCTAGGGTTTTGCCCGAAATTTACAAAAAGAATAAGGCCTAATGTGTAAAGTATACTTGCTACAAGATCTGAATGACAAAATCAAGGCCGTTGGTGTCTTCCCCTCTTCCATCGACCGTGAGTACCACTTCCTTGATCTGTTGACCCAGAAGACGCGTTCTTTTTTTAGAGGAAGGATCTGATTCATATTTCAGGAAACTCAGTACAAGTTACAAACAGGCCCAGAAAGAAAAGAAAATTACACAAAGACCTAGAAACTTGCACAAAGCACCCCGAGCCACCTGAGAAGAACGCAATCAGATCCAGCGCCGAGCTCCCAAGAGCCTAGGCACCGCCGGCGACGCCGTACCACCTTCCGCCGGGACGCGAGCACCACCACACCTTGTAGACGGCCGCAGGAGCCGTCCGCCACCGAGCGACGGAACTGAGAGGCGATGAACGAATACGGCCACAACACTCGCACCCAGGAACCACCCTTCTTCCAGCCACGTCGGCGACGCCGAGGCCAGCCACCAACAGCTCCCAACCACCTCCAGTCGCCGCTCCCCTCGCCTCCACGGCTGGCCGGAGCAAACACGACGAAGAGGACCACCACAACCAGCAGCAACAAAAGCAGATCAGCACCGCCCACCCACTTCTCCCCTCTCCACCGCGGACGACCGGAGAAACAAAGCAGGAAGATGAGATCTGACGGACCGCCTCCACGACCTCTCCGGCGACAACACCGGGACGGGGAACAGAGGGGGAGGACAAAAGCTCAAACACCGCCGCCATCGCCACCGTCTCGATGCCGACGAGAGCCACTCACACACCTACACCTACACCTATACTATACACGCACGGCAGCCTCCGGAGCTCCCCCTACCTCACAGCGCCAAAACGGCGGCCGGAGGCAGAGGGGAGCGGCGGATTCACCGGCGGGAGCAGACGCCACACGGTCGCCTCCTTTTCGCCTCCGCTCTACTGTAGCGAGGGGAAAGCGAGAGAGGGGGGGGGGGGGAATCACAGTGTTCCAAGTGGCCCGGTGACATATTTCCATGGAAACTAGCCAATCACAAGGCCACAACTCCATCTCAAAAAAAAAAGGCCACAACTCACTACCAGTCCACAGCAGGAAAAAATCCTTTTTTGTCTTTAGCAAAAGGGAAAATCTTTCATAGAACAACGCCACCACATTACATCCAATACGAAACAAATTAAAATCCAGTCAACCCGTTGGGTTTACCGACGCCTAGTCAAAATTTAGAGAAAATAATACAATTTTGAATTTTTCAACAACATTCCTATATAAACCTTACTGTCAATAATACAGAGCTTACATAGATTCTAGTGGACAAAACAAATACATATATATATCTCAGTTTCATGTGGAGCCATAGCACATTTCATGTGATGCACCCACCAGTATATGAAGGTACAACAGCCGCCCATATTTTAGCACTTATGCATATCATAAGATGAGAGTGAAAAATTGCACATTCTAACAGTTACATAGCCAAATAAAAGAAAAGTTCACTCTCCGAATTCTCTAAATTTGCTCCCGAACCTTTGGCCACACTCACTACTGACAGGACACTGATCGGACAACAGATGTAACACCGGAAGGCTGAATGTGTCATCATAGATCCACAATCTGGCAAACTAAATGCCAAATATCAAGTCCATCACATTCGTCACAATAGACTTTGCTGGCGCTGCAACGCTGCCTGTTGTACGGCGCCCTGCATCTCTGGCAACGTTTGTGGAAGACTTCGGATCATACGGGCGCGGCAAGGCTCCTAACTGGTTCGATGCACCTGTGCTCTTCAGGACAAGTGACTTTGAAGGCAGCGAAACCATGAAGCCTCCTTGGTTGATTCTAGTGAACCTATCATCCAGCTGCTGCCGGTGAGTTGGATCAATATGCTTTACTCCAATTATGACGCCGCTGCTTAGTTGGATGCCATTCTTTTGAAGGGCTTTCCGTGCATCGTAAGAGTGCTGCAGGACCAAAAACATTGTAAAGGCAACTGTCAGTTTAAGATGTAAGGCCAAAGGAATAAATTGTCAGACCAACGAGGTAGAGCCTATGATGTATGCACATAGCAGAATGGAGAGAAAGATTTGTCAAAGGAAAGAGCTAGCATCCAGATGTCACAATCACTTTAAATAAATCTCATCTCTCCATAAATTATAGGATGTAAGGCCAGAAGAATTGGTTGCCACGCCAATGATGTAGAAACCTATAACGTGATGCATGCACATAGCAGAATTGATATAAAGGTTTGTCATAAGGATTTTAGATGAATCTCATCTCCCTATAAGTTATGAGAAAGAGAAATTATCGGTGGTATCCAGTTAAGTTGGAAACCGGTGAAAACCAAATGAAAACTATGTTTCAAAGTTTCTAAAAGAATACAGTATGGTTTGCAGGTGATGTTCTGTAAACATGTGGAATTCATAATCGAACTCAGTTGGAAGGTATGGAAAAACAAATTCAGCGCTGAACACTGGCAAACAGTACAACATCACTATTCATGCATAAAATTTTTTTTCTTACCTCCCTGAATATGAGTAGGAACATCAAATTTCACATCAAACATCAACTTTCTAACCTACCATAGTTTTTAAGAGATTTTTAAAAAACTTTCTAACATGGTTTTCACTTTCCACGGAGTTTTCACTGTCACTTGGTTTCCACCGGATACTTTCTCCTAAATTATAGGTTGAAGAAACCAATACAAATTCCCATCATGCGCAAACACGCAGAGATAGATTATACTAGAATTTGGAGACTTTAACAAGAAAATTATTTCATACGGTGTTAACACTAGACCATATGATGCTATCAAAGTGACAAACATGCCCAAGTGAACAGAACTACATTAACTATGTATTTCATGTTCAATTGTTCAAACAATAACCTAACCGTATACCACAGCATTTTGGCCTATATGGGAACCTAACTTGATGTGCATGGTGGTGTAGTTCGAAAATTGCATTGAAATAACTGAAACTGGTATAAAGAATATGCAACCTTAGGCTAAATCAATTTTACAAGTAACAATATGACAAAAGGGCATTTCTTCGGCAAGCTCAAGATCATTAATTTCATGGGAATTGCGCAAGTTCAAAATCATTGATTTCAGGATCATAAGATGACGTATACAGCCATCCAGGAACTCGTTGCCTAAAGCAAGGAAATCGAAACAGTTCAAGTAATAAAAGAGCTTATGTAATATGCAGTGTGCTCACTAGCAACTAGCAAGTAAATAGCTCGTCAACAAAGCAACTTATGTAACATGATTGTTCCAAAAACATAAAAAGGAGAGAAATTAAAACGTAAAACGGAAAACGGTATCAGAAAGGGTAGTTCAAGGTATCATTACCTGGTATAATACGTGGATCCAATTACCCTCTCTTGGACCAGAGTGATGTCTCAATATAACACCACACTTCTCGAACTCTCGGAGAACGAGGTTGGTATCTCTAAGGGAAAATCTGTTGCGGAAAACACCAAAAATCAAAAACCAAATTAGCATTGTAAGAGCATCTCCCATCACGGTTGCCAAATCCTCCCCAAACGTCCGGACGGACGTCCGGACAGGAGAGAGAGTAAAATTGTGCACCCAACCGTCTCCCCCAAACTCTCCCCATACGTCCGGGCTGTCCGGCACACCCCAAACTCACCCCATATGTGGGGAGGGTTTGGGGGCGACCGGACGCGTCCGGTCGCGTCCGCTTTCCTTTGTTTTCCTTTCTTTTATCCTTCATTGACTCTTCCCTCTCCTTCTCCACCAATCACATGCAAATGACCCCACAATTTGGGGAGGCTTTGGGGACACGGTTGGAGAAGACCACTTTTAGGGGCGGTCCGGTCACTGTCCGCGGACACGTCTTTGGGGGCCAAATTTGCCCATCGTGGTTGGAGATGCTCTAAGGCCCCCAAATTTTAGCAAACAAGTGTCCATGAAAAACCTAACTGACAGACTGATGCTTTCTTGGACACGGTCTGCAAACTTAACCAAAATTAAAGTGCGCTATCACTATTGATGCCAGGCTCTAGGATAAGTACTAACGAGCTATACCACTAAATGAACAATTTTGGGGCTGCTCAATGACATACAGAGCAGTAAGCAGATCGCAGGGCCATAGACCTATATACAAAGACATGATTTTGTCTGCTCCGGAGCTACATGCCCAACACGCACCAAGCTAACACAAGGTCCAAGAATGGTTCTTCCCATCCATGCGTGCCATTTTTTAACAACTGGAGCAAGTGGCTGCAAAGCTCCCTACAAGCGAATTTTGCACGACTACTCCCATGCTGAATCTACCATGTATGAGCAGATATACAGACTAAGTAAGGAATTAAGCATAATCGTTTGCTCACCCGAATACAGTGACCCACTCCTCGCCATCTACCTTCCCGTCGCTCGCCGCCGGCTCCGTCCTAGCGGTCGCCGTGGCCGGGTCACCGGCGACTGCGCCTCCGCGGTCGTGGGAGGGGTCGGAGGAGGAGTACAAGGGCTGGAGGGCCCGGGCAGCGCGAGCATCTCCCTACGGGGTGGCTCGACGACCCCGTCCATGGGGGACCCGGGCGCGGAGTTCTTGCCGCGGGAACGGTCCCATGAGGGCGAGCGGCTGCCGGCGCGGGGGGAGGGGGAGCCGGCGACGGGGAGGAGGTCGGAGGCGGTGGGGTCGGGGGAGAAGTCCGCGGCGGCGAAGCGGTCGTCGAGGGTGAAGAGGGGCGGGGGCGGCGTGGCGGAGGGCGTGGCGTTGGAGGAGTTGGCGAAGCGGGAGGCGCCGCCGCCGCGGTGGGTCGGGATGGGGGAGGCGAGGTCCCGGAAGAAGGGCGACTGGCGCGCCGCGCGGCCGCCCCGGCGCGAGGCGGCGGGGGAGCGGGAGGAGGAGGAGGCCATGTGGGGTTGAGGGTTTGGACTTGGCGTTGCTGGGTGGAGCGGGGAGGCGTCCGGCGGCGAGGCGGGCTGGGTGTCCGTTGCCGACTGCCGTTGCCTCCGTATGGTCTGCTTTTATTGGGCCTCCCTGTCTGTGGATCTTGCTTGCGAGGCTGGCAACAGGTCAAGTCCAGCCCGAACTCATTCAAGTTTGTTAAAAAAAAACTTTAAAAATAATAATAAACACAAATAGCTAGTCTGGAAAACTTTACAAGAACTTTAGGAAAACTGAGCATGTCCTGCCAAATTGTGGCGTTTTCACACGAACGTATCGCAAGTTCGCAGCACGATTCATATGTGTTTCACCGCTGGCTGCTCACATGGTTAAGAAAAGTATCCACGAGAATGCTTCACGGCCGAAAAAGAACATCAAAGTTTACACATTTTGGAGTTAGAGGTAGCAACCTAAACTCTCCTGTAATCCTCCTGCTGCTCTACCATTTCGCAGAAGCAAAACACAGTATCCTGTGGTTGGTTAACGTGTAGGAGCCGAAGTACTTTCATGCACTGATGCCATTGTTGGCTGCTTGCAGGGTTAACAAAAGAATCCCAAAGGAATACCTCATCATCGGAGAAGATATACTTAACACATTTGGAGTAGAGATAGTAACATAACAAATACTCCAGGAATCCCGCTGCTCTACCGTGTATAAGGAAGCAAAACACGTTGTCCAACGGATCACAATTAGAGATGCCAGGAGTGCTTGCGAAGAGTTACACATGTCTGACGTCTGCCTCTTTGGACACACGCTGCAAGTGATCCATTACTTGGGGAGCGACGATAACCTACTTTCAAATTAGTACAAAATGTCTACTTGTTCGGTGCCACAAAAAGGAAAATAGACGTGATGCACTAGCATCGAGTAGGTAACAAAAAGGTTGCAGATCATGGGTATTTAAATCAAGCACTATGGAGTTGGATCGGCGTAATCACTTCCAGGTTGACGTCAGCAGGTACGGCAAAGTGCTTCTGGCCATCAGATCAGAGGGGAGCGGGCAAACAGAAGCAAAAGGATTCCAGCCTTCTACCCAGAAACACTTCGAAGTTGAACTGTGCTGAATGTTCTGGAGTCAGATGAAATAAAAGCCCAGGGTTAGCAGATAGTTGTTACAAGCAACACTAAGATGCAACCTGCAGCAAGCCATCACAGCACTGGTTACTATCTATCAGTTTTGTTTTCCTTTTCTTGTGAAGTTCCTAGCAGGTTTTGTCAAGGGTTATAAAGTTTAGTTGATATCCAGAACCCTTGGAAATTCATAATGCAAATGAGCATAGATATTGGGAAGGGAAAACAGATAGGAGGAACAGAGGACTGAGACTGACCTTGTCCAAGTTGCAGCTCACAGTAAGCGCAATCTCCCGTAACTGAATCTATGTCGGCTTTCCTACCTGCACCACAACAGCAAGTTATTTCTGCCATACTGCCGAATCTATATCTATTACTTATTTGGCTTCATGGGATAGCATTTAGATCATTCTATCAGTGGGAAATACTCCATACAGAACCTGAGGACACATTCTTTTTTACTTAATCAGCACAAGGTGATTGCATGGAAAATTTCCCACCCAGTGAAAAAAAAATCAAATACTAGTAGCTAAGAGAATAAAATGCACAGTTCTGATTAAGAAATTAACCTGGCCCTACTGCAAGAACTGTCTTAGATCCAGCCAGCACCTACAGAGAGATGAGAATTGGTGATGATCAGGGTGAATAGGATCACAATCATTTGATGTATAGCTGCCTATTTTATATTTTATGCAATAGCTGCCACAAGTCATTTGTTATGCATCGAAAGAGAGGTGCTACAACACAGGTACTATAAAAAATCAAACCTATGAATTTGAATCATTGCATAACACATTCGCGACGATGTGAACGTCGTGAAAGATAAGTCTTGTTCAAAAGTAACTACATTATTTCAGTAAGAAATTTTCCATAATAACAACAGCCAAGAACTATTCAGATTCAGGCATTCCTTATCACTTTGATATGCTGAATTACCAAAAGGACGATTCAAAATTGATCTTTATTGTTTGTTAATGCCTGAAGAGGGCTACTTTTACAGCTCAGAAGATCACCGACTTGTTCCCGAGTCCAAAAGCAACCCCAGCAGAGAAAGAAAACAAAATATGACATTAACATATGCCGAGTCATGGATATAAAAACAAACCTGTGTGCGTCCCGCATCTGCAACAACAAAAGTAGGGATACCTTGGTGTTCTGCAGCTTCTTTTATTCTATTCCTGATAATATAGAATGGAACAAAAGCATGCCACATCATAATCCAGCTAATATTGTTTGACGAAACATATATCCTGGGAGAGATCTGACATACATTTCCTGTTGGTTTTTGCATGACAGAACAATCTTAGCTTGTCCGAATTGCTCCCATTGTCTCAAAAGGCCCCGATTGCTGCAAAGGGATATCATATGCATCATCATAAAGATGACAAAAAAAATCTTCAACTGTGCAAAGCAGTGAAGGATGAAACTACGCAAGTTGGCAAACAACCTCTTGACAATGGCACCTCTAATCTTGCCAGAGCTTTAGCAGTCTAGTGCATTTCGAATTTCATGGAACTAGGATAATTTTTGCTTTGGTACGAGAATATATGACGTAGTCCTGATTGGGAAGTGCACAAATTAAAGGCAGACCTAATTTGATTAATCAATCCTCCCTGTCCACTCACTTCCTAAATTGGTGTTCCTTGCTTTAGAACCTTTAACTTGTCTCTACTGCACCACTAGTTGTATGAAAAAGCTTGCTTTCACTGAAAACATAACCAACAGCCAAAGTAATACTTTTTTTAAAGTTAATGTGTAGAGTCTCTCTGACTGATGATGGAACGCTTATGGATACCATAAAACAACTCAAAGTAAAATTTAACAGTTACTCATGCAAGAGACTTCAGTTTGTGGCCTTTGATTTTTTTTTAAGTGTAACACTGATTTCCATGCAGAAATAAAGAGTACTAAAACAATGAATAAATTTTAACTTCAATCAACATGTACCAGCATTTGTACCTATGTGAATCCAACCATACAAGTCCCTAAGTAAGCTAAAAGTTGGTGGGGAAACACTGTACATCCTTAAATTAAAACTACCTAATGAAGTAAGATTGCAAACTGCATTAGCACCTTGCCAGTACTTCCGCATACAAACCAGTTGCTGCATCTGCAAAGAAAATAAATTGCACATAACTATAAGCATAAGAGATGTCCGTGTGCTCACAAATTTAGTACTCAGTACACCAAACAATAACGCAGATATCTATAGAATTCCTTATTTACTTTATCAAATAGACGTCTCAAATGAGAGTTGCTCTGGCTTGATTGTTGCAGAATAGGCAAGCAATCAGTTCAATTTTTAGCAATTGCGACAGTCTCCAGATCAGGATAAGTGGAACAGAAAGAGACGTGTCAGGAACTTACGGGCACATTGAGACGCTATTTTTCCAGCCCCCATCTTGAGGTCATGGCGCACGACTAAAACCTGCAATTCACATAGTAAAAACGCAGGGACAAGTTCAGTACAGAATTGTGGAACACCAATAACGAATCAACAGCATCTGTAAGCACAAGTTATCCGGTATCACTACAAAGTCATCATCATGTAGAAAAAGTAAAACGCGTGACAACTGTTAAAGCCCCCAATCAGTCCAGTAACGAAATGTAGGCTGCCCATGGTTCGTTTCCGACTAGCAAATGATAAGAATGTGCAGCATTCCGTATCCAAGCTTACCATCTTAAGCTCTTCGCCGCCGGAGCCCCCGCCCGGGGCGTCGGACGAACCGCCCGACCGCTTGGAGCCCCGCGACGCCGACGCAGGCGGGGCCGGGCCGAGGCTGAACCTGGGCCTCCAGGACGAGGACAGGTCTAGGAGGAGGCCGAGCAGGAACCCGATGGCGAGGCCCGGGAGGAAGTTGGCCGGGCGGATGCCCGCCGCGAGCCACGGCTCCTCGCCCTGCGAGGGGGATAACAGAGTTAGGGTTTATGCGCGGAGTCGCGGGGAGACGTGTCAGTGGGGGTTGTGGAAGGAGAGATCGTGCGTGGGTGGGTGGTGCTCACCTTCCTCCTGCTGCCGTGGGCGTCGGGGTTTCGCCGCGGCGGAGGCGCCATGGATTGGAAGAGGACGACGTAGCTATCGGTCGGCTCAGGCCAGACTAGTGGAGAAGGCAGTGTGGTGTAGGAAAGCGTGGTGTTTCGCTGTTCTACGGCCCATAGTGGCGTCCTTGGGCTGACCCACCAGTTCAGTGGGCTATTGGGCCGGGTGCTGGGACTTGTTGTTACTCCAGTGAAAAAGTCTACATTTCACACTGAAATCTCACAGATTGGCTACATTTCACCCTAAACTTTGAAACCGGTTAATTTCAATCCTGAAATCTACCAAACCGGTCAAACAACCCTAGTAGAGGTTTTGGTCGAACTTGGGCGGTTTTGAGTCGATTTGGGGCGGTTTTGCTCGTTGACGTGGCGGGCTGACGTGGCACACTGTGCTAACACCGTTATTTTTCTCATGGACCCCACCTGTCAGGACGTGTTGACCGAGCAGGAGCTCAGGTCGTGGCGGCGGCCGGCCATCTCCTGGCTCGAGTGCGGACGGGCGGCGGCGTTGTAGGCGAGGAGGGAGGGCGCATACCCAGCCGACCTGGCAAACGCGAGGGCCGCGGCGGCGAGAGAGGAGGAGAGAGACGCGTAGGACTTGATGAGCGCGTTGAAGCGCCGCCGGGAGCGAGAGCGGAATGTGGCGTCGGAGGAGCGGGAGCAGAAGGGGAGGCGAGCACGGGGAGGGGTTGAGGAGAGCGGCGAGGTGCGCGTGATGCACCGGGTGGCCTTGGCCACCAGAGGCGGTCGCTTGCCGCGTGGTCGGGGCGGCCGCCATGTTCAGGTGAGGGACTTAGGCGCACGGACCGGCATTTCTCGAGCCCAGACGGCAGCAACCCGACCGCGCGGAGGTTACCTGGCTAGACCTCGGGCCAAGCCGGGCTTTGGGCGTCTCGCGGAAGCTGCGGAGCGACGTCGACAGTGACGGTTTGCGGCGGCGACAATGGTCAACGGCGACGACGCGATACAGAACATAAGAAATAAAATTGAAGACACCGACAGATGCGCAAGCTCACCAGGAGCACGAATAGGTGGTCGGAGGGACCAGGGGAGGTCGTAGACGACGGAATCGAGCCGAGCGAGCGGCGGCCGGCACGGGAAGACGACTCCGGCGTGGACGTTCCGAGCCTCCCGGCATGCGCTACTCAGCGAGGATGGAGAGGAGGACAAGGCGGAGCCGATGGCGTCGTCAATTTGGTCCGAGGCAGTCGAAGACGGCAGCGATGCGTGCAGCTCGGGACGCGGCGGCGGGAGTTCGTGGTAGCGAGGAAATGTTGTGCTTGCAATTTAGGATGACAGGTGGGGCCCACGCTCAGACATAACGCTGTTATCTCCCTCACTAACGACAGACGACATGTCGTTTCCCGTCATCGCCACGTCATTCCACAAAACCATCAAAATGACCGGTTTGGTAGATTTCAGGGTTGAAATTAGCCATTTTAAAATTCCAGGGTGAAAGGTAACCAATATGTGAGATTTCAGGGTAAAATATAGACTTTTTCCTACTCCATAAATGTGTGAAGGCCATTTGGAGGCGATGATTGCTGAAAGGAAAGGAAAGCGCCAAAGTTGCCATGGAGACGGAAAGAGCCAAGGCATGGAGCAGCACGAAAGTGTATGGACGCCGACCGTTGTGCCCCACACAAACTCTGAGCTCCGAAGCTAGTGCGGTGCGAGGCTACGGACAGAGCACGTTCTCTCCCCTGTTGCTGGGACTCCACGTTTGGACAGGCACTCCATCGTGGATCAAAATGAAGTTCGGCGCATGGCACTCGCGATCGATCACCTTTGCGCATAGCTTCTCCTGAAAACCTTGGCGAACCTGACAGCCATCGATCGATTGTTCTGCTCAGACGCCGCGCGCCGATTGTGCTGCTTGCTTTACCTTTGGACGTGTAAACCACTCGTCGATGGAGTATATCGATTCTAAAGGTTTACTGCTCATACGATGTTACACAAGTTGCACGATGCCACGATCGATATGCTAATCTGTTGTTCCTGACCAAACCAAGCATTATCGTTGTCGTCCTTCACGGTTTCCCATGCATAATGACAATGGATCCCACAAAGAAAGGCTTGAGGCGATTAAATCTATCCACTCCGACTGCCAACAAAGATAGCCAGGAACGAGCACGACTGCTGCACGATCGATCAGCTCGTGTGTTCATCCACACGAATACTCGGCGAATCGGCAATTGCTTTCGTGTGTAGCCGCGTGTGAGTAAGACAACTTCAACGCGCCGATCTATTTGGTCCGGTCATGTTTGTTCTGCCTTCATAGATAAAAACCCACATTTTGAGAGGCTTTGTAAGGTATATATATAACTGTTCTGCTCATCATAAACTTTTTCACCCAATCCTTTCTAATTTACGCAGCCGTATTTTGATTCAAAATAAGTTGTACAAAAAATGCACAAGCAACGATGTGATTTTATTCCCTTAATCGGTTTCGAGTTTCACTGACTGTAAGTTCTCAAGTTCGTGTTTATATTCGGAGCTTTTTTGGATGAATTTACCAAATTCGTCGCACGTCAACCATTTTAAATTTCTTTCGAGGACTATGTTTGTCTCGTCGTTTCGCACAACTTTGTGTTGTAAATTTACTGTTTCGACGATCATTTACGAGTAGATCTTGTGTAGGTGTTTATAGTGTGCTTACTTAATGTGTGTTCTTCGACCTTTTTATCGTCGCCGCTCCACCGCTACGACTCGTCGCCGCCGTTGTAGACCTCAGGGTGAAGAACACCAAGATGGCTAGAACCGCAAATCCAGCGCACTACCGATGCCACCACCAACGTCAAAGGTGGTGTGAACTAAGTTCACCACGTAGAGAATCGATGTGTGCGTAAGTATCGGTGCATACTCATACAACCAAACGCTGGTGCTTATGTCTCTCGGGCTAGAATACAATTAATACGAGCAACCATATAAGTTGCAAAACATGGCAGAACTCATATCAGTCCAACTAGGCCACAAAGGGCCATACCGAGACACTCATACAAAACGACGATATGGATACGGGTAAAAAAAAACATCAACAACGGAGATTGGCTCAATTGCCCAGGACATGTCATTGTGAAGACTCAGTTGCGCCCGTCATTCACGTATTTGCCTATATCACCTCAACTATGGAGCTTAGTAATAATCGTTTCTAATTAGTGTTAGAGGAAACAAAAAAAGCACGGTGAGGTCATATGCTCCTTCGACAGAGCCCCGCTTCCCTCGTGTTGTACAAGTTCAACCGACGACACCGGCTTCAATTTACTTTGGATGCTCCTTGGATATTATCACCTTGGTACCCCCATAGAACCACTTTTGGAGTTGATTTTTTTGCAGGAAACATCAGCAAGGTGTTTTATAGCTTTAGACTCAACAATAACAGCCACAATCGGAGGGACATGCCCCAACCAGGAGTGGTCTTAGCTTCAGACTCAGCAGCCAGTTTTGGAGTTGATTTTTGGTTGAACGACAATGAGTCAACGCTCGCGAATCTCGAGTTCGATTCCACGAGGGAGAGACTCGATTTCGGCGTTAATCTTGAGACTCGATTCTGACCGATTTTCTGCTAAATCATAGCTTGCTCGAGTACCTCCATGGAAGCACCTCTATGGCCAAGCTTCCACATGGAGCAACTTCGCGGGAGGAGGCAGGTCAAGCGCAGGGGAGACCATCTCGCTAGGAGAACCAGGCGAGGGCCCGAGTAAGGCGGGGGTGGCTGTGCTCGCAACCCCATGGAAGCACCTCCACGGGAGGAGGCGGGGGAGTAGCGCTAGGAGGGTCAGGCGAGGGCCCGAGCCGGCTGGAGCGGCGGATGGGAGCCGAAGCTCTTTGTCTGTCGGTGTTTAGTTTGTCCTTAAAGGATAAACTCATCAGGGAATATGAAGAAAAAACGTTTTACGGTATGGTTTTATGAGATATGTTCTGTCCGGATCTTCGCGATACCGTAAAATTGTTTTCGGTTGAACTGGAAAGTGCGTTTTTCGTTTTTTTTTTGGTATCTGATAGAGATGCTCTAAGGCATTAGCTAGAGGTGCTTTTACCATATGCTATGTATTTTCTCGCTAATGTGAACTTTTGAAAATTCTTGTAGTTGCTATGTATGGTGGAACTTTGTAGTTGTAGTTTTTTTATTAATGGACATCGAGGTCACCCCTTGCATAAAAAAAGATCAAAAGACCTCGAGGAAAAGTAGACGGTGAAAAGAATGTCTATTCACTGTTAGATAATCATGTAAAGTTAAAGTAGCAGGTCAAATTGGAACTTTGCAGCCGCTAGTATTCTATCCTTCACAGTGTTTTAAGCTAATCATTTCATTCAGCCATGACACTACGTTAGGTTCGTGGATCGTGCTAACCTGCATCACCACTCCCAAACAAAGTAAAACAAAAACAAACGATTTTAGCCAGAAAAACAAAACGCTGTCCGCCTCCCGAGGCCAATCCACCTCGGGATCAACGACGCCGCAGGGCCCTGGCCCGGCCCAGCGGCCCGCTCCGATGGCGGCAACGCGCTGGCCTGCACGGATCCGACGGCGCCGGAGCGGTTCCGCGGCGGTGGCCGGCGGCCCACGTGGTGGCACGGGACGGTGCCGTGACGTGCCCGGGTTCCACGGAGGCGCGTTACGTGGGCGAGATCCTGGACGTCAGTTTAGCTTTTGGATCAGCCTCTTCTCCCGGGATGGTGGTGCCGACGACGTGAGTTTGCAAGCTTTTCAACGGCAAGCACTGATTGCTAGTGCTGCGTGGCCAGTGGTGTCCATGACTCATTCCTGTAGGTGGGCTCCACGAGGAGATAATCTTGGTGTAAAATGGTTTTTATGATTTTCTGTGTGCTTGAGGTGATAAATCGAGTAGACTTGATATTCTTTACCAAGTGTTAGGGCATGTACATTCGGTGGCGCTAATTTGGGCGCTTAATGGGAGAAAAGGTCGAGAAAATCACCTAGCGTCTATGCAAGAGTCTATGACTCCCAACACCGTAGCAGGTTGCTAACGGTAACGTGATTCAGAGAAGCAGGGCCCTTGTTGCTTTTTTGTTCGTCGATGCCTCCTTCTCTGAGGAGCGGTGGAAGGAGCACGAGAAGTGGACGGAGGAGGAAGGGACTTGAGTCGGGAGCTTACCTTCAAGCTCAAGAGAAGCGTCGGGTGAGTAAGGACCGCTCTATCGGGCGTAGTGATGAACAATGATGTGTGGCGCCGACATTGAGGGGATGTGAGGGGGGGGGGGGGGGGGGGGGGGGGGGGTCTAGCGGGGGAGGGAGGTTAGGAAAGGAGAAGAGGATCCGAGACATGGCACGATATCGGTTCTGAAGAGAGGCGAGCAATGAGAACGATCAACATGCAAAAGTTGAAAGAAATAGAGGGAGGTCGAGGTGGGGAGGAGGGAGAGGGGACGGTGGAGCGCGTGTGAGCGAGAGAGCACTTGAAACGTAAGTCATGTAACGACGCTAATTACTACGGCAGATTATGCGTATCTTTCCGCGATCCTTCTCTCGCCAGCGAGCTATTAAGTTAATCTAAGTTGTGTTTTACTGATTTTGCGGAGCCATCTCCATAGTGATATCATATAATCGCCTAACAATTAAATTTTGGTTTTTATGTATGATGTTACAGTCCGCACGGTTGGATGATTCATATTGAATCTTCTGTTGGATATTACTCATTGGAAAAATAATTCTTATATAGAGTCTTTTGAATTCGAAACAATGCTTGACACTTTGAACTTTGAGCATTCAAATACTCATGGTTACAATGTATTGAATTTCCTGGTCTACATAAAAACTGATTTTCGTGGGGATATTCCTTCTCATATACTCCCTCTGATCCTAAAAAATGACGTGAGAAATGAACTAACCACGTATAGTTCCTTGTACAACTTGCGACACTTAATTGGGATCGGAGGGAGTATTTTATTTACTTGTGTTTTTGGAGTTTTTGTTTGTTTTGTTTTGTTTTGTTTGAGAGCTACCTTAAATAGAGTACAAATCATGTGCATCCCCACATGTCAATAAGAAAGAAATTGCTCATTGTTGGCAACATTGCCTTTTGCAAGAAGTAATTACTAGTACTGTGTTTAGCAAAAAAAAATTCTTATCACTCCATTTGCATAAAAAAAGTATCCCATAATTTTTTTCGACGAACACCAACAATCAATCAGTTCGATCTTGCTAGCCGACGGCGACGAGGCACATGCACCGGGGGTGGTGTGGTGTGTGGTGTAGGCCATGCTACAGTTGTCGTCTTCCCCGGCTGGGCGGCCATAAATCGGGGATTTCTTACCGCCCTAAACTAAATGCTCGATAACCCCGAATTACCCGGCCATTAAAGTCTTCCAAGTTTTACCACCGGCAGCACAGGGCACAGGGCCGGATGGCTCTGGCTTTATTTACTCCTTAAGAATCGTTCACCCCAGCTGGCCTCCCTCTCTTTCCTCCACTCCGCTTCCCAATTAAACCCTACTCCCTCTCTCCCGTCTTTTCCGCCGCCCTCTCTCTGCCCGCACGCGCGACGGAGGGGAATCCGACGGGGAAATTAGGGGTGGGGAGGAATTAGTTGTTGAAGGTGGGAGCTTTGTCTGGTTTGGGCGGCGGCGGATGGAGGTGGACTGTGCGGGTGGCGGCGGCGGCGGCGTCCTGTGCGAGGTTAAGAAGGAGGCCGGCGCCGGGGACCTGTTTCTCGTGGACGACCTCCTCGACCTGCCGTGCGACGACGAGGAGGACGAGGAGCCGGCGGCGGCGGAGGGGCTGGAGGATGCGGCTGGATGCGCGGCGCCGGGGAGGCCGGGCTCGACGCGTCGGCGGACTCGTCGACGGTGACCGCCGTCGACAGCTGCAGCAACTCCCTCTCCGGCGGCCTCGCCGACGGCGACTTCTCCGGCGGCCTCTGCGAGCCGGTAAGCCTTCTGCCTCCCGTTTAATCAATTAATTAATTATTAATTCTCGCCCTCTCGCACGTTGATTAATTAATCGATGAATTACTCGAATTCAGCAGCGCTATTCGTTTAATCTTCGCAAGAATTTCTGCCGAATTGTTCGAATTCCACTGAGCGGTCGGTCAAATGCGTTCGTCTCCCACATTAAGACGAATTCTCCCGTGAATGGGAGCCAACTCTGTCGCACCTCCCGTAAATAGTAACCGCGGCCAAAAATAGCAACATCCTAAAATTAATGCTCTCCTTGCTCTGCTGCCACACGCCAAGTAATTGATTGATTTCCGATAGTGGTTGGAGTAGAACTAATTCATTCGCTGCTGAGCTAATTATGCTACGCGGCGCTCGTTTCGTTTACTGACTGAATTGTGTCTGAATTCTGTGCTGTCGCAGCAGTACGACCAGTTGGCGGAGCTGGAATGGCTGTCCAGCTACATGGGCGAGGACAACTTCCCCACGGAGGACCTCCGCAAGCTGCACCTCATCTCCGGCATCCCCTTGCCGTCCCGGCAGCTGGCTGCCGCGGCACCAATGCGTGCACCGGCGCCGCAGCCCGGCGGCAATGGCATGCTGCACTCGGAGGCGGCGCAGGTGTCGGTGCCGGGCAAGGCGCGCAGCAAGCGGTCCCGCGTCGCGCCCTGCAACTGGTCCTCCCGCCTGCTCGTGCTCCCGCCGGCGCCGGCCTCGCCGCCCTCCCCGGCGTCCGCGGTCCTCTCGCCGTCTGAGTCCGGCACGGCGTTCCCGTCCTTCCCGCACAAGAGGCCGAGCAAGCCTTCTTCCAAGAAGAGGGAGGCGGGTGCTGCCGCCCCCGGGACACCGGTGATGACCGCCGCGGCCCAGGCGGCAGCGGAGGGGCGGAGGTGCCTGCACTGCGAGACCGACAAGACCCCGCAGTGGAGGACGGGCCCCTTGGGGCCCAAGACGCTGTGCAACGCGTGCGGGGTGCGGTACAAGTCCGGGCGGCTGGTGCCGGAGTACCGGCCGGCGGCGAGCCCGACGTTCTCGCCGTCCATGCACTCCAACTCGCACCGCAAGGTGGTGGAGCTGCGGCGCCAGAAGGACACCACCCCGCCGACGGCGCACCACCAGCAGCTCCTGCACCACCGCCACCAGCTGGGCGGCGGCGGGCCTGGCCTCATCCACGTGCCCAGCCCGCTGCTCTTCGACGGGCCGGCGCCACCCGGCGCGGCGGAGGAGTTCCTCATCCGCAACCGCATAGGCCCCGACCATCGGCAGCTCATCTAGCCAGAGAGCCTAGGATTGTTTCGTTAGCAGCAGCAGTAGCAATAATTCAGCTTCAGCAAGAACAGCCAGCCAGCCAAAACATTTTCCTAGGGAGGAGTTGTTGTTTCTCCGGATTTTAATTTATCTTTTTCCTGAGACCTGTATGCTTTTGCTTGCTACACTCTCTGTTTCTTCTCAGCTCTCGATTTTCTTAGAAACTGATCCTAGGGAGTTTTCCTTTCTTTTGCTAGCATTTTTCCTCCATAGACTTTCTTTTCTTCTTGTTCTTTCACTTGTTTCCTACTAGACCTGTAGTAGTAATGCAGTGCAGGGTTGCTAGCCTAGCTAGATGAGATGAAAGCAAAAAATCCACAAGCAGTGTCAAGTCAAAAGCCAGAGTTCATTTTCCCCCAAAAGGAAAATTCAAAGCTAGCTTAGCTGCAGTCCATCCAGGCTGAGGCTCACATGTGAAATTTCCAATCTTGTCTCTGTTTGGGCGAGCAAGATGATGTGGTGCTGAATCGATCAAAAAACAAATCAAATGCTATGCACGCTGGTGCGCACAAGGTGACACGAACAGGGCGTGCCCAACCAAACCAGCAGCACGCAGTAGTATACTAGGCCGGAGCAAAAGGCGCACGTGACCACGCGAATCTTGCACCTTCAGTAAACTGTTGTTTTTTTGGGTTCAGACATCGCAGAGCTGAGATGAGATGAGATTCCCTGTGGTGTGCTTAACGAATTCCTCTGACATAATCATCACCGCCAACAGTCACCACTGACCCTGTAGTGTCGACCAAGCCGAAGCCTACATGTCAGCAGCTAGCTTAGCCACTGCTGAATTTTCTTCAGTGTTGGCACTTGGCAGTGGGGCTAGTGAGTGAGTGAGTGCGAGCGATCGGGATCCAACCACTCCGCTGTAAACGAAATGAAGTTTTGGTGCGGCCCTGTTGGATTGGTCAGCAGCGACCACCTCGTCCGGGCCCTGTTTTTGGATGGTCGCTGCCTGACCGCCGGCCGGACGCTTCGTTTTACGCGTTGTACGGCGCGGCGACCGGCGATGTGAGGTGTCGTATCATAGTACCATCTCCTTGGCTAAAGTCTGACAACTCCGGCGGCCGAGTGAGTGTGACGAGAGCCAGGGACACGCTCGCCTCTGACGGGCTTCGTCTCGAGCAAAGGCGGCTCTGCTTCTGTTCGGCTATACCACTAGCGTCGGAGAATACGCTAACGTTGACAGGAACTTGTACGACATAAACCGAAGCTTATGCTTCTGATGTCGTAGACCTTTAGGAAAATCTCGGCGACATACGAGACTGGCCGGAGTCTTCTGATGTCGTAGACCTTTAGGAAAATCTCGGCGACATACGAGACTGGCCGGAGTCAGCTACAAGCAAATGCATTTGACCTAACGAACTCACCTGTGCGCACGTACGACGTGTTTTGTTCTGAAGAAAGATCCAGGTTTAATGTATAACTAGCAAACATGCCCGTGCGTTGCAACGGGAGATAAAAAATCTATGATATTTTAGCTAATTGACTAACACGCTTCAAAGCAAAATAAAAGGTCTGGAGCATTGTGCCTGAAATTTTTTAATAGCAGTTATACGTGCATGATCTCAAAGCGCTCTTCGTCGGAGCTGGCCAGTGTGATCATATTGGTCTTCTCGCCCACTACCTCATCGACTTTACTTCCGTCTTCCATGGTCGCCGCTATGGTTCTTGCTTCATCTCTCGTCGGGACTTTATATTGGAACGGTAGATGCGATAGGCATGCGGCCTGAATGAAAGCTAGCTAACACGTGTGTGCATGTATATTTATAGTACCAATTGCGCCTAGCCAAATAGGATTATGAATCCTATTCCGTTTTTTACCAAATCGTGTGCACTTTTCAGCTTCCACCACGTCCCAATTGTTTGATGTGTCTAGTCGACCAGTCCGCTGTTCTTTTTTCTTTTGAGAAAAAATGTGTTCAGTCCGAATGTGTATGTTTTTTTTTTGAGGGAAGTCCGGATGTGTATGTGTACAACATAGAAATCCACCATAGTTTGTCGGTTTATTTTTTACCGCTCGAGGGAGCTCGTCATGGAGAACTTGCCTGTGGCAAGATGGTTAGGTGGGTGGTTGTACCCCCAGCCCACCAGAGTTCAAACCCCAGGTTTGACGCTGGTGTTTCTCATTTAAGGCGGAATATTCTTCAGTGGGAGGCGACGTTCCCGTCGACAGCGAGGCGCCCGTGGTGACTTCGTCAATCTCAAGACTCGACCCGCCGGCTCAGTCTCTCGGAGGTGCTCATAGGGGTAGGGTGTGCGTGCGTGCGTTCATAGGGGTGAGTGTGTGCGCGTGTATATGAGCGCTTGCGTTGTACTGTGTTTCGCAAAAAAAAGAGGGAGCTCGTCATGCAGCGATGGTTGCTAGCCCATTAAAAATCAGCCCACTTTGGAGGGACGAGAAAAAAAAAGTGGATAGGCACTGGCTGGGCCGGGTTGTGATCTCGGGAGTTAATTGTCGTATGAACCGAAGATTAAGGAAAACTCACGCTATTACGAATAGGTTCCGATCCGGTTTTCCTGAGGTACGAAACGAAGGAAACGGCGAGCGACGTACGACGTACCACCGTGACGCACCATCACGACAGCTACGAATATTAATAGTAGAGATTTGCCGGGCGGGCAGTTCCAGCATCATATGTACTACACTACCAAAGACCGAGTTTTGTGCTTGCAAACGGAGTAAATTACAAAAAACCTATCACATTTGGGGCACTGGTTACGGGTCAGTACCATTCTTGTTGATTTTTTCAAAAATATACCAACTCTGTGACTAACGACAACATGTTGCACTAATCTCTAGTTTTAAACGCTCTGACGAGGAGGGCCTACTGTCAGAGCTGACGTTCGTTAGGTGCGGCCGTTTGGACCGTGTCTGTGCGGTGGAGGAGGAGCTGACGTGGAGGGCCACCTTTCGGTCTTTCTCTTCTCTTGTTCATCTCGTTGGTCTTCTTCACTTCTTCCTCTGGTCAACGCACGGGGCGCACGGCATCATGGCCTGCATGAGCCACAACACCGACGCCCTCTACAGCTCTACTGGAGTACTGGTACAGTAATGAACTCGATTGCTAAATTAATTCGCCTGTCAGTATGGCGATGAGGGAGCCGGAGCTGGCGACGCCAGGCGGCCCGACGACCCCAGGCGCGGCGGACAGCCTGTCCGGCTCTTCAGCGTCCAAGGTTTCGTTGCGCCCGCGCGCTCGGTTTAGCTTTCGGGTACGAAAGGAAACCGGCCGTTTTGGCCTCGGAGAACACGCAGCTGAGCGCCATCAAGACGTGGCTGTTCGCGGAGGACCTCAACAGTCAACGAACGACGGCCACGGCGTGCTGGGCTGGCGCCGGCGAGCTGCCGGCATCCTCGCGCGAGCGTACGTGTGCGTGCTTGGCCAGCCACCGGTGAGCGTGCTTGCGTGTTTGTGGCTGGCCACCGGCGAGCGTGCGCGTGTGCTTTAGGCTGTTGCCAGCAACCGCGTCGTCCCGTCGCCTTGAGTCCGGCCGCCGTCGACCTCATTCTCGTGCGTGCTCGCCTTACTGCAGACGCCGGGAGCTTCCGCCTGCGTATTCGCCTGAACGACGCACTGAGTTGTGCCTCCGCGTCGCCCAGCATGTCCCCTGCCGTCTCGCCGTCGCGCGTTGGGTCGGCGAACAGGCAGTCATTGGTCGGTCGTCCCGGCCGCGCGCGGAGCATGGTGCTGTCTGGCAGAACCATCTTCTTCAGCAGCTCGAAGTCGTGCTTCCCCGAGGCGTCACGGACATGGCCTATGGCCACGCTGAAAGGACAAGGATGTCGCCTAGAGGGGGAAGGGGGGGGGGGGTGAATAGGCGATTAAAACTTTTCCGGTTTAGTCTTGATAATTGCGGAATAAAACTAGGTGTTTAAATTAACAAGCCAACAACCTATATATAGTAGGCTCACCTACGTGCACTAACAACTTATGCTAAGCAAGACAAGCAACAAAGTGATAGCAATAGAATACTTTAAGCACGAAGACTATCACAATGTAAAGTGCATAAGTAAAGAGCTCGGGTATAGAAATAACCGAGCCACGCGGAGACGAGGATGTATTTCCGACTTCCTCCTTTTTAGGAGAGTACGTCTCGTTGGAGAGGTGTGAGGCACCACAAAGGTCGATCTTAACGCCACAAAGGCTCACCCTATTCTCCGATGAACTGCAGCACAAAGGATTGGTTCACCTTCCACTATCGGAAACCTTCAAGGCGGATTCAGGAGCCTTTACAACAACGATCCGGGGCATAACCCACAATTGGATTGGGGGCTTCCGAACAGTTACAAGTGACCACAACAGGTCTCAACCACCACAAAGACGTCTAGGGTCCAAAGACCCAAGAGTAACAAGTTCACAAACTTTCAACTTCCACGAATCCTCGTGGAGAGCACAAACCGATGCACAAAGCAATGGCAAGAGCACAAGTGCTCAAATCGTTCACTCTCAAATCCAAGGAAAAAAAAAATAGCGCGATACAGAAAAATAGCGCCGGTCTTAAAATATGCTATTAGTGTGCTATATCGCGTCATAACGTTCTATTAGCGAGACAATGTACATGATTTATTTAGCGGGATGATGGTCCCGAAGAGCAAGGCCTTGATACCTGCAAAAGTAAACGGGATTAGGTTGAGACTCCAAGTTCAGAGTGTATAGTAAGTGGAAGACAGTTTTCCCCACGAGGGGTGACTCGAGGGTTTAATATCGAACTCTCGGGGAATCTGAAGTGGTAGATTTATCTTCTTATCCTTCTTTTGGTTACCTACAAAACAAGGTTAGATGTTTTGGTCCTCAATCTCACCTGTGGTTGTCAAGCACAAGGTGTAAGAATGATATCAGGATAGTTATGCAATGCAAACAAGAAATAAATATGCAATCATGGTGGATGCAATGATAAATGATATTTTTGGATTTTTGAATGATGTATGCAAGATGAAAAGTATTTTTGTATTTTCGGATTTAATGATGGCTGAAAATAGAAAAGTGGTATATGGTGTTGGAAAGGTGTTTCTTATGATTAAAAATGGACTGGGGTTCATGGTTTCACAAATGCACTCTCTCTTTATAAAGTGGTAGACAATGGAACACACACAGTTAACATATGAGATTGCAACACAGGGTTTGATAACAAGTTACTTAAATATATGGGCATCACGTCCTAACATAGAGATCTTTTGGTTATTAATCTCTCTTATACTCCACCAAGATGCGAACTAAATCATAACACCTCAGTAATTAAGATAACTCAGAGTATAGCATTAAGTATCATGACATGAAGTGAAAATAAGAACATGCTAGATCTAGTCATGGAGTAGTGGCAATGGTCACGCCCACATCCCCGGTAGCATGGTATTTTAGTTTATCCCTAGTGAGGCAACAAAGTAAGGTAAAGATACCAAAGTGGATCGCAGAACTTTCTCTCACGTTCACTACACTAGCCACCCCCCGTTACTCCAACTAATGCACACGTTCCCCCACACACGCTCTCATAAACATGCTTGATCAAAACAAGTAGACAAGAACGGGGTACATAATATGCATCTATACTCATAACTGAAACAAACATTGCAATCTCAAACATATATTAACTCATAAAGATCCACCACAAAGGTATTACAACGGTGACCGTAATCATGTTTAGCAGCTCATACGGTGCTAATTAGTGAATCTCAAGAGAGGAGAGATACATAAGTTACTTCCACAAACCCATAGTCCAGAGGTGGACTACTCCCTCTTCATCATGGAGATGGTGGAGAAGTCGATGGAGAAGATGGAGACCACGCCGGCAGCGCCCCGCCGGAGTTTTCCCCCTCCAATCTGCAGCTCCTGATATCTGTTTCGGTGTTTCTGTGTTTGTGCGGCAATCCTTCTAGAGAACGTCGGGGGACATTTTTTATAGGCGTTTTTAGGTCAAGACGATGTCGGTGGAGAAAAGATCGAAGGCAACGGAGCCACGAGGCCCAAATGGGTGGGTCCCACGCGGCTACAGTACCAGGCCGCGTGGGCCCCCCTCGTTTGGCCCTCGAGCCTCCGTTTGCTCGCTTCCTTCGCCCACAGGTCTTCTTCCTTCCAAATATTGACGCCCGTAAATTTACAGGTGATTTCGTTGACGTTTGGGTCCCTGAAACATTAAAATAAGAAAACGGGGTTTTCTGCCTGTGCAGGGTTAATTCCATAAAAATAGGAAATAAATGAATATTCCCAAAAATCATTATAAAACATTGATATAACCCTTATATGATGCAAATATGATTGGAATATAAGCAATTAAAGTGCAAAGTTCATGTATGCATTTTACATGCATCACGGGACAATTCTCAAAACGCTATAGCGTGCTATTAGCGGCGTTATAACGCGCTATTTTTTCCATGAGTCAAATTCCACAAAAAACAACTAATGCTTATGGGGGAGAAGAGAGGAAGGACAAAGGAGGAGAAACACCAAGAACTCCAAGATCAAGATCTACTAGGTTCCCCTCACTTAGAGGAAAGTTGGATTGGTGAAAATGTAGATCTAGATCTCCTCTCACTTTTCCCTCAAAGATATGCAAGAATCATGGGAGGGATTGAGAGAGGGCAAACTTTTCCAAGGTCAACAATGGAGGAGAGAGAGGGGAAAAAACGTGCTCTAAGTGGTTTAGGGTCATTGGGGAAGAAGACCCCTTAAATTGGTCCCCGAAATCCAACCGTTATGCTCAGATTTCGCGAGCCCGGCCTGGGGCCTGCCTGGCCGGCCTACCACCTGAGGAACCTGGCCTGGGCCGGCCTTGGGCCCGGCCTGGCCTAGGCCGGCCTAAAACCCGCAGAAACACCCAATACGAAAACGGACATATCTTGATCATCCGGACTCCGTTTTTGATGTTCTTGGGCTCGTTGGAATCGCATTTCACTTGAGCTAGATGATGATGATCTTGACTCTCTCAAGTTGGAACACCTTTCTTGATTGTGCTTGCTAACACATGCTTGATGAAGACTTCTCCAAATACTCCATACACCATTATGGGAGAGCCTCGCTTAGCTCCGTCTTCATGTATCCACTTGCACTTCATCTTCTTCTCTTGATATAGATGATGGATTGGAGATAAATATGAATATTCACTCAATTTTCTTTTCCAAGTCATGCTTGCAATAAGCTCAACTCTAGATGACCATTCTTCATATAAACCCATTGGATAGAACCTTGGTCATCATATAATCTTCTAGAGTCCAACATATGAACTCCACTCTTTTCCTATGGATAAGATCTATAAAAATATCTCAATGCAAACATTAGTCCATAAGGATTGTCATTAATTACTAAAACCACGCATGAGCCAACACATGCACTTTCACACACGCTCCGGCAGGCGACGCCGCGGGAGGTCCAGGTCGTGGACGGCCTGGGTTACGCAGACCTTCTTTGGGTAGCCGCTACAGCCTAGGGCGCCCCGGCCATCGTCGGATAGGATTGGGGACGTGACCAGCAACCTGCTCGACGTCAGCCATGTCCGTCGGTGCGCGCACGCCAGGTGCTCCATGAAATGCGCAAGAGAGAGGAGTCGGATGAGAGAGATGGGAGGAGTAAAGAAGAAGATGGGGGCCTGACAGGTGGCCCCAAGTAGACCTCAACTAACGTCCGTCAACCCTGACAGTAGGCCCTCCTCGTCAGAGCGTTTAAAACCAGAGATTAGTGCAGCATGTTGTCGTTAGTCCCAGAATTGATAGATTTTTGAAAAAAATCATCAAGAATGGTACTGACCCGTAACCAGTGCCCCAAATGTGGTAGGTTTTTGTAATTTACTCTCGCAAACGGTCGTTGGTCACCGGGAAGCAGCGACCACAAAGAGCCTTTCCGGCTCGACGCGGACGGCTGTACCCAATTCCGGGCACGGAACGCACGCGCAGGCGACGTACGGGGATTGTTTGATTTATTCATCACATGGGCTAACGGTGGCACTGAAAGTAAACAACGCCGATCGTCGGCAGCCGGCGGCACCATTGCACATCGGAGCGACCGCCGTGGGAAAGAACCCATGACGTGATCCGATGAGCCACGACGCGGGCGTCACGGCGACGGTGAGTCGCAGGAATGTCACATCGGACGATCTTTCCCGTGCCGTGGGTGCGTGAAGCCATTGATTGCCAGGTTCGTACGCGTCGCATTTCTGGTGTAATGTCCACTGGACTGGTCGTACGTACGTACTGTACTACGTTGTACCGTGAGGGCTATACGTGATCGGGACATCGAGTTAGTGGCGACGTGGCATGCTTCTGGACTCTTCTTTGCCTCTGGATGGTGCAAGGGAGCAGAAGCCACTTGGACAATATTTCCGATCACTAGCAGGTATAGAGGGGATTACAGATTTACAGTAGTGTTCTCGAGTGCAGGTGCAGAACCGCCAGAAATTTCAGTGACAATACGTTGGGCCATGTCTCGGCCGGTGTTGTATCTTGTGTTAAGAAAGGACCTTGGGGCTGACATCGCAATTATACGGCCCATGTAATAGCTAGTACTTCGATTTAGCCCAGTCTAGGAGGCGCGCTTCACTATATCTTGGGCATTTTTCCCCAAGGATTTTACGATTTTTTTCTTTTCCTTTGTGCTTGCGGTTTTATGCATTCTGTTGGTTTTGGACTTGGGGCTATCAACAGAAGAGCACTTCATTTCCTGGCATAAAAATGTATGACATATGTTTAGCTAAAAGTTATTACCTCTCCAAACGTCTTACATAATGGAACGGAGGTAGTACATATTTTGTGCTTATATACCTAGAGATCAATAACCGTTGATTCTATGGCGAATATTATTTTCACTTTTATATTCCATAGACTGATTTAGGAGTCCGTTGTACAAGTGACAACTTTAATGTGTATTATGACATGTTCGTATCTCTAACGTGGTACATGTTGTGAACCTTCGATACTTGCACATACATAGAGCATTTTTTTTGGAACGTTTGGGAGAAGGAAAACCGCAAGCACTACTCGGTACCTTGCACGACGGTTTGCTCCCCCAGCTTAAAGTAGATGAACCTAGCACTTTTCACTAGATGGATTTGGAGGGAGTACTATATGATAGCACGCTACGCATATTCTATTAAGGGCATTTTATTGTACAACAACATAAAACATTTCGTCATGTCAGGTTGTTGAGGTTGGGACTAGTAAAACTTACATATATCACCATATAAACAAAACATATTCTTGGAAGGACAAATGTCTTATAACTATTAGAGCAACTGCTTAAGTGACACTTTTAGGCCCTGTTTGGGAGCTCTGTATTTTTGAAATATTCCAAGAATACTTTGGTTTATAGAAATATTGAAGTATCAAATACTTTAACGTGTTTGGCTTTAGTCAAAACTGTAGTTTTATATACTTCAATATCTAGGAAACTACACTAGTTTTTGAAGTATATGAAAAAGAGGGTTGGACCTCTTGTTTAAATATTGAAGTATTGGTTCGCTAGGCATAGCAATACTGCGGTTTTTGAATTCTTTGATTTTAAAAATATTTCACTGCCAAATTAAGTCTTAGTTATGTCGAGGAGAGAGGCAAGAGAAAAGAGAAGAAGGGGCTTCTAATCCAAGAGGCAGTCTCTACGCGTGCTGCTAGGTAAAAACATTACATGAGAGGAAAGAAGAAAAGAGAAAGTGAAAAAAGTGCTAACCTAAACTGTATTATAGTAATTAACTAATTAATACGGGTTGCTTTTGATGACATGATAATTTTATATAGCCTTATTAGCAGGACACAATGAGTATCATAATTGCAACAAATATGCATCACTCTGAAACATGGTTTCCCAGATCATGACCCTTGACTTTCTTGTGTAGAAACTAAATTTGATGAAACTCCTACGTCTTGACCATCGGTTTCATCATGATATAAACTAGCTAGCTAGCTATAATGAATGAAATATCTCTTCGATCCACCTTGATGGCTACACACCAGAGAAACGAAGATACCATGGGCGGTCATTGGAAACATCGCATGCTTTCTTGGAAGTGGTTTTGCTTTTTCTGAACTTTTAGGATGTCCTTGTCCTTCCACAAGTTTATCTGCGCATGCAATCTTTTCAGTTTGCAACTATTGTGTAATGATAGCCATGTAATAGCTAGAAATCGTATATGTTCGGAAATCAGCCAAAGATGAAGCAAAACTAGCTCGTTGAAGTCAGTTTGACGTTTTAATATGTTTCATTCCAAGTTTTGGTCGTCAACATATTCTGTGTTACTGTCTAAGTCTCCAAATAGCTACTGCAATGTGGCGAATCAGATCGGGATTGAGCATTTGAGCATGCATTGTCCTATCATAAGTTCGACAAACATGATTTCCACCTGAATCATTAGTGAATCTTACTGTTGCAGTCGCGATGTATGCGTGAACTTCCTACTTTCATCATCACATGATCAATTTCAGCTGAGTATGCACACATTCGATGCATAGATATTTCTTACTCCAGAATACAGAGGGCAAGTGTACGAACGAATGACGTACGCATGGCGTGTCACCTGTTCGAAAAGGGTGAGAGGAAAGCGCCGGCGATCCCGCCGGAGATCGGGTTAGGCGACGGAGCTCTGTCATTGCAAGATCGACACATCACGCGGCCCAGGCGCATGCATCCCGTGAGCCACACTCACAGGCGCCCGCGCGATCTCGACAACACATAGCCCATTTGCACATCCCATGACGAGCTTGACACTCACTGACGTCTCAAACTAAGGAAAGATTCAGACAAATTTTCCTTTCTGAGATATAAGATTCAAGCTAGCATTCGCAAAGCCGTACTGAAAGTTTACTAGTAGTACTAATTACTGCTTGTTTTTTCAGCTGGGAATACACTTGCAGGTACTTACACGGCGGAATGGATAGATGATCGATAGAGAGTGGTGCAGGGAGAGAGATATACAGCCGCTGGTGTCCTGATCCTCACTCCAGTCAACAGTACGGAGATGATAAGAAAGAAAGTAAAGTTAACTCCAAGCATGTGTTCAACAGTGCACCTAACCTGCCTATTACCACTAGACAACCTGGGAATATCTACTGCATATCCAGTGTATTTTTCTCATTTTTCATTCAGGTAAATGCAAAGGGATACATGTACAATATCTTTTGAGGGGGCACTTTTTACCTCACAATTGGTCGGCCCAGCTCGCTTGCTCGCGCCAGCCCCCTTTGCATCCGCCGCAGAAGCAAGATCACCATGGTTTTCCAGGGCATTTTTCCTGTTATCGATGGTGTATTTGTGGTAGGGATAAACTGTGTAGGCGGGGGCCATTGTTTGCATCCATCCCGTGTGCCTATAAATAGGGCCGGCCTATAGCAGCTACTGGTGTGTGAAGCGTGAACAGACGCAGCAAAGAGTGATCTGGATAGCTAACCACTTAGTTAGCAGGTCATATAGAGGTGATTCAGTAATTAAGAAGAAAGGTTCGAGAGTGCCAGTCCGTTTGTGCAACGGAACAGGATGCCTTGGCGCTTGGCTAGACCCGTAGAGGTAATAATATTAAGTAGCTACTGATTGATCTCTATCTTACAGTGGCTCATGAATCATGCACGTACGGCTGACCGGTGGGGCCGGCCTTGCGATCGATGCATGCATGCATGGGCAACCATGCCATGCGTGCACTCCCACTCTAGCCTATAAGTGCACTTCATTTTGATCATGAAAAGGTGATATCTCACGACAGTTACGCACGTAAGCTGATCATGGATGTGGATCGATGCAGGGCGAGGTGGCGGGGGAGGCCCGGAGCGTGCAGTGCGAGTGCTGCGGGATAGCGCAGGAGTGCACGCCCACGTACATCGGCCGCGTGCGGGCGCACTTCCACGGCAAGTGGGTGTGCGGCCTGTGCGCCGAGGCCGTCAAGGAGCGGCAGCAGCGAGCCGGACCTCGCCGTCGGGAGCGCCGTCGAGGCGCACACCGCGCTCTGCCAGCGCTTCAACTCCACCGTCCGCCTCAACCCCAAGCTGTCCCTCGCCAGCTCCATGCGCGACATCGCGCGCAAGAGCTGCCAGCACCGCGGCGCCACCGGCGGAACGTGCACCGCTGGCGCCGGGAACACGTCCGGCTCCGGGTGCTGCCGCGCCGGCCGCGCGGGCTGCTCCGCGCTGCCCTACGTCTGACAAACAGAGATCGAGCTAGGGTCGCAACGCGCGCGCGTACCCGAGGTCGGTCGATTGAGAAATACACACGCTCACCGCTCGATGCGGTGAATTGGATATATATACTCCACGCGTTACATGTAATATAGTACTAACTAGCTATCCATGGCTAAACATGATCTGAATCTCGAAGACATCGGATGCAACATCAAATCCTACATGCATGTCAGTCTACTACTCCATGCATATATGCGGGTCTATTTTTTTATTTAATAAATGACACTTTATTATTAAAAAGGTTTAACTATTACACGCGGTCTGTTTACGACTATGATGGACACAACCGCAACCGCACAGTTTGAGAAAATAAAAAGTACATATGTGAATGTGAGTAACAAGCCAATAGCTCTCTATCGTCCATGTCACAGAAAAAGATGTATTATGTGGTCGTGTGGAGAGTTAGCTTCATATAGTAGAAGAAGTTCAATTCAGGTTGAAAACAGTTCATTAATAGGCTGCGCCTAATGCAGTTTCTAGCAAAAGTTCACATCTATTACGAGGCAAAGAGTTCACCATATTTTTATCGTGAAGTTCACTTCAACTGCGCCGGAAATTCACATCGTTTGTGTCAAAAAATCCACCCGGCATGACACTTACTGATTTTGGGTAGTTCACAAAATATGCGTTGCAGCCACACAGTATTTTTGACAGTACACTCGTTCGACCTAGGCAAGTTCACTCAGTGAAAAACTAAATCGTAGTTAACTTTTAATCTTCTAACCCGCCCCTGGATCACCATGATTGGAACAGATTATCTAAAACTAATAAAAAAAATGCTTCCTCTAAAAACATCAGGAAAAAAGTTCACTCTTCGAGCTTTACAAGTTCACCATGTTTACGGAAAATTACAAAGCTAATTTTTTGTATCGCAGAAGTTCAAAATTGGGAGTTGAGATCTTTCATCTCGGAGGATCGCTTTTTTCCCAAAAATAAATTCATTCACGAAAAAAGTTCACATTTTTTAGTAAAACGAAGTTCATCGTATAAAGAAGATTCATTTCAAAAATTAAAATGAAACAAAAGTTCACTCAATTAGCTTCAGAAGTCCACTATTTTATAGGAAATAGAAGTTCAGTTTGAACGCAATTAACTTCAGAAGTCCACTCAATTAGCTTCAGAAGTTCACTCAATGCGCGGAAGTTCAGTTTGAACGCAATTGATGTTTGTTCCACAAAACTACAAAGTTTGCCTTATAAAACTAACAAAAGGTTCACCTTAAAAAATAGGAAACAGAAGTTACTACCTGACGTGGGCATACCCGCAATACGGAGGCCCATCACCTGGAGTACGTAGCAAGTCAAGCGTAGTCCAGGCAATATAGGGTTTCCTTCAATATGTAACCTAGTCAGTTACGAACTCCCGGGACCCAGCCTCGTATATAAAGGCTGGGAGCACCATCGACCTAGGGGATACGCTCTACCTCATACACCATGCAAAATCCTGCCGAGATCGCATGTCAGCATCGCCATTGCTGCAGCCTTGTAAATTTTGAAGCAATACAAATCAGACAAGTCGGCAGCAGGGTGTTACCCTCCGGGGACTGAACCTGGGTAAACCCCTTCTTTGTTAGCCGACAGAACTACCAGCGCCATACTTCTCCCCCTATATGAAACCCTAGGTACCATGACCATGAGATTTGCGGTGTTAACCCCATGTCACTACCCGAAACATTGGAGTTCACTCTAAGAAATAGTGCAAATGCATAAGAGTTTGGAAAAAATCATATTTTAATATACTTAAATCTGCTCCTAAATAGTATGAAAATTCAAAAAAATGACCAACGTTAGAAAGTTGCGGAATTTTCATAGCTTTTCGACAATATATCCAAGGACGGACCCAAGTAGAGCTCAGTGGGGGCCTAGGCCCCCACTCAAATTTGAAAAGTGTCAAGGGATTAATGCATATTTTTAAAGAAAAACATTTAAAACATGTTTCTTGCAAGAAATAATGCCCCCACTCCAAGGTTTTGCCCCCACTTGCAAACTTTCTGGGCCCGCCCCTGAATATATCATTAGCATCGTTTTGATAAATGATCTAAAAACCACGACAAAAACAATGCATAAAAGGAAAAACTTCTATACTGCGAACGAAAGTTTACTAGCATACGAGACATAGTCACATATTTCTATACTGCGAACGAAAGTTTACCTACATGTCAGTGCGATGGGTCCCACATGTCAGGACTTGCGGGTGTGGGTCCCACTTGGTCCCACGTGTCAGAGGGTTGGGGTGGGACCCACATGTCAGGGTGGGGCGGGTCTCATATGTCAGGTTGGTGGTGGTGGGTCCCACATGTCAGGGCTGGGTTGGGCGGGTCCCAATGGGTCCCACATGTCAACGTTGGGGCGGGACCTACGTGCCAGGGATGGGTGGTGGCGGGTCCCACGTGTCAGGGCTGGGTGGTGCGGGTCCCACATGTCAGGGCTGGGTGGTGCGGGTCCTACATGTCAGGGCTTGGTCCACATGTCATGGGGTTGGTGTGGGACCCACTTGTCAGGACTGGGTGGTGGCGGGTCCCACATGCAGGTTGGGACAGGACCCATGTGTCAGGGCTAGGTGGTGGCGGGTCCCACATGTCAGGTCTGTGGGTGGGGGTGGCCGGGCGGGTCCCACATGTCAGGGCTGGGTGGTGGCGGGTCCCACCGGTCAGGTTAGTCAGAGTGACACGTAAGCGAAAATGACACTGACACATAGGCGAGACTGCTGAGTTGGTTGTCCAGTCAGAGTGACATGTAAACAAAAATGACATCTAATTACTAACACGTGGGCAAGACTGTTGAGTTGACTCTCAACTCATGCGAATGACCATTTAAATTGGTCGTAACCTGCTAGAAAAAGGCCGTAGGTTATTGCTATATGCATTATGACCAATCCATGTAAGGAGGCTATGACCAACTTTGGTCGTTATTTTTTCGGGTTTGGACCCTCCAAACCAGCGCATGACCAACTTGTCCAAAATGGTCATAGACCTGTGATCAATATTTTCAGGGTCACTATCAAAAGGTCATAGCATAGCATATTTCTTATAGTGATACTCTGTTTTTTGGGGCGAAAATCCTACACATAGAAATCATCCGTACGAGTTCCATTTTTCTGAAAAGACTGCCACCGCTTGCAATTGTCAATGATATGAGTCTAACTTGACCCTCTTCCATGCTGACACGATAGTTGGTGACGCGCAGCGAGAAATCGCCAATGGAATCCCCATCGAGGAATGAGGTCTTCTCAAATTCTTTTTTCAGCTCCTGCACCATGCCCATCCGCACATAGTCTAAACCAACATGCATGGGTCAGACCGCCTCCCACACCTCCAACGATGTCTGCTCGACGGCAAAGCCAGCCATTTCCGGTGGCACCGCTTGCAAGATGGTCTCCACGCCATTCGATCTTCATGGAAGTCATTGGCGCTAAGCTCGATTGCATCCCAAATGCCCCGAGCCTACAACTTCACCTTCATGAGGAGGCTCCATTCAGTGTAGTTCGTCCGCGTCAGTATCGGCTAATTGCCACCACGGACTTCCTTCACGACACGCTCAACGATGACCTCCTGCATCCTAGCCATGCATGGCGCAGTCTCGGTGGTGTGAAGTTGGGTTAAGGCTCCGTGGCTGGCGAGGCGGACTGCGTGCCAACACCCTACTGAACTGGAGCTGACGTCTCTCACGATCCTCTCCTCGCCAATGCTATGATGCCAAATACCAAATACCAAATCTGGATGACACGTGATAGTAGATGGCACTGAGACCGTATCACCATGTGTCTACCGTAAATTGCCTGTAGAAGTTTATCTGATCCTCTCTTTCGTAGGCAGTGTTTGAAGATATGTTTTAGTTGGACATCCAAAATTTCATTTGTCGAGCCATGACATCCAAGATTTGTTATATACTATAAATTTGTACCCGTCGACGCAGCGGCCGCCGGCAGGAGCAAGGTCCAGCCTGTAAAAGGTACGCCGATGCTGGTCAAGCGCTCAGGGCTGCGGCCGTCATGGCCCCGTCGCCGCCGCCTCGGCTCCCCTGTCGGAAGGGGCTTGTGTCCGACCCTGCCGTGGTTGTAGAGGGCCTCGGTTCTTGTCGCTGTCGCGGCTGCCTCGGGCGGCCCAATTGCGGAGGTGACACTTCCTGCTGATGCTTCTTCTTTGGGCTCCGTCGAGGACGATGAAGGGTGCTGTTTCTGGCTCTGTTCACGACAACGTTGATGTGTGCCATGTTGAGAGGTGCCCGTGGAGCCCTGCTGCGGCCTCTCTGCTGCTGCTGGTGCCGCTCTTGATGGTGAGGATGGTTGGGTGCAGGTGGGTCGGGACGGCCGTCTCGGCCGTGTGCCATCGTCTCCGCTTCAGGAAGAAGGTCTCGACCAGGTCTCGCCTTCAAGCGTTGGGCTCGAGGGAGGTGTTTTCGGTGCCTCGAGCGTGGCCACCAGGTCGCACATGTCGAGGGCCCTTCAGATGCATCCGATGTCGTCGTCCTGGTCACCGGGAGCGTTTCTGCCGTGCGCGCTCTCCAGCTACTCGTCTAGCTCTCCGGATGCTCGGGCCTGTTCTCCGGTTGTTCGTGCTCCTTGTCAGCGAAGCCGTTCTCCGTCTGCTCAGCCTCATCGTCCCTCGTCGCCTCGAGTTGGGCCGAGGTTGTGGGCCACTCGTCATTGCGTGCTGCGGTGCGACCGTGTTGCAAGGATTCCAATTCCAACGCCTTTTCAGTCTCTACTGTGGAGTCCCAGTTTGCCCTGCTACGCATGGAGGTCCTTCAGAAGGTTGAGCTGCTTCGCTCTGAGGTCCACGACGCTCTTGCTAAGCTTCAGGTTGCATCGGTTGTGCCTCTGCCACCAGAGTTACACATTGGTTCTGTTGATGAGGGATCCGAAGTCTGCTTTGGAGAATTTTCTCCCCGTGCTCTGCGTGCATCGTCGTCTGTCCTTAGAGGGTTGTTGCCACCGAGGTTGTCGCTCCAGTTGTGGAGATCTTGCCTGAGCTGCAGGATCATTGTGGGGACATGGCGCCATCCCCTCCTCCGCCTGAGTCCTACGAGTTGCCCTCCTCTGTGGATAGTGGAGGTCTGGTTGGTTCTGTCACTTTCTCATCCTTGAGTGACCAGGTTATTGATGAGGAAGCTCCTAATCCTGGGACGATGAACTCATCCGGTCGCCCCTCTTTGACCGTGAAGGTATGTTGGCACGTATTGACGCGGCGGTCTTCGCGAAAAAGCTTGGTGGCTTGCTCGCCTGCTTGGAGGCAGCTAGCCTGGATCTGGCGAGGCGATTGCTTGCCTCATAGCAGAGGAGGCTTCTACCGGTAAAATCAAGAAGGTGAAGAAGCTCTTAGGAGCATAGGCAAGAAGAGTGACGCCATCGGTAAGGCGCCCGCGACTGCTTAACGGCAGCTGTGTGGATCTAGGGTTGTCGCCAGTCTGCGGTTGCTTAGGTAGAGTGGGGTTGTCGCTTCGGGAGTTGCTGGTTTTAGGTGTTGCCCTTTGTGGTTGTGTTGGCCCCTCCCATGTTGTTGATGTTTGTTGTATGGTTTTCGCCCGGTTTCTTCCACTAATAAACCGGACACCTTCTTCTTAATAAATGGTTGGGACAAAGCTTTTGCCCACATTTCTTAATTTTTTTTGTACCCATCTTATAGTATTCCAACGCTTTTTTTTTGCTCTCAGGTGATTTATTTCCATGAATTAATTATGAAATCATTAACTTGTTGAGGTTCTTTTATGCCCTTCTTGGAAGCATGTTGGTGAAATGATCTTATCATGAAGCATGTTACATCTTGTTTGTTCAGATCTTATTATGAAACGGCATGTTAACTATCTTGTTTGTTCAGATCTATGAAACAATTGTTACGTGTAACTTGCAGCAGTTCTTTTATGCCCTTCCTGGAAGTATTCCGACTGGTTTCTTTTTCTCATGTTGTCTCATAAGTGACCGTATTGTGTGAGGAACACATCCAACTCTTTTTATTGTTCGTATCTTACTTCGTTTGGGACCATATTGTTTGAGGAATACACTGGATATTCCTCTGAGCTATGATGATATTGGAAGCCAACGACGCCTATGCTTCATTGGTATCGCGATTGTACAGTAAAAAGCTAAGTCTACACAGCTTGCTCACTGATTATGCTCACCTCAGAGTAGATTGAGATCGGGAGTTTGAGCCTGGGAACGGGAGTATGAAATATACTGAAACCCAGCCACACGCCCCATAATACTTGTAAGGAGCACAAATGGACGATACGGGTAGCATATGCAACATGTTACAGCAATCTAAAAGTAAATATTAGACTGGCCGATGCCTGTAGTATGGTTGTAAGATGCACAATATCTCCATGTATATATATATATATATCTATCTAAATTTGATACCGCTTGAAAATTCTCAACTAAGTTCTGACAAAAAAATAGAAGTTGAAAATGTTAACATTAGAATTCCACATAGTAGCACAAAAGCGAGAAGATTGGTAGCTGACCAAAATAAGGGAGCCACTGTCATGGCCATACACGGCTGTGGAAATCAGAGTGATTCAGCTCGATGAACGTGAACATCATTTCTAAAATATAATATATGTGCTGTTATATTTCCCACTCGGATGTTCATAGCTACTGGATAATTTACCCAGTGTACTTTCATGCCAAAATGTACTTGAACCTAACTTAACCCAAAAAAACTAAGTTGACGAGAATTTCAGTTCACAATTTTCTAGTTATATGTGCTGTTAAAGTGTAAGATGAAGAACACAATTAAAAAGAAAACAATGACGTACAAGGAAAACTCAATTTACAAGTACATTCATTTTTCTATTACCAAGTTTCTGCGGAAGGCCTTGATGTAGTGTCAGGTCTGACAGTATATCAATATGGATAAGACTCCCTTTTCTTACTAAGTTGAATATTTAGAAAACCGTAAGATTGATTATTTAAGAAAGTCTCTGTTCAGGTCTTCTAATAGATAGAATGAGGTACACAAAAAGCAATCTTAAGCTTCAAAAAAAAAAAGCTTAAAAAAAAACAAAAAGCAATCTTGACTGGATAATCCCAAATACTATAGGTTAAAATATTATATAATGAAGCAGACAGCTTAAAATCAATCAAAATAGCAACTATACTTTAGTTTTGAGGGGAAACCGATGTAGATACAATAACGACAGACCTATAGGAGGAATTTTTTTTGAGGACAAAGTGGTTGTGTCCACCGCCCGAATAGATAGAAAGAGTTGACCCAGTTTATAAGGGAAACCGGGTCCAAAAACCATACAATCTGTACAAAAGAATGACACAAACGAAGCGACCCGCCGCCCAGACGACTCAAGTCGACAAACGCCACAAACACACACCACCTGCTCCGGGGCCGCTGCCCCGGCGAAACAACCAGATCGACCTTTGCATTGCCCGAAAGTGATCCAGTCATGGTCGACGAACCCTCTGCCCACGCAGTCTTCATCCAGGTTGCCACCAAAACCACCTGTTCCGGGGCCGCCGCCCCGGAGTAGCAACTAGATCGACCTTCGCATTGCCCGAAGATGATCCAGTCAGGTCGACGAACCCTCTGCCCGCGCAGTCTCCATCCAGGTCGCCACCAGACCCCTGCTAGACAGCGGCTCTGCCTCATAGAACTGCCGTAGCGTGGGAGACCGAGGCCGCTGCCTCGACGTCCACCACCCTCCGGGGCCGCTGCCCCGACGTCCACCACCCACGATCACACGCACCGTTCTGCACATCCGTCGCGAAACCGTCGCACCACGCAGTCCAAGAGCTCCAAAGCGGCGCCTCCAACAAGGTAGTGACGAGATCGTCACCGCCGCCCGCTCCCGAGGAGCTAGATTTTCACCCGGAGCTCTTGGAACCACACGCGTTAGTCGAGGTCGAAAAGCTCCACAACAACGCCAACAGGAAGGACTACGACGCCCGAGGGCGCCGCCGTCGTCGGCACCGACCGAAGTCCGTGCGAGCTTTCGCCCGGAGTTCAACCCGACCGCAAAGCTTCGGGAGCCGTAGGACTGCGTCCTGGTTGTGTCGTCAACCGCCGAGCTCCACCTCATGCCGCTGCCGCCGCAGCACCTCCCTCCACGGCAGCCGGCATGCCCGCATCGATCCGGGGCCGCCGCCCCGGCCTTCACGTCGCCCAGGTGCCGGAGCACGGCAGCCGGAGGCCACCTACCGCTGCAGCACGAGCGCCGCCGCCGCCACTCTCCGACCGAGCCCAGCCCGGCCTCCTCACCATCCACCGCAACCACCACCGGACACGCCACTGCACGCTGCCGCGACCCCACCGTTTGCTCCACTGCTCACCCTGCAAGATGGCGACCAGCACCACGCTCGCCGGTGAGCCTCACCCAGCGCCGCCTCTCCACCATTGCCGGACGAGGAGCACAGCCCGCGCCGCCCGCAGCCCGCGGCCCGCGCCGCCCGCAGCCGGTAGCCGCCAGATCTGGAGGACCAGATCGAAGCCCGCGCCGCCAAGCACCAGGGCGCGCACCACCACTCCGACGCCCGTCACCCCGCCGCCAGGAACGAGCTGAGCGCCGCCACCCTGCTCCCCGTCGGGAGAAGCAGGCTCCGGCCCGTGGGAGAGGCCCCGCAGCCACCCCACCGCGCGGGAGGACGAAGCAGCCTCGCCGCCGCCGGCGCCGACCGGGCTTTGCCCGGCCGCGCCCTCTGGCAGCGGCGAGTGAGGAGGAGGGAGGCGGGAGGGGCCTGGCGGCGGGAGGAGTTAGGGTTCCTCCCTGTCGAGATTTCTCCTTCTGTTTCCGTATAGGAGGAATTCAACATCGAAGTTCAGCAAAAGCAAGGGTCTGTGTGGTAGCCTCCAATTGGATACAGTATTGCAATTGCTACTGTACATCATGTATCTTGCATACAGTGGTGTATCTATCAATACATCAAGCCACTATAATTGTATATAGGAAAAAAGGGTAGAGATTGAGTGAAGGTGTAGGCTTGCAGTATATATTAAAACAGAGGGATTGCTAATTTTAAAATTAGAGAAATTCTCTATTTTCATGCAGTTATCCGGCAGAATTAGGGACAAAAACTAGTGGTGAGCTGAAAATTACAGAAAAAACAAGTATGCGAAATGCAAACATGATGCACAATAATCATGACAATACAAACTTCCAGATTGACAATAACAAGGTAAGGATAGGCAATTCCGACACAAATGAGGAATCAACTTACCACATCAAAGTTCAATGAAAGCAAGGGTTTGTGTGGTCGTCTCCAATTGGATAACAGTATTGCAATTGCTACTATACATCATGTATCTTGCATACAGTGGTGTATCTATCGATACATCATGCCACTATAATTAAATGCAGGGAAAAAAGGGTAGAGATTGAGCGAAGATGAGGCTTGCAGAGGGATTGCTAGTTTTAAAATTAGAGAAAATCTCTATTTACATGCAGTTATCCAGAAGAATAGGGACAAAAAGTGGCAAGCTGCAAATAAACGAGCAAGACAGTTGATGCATTACAGATAGAATATCAATTACACAGGCATATACGAGTACCAGTGTCATATATCGATTACCACAGTAGCAGAGGAACGATAATCATGACTATTACAAACTTGCTTGTTCCAGATCGACAATAACAAGGTAATTAGGCTAGGTGATTCCGATGCACTCATGCATCAACTTAAACAGAGTTTTTCATGCAAGCATACACATATATATAGATACACAGATAGATAGGTAGGCAGGGATTAACTCTGAAATCGCCTCCGGATGCATGGATGATCAAATTAAATGATGGGCTCATCGACGACCTCGGTATAGGCTTCTCCCGTGGCGCGGTACTGGCGGAGGAACTCCGTGTAATATACGAGTAGCAAAGTCACATATCGATTACCACAATAGCACATAATCATGACGATTACAAACTTGCTTGTTTCAGATCGACAATAACAAGGTAAGGCTAGGTGATTCCGATGCGCTCAGGCATCAACTTAAATAGAGTCTCATGCAAGCACACAGATAGATATATTATACTCCCTCCGTTCTAAATTAGATAACTTCAATTTGTCCAAATATGGATATATCTATACTTGTAACATGTCTAGATACATCCACATGTGGGCAAATAGAAGTCATCTAATTTGAAACGGAGGGAGTATATAGGTAGGTTGACAAGGATTAACTCTGAAAAAACCTCCGCCTCATTGGATGATCAAACGGCTCATCGACGACCTCGGCGTAGGCTTCTCCCGTGGTGCGGTACTGCCGAAGGAGCTCGGCGTTAGTATCGAGCAACTTCTTTATGGCCTCGTCGCAGCGGCGCATCGGTCCGTCGAGGCCGTCCAAGCACAGGGTAGGGGGCGGGGGCCTCTTCTCCATGCGCTCCAGCCAGTCGATGAACTCCGGGGTGCACTTGGCCAACCTCACCTTCGGCTTCGATGCCTGATCGCCCTCCTCCACTTTCTGGGACTTGGACGCCGTCTCGCCGCCCTCCTCTAGCCAGTCGATGAACTCCGCGGTGGTCATCCCCTTTGTCTTCGTCGCCACCGCCTGCTTGATCTGGTTCGTCTCCAAGTCCTTCCTGTCCATCCCCACGACCAGCTGCTGCCTCTTCTCAACCTTGATCGCTCCACTGCTGCCCTGACCGACCGAACCCTAGGCCGTCTTCTCTACCTTCAACCGCCTATGATACAACCTCATCTTATTTCGTTAGGCCGGACCTCGCCATAGCTTTTCCTTTTCTTTGGAGACCTATTTGTTTTTTTATTATTGCCCCGCTGGGCCGGACATTGTGTTGATTGGGTCGGGTGTACTCAGATAAAATAATGGGCTTTTCCCATTGGATTTTTCCTGGACTGGACTAGGGGTGTGAACAAAAACCACAGTTTTGAAAAGAAAAATCGACATTCGATATGAGTGCCATTACTCATTAGGGTAGAACAATAAAAACAAAAACTCATTGGGCCTGACAGTGTCAAAACAAAACGCCTGCGAGTGTATCACACCTGTCAGGCTATGCCTGAACGCCATGCAGTCGGCGCGGCAAGGCGCGCATGCTCCGGTTTGGATATACATCAGATTCTGGCAACCTGTGAACATTCAGTCTGGATAGCTTGAACTTTTTTTTGCAACTGGCTGTATAGCTTGATCTGACCTCCGATGTCTGAACCAATTTGATCACCCACCACCTTCAGGATGGTAGCGCAAGCCAGCAAGCACATGTCCCGCCGAGATCCGCCATGGCCGCCGCTGCTTGTCCTTCGATTGGTACTGATGAAACAACTGTACACATCGTGCTAGCCTGACTTAAATTGTACCCATTGGTGCTGCGCAGCTGTGTCACCGTGGCTCAGTTCACATAGCATCTTCTTGACTTGATCTGGTCTACAGGCATCTGCAATAATGCGGTATGGCTTAATCAAATTTATACAGGTTTTAGGAAACATAAAGCACTGTTTTTATTCATTCAAACTGAATATTCAAATTACAGGCAAAACTGAACAGAAGTTCAGTTTACAACAAACACTGAACTGAAAGTTCAGTTTACAGGCAACACACTCACATTCCTCCTCGACCGCCTCCTTCGTCGCCGCCGTCAGCTGGGGTGCCCTCGTCGTCGAGGCGTACGAAGCTGTTGGGGTCGAGGACGACCACCACCTGCTCCGTCTCGCCGCAGGCGACCACCACGGTCGACGCCTGTGCGTACGTCGTGCTGCACATGCTCAGCCTCAACAAATCCCGCATTGTCGCGCCCAGCACCAGCGGGGCGTCCAGGACTTCTTGCTCTGTGATGATCTAACCATTTTTTAGCATTGCGCTCCGTGATGATCAGCGTCGCGCCTGGCACCTGTGGCGCCATTGTTCCGACCAATATTTTTTTTATAAATGCATTGCTCAGCTGAGCCATGACAGCTGTATATGATGCTAGTTTGAACAATTCAGAGTTAAATTTGATCACACTTTTGGAAGACAAAAATTGAAAAGATGAAAAAAAAAATAATGAGCTTGAAACTATGATCAAGGAATGTGAAGAGAAGAGAAGTGAGTTAGAGAAAACAAGAAGCTGTGATCAAGAATTTGTGTATGCACTGTGTGCCTTGATCACACAGTAAACTTAGCCTTTTGTTGATCTCGTGTCACCAACAACCTTATATTCTGGATTTATTTCTATTTAAGGAAAATAGATGCAAATATTTTGCATTCACTAGAACCACCACCTAGCTTTAAAGGTACCATTGGATTCTCCAGTTATGCCATTAGAGCTACGGAGCTATAAATAAACGAACAATCTTGCAAGTTGCAAATGGCCATTTCATGGACCCAATGAGACTGCATACGAAAATTGATCCAAATTTACAAAGGTATTGTGCACCACAGATGACACTAATAAATTAAACTATTCAAAAGGTGTGTATTTCATGGCTATTGTATATATATGAGAAGAAGAAAATACTTGTGGTTGATCGACTGTTAACAAAAAAATGGACATCACATTTATGGTTAAGCCTTGAATGGATGGTGTTCAACTACAAAATTTTCTAAAATTTGTATTTATTTGAAGATTAATTAATTGCTTCAAAAGATTTTTGATTAGACACGGTTAACCATAGTGGCAAATTTGGAGAATCGTCGGGAGAACAAAATCTTATAGAAAAAGAATGTACTAATATTGAGTGAAAAAACATCATAATATGGTACAAGAATGCATGTGAATGAGAATGCAGAACAAGGAGATCGATGGGTGGAAGATATCGAGGACTTAAAACAGATAAAAATATGACTACTGCAGAGAGTAAACAATCTTTTTCATTTGAGCACAAAAATCATTATTTAAATATTCTATTAGTATATATATATAAGTTTAAAGCTACATCTAGGAGATGGTTTCCGTTCCTAAAATTTGACATATTTTAGAATGAGGAAAGAGGGCCAAGTAGTCCATAATCTAGGGAGTAAAGGAGGGAAGACATTGGTTAGGACAAGAAAAAGTTAATTTTCATGGCCTGATAACGATTAATAATGATTCGTCAAGAACAACAATTCGCCGATCCTAGCCGACTCGTCTCATCTATGGCCAGTGATTTGATTTGCTCGAACTAAATGCGATGGTTTGTGTGATGGCCTCCAATGCGAATTAAAAAAATCAATGAAAATAGCAACTATAATTAAGTTTTGAGGGAAACCGATGTAGATACAATCACAACAGACCTATAGGATAACAGTATTGCAATTGCTACCGTACTCATGTATCTTGCATACAGTGGTGTATCTATCGATACATCAAGCCACTGAAATTAAATGCAGAGAAAAAAGGGTAGAGATTGAGTGAAGATGTCGGCTTGCAGTATATTCTAAGACAGGGGGATTGCTAGTTCTAAGAAATAGAGAAAATCTCTACTTACATGCAGTTACCTAGAAGAATTAGGGACAAAAACTAGTGGCAAACTGCAAATAAGCGGAGTGGTGTTTTGGCTCCCGGATGCATATGCACCCTTTATTTAAAATGCATTTTGAATGTACTTTGAAATTTCAGAAAATTGAAAAAAAATGTCCGCGCATATATCTTAACATGCTTTGTGTTCACAAAGTCGTTTCACGAAAAAACGATATTTTTTGTGGCTTGTGTAAAAAAGACAAAATTTGGTGCTAAAATAAGGCCTTTCAAGAGAACATTTTTTGTCTTCTTTACACAGGGCACAAACATATCGGTTTTCGGTGAAACGACTTTATGAACACATAGAATGTGAAGACGTATCCGAGAAATTTTATTTCTGATTTTTTTGACATTTTGAAATATGTTTTTCAAATACCAGGTGCATATGCACCGGGTGCCAAAGTGAATTTCCGGTAAGAGAGTTAATGCATATAGAATCATAGATAGAATATCAATACTCAGGCATATACGAGTACCAAAGTCACATATCGATTACCAACAATAGCAGAGGCACGATAATCATGACGATTACAAACTTGCTTGTTCTAGATCGACAATAACAAGGTAAGGCTAGGTGATTCCGATGCACTCAGGCATCAACTTAAACAGAGTTTCATGCAAGCATACAGATATATAGATATACAGATAAATAGGTAGGCAGGGATTAACTCTGAAATCGCCTCCGGTGCATGGATGATCAAACGCTGGGCTCATCGTAGACGTAGACCTCGGCGTAGGCTTCTCCCGTGGCGCGGTACTGGCGGAGGATCTCGGCGTTAGAATCGAGCATCTTCTTCATTGCCTCGTCGCAGCGGAGCATCGGTCCACGGTAGTCATAAGAACCGGTGTACCCCTCGGGGAGGTCCACGCTCACGGGGCGGAAGGGCTTCTTCGTCTCCATGCGCTCCAGCCAGTCGATGAACTCCTGGCTGCACTTGGCCATCCTCACCTTCGGCTTGGTTGCCTGGTCGCCCTCCACACTTTATGGGACTTGGATGCCGTCTCGCCGACGGCAGGCCGGCGGGAGCGAGTGGTCATCCCCTTCCCCTCCGTCGCCACCGCCTGCTTCTGCGTCGTCTCTACGTCCTTCCTGTCCATCCCCACAACCAGCTGCTGCCTCTTCTCAACCTTCATCGCTGCACCGCTGGATATATATATGCCCTGACCGACCGAAACCCTAGGCCATCTCGGGCCGGACTCGGACCTGATCGAACCGCCTATGATACAACCTCATCCTATTTCGTTAGGCCGGATCTCGCGGGAACTCCTTGTTCACGCGTTACGCGGAGGAACAACGCGGCCGCCGGGAGTAACTGTTTCTTATTTTTGTGCTGGTGTTTCCGAGAGCTGATACGAAACATGAATGGTTCGACTGTATTTTTTCACGTGCTTCCTTCCTGCTGGTGTTTCCGAGTGCACGATAGCAGTTTGTGTGGAATTCCACATCAAAGTTCAATGAAAGCAAGGGTTTGTGTGGTGGTCTCCAATTGGATAACAGTACTGCAATTGCTACTATACATCATGTATCTTGCATATAGTTGTGTATCTATCGATACATCAAGCCACTATAATTAAATGCAGGGAAAAAAGGGGTAGAGATTGAGCGTAGATGAGGGCTTGCAGTATATATTAAGACAGAGGGATTGCTAATTTTAAAATTAGAGAAAATCTCTATTTACATGCAGTTATCCATAAGAAAAGGGACAAAAAGTAGTGGCAAGCTGCAAATAAACGAGCAAGACAGTTGATGAAGTATATACGAGTACCAAAGTCAAATATCGATTACCACAGTAGCAGAGGCACGATAATCATGACGATTACAAACTTGCTTGTTCCAGATCGACAATAACAAGGTAAGGCTAGGTGATTCCGATGCACTCAGGCATCAACTTAAACAGAGTTTCATGCAAGCACACACATGTATATCTCCACTAATATAAAAAGACCCAGAGGGCGGAGATTCAGACGATCTCGACCGTACACAGAGCAGATCCAACGGCCAAAAGGAACCCAATGTTTGATGTCAAACGCGTTGAGTGCCTCAGCTTCCATCTTTGTAAAAAAACAGCCCGCTCCCCCCGAAAAAGAAACCGTCGCCCGCCACTATCCCCGTTTACCCACGAAATCACTGCCGTTGCCCGCACCGCCGCCCACCCACGCGCCGCTCCGTTCCCCGCACCGCTGCACCGCCCAACCGCAGCGGCCGTTCCCGCACCGCCGCCCAGCCTCGCGCCGCTCTTCCCCGCACCGCCGCCCACCCACGCGCCGCTTTTCCCCGCTCCGACGGCCACCCACGAGCAGGTTCTGCTGCCGTACGCCGCTTAGGATCCACGGCTGGTAGCAGGCCAGGATCTCCGGCCGGTGCGCACACCCGGCATCCTGCACCATATGGAGAGGATGGGGGCAACGGAGTGAGGGGAGAAGTGGAGGCCGGGAGGAGATGGGGAGTGGCCGAGTCAGGATCCACTGCCCTGTTCCCACTCGACGCCGGCAGCGCAGAAGCTCGGTCCTGGCTTCCCCTCCCTGCCCAGTGAGTTGATTCGGGGCGGTCGAACGAGACCCGGAAGGGCCATGGCGATAGCTGTTATCGCCCGTCGTGGTTCGCGCGAGCGCGGCCCCGACGTCGAGGAGCTGGAGTCCTCCTCCGCGAGTCCCCTTCCAGTCTTCCACGATCTCCCAGACGAATCTGGGACGGGAGTTGCGCTTTCTGCAGCGATGAGATCGAGATAGCCGTCGCTGCCTCTGCTGAAGATGACGGTGAGGTTGGTCAACACGGCCACCCCTTCCTCACAGCCCGCATCAGGTTCCGCCCTTCCCATCCCATCTCGCTGTCCTGGCGAGTAATTTGGTACTGTGACATTGCAGCTCCGTGGAAGCTGAGACTACTACGATACCGTACAAGGAAGCCTCCAAGATAATCAAGCAGTGTGTATGTTCCACTGCAGCAGCCTCACCCCAGCGCTTCCGACTCCTCGACGACAGGTCCATCCACACAGAATTTTCGAGTTATCTATATGACACATGATGACTGATTTTATCCTTCATGTTCTAAATCTGGTGATGGCTGATGACTGAGAGGCTGTTCTATTATGAGTAGTAGATGGGATTTTCTCCTATGCTAATGAAATAGAGTAATGTTAGAAGAAGCTTGAAGCTGCATTATGTCTCAACAAATTTAAGTAGCAGCAAAGCCTATTTATGGTATTTATCGGAAAAATCATGTCCACATATTATGCAAATACTATGTGTGTGAAAATGAAATCATATACTTGGACGAACTCAGGAGATTAATGTAAATTATGTAGGTATATTTCTTTGTGCTTACTTCTGTTTATTTAACCAGACCTGCAAATGGCTTCAAGAAACGGAGCGGTCTTCTTCTACATGGTGACTGATGCCGCGGTAGTCTTTTTGTTCATAGCTATGATTTTTGCTCATCTACTTGTGCTCTGATTTGACCGATACTGTAGCAGAGCTAAGCACTATATCATGAAGACTTGGGCTACTTTGACTATCTGAATGCAACATCACTGACCGACGTGCCTCGCTGACATTGGTAGGCTCAGTGCACTGCCCTGACATTTCATACTAACACATGGCATAGACAAATCATGAGAAGTGGTGATGATAAAGATTCAATCTATTAAAGAAGAAGCAAGTTTAATTCCCATATACCTGCTGGATTGCTGTTGCAACAGATTAACAGCTTAAATGTGGAGCAGGCCGAATGTGCGTATGATGTCAATGGTGATATAGCATCATTATCAACATTACGTATATATTCAGGAGTGTTTATCTGCGGTTTGTTAAATGCACTTCCAGTATTTATTCGTATATTAGAAGATTTGTGCTTGCAGTTATACATGAAAATAACCATAATAGTAAGATACACTTCCTCTTGGGTCATTAGAAAAGAGAATTCGTGTTATACAAGAAAATAACCATAATAGTAATTTGCACTTTCTCATCATGTTGGCGCAGTGATGATCTTTTTGAGTCATGATATTTTCCTTGCATATTGTGTTCTATTAATATTGGATGATTGCTAAACTGTCATGATATTTTCTCATATGTGATACTTCAGCCTTTAATTACTCACATTTTCTGGCCACTGCAAATCTGTAGCCTAGCCTATACTTTGTTTGTTTCAGGCTTACTGATTCAATATTTGGAACATATTATTCAGCGTTATTAAAGTTCCAGCAAGAATATTTGAGTCTGCTCCACATAGTCTGAGATATCAACTATAAATTTCTAATTTGATTAGCACTAGCTTGTGTGACTAATCATTATGCTTAAAACCAAATAACTGAATAAACCTTGGTTGCCCGTTATTTGTTTAAACATCATCAATAAGGTTGAGGTAAGCACGAGGTTGTTTCATTCATCAAATTTGACATAGCAGGTAGTAAGGTATATTTTATTTTCATTCATCACAGAATTTCGTACTTCATACCATAGTGGATACGTTATTTTCATGCCTCAGCTGAGCTACGAGAGAGGTCAGCGGGCACATGTGTCATTATCAGGTTTGATGGAATGCCAATAATGTTATTCATCTACTGATTTATTTCATTACATGTACTACTTATCCTGGACCTTACATGTAGTCTGTAATAGAAAACACATTTTTTCACCTCAAGCTTTTCTCCTCCTAAACAAACCTCCCTCTATAATGGCTTGAAATAGTGTGCTAGATGACTAAGATGAATGTTCTGGTCGAACTTGGTCCGTCCATAATAAGTCCGTGACTACTAGATGATATATCGCTCTCACTTGAACTTAGATAGCCAAAATGGGTTGAACTATACATTATATAGACTATGCTTCGGAAAAATCTATTGTTATGTACTCACTTTGCATTTGTGTTGTAAAAAAACAAGAAATATGTCATTGTTCTGGCGATGACACAAATGGGAAAAAGAGTAATGTGGTGAGATTTAGGTCCTCTGGTTTATGGTTGGCACTTGGCAGTGTAGAACTTATGTGTGAGTCTTGCAATGTGTAGAGATTATTGTCTAGGTGCTACGGGGTCGTCCATTCTGAAACAATTAGAGAAGAGTTTTACAATTTTCTTCACTGATACGTTCTTGTCTTAGTTCCTCAATTATTTTTTCTTATTAATTACAGATTGCAGCAGATCCTGCCTCTCTACTCCCCAGCACCACTTGGCCTCTGGAATGTGGATGCTGCTGGTTGCTAGCCTGAATTAGTTTTATGATTCCTTTTCTTGTGTTTGTATTCTTGTAATGTTGTATGTTGATGCTTGAATAGATTTACATTTTTTATAATAGTGGTGATGTGTTGTCAAGTTGAACAATGGAATTGCTCATATGACGCGCGTACCTACTTGCGCTTTCGACTATCAAATTCAGTTGATGTGGCATGTTCAAACTAATAAGGTTGGTTTCAAATTTTGTTTTACAAAAGAATTTTAATTGTAATTTCGGACAGGCGTTGCATGTGCACATTTTTCTTTACACGCCAGTTTCCAATGCAACTCCATAACCAAGACTAATGGACTCCATAATAAAATACAGTTCATAACCAAAACTATAGATTATATTTAGTTGATTGGATTTAAATATTGCATGCTAACTAAGATATAGGAAAAAATTGTAAGGATACACGTACATTACACGTGCACAATTTTTTTGAGTACTTTTCAACTTAAAAAAACGTGCATTGCACGTGCATTATTACTAGTAGATAGATAGGTTGACTAGGATTAACTCTGAAATCGCCTCCGGATGGATGATCAAACGCTGATGGGCTCATCGTAGACCTCGGCGTAGGCTTCTCCGTTAGCGCGGTACTGCCGGAGGATCTCGGCGTTAGAAGCGAGCATCTTCTTCATGGCCTCGTCGCAGCGGAGCATCGGTCCACGAACGTCATAAGAACCTTTGTACCCCTCGAGGTAGTCCAAGTTCAGGGAGGGGACGGGCTTCTTCTCCATGCGCTCCAGCCAGTCGATGAACTCCTGGCTGCACTTGGCCATCCTCACCTTCGGCTTCGTCGCCTGGTCGCCCTCCTCCAGTTTCTGAGACTTGGATGCCGTGTCGCCGACGGAAGGCCGGCGGGAGCGAGTGGTCATCCCCTTCCTCTCCGTCGCCACCGCCTGCTTCTGCTTCGTCTCCACGTCCTTCCTGTCCATCCTCACGTTCTTCTCAACCTTGATCGCTGCACCGCTGGATATATATGCCCTAACCGACCGAACCCTAGGCCGTCTCGGGCCAGACTCGGACACAAACCGCCTATGATACAACCTCATCCTATTGATCTCGCCCCAGCTTTCCCCCTTTTTTTTGAGACCTATTTGTTTTTTTATTATTGCTTCGCTGGGCCGGACATTGTGTTGACTGGGTGTAGTCGGATAAGATGCTCTTAATGGGCTTTTTCCCGTTTGATTTCTCCTGGACTGGGCTAGGGTGCGAACAAAAACCACAGTTTCGGAAAACAAAAATCGAAACTAACACTTTTGGATAGCGCCTGCCGTAAGCAGCTTCATCCGATTGCCCCGACGATACTCCATTCAGCGCACCGGCCAGCACAAATACATGATTTAGTTTCTGACGAACTTCAACAAATTCGTTCAGGTCTACAAATGCCTTGGTTCTGTGGCACCATCACCGCCTCCTCGGCGCACCAAAAGCTATTGCGACCACCACCGCTGTCCACGCCGTGAAAGAAGCAACATTTAACTCGAGGTCAGCTCGTTACCGTTGTTCTCTGAGCCTGAAGGCTGAAGCCGTCACGTGCCCGGCGCTCGACGTCGACGGCAACCCGGCCGAGAGCAACGGGCGTGCGCGCCAGCTGCAAACCTGCCATTCGCGCACGACCTCGAAGCCACCCGGGTCGGACTCAGTCGCGGCCGATCGACCAAACCCGTCGCTCGATTATTGCAACGGCGGCTGCTCCGCTCCTCTCCCTCTCCAACTCGCCGTCACGATCAAGTGACTCCAGATTTCTTTTCCCATTGCTCTGTCTGACCTTGTGTGGTTTGTTGTTTGTGTTAATAACCACCGTGTCTCAACCAAGTGAACTCAACCAAGGTAAAATTTAACCCTTTTGATCATGTCATGGCAAGAAAAGTACTCCAGATTTCTTTCACAACCTTATTTTGGCCAAACTCCAATTTAAAAATGTTTTGATTTTAGTAACAATCCGAAGGACCTAGTTTTCGATAGAAGAGAAAGTATTTCCAAAAACTACATGTTTATAAACTAGGGAGATCTACCATCTCCTACCTATTAACCATAAAAACTTTTACAAGTATTTATGCTCTTGTTTCAAAACCCCCTTTAGGAAATCTACAAGTGGGAAATATATTATTCCATATATTTCCAAGGTCCTAATACTTTGGAAAAGAATGCCAAGATGTGATTTAACCCTCTTTTCAAAAATCTTGTCATGATTATGTTGATCACCACCTCACAAATACATTTGATTGTTTTGGAAATTGGTTGCATATTGCTTGTTGTTTTGAACTGTTTGACTTATGCTTGAATTGTTTGTCTTTTTTTTGATTGAATTGTTTGTCTTGACTGTGTATTTTATGAAAGTTGCAAGGGGCCATTTCAGGGACTCAATGAGACTGCATTCGAAAATTGATCCAAATTTACAAGATAGCTTCTGTCAAGAGATTTACAAAGGTATTGTGCACCACAGATGACACCTAATAAACAAACTATTCAAAAGGTGTGTATTTCATGGCTATTGTGTATATATATATATATATATATATATATATATATATATATATATACGAGAAGAAGAAAATACTTATGGTTGATCGACTGCTAACAAAAAAATGGACATCACATTTATGGTTAAGCCTTGAATGGATGGTGCACAACTACATAATTTTATTATGAGAATTAATTAATCGCTTCAAGAGATTTGTGATTAGACACGGTTAACCAAAGTGGTAAATTTGGAGAATCGTCAAGAATCTTATAGGAAAAGAAGGTGTTAGTATTGACTTGAAAAAACATCATAATATGGTACAAGAATGCATGTGAATGAGAATGCAGAAAAAATAGATCGATGGGTGGGCTATCGGGGACTTAATACAGATAAAAATATGACTACTGCAGAGAGTAAACTTCTTTTAATTGAGCACAATAATCTTTATTTCAATATTCTTTTAGTATATATATAATATAAAAGTTTAAAGCTACATCTAGGAGATGGATTCCGTTCCTAAAATGCGTCATATTTTAGAATGAGCAAAGAGCGTCAAGTAGTTCATAATCAAGGGAGTAAACGATGGAAGACATTGATTAGGACAAGAAAACTTAAAATTCTTGTTATATAATTTACCTACAATTTAATATGATTTATTTTATTCACTTCGTCAACAGACATTATTTGTTATTCCATTATATAAATTTATATATAATTATACAAGAACCAAATCAAGTTATCATACGGTGTTATGTGTTTAACAGTTGTCTTCTCCATTTAAATGTCATGATCTCATGGTAAGCAAAAATCTTCAGTCATGTCACAGCAACCGATGGGTTTTTGTAAACTTGATTAGCTATTGAACATTATTATCAAGTCACATGAATGGACATATCTTCATAATTGTGCATATCACTATGTCACCATTAACCTAATGTATCTTATAATAGACCATGAATAATTGAAAATTCAAAGTAATTGGCAATAAATTATTGTTTAAAAATCAACATACATTTTTTGTTTGAAAATTTTAAATCAACTTAAAATTGGGGAGTATATATGAGTATTAAACTCACATGGAAAGTAACATCAAATAAACCTCCTCCTAGATTCCAATTTAAAGTAATTCTATGTACGTATTTACCATCACCGTGTAAAAATTGCACATATGGTCATTGGTGTATTCTTTTTTCCATGAAAACATTATATTCTCCCACAAGTAGATGATGACAAAGAACCATGTTAATTCAAATCACTAATATAAGTTTCTATAGAACCATACAAATATTATCTATATACATTTCAGATGTTGGGCTTGCATTTGTGAGGGCCACTGTGCTAGTTGGTGGAATAATATGACACATCGTGAGTTGCTGGAAAATGATTGTATATGTTATACTTATGCATGCACACGAAGAAAAATATTGGATTACACAGGATATTATCTTAGTTTCGTAACAGAACCCCGTTGGGCATAATAGGGCGTGGAGGCCTGTCATCAATCTGCATACTAAAACCTGCAATCATTATTGGTAGAGCTCCTCGTATAACCTCATACTGACTGTGGCCGCGAAGGCCCAGCAGCTTCACCAAAAGCTATTACAACCACCACCGCTGTCCACGCCGTGAAAGAAGCAACATTTAACTCGATCGAGGTCAGCTCGTTACCGTTGTTCTATGAGCCTGAAGGCTGAAGCCGTCACGTTCCCGGCGCTCGACGTCGACGGCAACCCGGCCGAGAGCGACGGGCGGGCGTGCGCACCAACTGCCAACCTGCCATTCGTGCACAACCTCGAAGCCACCCGGGCCGGACTCAGTCGCGGCCGATCGACCAAACCCGTCGCTCGATTATTGCACCGGCGGCTGCTCCGCTCCTCTCCTTCTCCAACTCGCCGTCACGACCTCCATTTCGCCTCATCAATTCACATCGAGCTCCTGCAAGCAAGGGGATGAATAAATCATCCTGCGTGCGTGTGATATTTCTCCGGGTGGGAACCTGTCATGATTCCCATCATGGAGTATGCGTGTGTGCCAGAAGTTTTCCTGGGCTGATAATAATTAATAATGATTAGTCAAGAACAACAATTCGCTGATACGAGCGCTATTGGAGGTGTCGGCGAGTGTTGCCGTGCGTCCCCGTCGCGCTGGCCTGGCAGCATTACAGCCGCGTCATGACTGTTGTGCGGGTGAAAGTACGTGTATCAGACGAATAAGGTCGTATGTATAGCAGGGACGTAGGAGGAATTTCACATCGAAACTTCAATAAAAGCAAGGGTTTGTGTGGTGGCCTGGATAACAATGTTGCAATTGCTACTGTACATCATGTATCTTGCATACAGTGGTGTCAGCTATATGTGAACATCCTTTCTAAACTATAATATAGGTGCTGTTATAATTCAAAATTAGATGTTCATAGCTACTAGATAATTTACTCTGTACTTTCATGCCAACATATACTTGAACCTATATTAAACCAAAACATTAAGTTGACAGCATTTTTAGTTCACAATTTTATAGCTATATGTGTTGTTGAAGTGTAAGATAAGAACATTATAATATAGGAGATGCTATACTTACCAAATACTAATGGATGTTAGTCATAGCTACTAGATAATATACTCTAGTATGTACTTTCAAGCCAACATGTACTTGAACCAAACCAAAGTATTAAGTTGACATTTTAAGTTCACAATTTTCTAGTTATTAAACTTATATGTGCGGTTAAAACGTAAGATAAAGATCACAATTAAAAGGACAAGGAAAACTCAATTTACAAGTACATCCATTTTTCTATTACCAAGTTCAATATTTAGAAAACCGTATGATTGATTAGTTAAGAAAGTCTCTGTTCAGGTCTTCTAATAGATAGAATGAGGCACACAAAAAGCAAGCTTGAATGGATAATCTCAAATACTACTACAGTTAAAACATTATATAATGAAGCAGACAGCATAATTTAGTTTTTTGGGGGGGGGGGGGGGGGGGGGGGAACCGATGTAGATACAATCACAACAGACTTATAGGAGGAATTCCACATCGAAATCGAAACTTCAATAAAAGCAAGGGTTTGTGTGGTGTCCTCCAATTGCTAACGTACTCATGTATCTTGCATACAGTGGTGTATCTATCGATACATCAAACATGTACTTGAACCTAAATTAAACCTAAGCATTAAGTTGACATTTTAAGTTCACAATTTTCTAGTTATATGTGCTGTTAAAGTGTAAGATCAAGATCACAATTAAAGGACTAGGAAAACTCAATTTACAAGTATATCCATTTTTTCTATTACCAAGTTCAATATTTAGAAAACCGTTTGATTGATTAGTTAAGAAAGTCTCTGTTCAGGTCTTCTAATAGATAGAATGAGGCACACCAAAAACAAGCTTGAATGGATAATCTCAAATACTACTACAGTTAAAACATTATATAATGATGAAGCAGACAGTTCAAAAACAATAAAAAAAGAAACTATATAATTTAATTTAGTTTTTGGGGGAAACGTATGTAGATACAATCACAGCAGGCCTATAGGAGGAATTCCACATCGAAATCAAAACTTCAACAAAAGCAAGGGTTTGTGCGGTGACCTCCAATTGGATAACAGTATTGCAATTGCTACCGTACTCATGTATCTTGCATACAGTGGTGTATCGATCGATACATCAAGCCCCTAAAATTAAATGCAGAGAAAAAAGGGTAGAGATTGAGTGAAGGCGTCGGCTCGCGGTATATTCTAAGACAGAGGGATTGCTAGTTCTAAGAAATAGAGAAAATCTCTATTTACATGCAGAAGAATTAGGGACAACAACTAGTGGCAAGCTGCAAATAAACGAGTAACTATAGATACAATCAAAATAGTAACTATATAATTTAGTTTTGGGAACAGATATCAGAAGAAACCTATAGGAAGAATTCCACATCAAAGTTCAATGAAAGCAAGGGGGTTTGTGTGATGGCCTCCAATTGGATAGGCGTATTGCAATTGTTGGACATCATGTATACAGTAAGATATCTATCAATCACACGGATCAAATGCAGGGGAAAAAAAGGTAGAGAATTGAGTGAAGGTGTCGGCTTGCAGTCCGAGTTTTAAATAGCAGCGTTTTCTGCATTGTGCCGCTAAGTGCATTAGCGTGCTAAAATGTTCAAATACCGCTAAATAGCGCGCTATAGCGGCGATTTAGCTTTTTTCGTAGGTTGCCACTAAATAGCTTAGCCCGCTATTTAAAACTTTGCTTGCAGTATATATCACGAGGAAATAGAGAAAATCTCTATTTACATGCAGTTATCCAGAAGAATTAGGGAAAAAAAGTAGCGGCAATTAAGCTGCAAATAAACGAGTGAGACAGTTGATGCATTACAGATAGAATATCGATTACACAGGCATATACGAGTACCAAAGTCATACATCGATTACCACAATAGCAGAGGCACGATAATCATGACGATTACAAACTTGCTTGTTCCAGATCGACAATAACAAGGTCTAGGTGATTCCGATGCACCCAGGCATCAACTTAAATAGAGTCTCATGCAAGCATACAGATATATAGATATACAGATAAATAGGTAGGCAGGGATTTAACTCTGAAATCGCCTCCGGATGGATGATCAAACGCTTGGCTCATCGACGACCTCCATGTAGGCTTCTCCGTTGGTGCGGTACTGCCGGAGGATCTCAGCGTTAGAAGCGAGCATCTTCTTCATGGCCTCGTCGCAGCGGAGCATCGGTCCACGGTAGTCATAAGAACCGGTGTACCCCTCGGGGAGGTCCAAGCTCACGGGGCGGAAGGGCTTCTTCGTCTCCATGCGCTCCAGCCAGTCGATGCACTCCTGGCTGCACTTGACCATCCTCACCTTCGGCTTCGTTGCCTGGTCGCCCTCCTCCACTTTATGGGACTTGGATGCCGTCTCGCCGACGGAAGGCCGGCGGGAGCGAGTGGTCATCCCCTTCCTCTCCGTCGCCACCGCCTGCTTCCGCTTCATCTCCGCCTCCTTCCTCTCCATCCCCACAACCCGCTGCTGCCTCTTCTCAACCTTCATCGCTGCACCGCTGGATATATATGCCCTGACGGACCGAACCCTAGGCCGTCTCAGACCTCAACCGCCAATGATACAACCATAACGCCGGATCTCGCCCCAGCTTTCCCATTTTTTTTGGAGACCTATTTTTTTTTTTATTACTAGCTAAATGCCCGTGCGTTGCAACGGGATAGTAAAATATATTTAGAAGCACCGATAAAATGGTTATTATATTTTGAAGAGTAACTTTTATGGAACTTAATTTAAATTATATAGGAAATATGCCCGTGCCGGAGATAAAATCTTATGTATGGGGTCGCACAAAATAAGTTCTCGTTCCATGCGTTGTAGTGGGTCCAAATTTAAAAGGTGACACGGTGATATAAAGGTTTTTTGTGGGCTCCTATATCATTCGATCTATTCCTCAGGCTGACGGCCCCGTCGTGAAGCGGGCGGCAACTGTCGTGCACGTTGTCTTCACCGAGGCCGTGCTGGTTTCACCGCAGGAGGTCGACGGCCTTGTCCTCGCCGACGAAGAGGAGCAGGAAAGGAGGCAGGGGGCCAGCTGTAGATGGTCGCCCGTGGCCGGCGCATGGCCGCGCTCGTCGGCAGCGGGCGAAGGGCGCACGGAGATGCCCAACTGGACGCCACACGCATCTAGCGCCTCATGCATCCTTGAGAAGCGGTAGACCGTCGCGCACACCACCATGGCAACGGGTTCACGATCTCTGCTGGTCTGGCTCGGCAACGTGGTACAACGACGAGACGGGGCGGAGTAGGAGGCGAGGTCCACGACTCGCGACGACCACGATCTAACATACTGGACGCGTACGACGCCGGTGCCGACGGCGCCTCCTCCTTGTGCCCCGGTTGGGGTAGAGGGAAGCGGAGGCGCCGTGTGCTCGGTTGGGGTAGAGGGAAGCGGAGGCGGAGGGGATAAGGTGGACTGGTAGGGGATGGACGGGAACGCTGCAACACGCCAGCGGTCGCCGCCGCCGCTCACAGGAGAGAGAAGAGGGAGGGTAGATTAGGGTTGGACTGCGGGTTAATTGCATAGTTTCTGAGGGGCTAAATTGCAAAAGGTGCGATGTAGGACGAAAAGTTGGACGAAACAGGTTGACGTAGTGCCGGGGGTTGGACGGTATAGTTGGACGAAAGGTTTTTCCAAATTCTTTTTTTAGATAGGAGAGATTGCTTCGCTCGGCCGGACATTATATTGACTAGGTGTAGTCGGATATGATGCTCTTAATGGGCTTTTTTCCATTTGATTTCTCCTGGACTGGGCCAGGGGTGCGAACAAAAACCACAGTTTCACTCGAAACTAACACTTAACTCTCAAAAAAAAAAAATCGAAACTGACGCTTTTGCATAGAGCCTGCCTTGAGGGCACTATACTCTACAACATCACGCCGAGGTCTGGGACGCGATGCCTTATACCGTAGCGCCAACATGGCATAACGTGCCTTATACCGTCGCAAGCAGAGGAGGACTTGCCGCTTGCGGGCACGACGCCATATTTGCAGCTGCCGGAACTGAAATTGAGATTTCTTGGTCGCCGTCTATTCCAGCCGCAATCCATTTGAAAGGTTCCACCATAATCCAGCGGCTGTCTGTCGATGTGTCATTTTCTCTTTTGAACTCCCAAACGGTGGATTATAATTGGGTTAATTTGACTTTCCATATGGTTGTGTATGTGGATTAAAAGGAGGAAATGGAAGAAGAGGATTGTTCTATGTGCACAAACATACTTTATGTGATAGAATCCGTCGTCGTCCAAATCCTTTTAGAATCCAAATTGAATTCCACAATTACGAAATTGAAGTTGTAAATATCGCGTTTCAATTTGAGTGAATGTTATAAGTTTGCCTTTCAATTCGTGTGTTCTTAGTTTGTACGCTTTTTTTTATTAAGTGTAGACTGTGCCATAATGTTTAAAATATCGTCTAGAGAGTCTCGTTGTTGGCACTCACAAGAACTGGATGGAAGCTAAGTGTCCAAAAAGGAGGCACATACTATTTCAGCCGGGAAAAGTGGAAACTTGAGTTAAATACTATGTGTAAAGAGATGAATAGTATTTAAGGGTTAACTCATACTCTGACTTGGATCTGTGTAAATTAATTCACCTATGATGACAACATGCGTTTAATGTTGAAGTAACTAACGTAAGCAATGCTACCAAACCTTTTGTTCAATATTCTGGTATGTTAGTTTGTGTTATTTTTATTATACATTGAGTAGTTTATCTTTTTCAAACCTAATTCTTTTGGAGTGTAAACAAATTGTAAAATGGTGCAAGCCTTCCCTTCTGATGATCATATATGACAACGCGAGAAAATATGTCAGTTTCTCGGAGATGAATGCGATATCTTTCGCTTTATTCAAGGAGGCGACAAGGGAATTGAATGCTAACGAGTTCTTTGAAATCCCTCAATTCTACATGCATAGGATTGTGGATGATATAGATGAGGAGGCGTCTCTGGAACCATTTATAGTTTACATATACTTTGCCATATCATTTAAAGTTTTCTTATACTCTGCCATATGATACGACATTCATTTAAAGTTAGCAGATGGGTATAGACTGCCATTTTGAGGGATTTCTCGTCTATGCACGAGAGACAATATCGAAAACACGAGACAATATCTCAGATCAAACGAATACCTCAAGTTTACTCAAAATCGAGATCTATTCTACGGCCTCGTGGAAATTCGCATTTTTTATTTCTTCGCCATCAAGGTACATATCAAGCCGGAGTACATCGAGTTGACATTTGAGAAGGTCGACGAGGACGTCGAGGAATCCAGTGAAGAAGAGGTTAGCGACGAGGACGAGGACGAGGACGAGGACGAGGACGAGGAGTTCAATAAAGAAGAGAAGAATGAACAGATAAAAAAAGTGGTCCAACAAGAGGTCAAACATGAGGTCAAACAAGAGATCAAACAGGAGGTCAAACAAGAGTTTAGTGACTAATCTTACTAGGCCTTTTTGTTTTTAGGTTGTATTACTACTCTTAACAGACTTGTATATATTTGATACTTCTGTCGAACAGTTTAAGTGCGCCCTCTGGGCGCCCAGAGAGCAAACTGGGCATGCTCTGCTCCAAGTTTGTTTCGAAAATTGTTCTATTCCAAGTTTATGATTTTTCTGATTATTAGTACACTAGAAAGGAAGATTACCGTAGGATTTCGGACTTTTTGGACGGTGTTGCATTAAATAGCGGTAAATCCCATTATACTCGTTTAATGCATGGAATATAGATAGAAAGGTCAAAAATTGAAAACATTTTGGACTGTGCCTCCATTGAGATATTATACCTGTGAAAATTGTGAAAGTACAATTTGCAATCTTATCTGTCATACCTAATTCACAAAAATAAGGATTTTAGCACTAAATAAAATGAAAGAAAAACATTCACTTTTTTCGGAATCTTGTTTCGGCAATCTTGTTTGCAATGTCAAAACCCATGTTTCAGCCGAGTTTGGTCATCATAGCAAAAAGCTAGCCATGGATATGGCCATGACCTTGGTCATCTACATTGAAACCAATGAATTTTCAGACAAGGTAGCCAATTTTGAGAAGAATAATTTTTTTCAGATTCTTGAATTCCAAGTTTATGATATTTTCTCGACATTAGTACACTAAAAAGGAACATTCCCGCAAGATTTCGGATTTGTTAAAGTTTTCTTGATTTATGCGAGTCTTCTCAAAACATGGTCAAAAGTGGCGGAGTGACCATTCATAGCCAAGGTGTGAATTTTCCGTTTTTTTGTGCGTTATTGCCTAGAATCATGCTATAATACGTTTATATTATTTTTTATAATTTTGTGACCAAACTATAACATACTTGTAGTTCAAATCTTGTTAAATAGCGGTAAATCCCTTTATACTCATCTAATGCTTGGAATATAGCTAAAAATCTAAAAAAAAATCAAGATATTTAGGGATTGTGCTTTCATTGAGATATGCTACCTGTCAGAAACGTGAAAGTCCAATTTTCAATCTTATTCGCGGAACGTACTTCTAAAAAATATTTTTTTTGGCACTAAAAATTATATTTTTTTTTCACTTTTTTTTGGAATCTTGCTTCGGCAATTTTGTTTGCAATGTCAAAACTCATGTCCGTGCCGAGTTTGGTCATCATAGCAAAAAGCTAGCCATGAAAATGGCTAGGACCTTGTTCATCTATCTTGAAAGCAGCCACAAATTGTTTTGGTCGGTAAATCTCTATTTCTGATTGTGAATTTTAAAAGTTGTGAATTTTTCGATTGTTTTGACTGTACTGCTTTTATATATTTTTCTTCATCATATATAAATTTGAAATAATAGCTGTAAATCCCATTATACTCGCTTAATGCATGGAATATAGCTAAAAAGTTAAAAAGTTCAAGATATTCAGGGATTGTGCCTCCATTGATATATTCTACCTGTGAAAAATGTGAAAGTCCAATTTACAATCTTATTTGCGGCACCTATTTCGAAAAAACCGAAATTTACCACTAAAACAAATGTAAAAAAAGATTTATTTTTTTCGGAATCTTTCTTCGGCAAATCTTTTTTGCAATGTCAAAACCCATGTTTGTGGCGAGTTTCTAATTTACATAAGTATGCAAACCGGTTGGTGCACGAAAATAAATTTTAGGGTTTTATAAATGGATCATACCGTAATAGCTCGAGGCCAATTTGCATTTGTAGCGTGTTATAATTCGGGGTATATAAACCGGTCGGTAAAATAACTAAGCAAAAAACTAAATGCAACTAAACATAAAACTAAATTCGATAAAGAAAACAGTTCTGACAATAGGTTATTTTTTGTTGCAAATTTACATAAGTATAGAAAACTAGATAACATCTAAACTATTGCTGTCTCTTCTGCCTCTTCCGTGGCGGTTCCGCGCCATCAGCGTCGTCGTCACCGTTGTCATCATCGTCATCCTCGACGTCCTCCTCCTCATCATCACCCTCCTCGTCGTCGGCGTCATTGTCGACGTCGTCGTCAGGGTACTCTGCCTCCTCCTCATTATCCGGGTCCTCCTCCTCGAAATCCTCGCTTGAGTCGTCGGAGTGGTGGCTCGGGGACGACGGGTGCCCGTATAAACAAGGTTCGTAGTCCTACCGGTCTTCAGCGGAACAGTCGTCGCTTGGGAGGTTACCCTCTGGGTTTAAAAAGCCCATGTTTTCTTTAGTAGATTATAGTGGAGTGAGAGAGAGAGAGAGATGCGGAGAATGAGAGCACCATGGGGTTTGGCAACCCATTTTATTCCCGAATTACACCAGTGGAACGGTTCAGGAATATCGATACCATTGGAAGTTGAAGAGATAGGAAACTGAACCGCCTCCTTGTTTTTCCCAAAACATACAGAGAAATCCAACAATAAAAGAATTATCCATATTTTTAGGGGCAGATCTGAAAGACTAGCGAGGTGGGTCTAATCATACCATCCTGAGAAACCACACCATAAAAAATTTATCCATATTTTTATGGGCCGATCTGAAAGTATAGCGAGGTGGGACTAATCATCCCTCAGACAAGCTCAACCATAAAAAACTTATCTATATTTGCAGAGGCAGATCTGAACTAGCAAGTGACTCCACAACAATGTATATAAAATTAGCATCGAACGAAGGGGCCCGGGCCCTCCCCACTTCATTTAATGCTAATGATAGCCGTCACAAATTCGGGTTTACACACTGCGAACTATCTAGGTGGACTAAAGCCTAACACATATGACTCAACAGCGGGAGAGACCGTGGTCAGTTTGGGCCGTCCATCAAATATGTCAGCGTAGTAACGGTCAATTGAGTTTGAACCGACGGAAACGGCCGATTGGCCATCCGCGAGTTTCGAAAGATCCAACTGGAGCAAAATTGAGTAAAGCTACATGAGTAGGTCAAAAGTGAGCAAAACTAAGTAAATTAGGCACCAAAGTAAAAAAACTTCATTCATACGGAAAGAATTGTAAACCTGAACGTTTGTCTTCACATTTGAAAGGCATATTATGTTTTCTCGAGTTTATCGTCTCATTGAGCTACTTTTACCGGTGGTTAAAAAATAGTTGAAGGGGATTTCTCAGTGACAAGATTATCAAGACCCGAATAGCGCAAAGAGATATGTTTGCATCAATTGTTTACTTCGTCCTACCTTAGAATTTTCTCGTCCTCCACCACTGACGATACTCCATCCAGGTCCAGATTCGCCGTGGACCAGTCCATTTTTGTCCGCGGTCAACGACGAATCTGGACCATCGGATGGCCGAAATGGACGACCCAGATTTGTCCTTGGCGCCATATGCCTTTGTAAATCTATTTTCGATTCAGCGCACCCGCCAACACAAATGCATGATTTAGCTTCTGACAAACTACAACACATTTGTCAAATAGCCATATATGTCTACAATGCTTGCCATAGAGCATCTCTACCGGCGCGCCCAACTCCGCTCCCAATAGGCGTTTTGGGCGCGCCGGCATGAAATCGCTCCCCAGCGGCGCGCCCAATGGGACAAAAGTTGCCGACACGTCCCAATAGAGCGTCCGACAACCCCGCTTCGTGCCCAGGTTCTAGGGACGCAACCGGGCGTGTCGGCATCCGCGGCAATGCGCGCCTCGTCCAATCCTGACGGGTGGGGATGACGCGTCAGCCGCACAGACCCTTTCTTTTCTCCCCCAGCGTCCCTTGCGGCCTGTATTCAACCTCGTCCCTACTGAATCCCCGTCCCTACTGAATCCCCATCCCTACTGATTCACCGGCGCCGCCACCCACCCTCCGGCTGGACGCCCGTCTCCCCGCGGCAGGAACGGCGTACTATATCTCTCGTCGCAGTGCCTGTAGTCTCTTCTCCGTCGAGCCGCGCTTGTTGTCCGGCGCTACACCATCGCCGTCTCCGAGAACTTCCGCGCAAGCAAGGTGTTCGTCGCATTGCTCAGCTCAGTTTTTTTTCTCCTAAATTCAGGACTTCTTTTTTTGCTAAACCTTGTGATAATAAAGATGGATAGCGACGACGAACTCGAGCTGGCCGGCGCATTGCTCACCGCCCAAGGCGCCACCAACACCTTGGTTGATGAACACTTGGCGATCATCACTTGCATGGTTGGTTTGCTAGCGCAGATCAACATTGCGCCTCAGATTGGAGGTTCGAAGCCGGGTAGGAGGATGAACACGCATGCGGATGCAGGGACATATGACGTTGTGTCAAGACTACTTCGCCAACGCTCCCACACACGGGGACAGGGAATTCCGGCGGCAGTTTAGGATGAACAGAGACCTCTTCATGGTCGTTCTGACGGGCGTGCGGGAGTACGATGACTACTTCAAGCTGAAGAGCGACTGCACCGGGCTGGTTGGTTCCTCTTCTATCCAGAAATGCACGGCTGCTTTGAGAGTTCTTGCATACGGAGCTCCTGCAGATGCAGTTGACGACAACCTGCGCATGGCTGAGTCTACATGTATCCAGACCATGTACAAGTTTTGCAGGGTGGTTGTTGCAGTGTTTGGGCCAAAATATTTGAGACAACCAAACGAAGCTGACACTGCTAGGCTCATGGCACAAAACGCAACTAGATGATTTGCTGGTATGCTTGGAAGCATCGACTGCATGCATTGGGCATGGAAGAATTGTCCATTTGCGTGGCAAGGAGTTTACAAGGGTCATGTTGGAGAGTGCAGTGTCGTGCTAGAAGTTGTTGCTAATTATAATTTGTGGATCTGGCATGCTTTCTTTGGTATGGCTGGAACTCACAATGACATCAATGTTCTGCAATGCTCAACGGTTTTTAACCGACTAACTGAAGGCGAAGCTCCACCATGCAACTATGAGATCAATGGCCATGGGTATGACAAGGGATACTATCTAGCAGATGGCATCTAACCGAGATGGTCTACATTTGTGAAGACCATCTCCCACCCTCTAGGTCAAAGTCAGTCTCATTTTGCAGCAGAACAGGAGGGTGCCAGGAAAGATGTCGAGCGGGCATTTGGTGTGCTACAATCTCGCTTTGCTATTGTCAGGTATTCTGCTCTAACTTGGTCCAAAGAGCAGATGTGGGAGGTGATGATGACTTGTGTGATCTTGCACAACATGATCATCGAGATTGAACGTGTCGATCCTCCACAACAAGATGACCAACCATACTATCATCAGGGTCCTCTTGCCGAGATTGATCATGAATATGCGAATTTGACTGCATACTTTGCCACTTTCTTCACAATTAACGCTGAAATGAAGGATGAAAAAGCACACGAGCAACTGCAAAATGATTTAGTTGCGCATCTGTGGGCACTCAAAGGACAAACAGACAACCATCCTAATTGACTGCCCAATTAATTTTAATTTTAATAATTGTATGCCCTAATTCAATTCTAAATTATATGATTTTATTTTAGACATATCATTTGAATTATATGATTATTTGAATTTATTATCTGGGAGCGTCTATTGGGAGCGACCGGTGGGGCGCGCCGCTCCCAATAGGCGGCAACCGTTACCGGCGCGCCCAACAACGCCTATCCGGCAACTTTGCCGGACGCTCTATTGGGCACGCCGGTGGAGATGCTCTTAGTTCTGTCGTACCATCGCTGCCCCCTCGGCGCACCAGAAGCTATTGCGAGGAACTCTGTCCACGCCGTGAAGGACACAACAGAAGGAGCATTTAACTCGAAGGTCAGCTCGTTGCCGTTTTTTCTGAACTGTACCAGTACCAACTGTAAAAGTCGCACGGTTTCTCTCTCTGAACCTGAAGCCGGCACGTACTCGGCGCCCGCCGTCGACGGCAACCCGGCCGAGAGCGACGAGCGTGCGTGCCAGCTGCAAACCTGCCATTCGTGCACAACCTCGAAGCCACCCGGGCCGGACTCAGTCGCGGCCGATCGACCAAACCCGTCACTCGATTATTGCAACGGCGGCTGCTCCGCTCCTCTCCTTCTCCAACTCGCCGTCACGATCTCCCTTTCGCCTCATCAATTCACATCGAGCTCCTGCAAGCAAGGGGATGAATAAATTGGCCGCTGCGCTCGTACGAATAACTCTGTGGCCTATGGGTTTAGGGTGTTTTTTTTTTGAATTTTCCAGTATATATAAACCCTACCACCAGCAAGCCGCCTCATTAAAAACCTTCCAGTCCCCTCAGGTACCCTGGTAAGGAAAAGAGTGCGTAAGAAACTTGCTGGCTACAGTTCGAACAGAGTTACATCTTTAATTACATCAGGGATAATGAAGCTAGGGGGATCACAGTCCCAAATAGAAAAAGAATTGGAATCAAAAGCAAAATGAGCTAATTTATGCGCCACCTGATTTGCCTCCCTTCCGCAGAACTGGACCGTGATAGAACCGATTCTGGAAGCTCGCAAAAAACAATCAGCCAAAATAGCCGTGTAAGGACTCCAAATCTCAATCTCACCATTAAATGCTTGGCAGAGCTCTAACGAATCAGTTTCAATAGTCACCGGAGAGCACCCTAGCTGTTCAATCAGAGTGAGTCCTTTTTGTAGCGCCATAGCTTCAGAAGTGGTAGCATCCAATATGTTACTTAAGGGCCAGTATCCACCAGCCACCGCCTCTCCTTTGTCGTTCCTGAGAACAACCCCTGCACCACCATCGCCATTCGGAAAGAAACAAGCATCGACGTTCAGCTTGTATGTATTAGCCATCGGTTTTGTCCACATTAGTACATGTGGTTCAACACCACGCGCTGCACCTTGAAAATTTGCCGCCAAAGCTAGGATTGAGAATCCCGATCGACTAGGAGAAGCAATCGGAACTCCCTTGACTGCCTCACGTATCTGCCACCATATGTACCAGGCGCCAACCACAATAGCCTCCTTGAAACCAATCTGGCCCAGCTCGAGAACAATAGGGTCTTTGCTTCGCAGGATCTCCTCCAGAATAACCGAGCCCGATCGTTCCCCTGGAAGAACAGAGACAATTAAATCAAGAACTCCTAAAGCACTCCATACCTCGCGAGCCCGAACGCAGTCGAACATCAGATGTTTGTTGTTTTCCGGTCCTTGCATGCATATTGGACACTGAGCCGAAGTTTTAATATGGCGATTTGCTAGGATGGCCAGACCCGGTAAAGTACCATGAAGGGCCTTCCAAGCAAATATCTTCACTTTAGACGGTACTCGGAGTTTCCAAAGAATTTCCCAAACTGGGTTGCGTTCCGCGTTACCTTGTCCATCGGAACGACTTAACCTCGATCCGAAAGCATGTTTCCATTGAGCATAATAGGCAGAGCGAACAGAGAAAGAATATGTCTTGGTCAGGTGCCACGCAACAAAATCCTCCATCATGTTTTCATTGAGAGGAATCTTCAGAATTCTAGCAACATCGATCGGGAGGAAATTCTCCTTCAAAGTCTGTACGTCCCAGCTGTGGGTCAGTGGATTAATCAACTCATTTACCGTTCTTAGCAAGCACTGGCCTCTAGAAGAAATAACCATCCTTGAATGGCTGTCAGGAACCCAATGGTCCTCCCAAATATTTATTAATTCACCCGAGCCAACCCTCCAGATGTGGCCCCTTTTGAAAGTGTGTAACCCTGCAAGAATGCTTTGCCAGGTGAAAGAGGAGCCACTCTTCGGTCCAGCCATCAGAATATTTCCTTGTGGGAAGTACTTTGCTTTTAATACTTGAGCACATAACGATTCTGGATTCGAAATTAACCTCCAGGATTGTTTCGCAAGCATGGCCAAGTTAAAAGAATGGAGGTCTCGGAAACCCATCCCTCCATCCTTTTTCGGAATACACATACGCCACCATGCCATCCAATGCATCTTACTGTAGCGTACCTGCACTTAGAAATTGGCAAGGTACCTGTGTATGGTGCAAACCCCTGGATCGTTTCATTTGCACACACAGTTTTAGATGAATATCACAACAAAGTATCAATTATTACACGCGGATCCAGTACTTAGGAAAATACTCATTACAAATTGCATAGCACGAAGCTAGCTTTGAAAGAGTAAAGCAGCGGAAATAATAATCTTCATGGAGTCCTCATCCTTAGCATGTGCCACAGGCGAAAAACATGTTGGTTGCAGACTCGAAACCTTAACGAACCTTACTCGTCGTCAGAGCAATCTGCAACAAATAAAATGTTGCAACAGAGTGGGTCAGAACCATTAGAAATGGAACTGGCAAGTGACACTATGTGGACACTTAGTGGAATAACTCTATAACCTATATGCATATTTGGCTGGTGGATTTCAAGGCTATTTTGCGTAAAAGCCAATTTTTGCCTAACACTTTGTAAAATATTTTCTTCAAATGTTTGAGACAATATGGCATGAAATCCATAGTCTCGTCTACCCTTGTTCACCCATCAAAATTTTACTTAGAGAAATAAGATGTTGGGAGTCTCCGTTGCCATCCTTGATCAGTTGCTTCAATTGTCCGTAACCGGGGACACGGCTAAGTACTTAGTTTTAACTCTGCAGAGGTTGTGCACTTTCACCATTAGACCCAACAAACCCAAACTATCCTCAAGCACTCAATTTGTGCTAAGGAAAAGGAGAGAGTTGAGACGAGACTTTTAAGAAGCATATTCCCCATCCCATACTGGCTTGACCCGTTCCACCTACATCCTCTACATCTGCTTGTCAAGCCGGGAGGAGTCCACGCAACTTAATCCATCTAGCCAGAGCCCATATGACTAATGGCTGCACGGTAAGCAACTTCACTTAGAGAAACATTGGTCCCTTTAATCCTGGGTGGCAATCCACAAGTGAATAAACACTCAACTCTGACAGCCATGCAAGCCCAAATCCACCCAGGTGATAAATTAACTTAGTAGAATTTAACTTTTCAATAAAACACTTTTGCATAGCATCAATAATTCTACTAAGTTATCAACAGGATTCCATACACAACTAGTGTAAAGGAGATAGTAGTTTTAGCATAGCAATACTATCCTACACATGCATATATAGAAATACACTAAGTCATGCATAGAAAAATACTTAGAAAATTTATGGGGTGTGCCACTTGCCTTGGCAATAGGGAGTGTAGTAGTAGCAGTTGCAACCACCTTCGTATCTCTCCGAAATTTCTAACACATCAAACAAACCACAAATAAACATACAATCATAAATGCAACACTTAGAAAAATATGACATGCATGAGATGCAGGATGACACAATAATTATGGTATGAAAAACATACAAAACAAATTTAGGGAAAGACATAAAATAACAATATCCCATTTGGCTAAGGCAAGGTCAAGGTTGAGCTCAAAGTAAACTTGAGAAATAACAACTTGAAAAGTTGTAAGGCTAGTTCAAGTCTTCACATGTTAGATCTTCAAAATATCTTCAACTCCTTTGTAGTTTCATTGATCTTCAATGGTCTTCAATTAGCACTACTTAGTCTTAAACACCAAGGACTTGGTCTATGTACAAAGTGAGACAAAATAGAAGTCTTCCAAGAATCTTCTCCAGGCTTCCTTGTAGCTTTCTCCTTGGTGTGTTGACTTCATTTAATTATGTAGACTTGATGGTTCTGAAGACTTGATTTTGTTGGCAGCATCAAGGTTGGTCTTGAATATAACCTAGTCCCCATGAAGAGAGAAGAAGGAAGAAAGAGAGAAGAGAAAGAAAGACTTAGAAAAATGTAGGTGGTTGGTCTTCGTGAACTTCCCCTTGATTTTCTTCTAAGTACCTTGACTTCTTGGAGATGCTTCTGGAGTTTGTTTTTCTTGGCTAAGTCCTTCATTGATCCTCTAACTTCATGTTGAATTCTCCAAGGATAACAATGCAAACTTTTTCCACTAATTTCTAACTTAGTGGTTTTTGACTAGAAGGGTTAAAAGGGCTAACAAGCATCACCTCCAAAATTCTAAGGAGGAAAGTCATGTAAGAAATGCAAAATATTTCTAAGGACTAGAGATGCATGCCATGCCATGAAATTATTCTAAGTTAATGCAAGGCAAGCAAGATGGTCCAAAAATGACTAAGGACCAAGGTCATAACACTTGGGGTCGAAATTTAACTAAGGACTAAAGCTAACGCATCAAGTCCAAATAATTTCTAAGGAATGTAAACAAAAATAAGAAGTGCAAAATAATTTCTAAGGAAAAGGTATGAAAACAATTAGTTGATAATTTTTCTAAGGACAAACCTTTGTCATATCACGTACTTAGGATATTTTCTAAGGAAACAACTAAATTTTCAAGATGCCAAAATTTTCTAAGGTCAAGATCTAGTATTAAATAGATGTTGAAAATTTCTAAGGAAAAGTGTTGCCAAATTTATTTATCAAAAATTTCTAAGGAAGAAAGAAATACTTTATTTGGAGAGGCAGAATATTTCTAAATACTTTTGTAACTAAGTTGATCAAAATATGACTAAGTCATTTATTAGTCGAAAATATGAAGAAAATTAATTTTAATCAATTTTAATTATTAAAATACCACCTAAAAGCATTTAATTCATATTAATTACGAAAAACATAGAAAAATACTTTTACAAAAATAATAGAGTAATCCTACGGCCAAATATTAACTAAACAAAAATATACCAATTGGAATTATTCCAAAAATCAATTTTTAAAAACAAGTTATGTTCAAAATACTAATAAAGCCACTTTTGAAACTAAACAAAATAAATTCGGCAAAACATAAAATTAACTATGTCAAAAGTTTCTACGTGTAATAAGCTTTCCAAAAATATTTTATTTGTAAAATTTGGCCAAACCAATAAAAAGTAGTGATAGATCTAAGTTCTAGGGTTTTTTGCAAAACTGCCGGTTTTCGGTTGACTGTTGACTCTGACCGCTGACGTGGAGGTTGACTCGCTGACTGGGCGCTGACTTTACGGTTGACTACGAATTTTGACCCAAAATAAAGTTGCTCGGATGGAAAAACATGCTTAATGAAAGTTGTAGAGAATTGCGTGCTCTTTCTAACTATCACAAATATATCATAAGTGGATGAATAGATTGGGCACAAATCGCAAATTATCTTTCTGATCCAAAATTTCAAACTCGAAAATCTCTTAGCTCGCTTGACCAAAAGAGGTGAGGCTTGGGGCAAAAGAAAGGTCTTGATCAGGGAACAACTTTCGTAATTACGGCCCGAAGATTTGAGATCGTTTTCTCCTCCGAAAATCATCAAAAGCAATCTGATTTGTACAGAAAATTCCGTACGTCAAAACCAAAAGAGTGCAATAGCAAAGTTGTAGGTAAGGGTTAGATATGACTTCTCACCAAAGGAATTTCCATTTGAAGAACCGAGCGCGAAGAGATCTAAGAAATACGAATTCAGATCTGAATATTGCGAGTCGAAATTCTCTCTCCACGGTTGATGAAAAGAGTTGAGGCTTTCCGGGATGGAAAGGTATTGAGGAGATCTTCAACATTGCTTCAGACTCCGGTGCGATTCGAGATCGTTTTGGTTGGTAGATCAACGAAATATGATTTCGCTGATTAGGGTTTCGGTGGAACGAAAAGGGGAAGAGGGATGACGGCGGCTACAGGGTTTATATAGGCCAAGAGTCAGTGGAAAAGATTGGGCTCGAAGTTATGAACGCGTAGGATCAAGCGGATCCGGATTTGGAGTTATATTTGTCAAGATATTTGCGTTTAAGTGGAAAGGATCTAGAAAACCGAAAATTTGTTGGAGTTCATCGGGTTCGAACCTGGCTGGCTCGGTTTTGTTGGGCCATGATTCGGCCCAACAGAAAAAGAAAAGAAAAGAAAAGGACAGAGAAAAAAAGAATATGGGCTGGCTGCGTGCGCCCGTGCGGCAGATACCGAGATGGTAGGTGGGCTCGGCCCAATAGGCTGAGCGCCTTTTTTTTTTCTTAAATCCTTTTTCCTTTTCTGTTTTCTGAAAACCGTAAAACATTTATAATTTTTGTTTTAAAACTCCAAATGACCCCAAACCAATTTCTAAAAATTTGTAAAAACAAAACCTGTCTGTTAGAACTTTCAAATACACTATTCCAAAACATTTCAAAATTCGAATTTCAAATAATGTATAAAGGTTTAATTAGACCTTTATGCTAAATTTTATAAGTAGGATTTTATAAATTCCTTTTGAACTTTATATTTAAAATCTAAAACAAAATATGAGTAATAAGATTCCATATCCCTCCAGGATAATTTTTCACAAAGTCATTTTGTTTATAAAAGAATTTGATAAATCAAAATGAATTCCAAACTCAAATTAAAATCCAAATAAATATTTTCTTTCAAAACAAAACTATAAAACTTGAAAGTATAGAATAGGTAAGTAATAGAATAACTTCCATTACATACAAACAAATCACAACCAAACATTTCACTCAAAGAAGTAGACCACAATACTTCAAAATAATATATTGGACATAGATAGTCCTTCTAATATATTTTCTTAAATAGGTTTTCAAGTGGAATTATTATTCCCACTTTTGAAATATCAAAATGCAAACAAAGCTATATGATGATGAATGCATGCATGAATTTTCTTTTCAAAGCAAAATATTTAATAGTTTTTAAAAGTTTTAAATTTTTCTGATTTTTCAACTTTTTGAAAAATTTGGGATGTTACAGACTACCACCCTTAAAAGGAATCTCGTCCCCGAGATTCGGGAAGGCTAGCAAAAGGTTTGTGACTGTATGGCTACCACCCTTAAAAGAATTATCGAGGGCAGTGAAAAAGAAACTTGTGAAGTGAAAACTTATTCCGAACGTACCATTCACTTCTTCCATATTGATGTGGTTCATATATCCTTTATAAAAAGGATTTGACTAAGCAGCTTCTTAGGCCTTCTTCTTTGCTGGGCACTCATTGGCGTAATGACCCTTGTTCTTGCATTTATAGCATAGCACCTGGCTCATATCTCTGTATTCAGGATTTGGACGGTGTTGTCCATTGTTATAGTTATGGCCAACAAGTCCATTTCCCTTGTGATCTCCATTGCTTCCCTTGAATCCACCATTTTGATCAAGATGTTTGTGACCTTCCTCTTCACATGAGTAACAACATTTGGTGGTGACTTTCGAAGTGTGGGGGTGAGTTCTGAGTTCCTTCTTCTGTCCTTGTACTCCCTCGGGCTTCTGGAGCATTTGCTGTATTTTCCTTTTGACTTGCAGACTGCCTTCTTGTACTAAGGGGTAGAGTTGACATTGGGATGGGACATGATTTGTTGCCTCACACAGAAAGCAAGTGACTAGGATTGTGGGGCATTTCTTAGTTGCATATCTTGTAACACCGAGAGGCCACTCATCAGGACATCTCTTGGATGTGTGTCCTATTTCTCCACATGTTTTGCAGACATGAGGTTTTGTCAAAGTACTTCCTTTGAACTCATTGTTACCAATGTCAATCTGTGGTGAGTTGACCTTATTGTTGGCCATGTTGTGACACATCATCTGCATAATGTGGGTTTTGTTGTGGTTGTTGACTTGATTCTGGGCCATGAGTTGCATCAACTGATTCCGAGCTTCTAACAGTTGAATTGCATTTTTCATCTCATCATCGTTGTGCTTTGGCGAGGCATCTGTTTGGGTTTAGCATAGATGAGTAAAGATAGAAAGATGCTAAGGAAGAATCCTACCCAACACAGCAGATCAAGACAAAACATCTTACAAACAACATCTAACCAACAAAACCACAAGGTTCAAACACAGAAAACAATCTAGTATTGGCATACAACCTAAGTTAGTATGATCAATACCCTAACATGATGTCGTTGTTCTAATAAGGTGGTAGTTTCTAGTCTATCTCCATCTTGTGTGCTTCAAGTTCTTCTTCAGCTTTCTTCAAAATCTTCTAAGTGGTTGAGCTCATAATCTGATTTCTTCAATGATCTTCCATGCAGGTAGTGCTTCATGTTGAGTCGTAGCATTTCTCCATGAAGTATCAAACTTACTCTTAGTCATCACCAAACATGTCTTCATGGATACAAGGAGGTAGGTCATCTAGAATAAGATAAGAATTTTCTAGAAGGTTGATAGTAGATGAGAGTACTAGAAAGGATAAAATGAAAAGTTTTGTTTTTAGTAACCTGAATAAAAATAGATTTTAATCCTATGGTCAAACCTATTTCTATCCATGTCTAGGGTCTCGAATCTACAGGCAACACAGTGCTCTGATACCATCTGTAGCGTACCTGCACTTAGAAATTGGCAAGGTACCTGTGTATGGTGCAAACCCCTGGATCGTTTCATTTGCACACACAGTTTAAGATGAATATCACAACAAAGTATCAATTATTACACGCGGATCCAGTACTTAGGAAAATACTCATTACAAATTGCATAGCACGAAGCTAGCTTTGAAAGAGTAAAGCAGCGGAAATAATAATCTTCATGGAGTCCTCATCCTTAGCATGTGCCACAGGCGAAAAACATGTTGGTTGCAGACTCGAAACCTTAACGAACCATACTCGTCGTCAGAGCAATCTGCAACAAATAAAATGTTGCAACAGAGTGGGTCAGAACCATTAGAAATGGAACTGGCAAGTGACACTATGTGGACACTTAGTGGAATAACTCTATAACCTATATGCATATTTGGCTGGTGGATTTCAAGGCTATTTTGCGTAAAAGCCAATTTTTGCCTAACACTTTGTAAAACATTTTCTTCAAATGTTTGAGACAATATGGCATGAAATCCATAGTCTCGTCTACCCTTGTTCACCCATCAAAATTTTACTTAGAGAAATAAGATGTTGGGAGCCTCCGTTGCCATCCTTGATCAGCTGCTTCAATTGTCCGTAACCGGGGACACGACTAAGTACTTAGTTTTAACTCTGCAGAGGTTGTGCACTTTCACCATTAGACCCAACAAACCCAAACTATCCTCAAGCACTCAATTTGTGCTAAGGAAAAGGAGAGAGTTGAGACGAGACTTTTCAGAAGCATATTCCCCATCACATACTGGCTTGACCCGTTCCACCTACATCCTCTACATCTGCTTGTCAAGCCGGGAGGAGTCCACGCAACTTAATCCATCTAGCCAGAGCCCATATGACTAATGGCTGCACGGTAAGCAACTTCACTTAGAGAAACATTGGTCCCTTTAATCCTGGGTGGCAATCCACAAGTGAATAAACACTCAACTCTGACAGCCATGCAAGCCCAAATCCACCCAGGTGATAAATTAACTTAGTAGAATTTAACTTTTCAATAAAACACTTTTGCATAGCATCAATAATTCTACTAAGTTATCAACAGGATTCTAGACACAACTAGTGTAAAGGAGATAGTAGTTTTAGCATAGCAATACTATCCTACACATGCATATATAGAAATACACTAAGTCATGCATAGAAAAATACTTAGGAAATTTATGGGGTGTGCCACTTGCCTTGGCAATAGGGAGTGTAGTAGTAGCAGTTGCAACCACCTTCGTATCTCTCCGAAATTTCTAACACATCAAACAAACCACAAATAAACATACAATCATAAATGCAACACTTAGAAAAATATGACATGCATGAGATGCAGGATGACACAATAATTATGGTATGAAAAACATACAAAACAAATTTAGTGAAAGACATAAAATAACAATATCCCATTTGGCTAAGGCAAGGTCAAGGTTGAGCTCAAAGTAAACTTGAGAAATAACAACTTGAAAAGTTGTAAGGCTAGTTCAAGTCTTCACATGTTAGATCTTCAAAATATCTTCAACTCCTTTGTAGTTTCATTGATCTTCAATGGTCTTCAATTAGCACTACTTAGTCTTAAACACCAAGGACTTGGTCTATGTCCAAAGTGAGACAAAATAGAAGTCTTCCAAGAATCTTCTCCAGGCTTCCTTGTAGCTTTCTCCTTGGTGTGTTGACTTCATTTAATTATGTAGACTTGATGGTTCTGAAGACTTGATTTTGTTGGCAGCATCAAGGTTGGTCTTGAATATAACCTAGTCCCCATGAAGAGAGAAGAAGAAAGAAAGAGAGAAGGGAAAGAAAGACTTAGAAAAATGTAGGTGGTTGGTCTTCGTGAACTTCCCCTTGATTTTCTTCTAAGTACCTTGACTTCTTGGAGATGCTTCTGGAGTTTGTTTTTCTTGGCTAAGTCCTTCATTGATCCTCTAACTTCATGTTGAATTCTCCAAGGATAACAATGCAAACTTTTTCCACTAATTTCTAACTTAGTTGTTTTTGACTAGAAGGGTTAAAAGGGCTAACAAGCATCACCTCCAAAATTCTAAGGAGGAAAGTCATGTAAGAAATGCAAAATATTTCTAAGGACTAGAGATGCATGCCATGCCATGAAATTATTCTAAGTTAATGCAAGGCAAGCAAGATGGTCCAAAAATGACTAAGGACCAAGGTCATAACACTTGGGGTCGAAATTTAACTAAGGACTAAAGCTAACACATCAAGTCCAAATAATTTCTAAGGAATGTAAACAAAAATAAGAAGTGCAAAATAATTTCTAAGGAAAAGGTATGAAAAAAATTGGTTGATAATTTTTCTAAGGACATACCTTTGTCATATCACGTACTTAGGATATTTTCTAAGGAAACAACTAAATTTTCAAGATGCCAAAATTTTCTAAGGACAAGATCTAGTATTAAATAGATGTTGAAAATTTCTAAGGAAAAGTGTTGCCAAATTTATTTATCAAAAATTTCTAAGGAAGAAAGAAATACTTTATTTGGAGAGGCAGAATATTTCTAAGTACTTTTGTAACTAAGTTGATCAAAATATGACTAAGTCATTTATTAGTCGAAAATATGAAGAAAATTAATTTTAATCAATTTTAATTATTAAAATACCACCTAAAAGCATTTAATTCATATTAATTACGAAAAACATAGAAAAATACTTTTACAAAAATAATAGAGTAATCCTACGGCCAAATATTAACTAAACAAAAATATACCAATTGGAATTATTCCAAAAATCAATTTTTAAAAACAAGTTATGTTCAAAATACTAATAAAGCCACTTTTGAAACTAAACAAAATAAATTCGGCAAAACATAAAATTAACTATGTCAAAAGTTTCTACGTGTCATAAGCTTTCCAAAAATATTTTATTTGTAAAATTTGGCCAAACCAATAAAAAGTAGTGATAGATCTAAGGGTTTTTCTGCAAAACTGCCGGTTTTCGGTTGACTGTTGACTCTGACCGCTGACGTGGAGGTTGACTTGCTGACTGGGCGCTGACTTTACGGTTGACTACGAATTTTGACCAAAAATAAAGTTGCTCGGATTGTCGTGGTGGTGTCACGGCAGATGCCATAGGATGGCTTAAGTTGTGGGCTCGCTAGGACGTTGGGGGATCCGGGGAGGGTTTGCACGCTCACGAAGCACGCATGAAGAACAACCAAGAACCCGTAAGAACAAACAAGAACAAGCAGAACCAAGAAGAAGCAAAGAACACCACGATGTACCCTGCTTCGGGGCCCTCTGGTGGAGGTAACACCCCTACTGCAGCACTAGCCTACTCTCTTTATATCTCAAGTGTTTACAAGTATAGAGCGCTCCTTGAGCTGTATGAAGAACAATGGTGAAAGCTCTAGGAAGAAGATGGAGCTTGGGGGGAAATGATGCTCGTTCTCTTCACCGTCTCTTGTTGTATCGCCCCCCCTTGCACTGGAGGATGTGGTTGCTTATTTATACACTAACCGAATTACCATTTTGCCCCTGGCTGGAAGTGATAATGGCATGGACAAGAGGAACAGGACAAGCCTCTGCCCCCTGTCAATCCAACGGCCGGACTGTCAGGCCTATTTTGCCCCTTCGGGCAATGGCAGCTGTAGCCCATCGGGTCTAGGTCACATCCTCTTTCCCGAATTAGCCGAGTCAGCTCCTAGGTCGCTGCGCTCCCAGGAATCCCGTGGCTTGACCTGGCTGTCAAGTCCCAGCAGGCCTATCTTGCCTCTTCAGGCAATGGCAGGCGTAGCCCACCGGGTCTAGGCCATAGCCCCTTTCCCGAATTGGCCGAGTCAGCGCCTAGGGCCTTGCGATCCGGAAAACCCGTGGCTCGACCTTGCTGTCCTCTGAACCTCGGTCAGTAGAACTGCAGGTCCCGTGACCTTACTGACATTACTTGGCCCCCGTGCCATATCCGGATCACCTTATCCGGGTCCTTCCTGACCAACCGGCTAACTTAGCCGATACTTCTTAATCTGATCCGGTTTGGCTTTACTGGATCCCCTTTGTTTCTTCCCACACTTTAGCTCGATAGAGAGCTAACCGAATTCACAAGAGATTCGGCCCAGGTGATCCGGCTGAATATTGATCCGGCCAGACTTTTAGAGTTCTCAACACCACATCTTTGCCCTACCCGGGGGCAGCCCCCCGACAGTAGTCCCCGAAGCTGGTGCGGTCCTACAGCCTCGGCTGAAGGGCCGTAGCAGGTTCAAAACCAACACCATTAACCGAATTGCATTAACTCATCTCCGAATTTCCCGGGACGCTTGGCAGGAAATCTCTGCGGAAAGCCGCGTAATCCGGGTCTCTGATTTGACATGTCACTGTCAGCACTTTATCCGGATTCACCGGGTACTCAAGTGAGTTTGACCAAACGACCGCGTCTCCTCGATTTCTTCGTTGACCTGCACACCCGATCCGCACGACCGCTTCCAATTCTGTGGCCCAACATGTGTTTGGAAAACACCGCCACAGCAGCGATCACAGAGTTTCCGGGTACAGTCGATCTGGCCACGCTCCGGAAACCGTGCGGTAGTGCGCCAGTTACTGGTGAGCAACTATAAATAGGGGCGCAGGGGGTTTCTCTTCTTCTCCGCTCGTTCCCCACTCCGAAAACCTCCATCTGCGCCATTGCCGCCGCCGCAATCTCGCCCTCGCAACCTTGCCGCGCCGGAGACGTCCTCAACGCCTGAGAAGACTCGCCGGAGCCGCGCACTGCGCCCTGCACCGCCGTATCTCCACTGGGCTCCTTCCTCGCCGCGCCATACCCGTAAGCTCTTCTTCCTCCGGCCATGGCCACCGCGACCAAGTTCGTACCCACGAGGAACTTACGCCTGTTTCTTTCTGTAGATTCATTCCCATATAAATCCATGGTTATGCCTTAGCACATTCCGTAGATCCCTTTTCTAGGTTTCCTACTAGATTGCCTTAGATTAGCTTGTCATCGTTTGAACAGTTCTACTGGCCTTTTCACTTGAATTCTTTTTCTTTTTTACCGCTGCGGTAGATCTTGTGTAACCCTAGACCTTTGCGGAAGGTGTTCGTGATTGCCCTCCGAATCACCTTCTCTGCCGAATCCGGCTAGTTTCATCCGGGATAATATTAGCCGAATCACTTTAGATCTGGTTCGATTATACCATTATCCGATTCATTTTGACTCGGCCCTATCACTTCTTGCAGGATTGATCCGGATATGGCGAAGCTTCCTCCCGGCAGATGGGAGGGTTCTGATGTGACAACGGACGATCTGGAATGGCTATTAAGCACCCGGCGTATAACCTCTCAAGTCATATGCCGCAAACCGGGGAAGGAACTCGCACCGGTCACCGAACCTGGTGAACGTGTGGTGTTTCTAGCGCACTTTGAGCGCGGATTCGGATTGCCGGCGAGTGATTTCTTCCGGGCTTTCCTAGATTTCTTTGGCTTACAGCCTCATCACCTCCCGGCTAATGCCTTTGTTTCTCTATCGGCCTTTTCTTCCTTTTGCGAGGGCTATCTCGGTGTCTGGCCGACTGTCGATATATGGGCAAAGTATTTTCACCTCCGCAAGCAGACTATTCCAGGCACCAAGCCGAAGCTGATGACTGCTTGTGGTTCGGTTAGCATTACGCCGAGGACGGGATCCATCTTTCCCCGTATCACTGGCCTAGACACTGTCAGGAAGTGGCAAAGCACTTTCCTTTATGTGAAGAGTGCTGAAGGCCATGATGCCCTCAATCTGCCCGAGTTCCAGATCGAGCCACCCACAGCCGAATTAAACTTTGGATATAATCCGGCTGAAACTATTGCAGACTCCAGACAATACATGAAACTCTGGAGGGCTTTCTGAAGAAGGGCCTGGATTCGGACGATCTCCTCCGGACCTTTATCTCCCGCCGGGTCAATCCTCTTCAAAGACGTGAACACAAGATATGCCACATGAGTGGTCTGCTAGATCCTACCCGGATCAGCAAGCATGACCTTAACCGAGCTTCCATCAGGAGACGAGTAAATGCGATTGCCTATACGGAGATGTCGGATAAGTGGCGGTGGGGCGTAAAGCCGTTTCACCGGAATGCACTTCCACCACAGGTTCGTTCACCACCTTCCGAATTCATCCATACTTCATCAGAATGCCATCGGACTAACCCGGATTTACCTTGACTCTTATGTAGCTGTTTGACCGCCAAGCTACTGAAGATGGAGATCTCTCCACCAAAGTATGGGGAGCGGATCGCAGCCCGTTGCGCGATGGCGAAGAGGATGCGGATACGGATGACTATCTGCCGATTCCGCGCGCCAAGCCAATCCGCAAGGGTAAGCAACCAACTATTTACGACCTTTCCGACGAGGAAGATGATGATTGCCAGATCTTAGATCCCATCGACGCTATTCCGATTTCATGGTCACCACCTTGTGTTCCAGCCAAACCAGATGCTGAAGGGACATCTCGGAAACGCGCTGATGCGCCCGGATCTGATGCCCCTAAAGCCAAAAGAATCAAGAAGGCTGGCTCCAAGCCGAATCGGCTCAAGCCCATGCCTACCACGAAGGGGTAATGCGTACTTAGCTTTATTTGCTTTCTTCCTTTACTAACCGAGTCATCTTCATCCGGATTAACTGTTTACTTTGTTTTATGTAGTGACGTCATCGTCACCGAGCAAACTCACTCATCCATTTCTTCTCCCATTCCTCCACTGGATACGGCTACGGAGAACCAGTCTCCTGAAAGGGTTGTTACTTCTCTAGCACGTACTACAACTGCCAATATTCCCGTGAGGAAACCCTGGTTCCTGTCCGAGATTCAACTTGGCCACGCCCTTTGAAGGAGCTGGAGAAGGAAAAGGCTAAGACACCGGCTAAGCCCTTGCCTAAGCCGGATTCTCGCCCTACACCCGTAACTCAAGCCCTGCTGAATCAAGAGCAGCAGAAGAAGAAAAAGCAGAAGTAGCAAGAGCAACAACAAATTTCCGAGAAGCAGCACGAGGAGCAACATCCGAAGCAGACCCCGGGTGCGTCACCTCAACCCAAGCCGACTCAAGGTGCCTCTGGCACAACTCCAACCACCTCGGATAAGCAGGTGGCTGGTAGCAAGAAAATTCCTGCCGCCCCATCAGCGATTCGATTCGGCCAGGCCCTGTCGAATCCCCGCCCTCCGGGCAACGATAAGCTCGAGTCCGCCAAGCAATTCATTGAAGCTTGGAATGATGCTGACCTCGCCAAAGACTTTTCTACTTCAGCGCCACATCCGGCTGGGCCTAGTCGGATGTTTCAATCTCTACACTCCGTGCAGACCTCGGTTACTGAAGCTAACCGGGTCTTTGAGGTAACTTTACCGAATCTTGCTTTTACTTAATCAATCTGCACTATTCCCAGTCCCCGAGATTCGGGTCGAACGACTGATACTCCTCCGAGTAAGAAAGTCATTCGGCTTGAATCTATAAAACTTGATCATGAATGTTGTCAACCAAGGAAATCGTGGGACTTCCAGTCCCCGAGTCTCTTTTCCAACTGATTCGGTTAATCTCGGGCCAGTCCCCGAGATTCTTTTGACGCCATTTGCATGTTTTCTTTCAGGAAACCATGACCGCTCGCAGCAAGCTCTTTAAGCAGCTCGCCCATCAGCACCAGAAGCTCCAAACTTCCTTTGATGGGCTCTGTCTTGAAATGGACAATAAAGAAGAAGAGCAGAAGCGCGCTTTAGAGGAGCAAAAGTCAGAGGTGGCTCGGCTTCAGCGAGAGCTTAACCGGGTTGAAAGAGTGAAGGAGAAGGTCAAAGGAGAGCGGGATGCGCTGCGGACTGAAAAAGATACTATCCAGAAGGAGCGAGATGTTTGCAAAGCCGGACTTGCGGAGCGGGCCAAACTGGACAAGCAAATTCAAACGTCCATTGCCGAATCTGAAGCCGAAGTCAAAGCGGCGAAAGAAGAATTGAGTGCTCACAAAGCAGCCAGTGCGAAATGGCTGTCCGGACTTGCAAGCCTCAATGATGACATGGACCGTAAGTTTTGCCGAATCTCTTCTTTTCCTTCTGCTCTTATCCGACATATATTTTTGTGTTCCTTCTCGCTTAACTCGGTATTAGCTTATTTGTTTGTAGGAGAGTTTACCAGCATTCGGCTTCAAGCCGCCAAAGCTGTGAGAGACGCCCGAGCTGAGAGAGCCAAATTAACCGGTGCTCCCTTACCAGAGACATGGGACATTGAAGATCACATTACTGCACTCAAGGCTCGGATTGCCCCTTTGAAGGATTCCCACATTGATCTGCTCAATGCCAGCCTCAAGGCTCACCGAATCTTATTTCCTGAATCTCGGCAAGTCCGGTCTGCGGAGGAGCTAATCAAAGATCTGGATCAAACGAAGAGCCGGTTACAGCAATGGAGATCTTCATCTGCCCGTGCCGGTGCTGATGCCGCCTTGATCCTCATCATGTCTTGGTATGAACTAATCGATCTCGCCAGAGTGCGCTCCCTTCGCGAGGGTTCTTCATGGGCTACAGATCCTGACCGGATCAAGATCCGCGAGGAGGCTGCCATCTTTATGGCAGAATTTGCAAACACCAAACATCTTGATCTGGAGGCTCCGGTCTACACTGACGGGGAAGAGACTGAAGAAGAGGAATCGGACGATGCCTCCGCTGAAGAATATGCCGATTCTGAGGGCGAGTCTGATGATTCGGCTAACTCTGCCGAACCTGCTCCTATCAAGTCCATCAAGATCCCAGCCTCTGACTCAGCTAAGAACACCGAAGCAACTCTGGCCCAGACTTCGGAGATACCAGCAACTGATTTGGCAGAGATTACCAAACAAGCTTCAGCTGATCCGGATACTTCCGAATCTGCCCAGCCTTCAAGCTCTCCACGCAAGGTTACTCCTAAGTTCCTCCATCTTCTGAGTCCATTCCAGCGACGGAACCCACTGCAACCGAATCTACTCCAACCGAAACTCCTGTAACCGAAGCTCGCGCGCCCGAGGCTCCTGCAACCGAAGCTGGTGTAACCGAACCCGCTACAACCAAGTCTGCTGCTTCCTGAAGTGACTCAGTGAAAAAACGTTAAATCCCCGGTATGCCGGGAGCAGATGTAATAAACAACTTTAAGTTCTTCCGAGACTACTCTTATTTAGCTTAATGCGATCCGGACGAGGTTTATGTTGGATCATTTTAAACCGAGTCCCCGAGTCTGTTTTCTTGTTTACTATTTTTGCCGAATCTTTGCTCTTGTCTACCTTTTAGGTGTTTGACAGTCGAGTCACAAGATAGGAATCATAGCATACAATACTTGAAACATGCGAGTTATGGTTTAGAATCATCTAACATAAACAAAAAATAAATAACAGGGGTTAGTAAACGACATCTGCCGAATCGGTTTTGGACCGAGTCCCCGAGTCCATTTTCATGTTTCCCATATTCCTCATCTCTGCTCTTGACTACCATTTTGGTGTTTGTCAGTCGAGTCACGAGATCAACAACACATCATACATTACTTGAATTTTGGGACAAGGTTCAAAGCAATTCAACACATGAACGGTATGGACAAAACAGTAATAAGAAACACATGCACAAGGACGAAGCAGTCCCCGAGTCCAGACTCGGATTGCTGCAATTTTAATCTATTATATAATTAAAACACAGGATAACCAATGGCCAAGATTAAACAACAATCAATGCACGGTTCAGATTGAAACAGAAAAGTAACGCGTGAAACTAACGCTAATTTTAATTTGGAAGGACACCGTAGAAGTTGGAGCAAAATAGGACACGTAGAGAAAACAATTAGCACCAGCATATTACGATGGAAAGAAATCAGGAGACACGCAAACAGATATAGATTACAGGGATACAGAGGAGACCCGAGGATTCTTTCCGGCCGTCCGGCGTACAGATGCGGTGGAGACACGACGAGTCGACGATTCTCTCCGGCCGTCTGGCGCACGAGTTTGTCGGGTTCTAGGTTCATGGAGAAACTGGCACCGAATAATCGACGCCTTCTGACTCGCCATCACGCCGGCGTATACGATCCGGCAAGCCGCTCCGACGACACTTAGCCGCAGCTGTCTCGCAGGCGCGCGGCAGCATCCACCGGTGTTGACTCTGGCACCCAACAGGATTTCCTGCCACGCTTCAACGTCTTAACACACGCCCACTACTTGGATCAAGGTCGTGGACTTGGCCAGCATACGGAAGAAGATCACAACTGATGCATCACTCTACAATATACTGGCATCGAGTATCACGTGTTTATTAGCAGAATCAACCAGGTATGTTTTCGGAGTAAAAGCACACAAAGAAGTACGTGATTAAAAGCATGTTATATGTGATGTACCGGCTGTTAGCTGCTAGCCTATACATATGTATTTGTGAGATATAAATATGCATGTGGTTTAATTCTATAGATTGGATGTACGATCATGCCTGCTAGCCTATACATATGTATTTGTGAGATATAAATATGCATGTGGTGTATATAAGTTAATTCAGGTTTAATTCAGGTTTAATTCTATAGATTGGATGTAGGAGTATATAAGTTAATTGCATTTATTTAACAAGCTCGCCATGAAAATGTAATGCCACAGTGATGAATTGATCGGAAAGCATGGAGGCTGGTGCAGTTTTGACCACCAAGGATTGACACGAATCTAGATTGATGTTTGTTGGAGTTCGGAACATCTGTTTGTGCTTATAGTTTTTGGCCTGGCTGTTCTGGCAGTTGAGTGTGTTACACGAATGGGAAGGTAAGTTTTCAGCTGTAGCACTTGCATGTTTTCTAGCAATTGAAGCACGCAGGTTTTTAATTACATAAGCATATGCAAAAAAAAATCCTTTTGTTTTAGGTACGTGATGACTATGATTGTTTCATATGCGAGAAAAGGTGGACATGCTTTCGATCTATAGGAATTAAGCGAGTTCAGATATTCAATAAGAATTTATTTGATCCGGAGAACTCAATTAATTGGGCCATTCTGAGTCCACAATTGTTAATGTATCTGGATCAGCGGTGCTTTACCATTCAACCGTTCAAACTATCAAGTACGAAGTCAGGTTTGTACACACTACACAAAACTCACTTTCATATTGAGTGTCAGTGTATTTTAAGTGTTGTTTATACCTTCTATTTACAAACACTTTATACAACAACACTGGCAAATAATATATTCCAGAATTTGTAGACCAATCAATAAATATAGGAGTATACATGTTTATAGCAGGTTTCAAGGTCTCTCTGGTCCGGAAATATAGGTTTATATTTAGATTCTCTTACAATTTTCTTCAAAAGAATATGATTCTAATTTTTTTTGCGGCTATGAATCTTTATTTACTGCGTGGATTCATAATGCAACTCATTTGAAGAATCAAATTTGGAACAAACTCGATGTGAAATCAAGAAAGCGGATGGATTTCAGAATAAAATCTAGGAGCATATAAGTTAATTGCATTTATTTAACAAGCTCGCCATGAAAATGTAATGCCACAGTGTTGGATTGATCGGAAAGCAGGGAGGCTGGTGCAGTTTTGACCACCAAGGATTGACACAAATCTAGATTGATGTTTTGTTGGAGTTCGGAACATCTGTTTGAGCTTATAGTTTTTGGCCTGGCTGTTCTGGCCTTCTGGCAGTTGAGTGTGTGTTACACGAATGGGAAGGTAAGTTTTCAGCTGTAGCACTTGCATGTTTTCTAGCAATTGAAGCACGCAGGTTTTTAATTACATAAGCATATGCAAAAAAAAAATCCTTTTGTTTTAGGTACGTGATGACTATGATTGTTTCATATGCGAGAAAAGGTGGACATGCTTTCGATCCATAGGAATTAAGCGAGTTCATATATTCAATATGGATTTATTTTATCTGGAGAACTCAATTAATTGGGCCATTCTGAGTCCACCATTGTTCATGTATCTGGATCAGCGGTGCTTTACCATTCAACAGTTCAAACTATCAAGTACGAAGTCAGGTTTGTACACACTACACAAAACTCACTTTCATATTGAGTGTCAGTGTATTTTACCGTGTTGTTTATACCTTCTATTTACAAACACTTTATACAACAACACTGGCAAATATATATTCCAGAATTTGTAGATCAATCAATAAATATAGGAGTATACATGTTTATAGCCGGTTTCAGTGACATGGTGCCGTATATGATACATGAGTTGTGCCATATTGACTAAATGTTCTGGGTGCTACTGCATTTTAACTTTATTCCTTAGTGCTTTATTGTGCTCCCTCCGCCCATCTCTTGAGATAAATGCTTTATGCGTACTATGGTTTATAATTAAATAGGAGAGAAACATGCTGGCAGCTTAATAAGTGAATAATGTATTAGATAGACTCTCTTAGGTCAAAATTGCTTCCTAGGACGAAATATACAGGAAAAATATACTGCTAACTGTACCTCCTCGCCCCGTAATAGAATTTCTAAGCAGATGAAATGGCATATCTGTATTTTATTCGGAAGGAAGCTTCCAGATGATAAATATGAGAGTACTCTATCCCTTTGCGGTAACAATATAATATCCCTCTAAGGTAGACATATATTTGAATAAGACTATATTCTGCCATGGGCAATTATATGTGGCATTATCAAGAGTCACAAACAAAAAAGGATTGGGGCTGCTAATCGATGAAAATGACTGTCCAAGTGAATATAGCACAAACTTCCAATTTATAAGCACGTTCCTGCTTGCTTAGCATAGTTCAAATGTATTTCCTGGACTTGATTCATTTTCATGATCATAATATTTCAATTTATTATTTATGTACATTTGAACTAATTTTAGATAATGAGTACACCATATCTCATCCTCTCCTCTGATCTCTCTAAAGCTACAAACATTGACAACAACAATCAACAGCTTCCCCCCGCAAATAAATAAACAATCAACAGCTAACTTCACTACAACTTTCAATGAAATTTGAGGTTTCAGGACCATATTTGTCATAACCTTGATTTTGGGATCCTCGGGCATCAGGTTGGGCAAGATTGTTGTCTGTGGATTTGTTTGCAGCACAATTGATATTGTCGCGAGGAGAGCAAAGATGAAATTGATGGTCTTATAATAAATAGGCAAGAAGTTGTGTTTCTTAAATCTTTTTTATATTGCACATGCGAATGGTGAGGTTATTGACGTGCACAATAGCTCTTCTCTCTCAGCCACATACAACATATTAATCACGGCAAGTTTGATAAAGTTAAACAAGGAGTTGCAGGATTTGGAGCCACTAATTAGTTTGGGTTACGCATACACAACTGCTTAGAAGTTACAACGTCATATATGCATGTTATTGTTAGCTAAGGATCAGTCCTAAGTAATGACTAGAACACATACAACATGGCGATCTTACTTAACGTTACAAAAAAAAGAAAAAAACGAGCAGCTCAAGTAAGTTTATTTTTTATGTACAACACGCAGGCTAAAGTATGCAGCTATATATTAGAGACTTTCCTGGCTTCCTGGGCTACGTATGCACAATGGCAACATAGATACCCAGCGGAAGAGAAAACACTTGGATAAAAGTCGTTGCCTCTACACGGCCAGCAATTAATATCTAAAGGTAATTGGTCCTTTTTTTTGGTCATTGGTCTTGACTTGCTATTCTGACTGTTTTGGACTGCATAGTAAGGTGCTCTCTCGATTGTTCTCTATTTGGAATTTAGCTTGATGATGCATTCTGGAATGAGGCGAATGCTGTTTTTAAGGAGTGTAATGCTCAGATGCTGCCAACAGCAATGATGAGGAGCTGAACGAAATGGAGGAAGAGGATAGCTTGGTGCTGTCGTATGGTGATGGTTCCTTTCTGCCAGGTATATTCATCGGAGATGACGGCGTCAAGGTAAGGTAATATCTATGGGGTATGTCGTTTATTTTATTTTATTGATATCTGGGAAAGAAACTTAGGAAAATTCCACTAAGTGCTATTGTGCTGTTAGGTTGGGGAACCCGGTTCCTTTAAATTGGAGAGCACGTGTAACTTTCTTCAACTCATGTTTTCCCCTACCCAAAACTAAGAATGTACAGAAATTAGTCGATTTTTTCGTACCAACAATCTAAAAATATGATTTATAGATTAATATTTAGCAAAATGCTACTTTAATGGCCAAGAGGTATACTTCATGTACAACCATCTCTTTGTATCAATTAATTGCATATATTAATTCTATTATAGTGACGGATTAGATCAGTTAACAATTAGAGTAGAGATCACACAAAAGAAAATATAATAATATAAATGTACTTTGTGAATTTAGCCGCGCAAATGCGCGGGCCAACCAGCTAGTTATGATAAACTGAAATACATACATTGCGCCCTTAGGAGTAAAAGGGTCGAAGCAGAGCTACATTCCAGGGTCTCTTAGTTTCTTGTCCGGGTCTATCCAGGCCATCCTCCTTGGTTCCTGTGCATCTACAAGGTAGTACGAGTCATTGTGCATAGCCCTGCTCACAATGAATGGTCCCTCCCATGGAGGTGACAACTTGTGTCGGCCTTTGCTGCGCTGCACCAGCCTTAGTACAAGATCTCCCTCATGAAACACTCGAGGGCTGATCTTTCGACTATGATATCGTCGGAGATTCTGCTGGTATATTGCTGTCCGAGATAGAGCCAATTCTCTTGCTTCCTCTAGCAGATCCACTGCATCTTCCCGGGCCTCTTTTGCCTCGGTTTCAGTATACATTGCCACCCTTGGTGCATCATGTTCTATGTCAGTGGGTAGCACAGCTTCTGCCCCATAAACCAGAAAAAATGGCGTATAGCCAGTTGACCGATTCGGCGTGGTCCTTAGACCCCACAGTACTGATGGTATCTCGTCTATCCAGCATCCCGGAGTTTTCAGCAATGGTTCAATGAGACGAGCCTTGATGCCGGCCAACACCAGGGCATTTGATCTTTCCACTTGCCCATTAGACTCCGGATGTGCCACCGAGGCTATATCTAGCCGGATTCCCTTATCCATGCAAAACCGAGCAAACTCTCCGACAGCAAAGTTTGTGCCGTTATCCGAGATGATGCTATGAGGGTATCCGTATCTCAAAATAATTTCTTTCAGGAAAGTCACAGCCGAACGACCATCTACCTTCCGGATTGGTTTCACCTCTATCCACTTGGTGAACTTATCCACCATCACCAGCATATGTGTCATGTTACCCCTAGCCGGCTTGAAATCTCCCACCATATCTAAACACCACACAGCAAACGGCCAAGTGATAGGAATTGTTTTGAGCGCCGATGCGGGTAAGTGTGTCTGCTTGGCAAACCTTTGGCATCCTTCACATTTTCGGACTATGTCCTCTGCATCCGCGTGAGCAGTGGGCCAGTAAAATCCATGCCGGAACACCTTAGCCACCAGGGCTCTTGTACTGCAATGATGTCCACATTCTCCTTGATGTATCTCCAGGAGCATCTCCTTGCCCTCGGCTGGCTCCACACAACGCTGTAGCACCTCGGTTGCACTCCTCTTGTATAACTCCTTGTTGATGATGGTGTAAGCCTTGGACCTCCTCTGCACTCGCCTAGCTTCGGTTTCATCATTTGGCAAACTCCCCTCCGACATGAACTTCATGATTTCTTCAGCCCATTCCGGTACTGGATGCAAAGGGAATAAGTGCTCATCTATCTCCACTGGTTCGGCCGCCATTATTTCTTCTATCAGCTTCTGCCCATTCCCTAAGATTCGGTTAGCACCACCTTCTTCTCTGCTCCTCTTTCCTAAGATCCGGTTAGCAGTCCCCGGGTCTCGCCATGCAGTCCCCGGGTCTTCCCCAATGTACCGACATCAACATTCATAGGGACAGCCTCAGATTCTTGCTTTGGGATAAAAATTGACTCGGAATCAGGCGAAGGTTTGATTGAAGGGACCCTTAGGTGATTCAAGGATATCCGGGTGGAATTGCATCCCTAGACGACCCGAGTTTTGACAGGACATCAGCAGCTTCGTTCTCCAACCGAGGTATGTGCTTGTACTCGCAGCCTTCAAAAAATCCTGAAATTTTCTGGACATGAAACCGATACAGTGCCATATTGGCATCAAGAGCATCCCAATTTCCAGAAGATTGCTGCACCACTAAATCCGAATCACCAAAACATTCTATTCGGCGGATGCCGATGTCCCTAGCCACATTAAGCCCATGGATCAGTGCCTCATATTCGGCCACATTGTTTGATGCTGAGAAATGAATCTGCAACACATATCGCAATGATCTTGCTTCGGTGACGTGAGTACCACCCCAGCACCTAATCCGATTTTGGTTTTGGAGCCATCAAAGTGCAACTTCCAGTAATTGTAATCCGGCTTGGGTGGCTCATACTGCATCTCGGCCCAGTCACAAAGGAAATCTGGTAAAGCCTGAGACTTGATAGCATCCCTTCTCTCATAATGCGGGGTGTAAGGAGATACTTCTATTGCCCACTTGGCAACCCGGCCAGTCGCATCTTTGCACCCAATGATCTCCGCGATTGGAGCTTCACATACCACGGTAATCGGGTGTTCTTGGAAATAATGTTTCAACTTTTTGGCCGCCAGGTATACACCGTATGTCATCTTCTGGTAGTGAGGATAATTTTGCTTTGAGGTTGAGATCACCTCACTTAAATAGTACACCGGTCTCTGCACGGATTTACCCTCCTCTTCTCGCTCTACCACTATGACCACACTTACGACCCGGTTAGTGGCCGCAATGTAAAGTAGCATTGGCTCATTCGGCAAAGGTGACGCCAGAATTGGTGCAGTGGACAACATCTTTTTTAATTCGTTGAAAGCCGAATCTGCCTGCGGGGTCCACGTGAACCCGGTGCTCTTTTTCATCAACTGATACAAGGGCAAGGCTTTTTCTCCTAGCCGACTCACAAACCGACTCAACGAGGCTAAACACCCGTGAATTTTTGTACATCTTTTAGACATTTAGGCAATTTCATTCTTTCTATGGCTCGGATTTAGCCGGATTCACCTCAATACCTCGGCTCGATACAAGGAAACCGAGCAACTTTCCAGCCGGGACACCAAAGGTGCATTTATCCGGATTCAATTTCAACCGATATTTTCTCAAGTTCACAAATGTTTCCTCGAGATCCTCGAGGAGAGTGTGTTTTTCTTTAGTTTTGATGACGATATCATCGACATACACCTGCACATTCTTGCCCATTTGGGAGTGTAAGCATTTCTGCATACATCTCTGATAAGTTGCACCGGCATTTCTCAAACCGAAACACATGACACGATAGCAATACGCCCCGTACGGGGTAATAAAAGCAGTCTTTATTTGATCTTTAGGGTTCAGTGGTATCTGGTGAAAACCAGAGTACGCATCAATAAAAGACAACAACTCACACCCAGCAGTAGAATCGATCACTTGATCAATCCGAGGTAAAGGAAATGGATCCTTCGGGCACGCCTTGTTTAGGTTGGTGAAATCGATGCACATGCGCCACACCTTGACCACCGCTGGTTCGTCCTTCTTCTTCTCTACCAGAACCGGATTGGATATCCAGTCTGGATGCAACACCTCCATAATGAATCCGGCTGCAAGCAACTTAGCCAGCTCATCCAGCACCACTTTTCTTCGATCATCTGAGAGACGCCGAGTCGGTTGCCTCACCGGTTTTACATCCGGCCTGACAAATAAAGAGTGCTCTGCCAACTCCCTCGGAACACCAGGCAGGTCCTTAGCCGACCATGCAAAGATATCCCGATTCTCACGGAGGAAGTGACAGAGCGCGCTTTCCTATTTCTCATCCACCCGGCACCAATGATGGCCATGCGCTCCGGGTTCTCCGGGTCAATGGGATCTTCTTTGTCTCCTTGGGCATCTCAAATGTTGCACCTCCATCCGGATTGGTCATAGCCAGCACACCGAGCTGAGCTGACTTCGCCATTGCCACCACCTCATGCATCTTGCTCTTCTCAGCTTGGATCACCAATGATTCGGCTAAGGTGGAACCGATCGTGGCACACTGTATGGCCTTTTTGTAATCTCCCGCAACAGTGATAATACCATTCGGGCCTGGCATCTTTATCTTGAGGTAGGCCACATGGTGGATATCATGAACTTGGCTAACGCAGGCCGGCCAAGTAGAGCATGGTATGGGCTCTCCAAATCTACCACCTCGAACTCGAGACTCTCAAGCCGGTGATTGTCCTTGGTACCAAACAGCACATCTACCCAGATCTTACCCATTGGGGAACAAGACACCCCGGGTACTATACCATGGAAGGTACAACTGCTCTGCTGCAACTGATTCGGCGAAATACCCAACTTGACCATTGTGTCCCGATACATGATGTTTATGGCACTGCCATTGTCAATCAAGACTCGGCTAAACCTCACGTTAAGCTTGGGTCCAACCAAAGTCGGATCCACCACCAGTGCATAGTTTCCTGGACTTGGCATAATTCTGGGGTTATCAGCCCTGCTCCAAGTGATCTCCTGCTCGGACCAATTCAGGTATTTTGGGACTGCTGGTATGACTGCATTCACCTCCTTCGCCCTTCGCAGCTGACTTTTCTTGTCAGTTGGCTCGGTCACAAAAACCACATAACTTTGATGAGCCTCCTTGTACTCATTACCGGGGTATCCACCTTGCCGACTCGGACCAGCACCATTGTCGTTGCCTCCCATGTTTACCAGGTTAACCGGCTTTGTGGCTGCCGGTCTTGGAGCTCCTGCGTTCACCGGGATTGTATTGGCTCCGGTTAAAGGCATATTCGGCCTGAAATTCGGTCTAGGAGCACCTCTCTGAGGTGGTCCTCTCTGACCCTCCGCCTGAATGCGATGATGCCAGCTACAATTCCGAGTTGAATGATTGGCCGGCTTGCGTGGGTCTGTTGTGTGATAACAGCAAGGCCCGTCTAATCTTGACTCAAAAGTTAGAGGAGGACTGATCCATCCCATACTTTCTTTGGCCAGCACCTTGATTCGGCCTCCAAGCTGGACCCTCTGTCTTTTGTCTCTGACCATCTCCTGCTCCAGGATGGTCCATATTCACTGCAGCAACCTGATCTGAACCGTATCTATAATCCGGATCTCTTCTTTTGTAACCGAATTCATGTCGGTCATTGGGCCTCAATGGTCCTACTCGGTTGTTAACCGGTTGCCTCCTGCTTGTTCCCACTGCATCCAATGCTGGCTGTGTCGGATCACCAAGAGCATACGTATCTGCTATCCGGATCGTTTCCGCCAGTGTCTTGGGCATATCCCTCTGGAGCTTCTGCCAGAGCGGGGTGCCATGTCGGCAACCCTGCGCAAACCAAGAAATCGCCTGCTCCTCCACGACACCTTCGCAAGAGTTGCGAATGTTGCTCCACCGAGTTAAGAATTCTCGGTCTGTTTCCCGTTCTTCCTGCTTGCACGCAGCCAGGAGCTGAGGTCGGTTAGGCCTCTTGTAGGTGCTGGAGAAATTACTGTAAAATGCCTCCTCCAAGTCCACCAAGAGTTGATACTACCCGGCGGTAAGTTATTCAGCCAAATCCGGGCTGGCCCTTCCAACATGTGCGGGAGATACCGGACCGCCCATCGGCGATTGCCCCCCGCAATGTGCACTGATGATACATAGTCTATCAGCCAATCTGTGGCTTTGTGTTGCCATTATACGGCTTTGTGCTTCGGCCAAGCTGAAACAACGGCACGCTCGGCTCGTTCATGATCCGAGGTCCAAAACATGGAGGACCCGGTGGGCCTTGCTCTTCTAGCTTCTCGGACTGGTAAATTCTATCCAACTTGAGACGCTGATCATTCGGATCCAATGCCCGAGGTCCCAGTCTTGATGCAAGTGCATTATCATACGTCTGGTATCCGGCTCGCGCCATAGCCGAATTTCCGTCATCATAGCGGTAACCCGCCTGGCCACCACCTTGCTGTTGCGCTCGCACAATCACTTGCTGCCCCGGAGGACGAGGTGGTTGACCTCGGCCAGCCGAATTGCCCCTTCCAGCTCCCGGGTAGCCTTGTCCACCACTGTTTCTGCTTTGGCCACCTCTTCCTTGAGCGGCTAGCTGCTTGCCGGCATACTCAGCATCATAGGTCTGCAGCTGCTTGCTCTTACCCGAGTTCACGCTCTGGGCCCGGTCAACTCCGACGTGCGGGGATGACGCCTGCCCCTTGGATCTCTGGCTAACAGCCTTAACCGACACTACTACCCGAGAAACACCTGCATCCGGATTAGCTTTCCGGTAAGCCTCATTCTGCCGGTTACACACATCTACTAGCTCATTGACTCTCTCTGCCTGCTTCGCCAAGCGTCCCCGGTTAGTGTACTCAACTCGGCTCGCGCTGCCGCTGCAGCCCTAAGATTCTTAGCCGGGGAGCTATACACCGGCTTGCCTGTGCCAGATCTATGACTAGTAGCCTTACTTGAGCTCGATCCTGCAGCTCTAGCTAACTCGTCATTGAGGTCCTTACCCCGGTTACGCAACTCGGCTTTCTTGCGCGAGCGATGCACTACAGGAGTAAAGCCATCAGTGATACCATTGGCAGCATTGTACTCTCTCATATCTCTATCAAAGGCTTGCCTAGACTCCACCACTAACCGGGCTTCTTTTTGCAACCTCAGGCGCTCTGCCTCTAGCTGAGCTACAGTAAGCTCTACATTTGCCCCAGGTGCCACTGGCCGAGATAACTTCTCCAGGACATCCTCTAAGGGAGCCTCCCTACTTGACATGCCAAGCGGGCCAACCGGATCCGGTTTCTCCTTTGGGAACTTGCCGTCCGAGTCGGCTTGTCAACCGGATCAACTGGCGTGGCCAGCTCCTCGGGCATGCTCTTGCTGGCATCTCCTTTGCCAGCCGCAGCACTTGTTCCAACCACCATTACCTCCACGCTACTCCCGGGGCGAGCGCTACGCCGTCCGAGAGCTGCGCGGAAAGAGGGAGGATCCTCAGCCACGAGCACCTGCGCCGGGTACTCGCGGACAGGCTCGGTGGCGACGTAGGTGACGAAGCTGCCGAGCGTCATGAGGAAGCCGTCAGCGGGGAAGGGCTTGTTGGCGAAGCACCCCGCGTTGTCGCTGATGAAGTTGAACTTGCCGATCTTGCAAACGAGCCCAGAGAGGACCCGCTCGCCGGAGCCAGTGACGGAGCCCGTCCGGAAGGAAACCCCAGCCAACGCCACTGGCCCCACGGTGGGCGCCAACTGTCGTGGTGGTGTCACGGCAGATGCCATAGGATGGCTTAAGTTGTGGGCTCGCTAGGACGTTGGGGGATCCGGGGAGGGTTTGCGCGCTCACGAAGCACGCATGAAGAACAACCAAGAACTCGCAAGAACAAACAAGAACAAGCAGAACCAAGAAGAAGCAAAGAACACCACGATGTACCCTGCTTCGGGGCCCTCTTGTGGAGGTAACACCCCTACTGCAGCACTAGCCTACTCTCTTTATATCTCAAGTGTTTACAAGTACAGAGCGCTCCTTGAGCTGTATGAAGAACAATGGTGAAAGCTCTAGGAAGAAGATGGAGCTTGGGGGAAATGATGCTCGTTCTCTCACCGTCTCTTGTATCGCCCCCCTCACTGGAGGATGTGGTAGCTTACTTATACACTAACCGAATTACCATTTTGCCCCTGGCTGGAAGTGATAATGGCATGGACAAGAGGAACAGGACAAGCCTCTGCCCCCTGTCAATCCAACGGCCGGACTGTCAGGCCTATCTTGCCCTTCGGGCAATGGCAGCTGTAGCCCATCGGGTCTAGGTCACATCCTCTTTCCCGAATTGGCCGAGTCAGCTCCTAGGTCGCTGCGCTCCCAGGAATCCCGTGGCTTGACCTGGCTGTCAAGTCCCAGCAGGCCTATCTTGCCTCTTCAGGCAATGGCAGGCGTAGCCCACCGGGTCTAGGCCATAGCCCCTTTCCCGAATTGGCCGAGTCAGCGCCTAGGGCCTTGCGATCCGGAAAACCCGTGGCTCGACCTTGCTGTCCTCTGAACCTCGGTCAGTAGAACTGCAGGTCCCGTGACCTTACTGACATTACTTGGCCCCCGTGCCATATCCGGATCACCTTATCCGGGTCCTTCCTGACCAACCGGCTAACTTAGCCGATACTTCTTAATCTGATCCGGTTTGGCTTTACTGGATCCCCTTTGTTTCTTCCCACACTTTAGCTCGATAGAGAGCTAACCGAATTCACAAGAGATTCGGCCCAGGTGATCCGGCTGAATATTGATCCGGCCAGACTTTTAGAGTTCTCAACACCACATCTTTGCCCTACCCGGGGGCAGCCCCCCGACACGGATGGAAAAACATGCTTAATGAAAGTTGTAGAGAATTGCGTGCTCTTTCTAACTATCACAAATATATCATAAGTGGATGAATAGATTGGGCACAAATCGCAAATTATCTTTCTGATCCAAAATTTCAAACTCGAAAATCTCCTAGCTCGCTTGACCAAAAGAGGTGAGGCTTGGGGCAAAAGAAAGGTCTTGATCAGGGGCACAACTTTCGTAACTACGGCCCGAAGATTTGAGATCGTTTTCTCCTCCGAAAATCGTTAAAAGCAATCTGATTTGTACAGAAAATTCCGTACGTCAAAACCAAAAGAGTGCAATAGCAAAGTTGTAGGTAAGGGTTAGATATGACTTCTCACCAAAGGAATTTCGATTTGAAGAACCGAGCGCGAAGAGATCTAAGAAATACGAATTCAGATCTGAATATTGCGAGTCGAAATTCTCTCTCCACGGTTGATGAAAAGAGTTGAGGCTTCCCGGGATGGAAAGGTATTGAGGAGATCTTCAACATTGCTTCAGACTCCGGTGCGATTCGAGATCGTTTTGGTTGGTAGATCAACGAAATATGATTTCGCTGATTAGGGTTTCGGTGGAACGAAAAGGGGAAGAGGGATGACGGCGGCTACAGGGTTTATATAGGCCAAGAGTCAGTGGAAAAGATTGGGCTCGAAGTTATGAACGCGTAGGATCAAGCGGATCCGGATTTGGAGTTATATTTGTCAAGATATTTGCGTTTAAGTGAAAAGGATCTAGAAAACCGAAAATTTGCTGGAGTTCATCGGGTTCGAACCTGGCTGGCTCGGTTTTGTTGGGCCATGATTCGGCCCAACAGAAAAAGAAAAGAAAAGGACAGAGAAAAAAAAGAATATGGGCTGCCTGCGTGCGCCCGTGCGGCAGATAACGAGATGGTAGGTGGGCTCGGCCCAATAGGCTGAGCGCCTTTTTTTTTCTTCTTAAATCCTTTTTCCTTTTCTGTTTTCTGAAAACCGTAAAACATTTATAACTTTTGTTTTAAAACTCCAAATGACCCCAAAACAATTTCTAAAAATTTGTAAAAACAAAACCTGTCTGTTAGAACTTTCAAATACACTTTTCCAAAACATTTCAAAATTCGAATTTCAAATAATGTATAAAGGTTTAATTAGACCTTTATGCTAAATTTTATAAGTAGGATTTTATAAATTTCTTTTGAACTTTATATTTAAAATCTAAAACAAAATATGAGTAATAAGATTCCATATCCCTCCAGGATAATTTTTCACAAAGTCATTTTGTTTATAAAAGAATTTGATAAATCAAAATGAATTCCAAACTCAAATTAAAATCCAAATAAATATTTTCTTTCAAAACAAAACTATAAAACTTGAAAGTATAGAATAGGTAAGTAATAGAATAACTTCCATTACATACAAACAAATCACAACCAAACATTTCACTCAAAGAAGTAGACCACAATACTTCAAAATAATATATTGGACATAGATAGTCCTTCTAATATATTTTCTTAAATAGGTTTTCAAGTGGAATTATTATTCCCACTTTTGAAATATCAAAATGCAAACAAAGCTATATGATGATGAATGCATGCATGAATTTTCTTTTCAAAGCAAAATATTTAATAGTTTTTAAAAGTTTTAAATTTTTCTGATTTTTCAACTTTTTGAAAAACTTGGGATGTTACACTTACGATGTTCATCACTATCTCCCCACCAGAAACTAGAGATTGCATCAGTCATCTCCTTACATAAACCTATAGGAATTTGGAAAACAGCCATAGCAAAAACAGGTATGGATTGGATGACAGCTTTCAGTAAAATTTCCTTACCTCCCAAGGATAGTAACTTCTCATTCCACACCGCAAGCCTTTTAATAATTCTTTCCAGTAGGTGAATAAAGTTGTCGCTCCTGTCTAGACCAACCATAGAAGGTAGGCCTAAATAGGTGTCAGAAAGTGCCTCGGTCATGATATTCAACTCAGAACAAATCTGTGCCTTCACATCGACCTGCACATTAGGACTGAAAAAGATGCTACACTTTGCTTCACTGACCAATTGTCCCGAACTTGCACAATATTGATCAAGAACCTGTCTCAATGAGTTTGCATTATTCATATCCGCTTTCATAAGGATTAGAGAATCATCAGCAAAAAGTAAATGAGAAACTGATGGTGCATTTCTGCAAACCCTAACACCTTCGATGCCACGAACCTCCTCTTTATGAGCCAGCAAACTTGACAAACCTTCTGCACAAATAAGGAACAAATATGGAGACAACGGATCACCTTGCCGAAGCCCTCTACTTGGAATAAAACCATTTGTTTCTTGATTGATAAAACGGATCTTATACGCGACTGAACGGACACACGCCATCAAAAGATCCACAAATCTCCGATCAAAACCCAACCGAACCAGCATTCTCTCTAAGAAAATCCAATCAACCCGATCATAAGCTTTGTGCATATCCAGCTTGACAGCACAATATTCCCATTTACCCTTCTTCTTATTTTTAATTGTATGCATACTTTCATAAGCTAGAAGGATATTATCTGTAATAAGCCTTCCGGGGACAAAAGCACTCTGAACCGGTGAGATAACTTCATCAAGGATCACCTTTAATCTGATAGCAATCATCTTTGATATCACTTGTACAGCACATTGCATAGACTGATTGGCCTGTACTGTGTAATACGCTCTGGATCCGCGACCTTAGGTATTAGAACAATAATAGTATCATTCCAACCCGGCGGAATTACTTTTGTATTTACTGCTTGTAAAACCTCCTCAGTTAATTCTGCCCCAAAACATTCCAACATTTTTTGAAAACAATTGCATGGAGACCATCAGTACCCGGGGCCTTCATATCGCCAATAGAAAAAAGAGCTTTCTTCACATCCTCTGCTGAGTAGGGCTTCAACAGATCAGTATTCATACTTTCAGTAACTTTCGGAACAACTTTTTCAAGGACATTGGGGTCCAGCTCCTCTACATCAGTTGAGAACAACCCTGCAAAATACTGAGAGATCATCGGATTCAACACGGCATTACCTTCCCTCCAGGCACCCGAATCGTCCTTCAGCTTATTTATCATATTCTTTTTACGACGGGCACTTGCAAAATTGTGAAAATACGTTGTGTTCTTGTCGCCATGCTGCAACCAGTTCAATCTGCTCCTTTGAGCCCACCGGATCTCATCTTGTTCGAGTAGAAACTCTAGTTATTGGGCCAGTTCCTTTTGCCTTGCAATATTCTCATCTGTTAACGGACCTGAAGCAGCCCTTTCAAAATCCTTCTGGACAGATCGAATTTTCCTGTTATTTTTCTGTAAAACAGTACGGTCCCATTGGTGAAGACACTCATGAACCGCAGCTAGCTTCCCCGCGAGCTCTTCAGCTCCTGCATGCCTCGAAGAACGTGCCCATGCATTCTCTACTACTTGTTGGAAATTAGTCTCCTTTAACCATTTTGCCTCGAAGCGAAGAAATGAGGGCCCCTGGACCTCCTGTCGCTCTTCACCTTCAAGACACATAAGAATTGGACGATGATCCGACCGACTATAATCCAGATTCTGAAGAATAGCTCCAACAAATCTATTATTCCATGTGTCATTAGCAAGAGCCCGATCCAGCCTTTCTCTTATACCACCCCTATGCCATGTAAATTTCTCACCGACATAACCACAGTCCGACAGATTACAGTCCTCAATAGCTGACCTGAAGTCTTGCATAAAATGATTAGGGCGCGGATTGCCCCCCTCTTTCTCGAATTGGTACAGTATTTCGTTCATGTCCCCCATTACTAACCATGGGAGTCTAACAGCAGCGTGGAGATCTCTCAGAGCCTGCCACATTTGGTGTTTATCCTGCCATCGGGGTTCACCATACAAGCCAGTGAAACGCCAGATGTTATCCTGCCTACTGCCCACAAAAACGTCAATATAATTCTTCGATTTGTGACGCAGAGAAACCATCACCTCTTTCTTCCACAACATAAGGAGTCCACCACTCCTACCGTCACTACACACCACTTCCTTAAAATCCATCTCCAACTTACGACGCAAACATTCCGCCGGCCACTCATCCAGATGAGTTTCTGACAGAAATACAGTATCCGGGCAATACCGCTTAATTAATTTCAGCAGTGCCCGAATTGCCGTGGCCTTTTTCAGACCACGACAGTTAAGACTCAGGATTTTCATTGCGTCCGGTCAACCTCCGGCTCGGAGGTCGCCGATATCATATGGGTGTTCTCATCATCCGTCATTCTTGTTCTCTTGGGCGGCTACACTTTTTCTGGAGTAGAATTCACATCCAGATTGTCAACCACCGTCCCTTTATTTTGTTCATCCTCAAGCATATCATCTACATCCGTGTGCTTTTTATCCTTAACCACTCCAGCCTCCTCTTCTGCTGGACCATAAGTTAACCTCTTCCTTGAGCTAGTTTCTTTTGCCAGCCCAACTTGCGCATCAAGATCTGTATCATGCCTCTGATCCCCATGGTTACGCTGATAGAAAAGGTTCTCCTCTGGATCGAAAACTCCAGTCCTTCCACGCCCCCGTCCCATGAATGGGGCACGACCTGCAGTGCTACCACGACCAGGTCCCCGACCTCGGCCTCTTCCACGTCCACCATCAACAAGGATAAAGTTTCCCCACTCTAGTTTCTCCTCATCATGCTCACCCGTTCCACATTCTTGGTACCAGTGCCCCATCAGACCACAATGCCCACAAAATACAGGAAGCTTTTCATACTGAACTTGATAGTACTCCTTCTTATGATTCTTGGTCATAGAGACAAACCTGGAAAATTTTTTGTTGACATCAACACGAACTCTAATACGAACAAATTCACCAGCAAAGCCCGCCGGTAACTTGGTCTGGACTTCCTTCACATCCCCTACTGTTCTGCATAAACCCTTAATGATCGCATCCTTGAGGTAATTGTCTGGGAGCTTCAAAACCCTCGCCCAGACTTCCATCTTGTCCAAGATTACAGATTTAGGGTTCTCAAAACCATCGTATTCTTCAATCAGGAGAGCTTGATTCCGAAACAGCCATGGACCCTGCTTCATCGCCTTGTTCCAATCTGCCAAGCAACCAAATTGGACCGTAAATAAATTATTTTCAATTCGACGCCACTTTACCTCTTTTGCTGGATTCCAAGCGAATCGCATATCGGTGTAGAGGGCGCTAGGGCTAAAACCCTTGGTTGTGTGAACCCTAGCAATCGCCAACCACTTTGCAGCCTCTACAGATTCAACTACTTCTTCTTCCCAGATGAAATCGTCTTGTTCTTCTTCGATCAGATTCAGCCTACCGAGGAGATCTTCAACCCCCTCCGATCGCGGCCTTGAAGAGCCGCTTGATTCATCTTGGTGCGCCATTACGAGCCCACCACAAAAGCTCCCCCGTCTCAAACCACAAGGCGTGGGTCAAGAGAGGGCCAGATCACAGGAACTCGTCGGCGACGAGCGGTAGAAACTCTCGGAGACGTCGCCGCCGCCGGAGGACAAAGAAATCTAGGTTGAAACCCTAGATCGCCATGAGATCGCCAGTCGCCAGGAGTTCACGTATCGCACGTCGCTCCGTACCTTATGGGTTTAGGGTGTTGGTGCCGGTGCCACCTGATTCGTGGTGGCAATCGCGCGTGTCGCGAGCTCGATCGTTGGTGCATTCGATACGCCACACAACACGTCGATCTCCGGTATTTCTCTTCGTGTTCACAGCCCCGAGCTCGACCTGATGCATGATCTCGCTCTCCATCGGCGTGAGGATTTCACACGAAAGGCGCGTGTCCGATCGACTGATCATCGTGCGTGCGTGTGATATTTCTCCGGGAGGGAACCTGTCATGATTCCCATCATGGAGTATGCCTGTGTGCCAGAATTTTTCCCGGGCTGATAATGATTAATAATCATTAGTCAAGCACAAAAATTCGCTGATAATGATTAATAATAACCATCATGGAGTACTAGCACTAGTAGAAAAACCACCTTTCGTCCAGAGCCGAACCAGCCATTAATCCCGGTTCATAGAAAAACCGGACCAATGCCGGTGCAGGACACGTGGCGTGCCGCGGAGCTTTGGTCCTGGTTCGTGGCACGAACCGGGACCAATACCCCTCCCCTGCCTATAAATAACCCACCCCCTCTCTCTCTCCTCTTTTTTTTTCTGGTTGGATTGGTGGGAAGTGGGTGCTAGTTTTTTTTTCCTTTGCCACGCACAAGATGTGTTCGATGAAATGCCCGAGCCACACTTAAGTTCACACAAGATGATATCCTCGGCCGAGGTTAGCAACTTTATCCTTTTCATCTGTAATTGATACAGAAATATTGCACGTGTCGATGTACGGTGGTCATTTCACTATTCAAGATGTTATTGTAATGGTATTTGATAAACTTAATTATATGATGCAGATGGATGCACGGATGCGATGGATGTACGGCGAACGACGCAGTTCCGAGTTTATTGCAGGCCTGCATAAATTTCTCGAAGTGGCTGAGGCAAACAAAGTGGATAATTTTATGCCTTGTCCATGTGAGAAGTGTCGGAACGTCAGGGAGTACTCTGACCCGAGAACCATTCAAGACCACGTGATTCGGAGAGGTTTCATGCCCAGCTATAATTGTTGGACCAAGCACGGAGAAAGAGGGGTTAGGATGGAAGACAATGAAGAAGAGGAGGATGATGACAACTATCCTATGTTCCCTGAGGAATGCGGTGATACTGTAATGGAAGACGTTGAAGAAGAAGAGGTGAACATCGGGCATCAGATGAGCCCGCTGATGGTCTTGGTGGGGTCATTTCTGATGCAAAGCGAGAATGCGATACAGAAAAGGAGAAGCTAAAGTTGGAGGCCATGCTGAGGATCACAAAAAGTTGCTGTACCCAAATTGCGAAGATGGCAGCACAAAGCTCGGTACCACACTGGAACTGCTGAAATGGAAGGCAGAGACTGGTTGTTCTGACAAGGGATTTGAGAAGTTACTGAAAATAATGAAGCCGAAGCTTCCAAAGGATAACGAATTGCCCGAGACTACATACGAAGCAAAGAAGGCTATCTGCCCTCTAGGATTAGATGTGCAGAAGATACATGCATGCATTAATGACTGCATCCTGTACCGCGGTGAGGAGTACGAGAATATGGATAAATGCCCGGTATGCAATGCACTGCGGTACAAGATCAGACAAGATGACCCTGGTGATGTTGAGGCGATGACGAGCCCCCCCGGAAGAGGGTTCCTGCTAAGGTGATGTGGTATGCTCCTATAATACCACGGTTGAAACGTCTGTTCAGAAACAAAGAGCATGCCAGGTTGTTGCGATGGCACAAAGAAGAGCGTAAGAAAGACGGGAAGTTGAGACACCCCGCCGATGGGTCCCAGTGGAGAAAAATCGACAGAGAGTTCCCGACATTTTCAGATGACGCAAGGAACTTAAGATTTGGTCTAAGTACAGATGGCTTTAATCCTTTTGGGGAGCAGAGCTCCAGTCATAGCACTTGGCCCGTGACTCTATGTATCTACAACCTTCCTCCTTGGTTGTGCATGAAGCGAAGTTCATTATGATGCCAGTGCTCATCCAAGGCCCGAAGCAACCCGGCAACGACATTGATGTGTACCTAAGGCCATTAGTTGATGAACTTTTGCAGTTGTGGTCCGAACCAGGTGTACGTGTGTGGGATGAGCACAAACAACAGGAATTTGACCTACGAGCGTTGTTGTTCGTAACCATCAATGATTGGCCTGCTCTTAGTAACATTTCAGGACAGTCAAACAAGGGATACAATGCATGCACGCACTGTTTAGATAAGACTGAAAGTATACATTTGGGAAACAAGAACGTGTACCTGGGGCATCGTCGATTTCTTCCGAACAGTCATGCCGTAAGAAAGAAAGGCAAGCATTTCAACGGTGAGGCAGATCGCCGGAAGAAGCCTAACCTCCCTGATGGTGATGTTATATATGACATGGTCAAGGATTTAGAAGTAATCTTTGGAAAGGGTCCTGGCAGTCTATCTGTTCCGAATGACGCTGACAACCACGTACCCATATGGAAGAAGAAATCTATATTTTGGGAGCTACCCTATTGGAAAGTCCTAGAGGTCCGGTCTTCAATCGACGTGATGCACGTGACGAAGAATCTTTGCGTGAACCTGCTAGGCTTCCTGGGCGTGTATGGGAAGACAAAAGATACACCAGAAGCACGGGAGGACCAGCAACGTATGAAAGACCCATACAACAAGCAGACGGATAAAGGGCGTCAATACTTAAGCAGCTACGCTCTTACCAAAGCAGAGAAGGAAATCTTTTTTGAATGCCTGAGCAGTATCAAGGTCCCGGCTGGCTTCTCGTCAAATATAAAGGGAATAATAAATATGGCAGAGAAAAAATTCCAGAACCTGAAGTCTCATGATTGCCACGTGATTATGACGCAGTTGCTTCCGGTTGCATTGAGGGGGCTTCTACCGGAAAATGTTCGAGTACCCATTGTGAAGCTATGTGCATTCCTCAATGCAATATCTCAGAAGGTCATCGATCCAGTAACTCTACCAAGTTTACAGAAGGCTGTGGTCCAATGTCTTGTCAGCTTCGAGTTGGTGTTCCCCCATCATTCTTCAATATTATGACGCATCTCCTGGTTCACCTAGTCGACGAGATTGCCATTCTCGGTCCTGTATTTCTACACAATATGTTCCCCTTCGAGAGGTTCATGGGAGTCTTGAAGAAATATGTTCATAACCGTGCTAGGCCAGAAGGAAGCATCTCAAAGGGCTATGGAACAGAGGAGGTCATTGAGTTCTGTGTTGACTTTATTCCTGACCTTAAGCCGATTGGTGTTCCTGAATCGCGGCATGAGGGGAGACTGAGTGGAAAAGGCACGCTAGGAAAGAAAGCACTGATATGTAGGGACGGGCATTCTTTAACTCAAGCACACTACACAGTTCTACAAAGTTCCACCTTCGTGGCTCCGTATATCGAGGAACACAAGAATTATGTACGCTCCAAGAACCCGGGGAGGATGACTCCTGGATTAAAGAAAAACACATGGAGACTTTCGGCAGTTGGTTGCGATTACAGCTCATGAATGACACCACTGTCGGAGATCAGCTCTACTTGTTGGCCGCGTCACCATCTTCGACTGTATTGAATTTCCAAGGGTACGAGATAAATGGGAATACATTTTACACGATCGCCCAAGATAAAAAGAGCACCAACCAAAACAGTGGTGTCCGCTTTGATGCAACAGACGAGAATGGGCAAAAGGACACATACTATGGTTACATAGAGGAGATATGGGAACTTGACTATGGACCTACTTTTAAGGTCCCTTTGTTTCGGTGCAGTTGGGTCAACATGAAGGGAGAAGGGATAAAGGTAGACCAGCTGTACGGAATGACAACAGTGGATCTCAAGAATCTTGGTTGTTACAGGAACGAACCATTCGTCCTAGCCAATGATGTGGCTCAGGTTTTCTATGTGAAGGACATGTCCTCCAGACCGAAAAAAAGAAAAAATAAGCAAACGAATACATCAGACGATGAGCCAAAGCGTCACATAGTTCTTTCAGGGAAAAGAAACATCGTGGGAGTCGAGGACAAGACAGACATGTCAGCAGATTATGATAAGTTTGATGAAATTCCGCCCTTCACAGTGAAAACTGACCCAAGCATCCCGTTAAATAATGAAGATGCTCCATGGTTACGGCCGAAGCGATCATAGGCCAGGGACATACGCGAAGAAGGGTTCATGGCATTTATGTAAATCAATGTAATGTATTAAACCTTTATGTGATGTGTAGTAATGTATTAAACCTTTATGTGGTGAAAACCATAATACACGAAATGTGGTAGGTGGTTGTCGGCTCCCACACCTCCCGTGGGAACCTCTCAAACCTCAGCTTCGTTAGGTACAGCCTTCAGAAGAAAACTCCAACGTCTTACACGCGCTCAAAAAGTTGGAACAAAACACACGGTTCCCCCTGCATACAGCCCGACGGTGGCTCGTGAGTGCCCGCATATCAAATGCACCGTAGGACGTAGCTAGGGAACCCGATCCAAGCAGCGGTAAGACGTCTTTGATGATCTACAACCATCCGGCAAGACATCTCTGATGATCTGCAACCGTTTGGAAAGGTCGCAGGTCATCAGAGACGTCTTGCCGCTGGTTGCCCAAAGATGCCTCTCCGAGTGACGCTGGAATGTTTTGTGTGAGTGAGTAACCTGTCTGAGGAGGGGGGCTATATATAGGGCACGTGTGCTTCTTTAGTCCCGGTTGGTAACACCAACCGGGTCATGTGGCTCACGAAGTGGTCGTGATACTGCTGATCCAACAGCTCACAATCCCTCAAAAGAAACACACCCCTGATCCAACGTCTCACAAGCGCTTGAAAGAAACACACGATCCGTGTGCTACTTTAGTCCCGGTTGGTAACACCAACCGGGTCATGTGGCTCACGAAGTGGTCGTGATACTGCTGATCCAACAGCTCACAATCCCTCAAAAGAAACACACCCCTGATCCAACGGCTCACAAGCGCTCGAAAGAAACACACGATCCGTGTGCTTCTTCCTTATTGGTGGGATTCTCACTATATATATGTAGTCATGCATGGCCTCCATTGGCATAGCACATCTAAACTCATATCTTCAACCTCATCACTCTCCCATGGCTTCCACCATACCCACTCTAACCTACTCGGAGGCGGAGGCGCTTTGCGCCTCGAACTTCCCCTGCCCGCCCGGCTACGACGTCCCCGCCGGCTGGAGGCTGAGCACCGGAGGCGTGCCGGTCCCTCCTGTCCCTCAAGGTTTGGCGCGCCGGGCGGCCATCACGAACCACTACTACCTCGAGCTCACTCCGGCGCAGCGGATGGATCCCCGCTGGCATCCCGACTACCGCCCGACTTGGGACGCCTTCTTCATCAATCGGCGTGAGAGGGCGCTCGCCAGGTACGAGGAGGACGGCCCACCTCCTTCGAACTTCAACGAGGCCGGCCGTCGGCTGTGGTGGAGCGGCCGGACTCTCCAGAGCGTCATGAACTACATCACGGCCGGCGATAACCCCCGCCTGCGCTACCCTCGCTTACAGTCCAGGCGAGCGCCGCCCGACGACAGCGACGACGACGGCGGCGACTACTACGACGACTACGAGGACGAGTATTATAGGCCTAGGCAGGAGTATGACTAACCTGAGCCACATCGTTGGTTAGGACAAATGGTTCGTCTATGTACGACGACGATCGTGTAAAATGTTTGTCTATCTACGACGACGATCGTGTAAAATGTATTCTTTATCTCTGCATTTCCAACTAATGATCTTTAGCATCTGAATAAGTAATCTGGTTTTGAGTTAGTTATGCAAAAGATAAATGAATTAATAATTTTTATCTGGTTTCTTCTGCATTTTACAACACCAAACATCCATCTTAAAAATATTACCAACCCTCAAAAGAAACACCAAACATTTTTATCTGTTTTTAAAATAAAGAGATGATTACTACAAATTTTTAGACAATTAAATCAATAGATATAAAACACACCCCAGCCCTCAAAAGAAACACACCCTGATCCAACAACTCACAAGCGCTTGAAAGAAACACACGATCTGTGTGCTTCCTTAGTCCCGGTTGGTGCTAAAGGCGGGCTTTGCGGTCACGACACGTGTCCTCCCCCAGCGCTTCCCTGGGCACGTGTCCTCTCCCAGCGCTGCCCTGGAGGTCTTTATATATTGTCGCCGACGGGGTAAACCCTAATCCACCATTCCTAGCCACGAACGCATCGTCTCCACGAGATGGATCCGCCACGCCCGCCGCAGCGCCTTCTGGACGAGGTCGAGCGTGCTCGGCAGAGCGCGCTTGGGCGCTACCGCGGGAGCCTATCCCGCTGTATGCCCACGAGCCGTGCACCTCCACCAGCCGCCGCCGCACCTCCCGACGAGGAGGAGGACGACGATGACCACTTCGACTGGAGCGACCATGGGAAGAGGGCGGCAGGCCGCAGATGCAGCAGGCCATTGAAGCCTCCTTGCAGCCTGTCCGCGACGACCGTGTCCAGCGAGCCAAGACTGCCTACCAGCTCAAGGCGAAGGAGGCTTCCGAGCTGGAATGGGCGCTGAAAGACTCAAGATCCATGATCTTGCCCTCCGCCGCAAACGTGCGCGCGAGAACCGGGCGGCCGCGAACGGGGCCGGCTCCTCCCGCCGTTCCCCCTAATCCTACGGCCTCCGAGCCAGCAAGTCCGTTTATGTAGAAATGTAACTGTGTTATGAAAACTGTTAGTGATGTGTAATAATGTATTAAACCTTTTATGTAACTGTGTGGAACTCTTCCGTGGACTAGTGGTAGCCGTGCATATGCGCATAAGGGCCAGGTCCCAGGTTCGAGTCCTCACTTCTATCTAAATGACAAAGCCGGGGTGGAGTCCCCCCTTCGGTCTTGTTGTTGTTGTTCTTTTATGTAACTGTGTGGGGATGTTGTATTAAGGATGTACTCCCTCCGTTCCATAATATAAGATGTTTTAGGTATTACACATGTTGCCTAGATTTATACAAAAAATAGTGGACATGTAAGAGATAATTAAAAATTAAAAAGGTTTTTGAAATAAACAGATAATTATTACAAATTTTTAGACAATAAATCAATAGATAAAAAGAAATAAGAAAAAGACAATTAAATCAAAAGTATGCAAAACAAATTTAGTTAATGCATTTTTAATTGAAATTTGGCAAAATGGTTAATAGTTTGAAATTTGGCAATATTTATTCAAGCACTTTTCATGTTGTCAGTTTTTTCAAATTCAAAATTATTTAGCATTTAAAAACCATTCTATGAAATTCAGGTATAGAAGCAAAACAGCCAAAAAAAAAAGGCGGGAACCGTGAAAACTTTGAAAAACGTTTGAAAATTCACTCTTTGGTCCCGGTTCAACAGACGAACCGGGACCAAAGAGTGCTCGGTGAGCGCTGCACGTGGCCCACTACCTCTTTGGTCCCGGTTCCAGCCACGAACCGGGACCAAAGGTCTCTGCTTTATGTACGGTTGCCCCTTCGTTCCCCAATCTCTCCAATTTCACGAACTCTCTCTCTGCACGCGCGACGCCGGAGCTTTGATTCGATGCCGTCAGGCTGCCTCTCCGCCCGCGCGGCTCCACGACACGCCCCGCCGCCGCCGAAGACCTCCGCCGCGCCCTCCATTCTCCGGTCAGGCACGCCGGCCGCCCTTGCTGCAGAGAGAAGAAGGAGAGAGCGCCCGCACGCCGGCCTCCATGCTCGCCGGCCCTCGACGCCCGGCCGCGCCCTCTACGCCGGCCACGCCCTCGACGCCCGGCCGCGCCCTCTACGCCCGCACGCCGGCCTCCACGCTCGACGCTCGACGCTCTTGGCCTTTCCGAGGTTCTCCAGGAGTTCGCCGACGAGCCGGTGGTGCGCCGTCCGTGACAAGCTCTCCGCCCCAGCGAACCAGGCCGTCCCCGACCCCATCCACACCATCCCCGGGACGCCATCGACCTCCTCCGCCGCACTGCACGCTCGCCGTCGCCTCCTTGTCTCCCCACGGTGAGAAACCCAGCCGCCCGAGGCCTCCCTCTCTGTTTCCCTGTGCGTCTCCACGTCGGAGGAAGAAGAAGAACCCGGGCCGTTGATCTTTAGATCGACGGTCGGATGCCAATCCAATATAAATTTGAGTGATTATACTTGTTTGTTTCACCATGTAGAACGAATGGAATATAAACTAGTAGAAACTTTGCAAGTCAACATAGCAGTGAAAGTACAATGTATGAAAAATTATTCGGATTTTTCATATATTGTAGTTCCAACATATTTTTTACCTGTAAAGATTCAATAAAAATGTATTGCCAAGAATGGATTTGTGAAATATCAATTCGGTCGTAGTACTGTCACACCCCTCTAGATGCTAAGCTCTCGGGAAGATCAATCCGCCCCCGCAACTGGAAGCTCACGATTTAGACCTCATTTTTTCGGAAAGTGTTTTACTCCCGAGCACCAGTGATATAGGTGTTTTTAAAAAATCGAAAACAATATTTTCAAGTTTCAAAAAAATCAGAAAAAGCTTTCGGATGTAGCCAATGATATATCCCACAAACATGTCAAATATCAACTTCAAATACTTTGAATTTTGTGCTACACAAAAACGACAAAATCTGAGAAATTTGGTGTTAGGATTTTAGTATAGTAAATAGGATTTTTTTAGTGTTGGGAAATTAGTATAGGATTTTTTCGTATAGGAAATTTTAGTGTTAGGAATTTCTATAGGACTTTAGTATAGTAAATAGAATTTTTTAGTGTTAGGAAATTTGTATAGGAATATGTATAGGATTTTAGTATAGTAAATAGGATTTTTTTTGTATAGGAAATTTTAGTGTTAGGAATTTGTATAGGATTTTTAGTGTTAGGAATTTTGTATAGGAAAATGTATAGGATTTTAGTATAGTAAATAGGATTTTTTTGTATAGGAAATTTTAGTGTTAGGAATTTGTATAGGACTTTAGTATAGTAAATAGGATTTTTTTTAGTGTTAGGAAATTTGTATAGGAAAATGTATAGGATTTTAGTATAGTAAATAGGATTTTTTTTTTGTATTGGAAATTTTAGTGTTAGGAATTTGTATAGGATTTTTAGTGTTAGGAATTTTGTATAGGAAAATGTATTAGTATAGTAAAAAGGATTTTTTTTGTATAGGAAATTTTAGTGTTAGGAATTTGTATAGGAATTTGTATAGAATTTGTATAAGAAATGTATAGGAAATTTTAGTGTTAGGAATTTGTATAGGAATTTGTATAGGAATTTGTATAAGAAATGTATAGGAAATTTTCCCAAATTCATGGATTTGCATTCACATATGTACAAATGAGCATCGAGATACTAACACTTCATGGATTTCCCAAATTCATTCCATGTCACAACATGTTTTACATTTGCATTCACATATCCGATTCACATTTTTGTGGGTAGATGTATCTTGACATATGGAACAAGTTACCCAACTAAAGTTTTGTGCATTGTTCTTAATTTGCAGAAACTATGGAACGAGACGAAAATCAGGAAAACATCCTCGAGGATATAATCCGCGGGCCGGAAGATGTTGGCGATGTCACGTCGCAGTTTCTGAACAACTCCGGTGAGGGAGATGAGTCTCTCAACCGAAGAGACGGCTCCGGTGAGGTAGAACCCGACGGCTGGGGTGGGGGAGAAGCCGGCGAGGGAGAAGCCGACGAGGGAGAAGCCGAAGGCTCCGGTGGAACATTAAATGTTGCAAACTCCGGCGAGGTGCATATACATATATTAATGAAGCCGAAGATTGTTTAATTAAGCCTCTGTTGTCTATATACATATATTAACACTCTTTCTTCTTTTAGCCTCCGGATCGAGCAAAATTCTGTAAGGACAAAACGAGGCCCAACCAAAACGTTGGGCGACCAAGAAAGGTACAGGATCGAAAAAGTCGCTGAAGACGGCACACCGACTGCTCCCCCTGGTGTTAAAAATAAAATGGTAAAGCAATGCGGAGTTCTTGTTAGGGACTACATCCCGATCACCGTTCGAGAATGGCATCAGCCAAATGAGTGAGGAGTAAGAGATGTCGACGAGGAGGGCAAAGAAAGACTTTGGAGAAAGCTCATGCTTAATTTCACCCTGGCGCCAGAGGTGAATCCAGATGAGGAGGATCAAAATGAGGCAGAAAAGATTGCCTGGAAAAACATGGAGCAAAAAGTCAGGGACTGGGCTTTTAAGAAGATGGCCGAGCTATTCTAGAACTGGAAGAAAAGATTGAACATCGAGTTTGTCCAGAAAAATAAGACTCCGGACTTCGATAAAGGGTATGAGAAGATAAGGGACTACTGGGAAGAATTTGTGGCGTACAAGAAATCGGAGGATGCTCAGGAAAAGTCTGCAAAAATAAGGCAAATGCTGCTAAAAAGATCTACCACCATACTATGGGGGCTGGTGGCTACGCTTTTAGCATGCCTAAGTGGGAGAAACTTAAGGCGGACCTACTGGCTAAAGGGATCACTCCAGAGCCACTCAAGTGGATCGAACGGGCAAGAAATTGGTTTTACGGGCATGGGGGCACGTTGGACGCAGAAGGGAAGTGCATATAAACAGAAGACACAAAATAATCCCCTACTACCCATCGAAGGCATTAGAAATGCAGTAAAGGATGTTGCAGAGGGACAGTTCATTCCGATAGAGAGGATGACGAGCTCACACGCGCCCTTGGGAATAAGGAACACGACGGACGGTTACGAGGCGTACCTGGCTCCAAGCCCAAGACAATTGCGATTCCCGAGCACAGGAAGAAATTTCCTGATAGAAGCCATCAGAGGAGAAATGGAAAGGGAGACAATGGAAGCACGCGCTGCTGCAGACCGGCTAAGTAAAATAGAAGAAGAATTAAAGCGGCAGAAGGATCAAATTGCCGCACTTAGCCAGCAAGGTACTAGCGGCCAATCTCAGTGGCACATGGTAGAAGCTGCATGCGATGGTACCGGCGGCCCATCGAATCGGAAAAGCAGCGTGGCTTCCACGGAGCTCCAGGATGGTACTGATGATGCAGTGACGGTGGCTCCACTTCGTCGCTACCCAGTGGATGATATCACGGAGAGCACACCTTGTGAGATGCATGTGAAAGTTTTTAACTTAACCGTGAAGGTGGCGGTCGGCTATGTCGTACCAATTGGACCTAATCCAACTTACCATTTCTTTCCGGTTCCAAATGGCTACGCTGTTGTCGCGGTGGATGAAGTGATGAAAGATTATGAGGAGCTGAAGCTGCAACACCCTGCAGGTGAAGATGGGGAGGTGCTTGAACTTGGAGAAGCCAAGAAAGCGACCATTCTATGGCCAAAGGAATTCATCGTGCTTCCGAACTGGCAGCCAAGGCCATCGACTCCTCACCAGTCTCCAGCGCAACAGTCCTCTTCACCGCCTCAGCATTCTCCAGCGCAACAGTCCTCTTCACCGCCTCACCAGTCTCCAGCGCAGCCGTCTCCGCCGCCGCGTCAGCCATCTCCGCCGCCGCGTCAGCCGTTTCCGCCCACCGCTCGTACTATGAGGGGTAAGCGATCACCGAAACGTAAAAGGTCGCCCCTCCCAACAGTACCTCATAAGAATCTTCCCATTAGACCTTATGACAGGACTGTAGCGGAAAACGCCGCGGAGGTGGCTGCCTACAATAAGATTTTTTTTGCACCAAAAAAGCCCGAGCAGAAGCCGGTATACGATGAAAAATCCAAAAAGTGGAGAAAGTCCTTCCTTGCACAGCCATCCCAAATATCGATGAATCTGCAATCTGACTATGGTCGTGAACTTAGTAAGCTAGCACGTGCCCAGTCTGAGCAGGACAAGGAAAGAAGAGCAAAAAGCGGGAAACAAATTGCCCAGCTCGGACAGCAGAAAAATCAATCGGTCCCCCCGCTCATAGTGTGTTCCGATATCGACAAGGACTTCAGAGCCGATATGGATAAGGACCTGCAATTATTGGACCCCAGAGCCATACCTGCTGCTAGAGAACAGTGTATCACTGTATCGCAGGCCATGGAAAATGCTATCGCCATGGGTATGACTCTTGGTCAACTTTTAGGCTATGAAGATCAGCCAATGTTAGAGATAGCACGGAAATATGTCACAGGGGAGTCTATTGTCAGTAATGAGAAGCTCACGCGTCTATCAACACATATGCGAAATCTGCACGACTGGTACATGGTGCACACATCAAACAAGGACGCGAAGGAGTGGATTGCGGTGGACGTTCGAGTGGAGCATTTCTTCAAACCTTACGGTATACAGGTTCAAATGACTGAACTGTTTCAGTTATTCAATCAGCGCGCCCTCGACAAATCTATCCTCAGTTGCTATTGTCTGTAAGTGATTTATTTTCGTAATTAAGTCTCTAGCTCAGCTCGTTCATTGCATGTATTATATTATCCTGACTATATATATCCTTTTGTACGCTATTATGTAGAATGAAGATGATGGAATGCAAAGCATATAGACATTATGAGGTTGGGTTCGTTGACCCATATATCGTTAATGAACATACGTTACGCAATCACCCCAGACACGTGGAGCATGACCTGACCACCTTTTTAATCAAGCAAAACTTCTGTACGGAAATACTATTTCCTTACAACTTCAAGTGAGTGTTTCTGTCTTGTACATATTTTTATTTGGCTTTCTCGATGTTAAGTGTAATTGATGAGCTATGCATGTCTACTTTATGAAAACGTCCGCAGGTTCCACTGGATTCTGCTAAGCATTCAAGTTGACAAGTCCATAGTTGAAGCATACGACTCATTAAGTTGGGACCAAGCGACGTGGACCGAAATGAAAGAAATGCTCAATAAGTAATTTCAATCATTATCGCATTATATCGGCCTCTTTCGTTCGTTTCCTGATATTAAGTAATTAATAACTCCTTTGTTCATTTTTTTGGCCAAAGCAGGTGTTGGACACTATTCAAACAGAATGTACAAGGTCCATTCAAAGATGAGCTAACTTATATATCGGTGAAAAGTCCGCAGCAGCCACCGGGGAGTAATTTATGTGGATTCTACGTTTGCGAGTTCATTCGCGAGTTGACCTCTAAGCGGAGAACAACTTCTTTGAGCAAAATGCGGGAGAAGCTCGCCCAGAACAACGCATACGAGCAATTCAAGAGGAATTGGCGGGATTTCTGCTTAGGGAGGTCATCGATGAAAGGGGAGAACATTATGCTGCGGACGATGAACTACATATGTGATCTATCTCCATGTAATTAAATAGTTGTATTATCGCAAGAGATCGAATATTAATTATATATGCATCAACGTGTACTGTGTATATAGTAGAGCGTATAATATGCGTACGGAAACGATGGAGAGCACGTCGGTGATGCGAAGAAGGGGAGACGACGGAGGCACCGACGAGAGGGAGAGGGGGCACCGGCGAGAGGGGGCACCGGCGAGAGGGAGAGGGGTGATGGCTACGTGTTGGTGAACCCCAAGAGGATGGTTATGATGTAGACAACAGAAGTTTTCTCTTGAATAATCTACCCAAGGTTATCAATCCAGTAGGACTTGACGATCTATTGGAAGGTTGTTGATGTTGACTCCCCCTGGCGCTAGGAGCTTGCACCAACGTGGAATCTGCACAGACACAAACCAGAACTTTGCCCAACACAAAACAGAGAGGTTGTCAATCTCTCCGTCTTGCAGAAACAAAGAGTTAAACGTATGGTGTGGAAAACAGCAGGAAAAACAGCAAGTAACAGGAAACAGATGATTGCAGCAGGTTGTGTAAACAGTATGAGGAAATTGGACCAGGGTCCACAGTTCACTAGTGGTGTCTCTCTCAGAACAGATAACTAGCATGTTGGGTAAACAAATTACAGCTGGGCAATTGACAAATAGAGAGGGCATAACAATGCAATACATGCCAAGATGTCTACTATGAAATCTAGTTGGGCATTACAACAAAGTACATAGACCGTTATTCCAACCGCATCTATGCCTAAATAATCCACCTTCAAGGCAGCATCCGCATCCTGTTCAGTATTAAGTTGCTAATAACAGATTATTGCATGAAGTAAAGTGTGTAATGTAATCAATACAAGTGTCCTTGGACACTGCACCAATGTTTTATCCCTAGTAGCAACAGCACATCTACCATCTTAGACCTTTCTGTCACTGATCCAGATATCTAGAGACTGAACCCACTATCGAGCATAAATACCCCCTCTTAGGAGTCACAAGCATCTACTTGGCCAAAGCATCTACTAGCAACGGAGAGCATGCAAGATCAAGAGCACATAGATAAACAACTTGAATAAACATGGTATCAATATTCATCGGATCCCAGCAAACACAACATCTAGCATTACAATAAGATGATCTTGATCATGTTAGGCAGCTCACAAGATCTAAACATGGAGGCACAAGGTAGAGAGACAACCATCTAGCTACTGCTATGGACCCGTAGTCCAGGGTGGACTACTCACGCATCACTCCAGAGGCAGGCATGGTGATGTAGAGCCCTCCGGTGATGATCTCCCCTCCAGCAGGTGCCGGGAAGAGCTTCAGAACTCCTCCGATCTGAGATTGACGATGACGGCCGCGACGGAACTTCTCGTGGAATATGATCGACCGTAATAGGGTTTTCGCGTCGCGGAGAATATATAGGCGAAGAGGCGGCGTCGGTGGCCGAGGGGGGCCACCACGCCATAGGGGGGCGCGGGCCCACCCTGGGCCGCGCCCTAGTGTGGCGTGGCCCCCTGGTGGGTCTGCTCCGACTCCCCTTTGGACTCCGTGATCTCCTCGTGATATTATTGACGATGTCTTTTGTTTCGTCCAATTCCGAGAATATTTCCTAATAGGTTTTCTGAAACCAAAAACAGCAGAAAACAGGGAACTGGCACTGTGGCATCTTGTTAATAGGTTAGTCCCAGAAAATGCATAAAAATGATATAAAGTGTAACCAAAACATGTAGCAATTGATATAATAACAGCATGGAACATCAAAAATTATAGATACGTTTGAGACATATCAAGGGGGCACCGGCGAGAGGGGGCACCGGCGAGAGGGAGACCCTAAACCCTAAATACAAAAAAAAACACTCATTGGTCCCGGTTCGTAACATGAACCGGACCAATGAGTCTCCCCCACGCCCAGACAGAACTGGCCACGTGGAGCCCCATTGGTCCCGATTCGTGTCTGAACCGGGACCAGCATTCGTCCCGATTGGCTGGTCCCGGTTTGGGAACCGGGACGGATGGCCCAACCGAACCGGGACCATAGGCCATTTTTCTACCAGTGTAGCCGAGTTGTCTCATCTATGGCCAGTGATTTGATTTGCTCGAACTAAATGCGATGGCTTCACGTGTGGTCCCTGGAGGCAGGATATTATGCCGGCCGGTTGCTTGCGCTGGTGCAGCTTGTAGGCCTGGACGAATAATCATGGCTGATTGGTTGAATATGTCCGCTTCGTGATCAAAGCTTGTGAATTGTGATCGAAAAGGGAAACCTAATCGTTGTCAAATTGGAAATCGTTCACGTACTGTAACGCCCCGACCTGACTGCTATACAGTGATACTGTGTCCCCGGTTATCCGATACCGCCAGACACACTATCAAAGCATAATAGAGAGATCAAGACTTGTGGAACAACTGGCACATCACAGACTCTACGACACAAATCATAATAGTTCAACTCTTATAATAGAGAAAGGTAGCAAATGACAATCAGAGGTCACAGACCCAACATTACATCAAGCGGAAGCAAATTAAGTTGTTCTAAACAACAAGATCCAACATATGGCCTAAGAGGACTACAGATAAACATCACAGCGCCAGCTGTTCCAGGATGTCCCAAGCTGCCACCTGCGAACCCCAGACTACTCGTCGACGTCAACAAAGAACCCACCTTCGAGGTCGGTGAAGTCCTCCTCTGAAACAAAACAAACGACGTTGAGTTCGACGAACTCGCAAGATTATATATAGAGCATTAGCTCGATGAGGCTTTCAAAGTTATATGATTGTTTTGCATAAAGCTGATTTTATTTATGAAAACATAACTTAAAGGCATCGACTAATCAGAATATTTTCAAAAGAGGTAAGGAGTAACTCTTTCTTTCATCACCTTACTCATCATCAACCATCATCAACCCTTGTACCTGTTCATCAAGGCACCTCCCCGAATCACCCTCGAGGAAGCTCACCTTGCAATCTTAAAGTGGTACCTTTAGTACCCAGTTTTTAATCATTCCGTTCAAGTTATTCTATGATCTTATCGTCCTTTCCCAAGTTGTCCGTAACCGTGGACACGGCTTTTCAAAAAGATTTAACCCTGCAGGGGTGTACAATGTTTGCCACGCGTACCGTCCGGCCCATTACCTGCGCATTAGCTCTCTTCCTTGGAAAGCCGGCTGGGTGGGACCGGTGTCGACTTCTCCCTCGTTAAGGACTTTCCAGGATCATCAGTGGCGGCAGGGCTGCCAGTGCCTGCAACACCCGCCCCACGGCCACTTATTTTCCTAACACCACCATCCTCATCCCAGTTCATACCACCATCATCACGCACGCGCAAATGGAAGCCCGAACTAGAGGACCCTGGCTAGCCCCGCCCGAGTTATTTAGTCTATGAGGGTTCCTGCGATTGCATAGGCCTCACGCATGGTTGCACGCTCAGTCTTGGTTCGGGAGGTAAAGAACTCGCACCTAGGCGGCGAGAACGAGACAAAGCACCACAACCACAGTGGCCTCTCATCCCCACCTTTAGCATCTTATTACCTGTCACCACAATTCTCCACCATCATCTGCACAACTCATCACCTGTTTCCAACATGAACCATCCATCGTACAGCTAAGCATCTACTAAGCATGGCTAAGCATCAACATAGCATAGTTTAGTATCTCAGGCCAACAATACAAACCTATGGATAATAGGAGGGAAACAGGTATTGGCATTGGAAACTTAATGCAACTATAGGATACTCTAATCCAACAAAATTGACATTTAGAACCGCATGCAATATTATAGTGGAGAAAATATTTGCAGAAACAATAGGATAAGATATGCTCAGAGGGGGATTACGCTTGCCTTGTTGAGCGGAGTAGTCAAACTGCTCGTCGGAGTAATGATGCTCAACTCCGGACTCGTGATCTACCGGAGAGTAAACAACACCGGAAAGCAGAAACAACAATCAACACATGGCAATTGTGCAATGCAAACAGAAATGATGACATGACATTTTAATGCACCGACTTATTATACACTATTGGACAATTTAAATGGGGGCGAGAAACAATACTTAACGCGAGAGGAAAACACCCCATATTTATTTTAATGATTCTCTTAGCGTCTAAAAGTACATTATGGTTACTGTGATTAAATATGCATGACATTTATTTTAGAGGGTTGTTCACAATTTCCCGGACTTTTTGGTATAATGAACACATTTTTCTGGTTAACTAAATAAAATTTATTAGCTTTTTAAAAGTCCTCTTTTAAATTGTCCCTTTTAATGAATTAATCCAACGCAGAACAATTATTGGACCAAAATAGAGAGACCAATAAAAATAAGCAGGAATAAATTGGTACTGAACCAATTCGGAATATCCGAAGTTTCCACATTCGGAATATCCGATCGTTACATGCTTTGAAAATTGGCTAAGGAATAAAACCTTCTCGCACTGTGATACATCGGACTATCCGATTTTAGTCACACCCGGATATTCCGATCGTCGGGGATGGCTGAAAATTTGCTAAGGACTCGAAACCAACCAGTACTGTCAAAAATCGGAAAATCCGAATCGCACCTAGCTCGGATTATCTGATTGCTACCGAAGTCTAAAAACCACTAAGGACTGGAAAAACCACGTACTGTCCTCGTTCGGATAATCCGGCCGTGCTGAGCTCGGAATATCCGAGCGGCGGAAAACCATGGCACGGCGGCGCACGGCCGCGTGCGGGGCGACGGCGGCACAGGGGGTGAGAGAGAGAACAGAGGCAGCGGGGAGGAGCAGCAGCTCACCAGGAACACGCACGCGTGCTTGGGGAGGCCGGAGGGACAGCGACCGCGACGAATTAGTCCGGCGACGCCGCGACGGTGGTCGGAGGAAACGGGGCGGCAACGGCGAACGCGGAATCCCCGGCTCAATTCCTTGGTGGAGGGGGAGAAGACGGGGCGGCGGAGCTTTCTGCGGTCTCGGTTTCGCTTGGGGTGAGCTTAATCGACGGCGCCGTGGCGGTGGAGCTCGGCGTCCATGGCGGCCCATGGGTGGGAGAGAGGAGAGCAGGGAGCAGGTGAGAGAGTGCGGGGTGGGGGACCAGAGCATCGTGGGCTCGTGTTCTCGCGGGGGAAGCAGAGGGGAGGCAGCAGGGGGCCTGGGCATGGCGTGCTCTGCGAGCACACCACGGTGCCATGGCGCACGCGGGAAAATTGGGAGGTGAGAGAGAGATGATGGTTTTACAAAGAAGCCCCTGGAAGTTTTAAAATCATCACGAACAGGTCCTTTTTAGCACTGGTTTAAAAATAACAGCAGGTGTATTTGATTTAATTGAGGCAGTTATCCACCTCCAAAAATTATGAAATAATTTGGGGATGCTCCCCTTAACATTTAGTAACTCCACAAAAATTGGGGTTGACAAATAAAATGTTTTGGTCAACCTTTGTTCATAGAGTTTGAGTAGGCATTTTAGCTAAACTTCCAAATGAAATTACTTTAGAACTTTTGTTTCAAGGGCAAAATCTTACTTTGAACTCTTGGAACTTCCTGGACAAATATAAGTTGTCAAAGTATTTTGTTTTGCAACTTTGAATGCTTTTATTGCTTTGAAATTTGTTGAAGCACATTTGGCAATTTGGTTTTTAAATGTTGCCAAACCTCCACAATTCCCTAGCAACAACAACAATTCCCTAGCAACAATTCCCTAGCAACAACATGATGCATGATGCCATGATGCAATGAACACAAAAGTGGAAAATTTACACCGGTTTTTAGGTTCTCAAACTTCGGGCTGTTACAATTCTACCCCCCTTACAGGAATCTCGTCCCGAGATTCTAAGATTGCGGAAAGAAGTCGGGATACTCCTCACGAAGACTAGACTCTCGTTCCCAAGTTGCTTCTTCTCGGAATGGTGAGACCACTGAACTTTGAGGAACTTGGTAGTCTTGTTACGGGTCTTCCTTTCGGCTTCATCCAGGACACGGATAGGATGCTCGCGATAAGTGAGATCTTCCTGGAGATCCAACTCTTCATGATTGACCCATGGATAGGATCTTTAAACACCGGCGAAGTTGGGAGACATGAAACACATCATGTACATTTGGGAATTTGACCGGTAACTCCAATTGATAAGAAAGATCTCCTCGCTTGGCCAGAACGGTGAAAGGGCCAACATAGCGAGGTGCCAATTTCCCTTTGATTCCGAAGCGGCGAACGCCACGAAGGGGAGAGACGCGGAGATAAGCTTTATCACCAATTTCATAGTGAATTTCCTGATGGTGCTTATCATAGTAGCTCTTTGCCTAGACTGAGCAATCTTCAGATTTCTCTTATGATTCGAACCTTCTCCTCAGCTTCATTGATCACATCCGGACCAAAGAGTGCTCTCTCTCCGGTCTCGGACCAATTTAGAGGAGTGCGGCATTTTCTTCCATAAGAGCCTCGAAGGAGCCATGCCCAGACTAGCTTGATAGCTATTGTTGTAGGAGAACTCCGCGAAAGGGAGATACTTTTCCCAACCCTTGCCAAAAGAGATTACACATGCCCGAAGCATGTCTTCCAACACTTGGTTCACTCTTTCGGTCTGACCATCAGTTTGAGGATGGTAGGCGGTACTGAAGTTGAGACGGGACCCCATAGCAGTTTGGAAACTCTGCCAAAACTTGGATACAAAGATACTTCCACGGTCCGATATGATCCTCAGAGGGACCCCATGCAATGGAACAATACGAGCCAAATATAAGTCAGCAAGTTGACTTGCCCGTATATCATCACGGACTGGTAGGAAGTGAGCAACCTTGGAAAGACGATCAATGATTACCCAGATTGCATTGTTGCCCTTTTGAGATCGGGAAACCCGGTGATGAAGTCCATACCAATTTCATCCCATTTCCACTCGGGACTGCAATAGGGCGAGAGTGCCGGGAGGTCTTTGATGTTCAGCCTTTACCCGTCGACAGGTGTCGCATTCAGCAACATACTTGGCAATTTCTCGTTTCATCCGAGTCCACCAGAATTGTGGTCGAAGGTCTTGGTACATTTGGTACTACCGGGATGAATAGAGAGAGGAGATTCATGAGCTTCTTGGAGGATCAACTCCCTCAATTTTCGTTTCTTTGGCACTACCAAGCGGTCACCAAAATAAACAACTCCGGATTCATTGACAGAAAACATTTGGCCTTCCCGCTAGCAATGTTCTCCTTGATTTTTAGAATACCCTTGTCACGAGTTTGAGCATCCTTAATCTGGTCTACAAGAGTAGATTTGATCTCCAGATTTGCAAGGTAGCCGGAGGGAACATTTCTAAGTTCAAACGAGAGAACTCTTCATGAGGGCAGGTTGGGCCTTTTCAATCATCAGATTGTTGCAATAGGACTTCCGACTTAGCGCGTCAGCCACGACGTTTGCTTTGCCGGGTTGATAGTTCAGACTCACATTTAGTCCGTGATTAACTCCAACCAACGCCTTTGCCTGAGATTTAAATCCGGCTGGGTGAAGAGGTACTTCAGACTCTTGTGATCCGAGAAGATCTCGCAACGGTTACCAAACAGGTATGGTCTCCATTGCTTCAAAGCATAGACCACCGCGGCAAGTTCTAGATCATGAGTTGGGTAGTTGAGCTCATGCGGCTTAAGTTGGCGAGAAGCATATGCCACCACATGGCCATCTTGCATTAGCACACAGCCCAACCTTGTAGAGAGGCGTCACAGAAGACGACGAAATCCTTGCTGTGTCCGGCAGGACAAGCACAGGAGCGGACGTGAGTTTGGCTTTCAGTGTTTTGAAGCTCTCTTCAGCTTCGGCCGACCATACAACTTTTTATCCTTCTTGAGAAGGTCAGTCAGGGCCTTGGCTATCTTGGAGAAACCTTCGATGAATCGGCGGTAGTAACCCGCCAATCCGAGAAAGCTTCGAATGTCCTTGACTGACATTGGAGTTTTCCAATCCAGAATGGACTGAATCTTGTCAGGAATGACAGCCACACCATTAGCGGATATCACATGACCAAGGAAGACAAGATTATCCAACCAAAACTCACACTTGGAGAACTTGGCATAGACGGTGTTCTCGAAGTCGTGTCAGAACCAACGAAGATGTTCATCATGCTCTTCGTCGGTTTTGGAATAGATAGGATGTCATCAATGTAAATGACGACAAACTTGTCAAGATAATCCATGAAGATGGAGTTCATGAGCCTCATGAAAGTAGCTGGAGCATTGTGAGACCAAAGGACATGACGGTATACTCATATGAGCCATAGCGAGTAACAAATGCCGTCTTTGGAATATCCTCCTTTCTGATTTTTATCTGATGGTAGCCTGACCTCAGATCCATCTTGGAGAATACCGTTGCACCAGCTAACTGATCCAACAGATCATTGATGCGAGGAATAGGATACTTGTTCTTGATTGTCACCGCATTCAACGGTCGATAGTCAGAGACTAGACGAGGCACGGTAGAATCCCTCTTCTTGACAAAGAGTACCGGACAACCCCAAGGTGAACTGCTAGGCTGGATGAACTCCTTGCTAACAGCTGATCAATTTGCTCTTTCAACAGAGCCAACTCTTCCACCGGCATACGGTAGGGCTTCTTGGAAATTGGAGCGTACCGGGAAGTAGATCTATGACAAACTCCACACTTCGGTCAGGAGGCATGCCAGGCAATTCTTCCGGGAACACATCCGGGAAGTCACACACCACGTGTATGTCCTGGATTTCAGGAGGGGATTCGCCTTCCATAAAGCAAAGGAGAATCTCAGGTGAGTTGGGTATGATGAGGACGGAGGTCTTGACAATGCAGACCAATACTTCACACTGTCACCGGAAGAATTGGTCACGGTGACGGTCTTGGCAGCACAGTCGAGATTAGCCTGGTATTTGGCTAGCCAGTTCATGCCCAGTATGACATCAATGCCACTTGACCTCAGAGCTACCAAAGCGAAAGGAAAAGAGTAGTAACCGATAGTAATCTGAACTCAGGAGTAACCCCATCGGTTTGCCATTTGGAGCCAGGAGTGGCATCACCAAGGGACAGCTCATTTCTCAAACGGTATTTTGTGGTCTTTTGCAAAAGCTATGGATATGAATGAATGCGATGCTCCAGAATCAAACAAAACTGTAGCACGTTGTTGTTGATTCGTAACTCACCCATGAGAACGCCGGGGTCCTCTTCAGCTTCTTCAGCAGAGATGTGGTTCAGGCGACCACGCACAATAGGTCCAGCCTTGCCAGCTGGAGTGGCAGGGGCTCGTGCAGGAGTTATCGCGAGAGGTGCCTTCTGGGGGCACTCCCTGGAGTAGTGGCCAGCCTGGCCACAGGTGTAGCAAGTGACTCCAGGTGGAGCAGGTAGCATAGGACGGTACCCACTCCCGCCTACCCCAAGTGTCGAAGTAGTGGGGCGCGGAGGAGGTGGCCTGTATCCGCGGCTCTTGGCATGAATGGAGCACGGGCACAGCGCTGTAGGGACAAACACCCTGCGCTTCTTGCTCTCAGAACCCGAGGAACTCTGGTGGTCCCCGTGTGCGGGCCTCTTGGAAGCTTCAAGTTCCTTTCTTCCTTGCTCAAGAGTAAAGCCTGGTTGAACAGCTCCTGATAGGTCTGGAACCTGAAGGGCAACAACTCATAGCGGAGCTGCGGCGAAGACCCTTGCGGAACAGCTCTTGCTTGTCAGCATCATTGGTCACGTCCCTTGGGGCGTAACGAGAGAGATGGTTGAACTCACGACCATAAGTGCGGAGGTCCATCCGTCCCTGTTGCAAATCCAGGAACTCCCTCCTCTTCAATCCATGATCGGCTGGGAATGTACTCCGCACGGAAGGCAGTGCGAAATCAGCCCAGTGAAGACATGGTTGGCTGGAAACAAAGCCACATGGCTCTCCCACCAACAGCCAGCAGCACCAACCAAGAGGTAGGTGGCAAAGTTGACTTGCTCGCCAATGGGACATGAGCGCGGAGAACTTGCGCTCCAAAGCACGAAGCCAATCATCAGCTTCCAGTGGCTCCTTAGCATCAGCAAAGGTGGGTGGCTGCGAGCGCAGGAACTCAGTGAGAGTGTTGCACTCGTTCCTCCGTGCATTCTGCTGCACCAACTGCTCAAGCAAGCGCTCATTGCGCCCACGGTTCTCCTCAATGGCCATCAAGACCTCAGCCATCGAGGGTGGTGGCGGCAGATCATCCTCATCATCATTGTGGTTACCGCGACCACCACGGCCTCCACGGCCTCCTCGAGCCATTCTGGAGATTTGACAATGACACGTTAGTATCTTTCTCCGAATGGTCGAACAATAGCATTAGCGTCTACACAAGTACACAGACTAGGGACGATAATACTTTGCGAGAAGGAAAACAACAAGATAGAACTTGGGTCAAAGATCAGCATCATGTGCTACTAGTGAGAGTTAAGAAATCACAACTTAACACACTCTAGTTGACACAATCCGGGACCTTATGTTCAAGTCCTGGGTTAAAACCCAAAGAAAGGATCAAAGATTACTCGGTAGAAACATCTGAGTTGATTTGGGATTGCAACGCAGCGGGAGCAACTGGACACATAACACTAAAGGTCGAACCCACCCCGTTTCTAATCATTTTGAAGTAACAGACGAGGAGTAAAACCTTTAAACTCAAATCGAGATAAGATTGCTCCGAGATTAGAGGGTAACCAGATAAGGAGTAAAAAGAATCCTAAGATGGTTTTCACAACTCATTTTTAGGTTAAAAATATTTTCACAAACACTAGACTCAACATCGACCAGTAGAAGGGTTTCCTACAGGCAGTACTGCTCTGATACCAACTTGTCGCCCCGACCCGACTGCTATACAGTGATACTGTGTCCCGGTTATCCGATACCACCAGACACACTATCAAAGCATAATAGAGAGATCAAGACTTGTGGAACAACTGGCACATCACAGACTCTACGACACAAATCATATAGTTCAACTCTTATAATAGAGAAAGATAGCAAATGACAACCAGAGGTCACAGACCCAACATTACAACAAGCGGAAGCAAATTAAGTTGTTCTAAACAACAAGATCCAAATATGGCCTAAGAGGCCTACAGATAAACATCACAGCGCCAGCTGTTCCAGGATGTCCCAAGCTGCCACCTGGGAACCCCAGACTACTCGTCGACGTCCACAAAGAACCCACCTTCGAGGTCGGTGAAGTCCTCCTCTGAAACAAAACAAACGACGTTGAGTTCGACGAACTCGCAAGATTATATATAGAGCATTAGCTCGATGAGGCTTTCAAAGTTATATGGCTGTTTTGCATAAAGCTGATTTTATTTATGAAAACATAACTAAAGGCATCGACTAATCAGAATATTTTCAAAAGAGGTAAGAGTAACTCTTTCTTTCATCACCTTACTCATCATCAACCATCATCAACCCTGTACCTGTTCATCAAAGGCACCTCCCCGAATCACCCTCGAGGAAGCTCACCTTGCAATCTTAAGTGGTACCTTAGTACCCAGTTTTTAATCATTCCGTTAAAGTTATTCTATGATCTTATCGTCCTTTCCCAAGTTGTCCGTAACCGTGGACACGGCTTTTCGAAAAGATTTAACCCTGCAGGGGTGTACAATGTTTGCCACGCGTACCGTCCGGCCCATTACCTGCGCATTAGCTCTCTTCCTTGGAAAGCCGGCTGGGTGGGAGCGGTGTCGACTTCTCCCTCGTTAAGGACTTTCCAGGATCATCAGTGGCGGCAGGCTGCCAGTGCCTGCAACACCCGCCCCACGGCCACTTATTTTCCTAACACCACCATCCTCATCCCAGTTCATACCACCATCATCACGCACGCGCAAATGGAAGCCCGAACTAGAGGACCCTGGCTAGCCCCGCCCGAGTTATTTAGTCTATGAGGGTTCCTGCGATTGCATAGGCCTCACGCATGGTTGCACGCTCAGTCTTGGTTCGGGAGGTAAAGAACTCGCACCTAGGCGGCGAGAACGAGACAAAGCACCACAACCACAGTGGCCTCTCATCCCCACCTTTAGCATCTTATTACCTGTCACCACAATTCTCCACCATCATCTGCACAACTCATCACCTGTTTCCAACATGAACCATCCATCGTACAGCTAAGCATCTACTAAGCATGGCTAAGCATCAACATAGCATAGTTTAGTATCTCAGGCCAACAATACAAACCTATGGATAATAGGAGGGAAACAGGTATTGGCATCGGAAACTTAATGCAACTATAGGATACTCTAATCCAACAAAATTGACATTTAGAACCGCATGCAATATTATAGTGGAGAAAATATTTGCGAAACAATAGGATAAGATATGCTCAGAGGGGGGATTACGCTTGCCTTGTTGAGCGGAGTAGTCAAACTGCTCGTCGGAGTAATGATGCTCAACTCCGGACTCGTGATCTACCGGAGAGTAAACAACACCGGAAAGCAGAAACAACAATCAACACATGGCAATTGTGCAATGCATACAGAAATGATGATATGACATTTTAATGCACCGACTTATTATACACTATTGGACAATTTAAATGGGGGCGAGAAACAATACTTAACGCGAGAGGAAAACACCCCATATTTATTTTAATGATTCTCTTAGCGTCTAAAAGTACATTATGGTTACTGTGATTAAATATGCATGACATTTATTTTAGAGGGTTGTTCACAATTTCCCGGACTTTTTGGTATAATGAACACATTTTTCTGGTTAACTAAATAAAAGTTATTAGCTTTTTAAAAGTCCTCTTTTAAATTGTCCCTTTTAATGAATTAATCCAACGCAGAACAATTATTGGACCAAAATAGAGAGACCAATAAAAATAAGCAGGAATAAATTGGTACTGAACCAATTCGGAATATCCAAAGTTTCCACATTCGGAATATCCGATCGTTACATGCTTTGAAAATTTGGCTAAGGAATAAAACCTTCTCGCACTGTGATACATCGGACTATCCGATTTTAGTCACACCCGGATATTCCGATTGTCGGCGATGGCTGAAAATTTGCTAAGGACTCGAAACCAACCAGTACTGTCAAAAATCGGAAAATCCGAATCGCACCTAGCTCGGATTATCCGATTGCTACCGAAGTCTAAAAACCACTAAGGACTGGAAAAACCACGTACTGTCCTCGTTCGGATAATTCGGCCGTGCTGAGCTCGTAATATCCGAGCGGCGGAAAACCTTGGCACGGCGGCGCACGGCCGCGTGCGGGGCGACGGCGGCACAGGGGTGAGAGAGAGAACAGAGGCAGCGGGGAGGAGCAGCAGCTCACCAGGAACACGCACGCGTGCTTGGGGAGGCCGGAGGGACGGCGACCGCGACGAATTCGTCCGGCGACGCCGCGACGGTGGTCGGAGGAAACGGGGCGGCAACGGCGAACGCGGAATCCCCGGCTCAATTCCTTTGGTGGAGGGGGAGAAGACGGGGCGGCGGAGCTTTCTGCGGTCTCGGTTTCGCTTGGGGTGAGCTTAATCGACGGCGCCGTGGCGGTGGAGCTCGGCGTCCATGGCGGCCCGTGGGTGGGAGAGAGGAGAGCAGGGAGCAGGTGAGAGAGTGCGGGGTGGGGGACCAGAGCGTCGTGGGCTCGTGTTCTCGCAGGGGGAAGCAGAGGGGAGGCAGCAGGGGGGCCTGGGCATGGCGTGCTCTGCGAGCACGCCACGGTGCCATGGCGCACGCGGGAAAACGGGGAGGTGAGAGAGAGATGATGGTTTTACAAAGAAGCCCCTGGAAGTTTTAAAATCATCACGAACAGGTCCTTTTCAGCACTGGTTTAAAAATAACAGCAGGTGTATTTGATTTAATTGAGGCAGTTATCCACCTCCAAAAATTATGAAATAATTTGGGATGCTCCCCTTAACATTTAGTAACTCCACAAAAATTGGGGTTGACAAATAAAATGTTTGGTCAACCTTTGTTCATAGAGTTTGAGTAGGCATTTTAGCTAAACTTCCAAATGAAATTACTTTAGAACTTTTGTTTCAAGGGCAAAATCTTACTTTGAACTCTTGGAACTTCCTGGACAAATATAAGTTGTCAAAGTATTTTGTTTTGCAACTTTGAATGCTTTTATTGCTTTGAAATTTGTTGAAGCACATTTGGCAATTTGGTTTTTAAATGTTGCCAAACCTCCACAATTCCCTAGCGACAACAACAATTCCCTAGCAACAATTGCCTAGCAACAACATGATGCATGATGCCATGATGCAATGAACACAAAAGTGGAAAATTTACACCGGTTTTTAGGTTCTCAAACTCCGGGCTGTTACACGTACATCGACCTACACTGATTGAGAAGCCTCTCATAGTCTCATACAACCCCCTTTTCGCAAGAAAAAAAATGGAACAGTGCGTGTACGATCAAAAGCTTTCGTGTGCATTCACCCTGCTTATCACTTATCAGGTAATCCTACAGCATGCGTAGATAGAGTTTGTAGGCTCGAACTGTTTCCTTATTCACAGCAAATAGCGAAATTAAGCAAATAGTGTCGAGCAAACATTATTGTTATAAACGACAAGTAATAAACAATGCAAAAAATATTAAGATCAACACAACGGGACACGGAATTTTAACGTGTAAAACCCTTCTAAGGAAGAAGAGAAAAAACCACGGGCGGCAGCCAGCAAAGCTTCACTATATCGGAAGAGGTTACAAACACCAGGGATTTACAACTATTCGACTTGTCTCAACGGGCGGGTTACAAGATATATTTATAGTGGCAATGACCTAATCTAGGTCGGTAACGGCCCATGCCTCCCGGCGGCGGGCCTCCCTTCGCTCGGGCAGAAGTTAGCATTTATCTTTATATGAATTTGGATCACAATAAAACAACAATTATCAACAAGGAAGAAGGTTTGAGCGATTGTGTATGACACTAGTACGATTGGACCTTTTAATTCTCTAGTCTCACACAAAACATTTAAAATATGTGCGATGCGAATAATCGTTTACTATGAAATATACAAACCATGTTTGAAAGCCGAAACATCCCATAAGGTTAGCTCAAGTCAAACATTTGTTACATACCTCACGCGCTTTGGCATATAGAATCGTGTGCATTGTTGCGTAACATCCCACACGAATTGATGCAGAACAAACAGTTTGCGGTTATGTGGCTACGATTGGTGAGAGCTAAACATGTGCGATAGTTTTCATCATCGCAAATTTGTAATGCATCTGAATTCTTCTAACATCCTCTTTGGGAAATCCCGTGAAGTATGATATCACATGGTCTTCCTGCCATTTTGCCTCCACTGGATCCGCTATAAAATGCTATGACCTCTCAAGTACAGCCGACTATCTCACATCAACACCATGCCTCACATGCAGGCAATCCAAGCTCGGGCACGGGTGTTTCTTGAGATAGTTGGACCAAAACCAACCGCTTCTGTAGAGCATGCCATGAAGCAAGTCGCAGACCGACGAGATCCCGTCTAAATGTCACACGTTACATGGGATGTTCCCAAGACCTCTGCGATTGTATCAATAGCTAAAAATGCGAGTGATCTGTTTTGCACACACAACTACTCCCTCCGTATCAAAATATAAGACTCTCTAGCCAGCTTATACACACATGTATCTAGACATGTTTTAGTGCAAAATTTATGTGAACCTTGCACTAAAACATGTCTACATACATGTGTGTACAAGCTAGATAGAGAGTCTTATATTTTGATACGGAGGGAGTATATGCGATGGTTTCACGTGTGGTCCTGGGCTGGCCGGCAGAGAGGAAATTACGCCGGCCGTTTGCTTGCGCTGGTGCAATGTTTAGGTCTGCAGGAAGAAGAATCATGGTTGAACATGTCAGCTTTCGTGAGTAAAAGCTTGTGAATATATTGTGATCGGTATAACGGGAAAAGCTTCTGAGTAATTAGTTGTTATCAACTTGAAGTCGTCCATATATATCGATCTACACTGATTGAGAACCCGGCCGGCACCCATGCCATGCACTGGGCCTTCTTTTCAGACAAGAATCATGGTTGAACCGTGCGCGTAATCGATCTAAGCTTTTGTATGCGTTTACCTGCTTATCAGGTACTACTCCTACTACGTATCTAGTACGCTTTGTTACTGTGCGTGTAGCCCGGCCGGCATGAATTACTGTGCGTGTGTACTCGACCAAAGCGTTCGTGTGCATGTACGTAACTAAAGTTTGTAGGTCGGACCTGCTTCCTTCTTGAGCAAGACTGAAATCATTCATGCACAGGTAAGCAAAAAGTGCTGAACGATCATTATCGAACCGGAAGAAGGTCGAACCACCCTTCTAAGAAACGGAAGACATCTTCAGACGAGCAGGCAGATTGGTGTGTGTGCCTATGGTCTCTCTCACTACAGAGCCATGCATTGCTGGGTTAGGAATGATGATATACGTGAGAGAGTTGGGGTAGCACCAATTGAAGAGAAGGTTGTCCAACACCGTCTAAGATGGTTTGGTCATATAGAACGTAGGCCTCCGGAAGCGCCATTGCATACCGGACGGATAAAGTGGGATGAGAATGTTAAGAGGGGTCGTGGTAGGCCAAACTTGACATGGGAGGAGTCTGTTAAGAGAGATCTGAAGGATTGGAATATCACCAAAGAACTAGCCATGGATAGGGCTGCGTGGAAGTTAGCTATCCATGTGCCAGAACCATGACCTGGTTTCGAGATCTTATGGGTTTCAACTCTAGCCTACCCCAACTTGTTTGGGAAAAAAAGGCTTTGTTGTTGTTGTTGTAAGGTTGTGTGATATAGCGATGCCAACTAGGCAAGTTGGGTGGCCCACAATTTTTTTTTTGGTTTTGCACTTTGAGTAACCGTTCTTGATCTCATGTTTGAACACTAGAGTTGCGTTGTTTCTTTGTTGAAAACATTTTCAAGAGTTTTCTCTTATCGCTCTCGGGGATAAAATATTATGATCCGGCCTTCAATTGTTAGATTTGCTTGGTGTAGGAATATTACCGGTGAAGGATGTGAAGCTTGTCCGAAGAAAATTGTGCATTCTTTTAATTTTTGTAATAATATGTATTGTTGATGTCTCGGTATCATGTTAAAACAAAGAATTGATATATCTTAATACGTTGTATCAACTTGATGCATAAATATATTTGTTGTTGCGACCAAAAAATGTGTCGAAAGCAAATTAACGGTAACTCCACCGAAATTGAGAATATTCAGCAGATGAGATTCAAAATATTGTCAAATACACATGCAGTAACAATTTAACTTGATCACTGGACGTGAACTTTCAGTTAAACTTAACAATTGAAAGCCGCTCATAAATCGATCACTAACAATGTAATGCAAGTCGTTGTACAACGGTTGGGTAAATCGAAAGAACCATGACAATGACAAACTTTTAACAACACAAATCGACATGTGTACCTCTTCATATGATAAATAATGTTCTCCGTCTATTAATATGTGAAGTACACTCTAATCACTACTCAGAGGTGGTTTTACCACCCCTCTAGCATGCCTGGCAAACATCGGTGCATAGAGATTGTCTTTTCTTTTAGGCGTTGAAGTTGGAGCGGCTCTCTTGGTAGGCATATTACTAGTGAAGTATGTGAAGCTAAAGATTCCGATGTTTTCCTAAGAAAATGTGCATCCTTGTTATTTTGGTGCAACCTTTTTATTTTTGTAATAATATGCCCATGTGTATTCTCGATGTCTCATTATGTTAATAAAGTATGCTAATAATAATACGGAGAATTGGTGTATCTTAATACTTTGTATCAACTTGATGCTTAAATATATTTTTTGTTTGTGACAAAAAAAATGTGTCGAAAGCGAATCAATTTTAACTCCACTGAAATTGAGAATATTCAACAGATGAGATTCAAAATATTGTCAAATAAACATGCAGTCACAATTGTATTTGATCACTGGACAAGAACTTTCAGTTAAACTTAACAATTGAATGATGCTCATAAATCCATCACTAACAATGTAATGCAAGTCATTGTACAACAGTTGGGTAGATCGAAAGAACCATGACAATGACAAACTTTTAACAACACAAATCAACGTGTACCTCTTCACATGACAAATAATGTTCTTCCTTTATTAATATGATAAGTACACTCTAATAACTACTCAAAGGCGGTTATATCACCCTCTAGAATGCGTGAGGAGGTCGTCGGGCTTGCTGGCGGCCCAGCGGCCTACGTTCTATGATTTTGTATGGTATTTTTTCTCTTGTTAATGACATTTAACCACATTTGCTCAGGCTTCGAGAAGCTTTTGGGTCGGCCATTGTAAGTACTCTCATCTATATATACGAGGTCAATAAAGCATGTGTTAAAACAAGACTAAAGCATGTTTAGTTGTATATATATAGAAAACAATAGGTATAATGACGAATCTATATCACTTAATCTGCCATGCAATTAATCTTCTTAATTTGTTAATTATGTATTGTAGATGTTAATATTTTTTTGTAATTTTGGTCATACTTATACAAGTTTGACTTAGACAAGACTAAGGCATCTTTTATGTATATATGATGGGAGTGGGACCCGCTATTTGGCACCCAGGATGGAAAATAGTGATTCTAAACCCAACCTGTTTCTTCACAACGGAATATAACTTTTACTTCATATAAATTTTTCCTTACTTCGGAAATCTAGAAGAACGGAAGAAAATATAGACATGAAAAAACTATAACGTAAAATACACATTTTTTGTAGTTTTTTTACATTGTTATGACTCTTTTGTTGTGTTTCTTATGTATTTTTGTTGGGTCAACATGAACATAATTATTTGTATATCAAACATAGATTTTGAACGTAACAACGTATGAAAATTCGGATGTAACTTACTATGCAGCATGATTGTTGAATAACATGCCTATGCTAGGAGTAATATATTATAGGCGTAGTGACACAAGAGCTTTGTTTGGACATATAGGGCCCTATAAATTAGAAGACATTATAGTAGAATCATATTGTCAAATGTACTTCTAGCTAGCGACTCATATGATGCACATATATATATATATATATATATATATATATATTGCTTTTTTCTTTTCTTGTGTGAGACCCTATAGTGGTTCTCGATTCTAGTGAAAACCCTTAGGGGTCGTTTGGCTCCCATCATTTTAGAGGCATTCATTTCAGATTCCATACACAACGTGTTTGGCTGTCATGGAATTGGAATGTCATTTCAATTGGAATTTCAGAGAATACCTTTACTATGTTAAGTCAATTCCTATCCCTAACCATGTCATTTCTCTAGAATTCATTTCATTTCATTTTTGCCAAATGAAATGAAATGACGGGTGTCAAACGAGTCATTACACATGTCCAGTGCAAATACTGCCATGACAGCTGATAACTTGGTTAACGAAACATCATGGAGATTCGAATCAAAAATCGTTATTAGTATCCCACTGTCCCAGTCCCACTTGCCCTTGATGCTCCTGCTGTCAACTAGTAGTAGTTATTAAGCTTAACATCAAATTTATTGGTGCAGCTGAGTAGCTGACCACAACTACACAATTTTCCCCATCCCAAAGTTCTACTAGCATTAATCATCTCAGCATCAGTGATCGATCAAACCCAAATGAAGAAACGAAAAATATAACCAAAGACGTTAACAGTTTGCTCCAAAATGACGAGATCAAACAAACATTTCAACTCACATGAACTTATCAAATAATCATGCATGCATGGAGTGTACTCTGTTCTGCTCTCCGATCTACCTAACCCAATACGTGGCGCGATCCCTCGCGGCGGGGCGTTGCTGTTGCTGCATGCGCAGCTGGTCGTGGAACCACAAGATGAACTCGTCGGCGCGTTGGTCGACCACGCCCTTGCTCCCATCATCCTCCTCCTCCCTCGCCAGGAACGGCGAATCAGTGATCCGCACCTGCCGCGGCGCCTGCCGGCCGACCGACGCGGCCGCCCACGGGACCGCGCTCTCCACGTCGCCGTCGTCTTCCTCGTCGACGTCCATTAGCTCGAACAGCTTCTTCACCGCGACCGCCGAGCCGTACTCGGGAAGGTCGCCGAGCTGCTGCTGCTGCTTCAAGAGCAGGCCCTGGTCCCGGTGCCGATGCGCGCGGCGGCGCCGCCTGTGTAGCGGCGTGCTGCTGCAGCTGAACTCGACCTCGCGTGGCCGGTACTGGTACTGCTGGTACACCGCGGCGCCCGGGTTCATGGACCGGCACGACAGCGATGACAGCGAGGCGCCGCTGCCGTGGGCGCCCCGCCGCGGGTACGGGTGCACGGCGGTGGCCGGGTCCATGGACCGGCATGACAGCGCCGCCGAAAGGTACGTCGTCAGGGCCGGGCTCTGGTCCCTCGCCGCCGCCCCGAGGTGGTGGTGGCGCTTAGACGACGACAGCATGTGGTGCAGGTTGACGCCGAGCGCGGCCAGCTTGGGCTGGTGCTTGCCGAGACCCCTGACGAGGACGAGGTGCAGGGCGCGCACCATGCGCCACAGCTTCTTGGCGCTCAACGCCGCCGGCGTCGGGACCTGTACGCCGTCCTGCTCCATCGCCGCCTGCTCGTGATCACTACTGCTCATCTCGATCGGCTACCTTGTCGCTTTGGAAAATTCTAGTTTGGGACTTTTTGCTAACTTGCTCCTAGGACTAGCACTAATCTGTGTCTGTCTGGCAGGATGTAAGAAGAGTCCGCGTGGTATTTAAAGGAGGGTCATGTCGTGTGTGATGGCTCGATAGATCACTCGACACTGATACCAAGCAGAATTATTGGACCAATATAATAGTCTTCAAATTGTTCTTTTTGTGCTGTTCTCCTCGTTCACGACGTGGTCCGCTGGGATTGGTTTCGAGATGCAAGGTGTAGCTGGAGCTAGGCAGATGTTCAGCACATGCTTGCGTGTCATGCCAATACATATCTTGGCATGGGATTTGTAAGCTTTTAAACCCGCTTTATTGATAAGCTCGATCAGGTATACTAACAAAGAGCTTCCACGTTTACCTTGCGTGGTATGTAATCGAGAGAGACAGAAAAGTCGAAATGTTCGTCGAAAAGTATTATGACAGATGACATGGTAGTTGTATCGTACGGATGGCGGACAAGCCAACACAAAAATATTAAAAGGACAAATTTAGGGAAAATGAAAACAAATATGGAAAAACCAGGTGAAAGTCAGAAAACATAAAATGTGAATAAAACATCCAACCATGGGAAAAAATAAAACATAAATTCAAAAATATAATTATTACAAAAAAACTTAGAAAAAGTTGGTAATATTATTACAAATTGTTAGAAAATGATAAGTTTAGGAGCCAAAAATAAATTATTGAAGAAACCCCACAAATAATTCACAAAAACACTACATTTCATTATTACTCCAAAATTATTTCCAAGTTTTCTCAAATTTACACATTTTGGGAATACTTATGATTATCACCCTTTTATTTTCTTTATTTATGTCGTGTTTCATTTATATAAAATCAATAGTTTTCATTATATATTTCCCACATATTTCTCAATGTTTTACTATTCCAAAAGTTTTTTCTTCATGTTTCTGAATTTTCATTTTACATTTCTATTTTAAAATATGTGTTTTTCCTTCTAGACTATCACATGTCATGTTATTGTTCATATCATTAGAACAAAATTTTGCTCTGTTATAAATTTTAATGTCTAAGACATACGATGTAACAGTTCAGTGACCAAACCCTAGAATCTTTGGGGACTATATGGATTTTCTCTAAATGAAAATATAATTTATGACAAACTAGAAATAGAAATGTAGTGTTCTATATGTAAGTAATTATTTTCATTGATTAGAGTGAGGGATCATGAAAAATATCATAAGAATGTCATAGTAACAAAATTAGAATAAAACATCCAATCATGCAATCACGTGAAAGAAATAAAAATTGATTGAAAATTATAACTATTGTGGAGAAGTTAGAATAATGTTGGGTATTGAAATATTCTTACAAAATTATAAATTTAAGGACCAGTGTGCAAAACCATGTAATAGAAGAACCCAACAAACATTTCAGGGAAACACTACATTTTTTTATTTCGCATTATACATCCAAAACTATTTCTACTTATGATTATCACCTATTTATTCATTTATGAATTTTTTCCATTTACAAAGAATCCATGGGTTTCATCAATTCATTTACTCACATCTTTCTCAATGTTTTACTTTTCCAAGAAAATGTTTTCTGAATTTCCTTTTAATTTTTTTAAATTTTGAAAATATATGTTCTTCGTATAGGCTGTCACATACCACCTTATCGCACGTTAGAATGTATGGATCAAACCACAAAATCTTGGGGGACTATCTGAAATTTTCCCTAAAGGGAAAATATATTTCATTACATACTTATAATATCAATGAAGTGTTGTAGACTTGTAGATGTAAGTATTTTTATAATTTATCATATCGAGAAATCACATATTGAAAAAAACATGCGACATGTTAGGATCTTTGTAGAAAGTTGATGATGGAGTTCAAAAACCTTGCTTGGGTGCTCCTTCCCATGTATTAAATCAACGTAATATAACCGGTGATCAAAACCGATAAAATGGGTAACAAAGCCCATCAAGATTTCTGAACACCACCACAGCTGGTGTAGCCACTCCTACCCGAGCGACTAGACCATCTTCTCATGATCTCGCGCGTCTATGCATGCTGATTTGGCTATCTCAAGGTATACTTGTGAAGTTTGGGTAATATTTATTCTGCTCCAATGTAAAACCTTGTGATAATACAATTATAATGTAGCCCTATATACAGATTCGAGAAAAATCAACACACTGTGGCTAAGTCGGAGTTTATAGATACATCAATAATACCATCATCTAGAATAAGCTATGTCATGACAATTGGAAGCTTTTCAGGTGTGGAAAGCATAGATCTACTTGAAGAAATAACTAGAGATACCCCAATCATTGTGGGCATGCTTGGGACCCTCGATAGGGAGATAGAAAGAAAAGGGCATCGGATATTTACATTAACTAGTGTCATTAGCCCATAAGGCTGGGATCATGATGAAGTTGACTCTGTATTCGAATCTAACAGAGGAGCAAAAGCTAACAATAAGATGGGATTCTGACAATGAAGATAACCAGTCAGCAGTTATCATTCAGTTACGCTCTTACTATGACACACGAATTTGAGATGATACAATCCAATTCTTGCATGAATTCGAAAAAAAGATTCCCTTAGCACGATAGCAAAATAAAAAGGAGTAGTATTGGTAGCAAGGTATCAAAGAAAAAAATTGTGTCAATACAGATCATACAGCACAATGATGAGAAAATGTTGCTAAAAAGAAGAGGTATAATTAGTTGTCTCTTTCTCCCTCCATGTATAATGAAAGAAAAGGTGGAATTTTAATGTCACCAGCTGGAGACTAGCCAGCCAGAGTTCAGAGTTCAGTGTTCATTAACTCGAATGTTTTATGCACTACAGTTTTTTAACAGGGAGGAGTCTATCAGCAGCAGCCGGTGATAAGCTTGGTATCACCGTCCCAGTTTAATGGCACACCCCACCAATTATACACAGCCTCTGTCCACCTCAAATAAACAGCAAACACGCAACATCACCTTGTTACGAATTTTCCATGGTGTTTAGTATGGAAGATGTGATATTTAAGCAGGCTCAAACACGTGCATACACAGTTAAGATCTTTTCTGAAGAACATGCATGCATGTTTAGTTTTGTGTATGTTGTTGTATGCCAGAGCAAGTGTGGTAAGCAAGACGTACAGAATCCTCCCTTGGGGACATCATTCTTGGAGGTGTGCATCGGATCGAGAAACCAGTGGACGGTTTCAAAGGTGGAGCAGCATTGCATATTCCGCATCGGCGACGATGAGTCTCGGCCGGCGTACCATGGGGGGGGGGGGGGGGGGGGGGGGGGGGGCTCAATGATGGATGCGTCAATGATGGATGAGTGATGATTGACGCGCGCAGAGCGAGAGAGTTGTCTGGCGCCGTGGCGGCTTCGATGCATACCTGACAAGGGTATTGGCTTCAACATACACAATGTAGCTAGATGGGTTCGCGGAAAATGGCGTGGCGACTTCCGGAGCATGTGCACAAGGTGTAATATCTAGATCTTACTGATGAGCCGACGATGGCTGTGAACGGGGCATAAAGCTCTGTTTTTCTCTTACTCTCCTTGTTTGGCGGCTTTGGTTTGCTTGATTGTGGTAGAACTTTTTGCGAGTTTTTTAATAAATGAAATAAACCAGGCCGTATGCATCTCTTCGATGCAGAAGCCGGGATAATTCCTCATTAAAAAAAAAGAAGGGCAAATCCAAAATTAGGTGTCATATAATATATCATCTATTAGACTGTTATGACGGAATGCCAAATTTTATATAATCTGCTACGACAGAAAAGTTTGTGTTACCTTAAAACTACAACTACTTTTTAATGCCCTATTTTTCTTTGAGATGCCATACTATACATCTAACCCTCTGCCCCGCTTGCCACCTCGAAGCCACCCGGGGACAGGGTCATGTGGATCGATGGGTTCCTTTACTCCTCTCTATTCGTTGTCGTGACCCCTCTCGCATCATCGATTCAAATCGAGTTCCTACAAACTAGGGGACGAATAACTTTTGTAAGCATTAGGTGCCGATGCCGCGGCTCAATTTGTGGAGGGAATCGCACACCGTAGCGTCCAATACGCCATCACCGCCACACCTACGACGTAGTTTCGCTCCACTATATTTCGTGTTCACGTTCTCGAGCTCCACCTTATGATGCTATATATCACTGTCCATCGGCATGAGGAATCCACATGAAACACGCGTGGTTGATCGTTCTGGTCATGGGTAGGTGTCATATTTCTCGGGGTGGGAACATGTCATGATTCCCATCATGGAGATGCGTGTGTGGTAGTAGAATTTTTCTGGCCCTGATGGTGTAATACTTAACAATCATTAGTCAAGACTCAAGAAGAAAACAATAATTTGGTGATTCTACTGGCCAACTCGTCTCGTCCATGGCCATTCATTCGATTTGCTCCAACTAAATGCGCTGGTTTCATGTGTGGTCTTTGCACGAAAGCAAATTTATGACGTTTGTTGTGCCACTGTTCTTTGTTCGTCTGGGAGAACATTCATGGTTGAATATGGCCATCGACAATGGGAGTAGCTGTTATCAACTTGCAATTCGTCCATATCGATCTACACTGATCGAGAAGCCGGTATATTGAAGAGGAAAAAAAATGGAACCGTGTGCGTGTGCGTGTGCGTGTACTCGAATAGTCGATCATACCTTTCGTGTGCATTTACCTGCTTATCACTCCTACTACGTAGCTAGAGTTGTTGTAGGTTGGAACTGCTTCCCTTTTCTAGCAAGATTGAGCAGTCCGACCGGCATCAAACTGCGCGTGTACTCGCCCACTCGATCAAAGCGTTCTTGTGCATTTACCTATCACGTATGAGGTAGCTCCTTAGCTAGAGTTTGTAGGTTGGAACTGCTTCTCTTTTTAGCAAGATACTTTTGGTTCCGGTAACGAAGAACTACTGAACAATCATTCCCAAAATAGAACAAGGCGTGAACGATCTTTGTGAGAAACAAAATACAGTACTGAACTAACATAGTGTAAACTAAAATAATTAACTTACAAATATAGGGTTTCCCAATTTATCATTCAATTAACTTACTTTTAAAATACATTATTTTTTTGAAACGAGACAAAAGATTTATCATTTTCATTGATTAAGAAGAGGAGAATTGGCCGGTCAATTAACGGGAAACCGGCCAAAAACCGAACAAACATTCTCGCTGACCGTCATGGAACACGAACATCGCGAGGGTACACACAACCATCCTGACTACCAACGCAAACTGCACACACACTGCCGAAAACGGGGACGCCGACGTGTTGTCCATCACGGTTGTCGTCATCATTTTTCAGCGTCACCGATTCTGCCGACTCCGACCACCTATGGAGACCTCGCCAAAGTGGCCTCGTGAAGCTCGCACCGGCCTATGCTAAACAAATGACTAATCATGTGGCAGACTGGTAGCTCCGATTCTGATTAGGAGCTCTGGAGAGGGGACGAGCAGGATCCGTGCCGACGAAGATCTTCACGACTGGACCGCCCCATGCATGTCATCTTACGCCACCCGCAACAGCTCCGACTTCATAGCAAGAGAAACCCAAAATGAATACGAGTCGGACCAGTGCAATAGGCCGACTAACAAGGTCCTACCGCGACCAAACCATCACACACCATCGCAGTCCTTGTTGCGCAAGGCGCTACACGGAACCCACTCATCGCCGACTGGGCACCTGCTAATCATGATGATGTTCTCTTAGCCTCAGTGGGACTTCAATTTCCTCATGCTCGAGTGCTAGTTCTTGACCCTTCAAGGTGAAATCCGTGTGGACTTTGCTGGTTGACCCTAGCAAGCGAGTAATTGTGTTTGTTCATGGCATTACTGCAAGTTCGGTCGAATCACTTTCAAGGTAAAAACTCACGATGTGGTCAGTCAGTCGACGACGAAGTCGTCCTTTATTAGAGGTGCTTTTTTTCGAGGGTACGCCAATGGCGTACCATACTTTTTATTAGAGGTGCTGATATTGGAGGGTTTTCTCATGGCTAAGTAATTGCACATGTATCAAGGGCGGAGCTATGTAGGCTTTACCTGATACACAAGCACCATATGAGTGCACCAAGGGCCACTATTTCACACTCTATACCCTGCATGCCCACAAGCATGCACGTGTACCTTGTTTTGCCTTCATGCACAAAATATGTATTTACTGTTACCGAAGCCCCCCAAGGAAAACAAAGGCAATTCTAGAACCTAGATGTGATTGAAAACATTTCTCTTTTCATTTTTATTTTTAGATCAGGCAAAACAATACAAGTGGTCACAACTAAATTTGATCAGTGGTCATGAAATTTCAGTTAAACTTAACCACTGAAAGCTGCTCATACATCCATCAGTAATAGTATATGATGCTTATCATTGTACAGCTGTTGAGTTGGGTAGATTGAAAAAGCAATAACAATGATGGATTCTAACAATACATGATTGAGCCGTGTCCTCCTTACGGTGACATGCTAATTGTACATACTATGAAGCATTGTTTGGAAATATAGAGCATTGAAACCTCTGCAAATAAAATGAATGTGTGCCATCTATTAATGACGTAGAGGCCAGGATCTTTCCCCCCTTTCAAAAAAAAAATTTACTTCCTCCGTCCCGAAATAAGTAGTGTATAAATTGAGTAAAAAGTCAATGCTTTTTAAGTTTTACCAAGTATATACACAAGACTATCAATATTTACAGTACCAATTAAGCAATGCCAATAGATCTACCATAAGATATATTGCATTATGTATTTATTAAAATTTATAGTTGTTCATATTATCTTCTACACATTTGGTGAAACATCGAAGGATTGACTTTTTTTATCAAATTTGTACCATCAATTTAGATACGTAGGGGGTATGAAGAATTCTTCGGAAATATAGAACATGTGTGTAAATCAAAATATATATCCATGTTAGAGTATATATATCTCGGGTCTACCATATACTGCTAGCGACTAATGTCTATTGTGGTGCATATATACAATGCCTTGCTTCTGACATCATCTCTAGTTCTATTTTCTTAAGTTTACACACAAATTAAATGCAAATATTGCCATAAAAAATATATATTTGTCAAAATATCGAACGATTTTCACGAATTAGCGATTTTCAATAGGGGGCGAGAAAGTATAATGTCGGCCGAAATTTTCATTCAAATTTGAATAAATCCGAGAGATTACACTTCAACGGGGAATAGAACATGATCTTGACAAGAACTTGGTTTTAGTGTACTGGTTTAGTGCTTAGATAGCTGTTTGGTACGTTCTGAATTTGATTCCAGTTGTCCCAAATTATTTTTCGAAATTAGTTTGTACACTAGACTACAAATCTGGCCAAACTGTTCGAAATATTTCTATGAAATTAATTTGAAATATTATTCACGCACTGAGGTGCGAAAAATCATATAAAAACGAGATGTTAAACCCTGGCCGTGATAACTCGGTTAAAGCAACATTTAGGCCATTTTTTTTTTACATTTGAAACAGAACATACATATACCTCAGAATCTCAATGTCCGATTTTCTTGATCCTATTGCAGTAGTTGACCACAACTCCATGTTTTCTTCCCAAAGTTCTACCAGTATTGATTATCTCAACATCATATCAAAACCCAAATGGAGAGAAGAGGAAAAACCAAGACGTTAGTAAGTTCGTTCCAAAATGACAAATCAACCAACATTCAACTCAAATGTACATTAAGAACTTATAAAAAATAATCCATGCAGATGCATGCATGGAGTGTACTCTGCTCCGCTCTCTGATCTACCTAACCCAGTACGTGGCGCGATCCCTCGCGGCGGGGCGTTGTTGCTGCTGCTGCTGCTGCTGCATGCGCAGCTGGTCGTGGAACCACAGGATGAACTCGTCGGCGCGCCGGTCGACCACATCCCTGCCCCCTTCATCCTCCTCCTCCTCCCTCGCCAGGAACGGCGAGTCTGTGATCCGCACCTGCCGCGGTGCCGGCCGGCCAACCGACGCCGACGTCGCCCACGGGACCGCGTTCTCCATGTCGCCATCGTCGTCCTCGTCGACGTCCATCAGCTCGAACAGCGTCTTCACCCTGACGGCCGAGGCGTACTCCGGAAGGCCGCCGAGCTGCTGCTGCGGCTGCTTCTGCTGCAGGAGGAGGCCCTTGTCACGGGACCGGTGCGCGCGGCTTCGCCGCCTGTGCCGTGGCGTGGTGCTGCAACTGAACTCGACCTCGCGCGGCCGGTACTGATACTGCTGGTACACCGCGGCGTCGGGGTCCATGGACCGGCACGACAGCGAGGAGGCCGCGCCTCCGTGCGCGCCGTGCCGCGGATACGGGTGCACGGCGGCGGCCGCGTCCATGGACCGGCATGAGAGCGCCGCCGAGAGGTACGCTATCAGCGCCGGACTATCATGGTCCCGCGCCGCTGCACCGAGGTGGTGGTGGCGCTTTGACGACGACAACATGTGGTGCAGGCGGACGCCGAGCGCGGCGACCTTTGGCTGGTGCTTGCCGAGGCCCCGGACTAGGACGAGGTGTACGGCGCGCGCCATGCGCCACAGCTTCTTGGCGTTAAATGCCGCCGGCGCCGGGACCTCGCCACGGACGGCACCGTCCTGCTCCATCGCCGCCTGCTCATGATCACTGCTCATCTCGATCACCTACCTGTTGCCTCTCTTTCTTGAAAATTCTACTAGTGCTCTTGGGAGTTCTTCTGGCCTAGCTAGCTAGCTTCTTCTTAAGATCACTAGCACTAATCTGTGTCTGCGTCTGACAGGATGGAAGAAGAGTACGCCCGGTATTTAAAGGAGGGTCATGTCGTGTGCGATGATGCATGGTTAGACAGATCACTCGACATTGATACCATGGAGAATTATTGGTGCAATATATATAATAGTCTTCAAAATGTTCCTTTTGTGCTCATCTGCACGTTCACGACGTGGCCGGCCAGGATTGGTTCCGAGATGCAAGGTCTAGCTGGTGCTAGGAAGGAGGTCTGCACAAGCTTGCGTGTCATGCCATACATATCTGGCAAGCTGATATTATGATATAGATGCATGGGGTTAGTAAGCTTACAAAACCGCTTTTTTTACCAGCTCGATCAGGTGCACTAACTAGGAGTTTCCACGTTCAGCTTGCGTGTGGTATATAATCGAGCAAAAAAGACACGTTGTAGGTTGCTTGAGATATTTACATGATTTTCCGGTTGACACTTTTACCATGAAGATATGTGTCTTTAGATATAAGAGCGGATATACATTGTTTGGGTTCCTCAATAATCTCTGTCGATTCTATAGTTTGTCATTGAGTTCTAATCCTAAACATCTCGAACCGGAGAACTTCACCCTTAGGTCTTAGTCAAAGTGTTATGGCTGATGATATGGTGTGTGGTTATTTCGTACACATGGCAGCCAAATCAAAGAATCAAAACAAAACTTGCAGAAAAAAGGAAAGAATTCATAAAGAACATTATACCTTTATTAGTTCTCATTACTACTTCTACATTAATTCCAAGTTTCCGCAAAATTCCATTTTGTAATATTCATGGTTAATATTCCTTTTTAATGTATGCAAATATTTTTTTGCATTTCTTGATAATTCCATGGTTTCTGGTATATGCTAAAAAATTCTTATCCTTCGACTTCTCTTTTTTTCATGTTTCTTATCTTTTTATATAGTTCCATTTTTTGGCCGCATGTGCAAAACTACCACCTTGACTAGGTCCTACCACTTTCTATAAAGGCAACAAAAAAGTATTCACTTTTATAATTTAAGGTCCATGATATGTGGTGCTAGAGTTCATCCAAACTAGAATCTTTGGGGACTATAGGTAGATTTCCCTAAATGAAATATATTTCATGATGAACTGCTAATATCAATGCAGCGTTTTAAATGTAACTAGTTTTCATTGAGACGGTTATCTATTTACGGAACATATATTCCGAAACAACATATGTTGTGTTAAGATTTGAGCAGTCAGGTCATTACAGAAGTAGACGATGTTTGGTGAGGAGTTTTCTTTGGGTGTTAAGATCGTAGGTCAACATGAAGAAAAAGCTAGAGAAAATCACAATAATTGTGAGCATGCTTGGGACCATCGATAGGCATATATGAAGAAAAGGGCATATGATCTTTTCATTAACTTGGGTCATTATAGTCCGTATGGCTGGGATCATATCATAATCAAGTTGACTTTGTTATCAAATCTAATAGATAAGAGCGACAAACTAACGACAAGATGGGATTTTGACACTGAAGATAACCAGTCAGTAAATTCTAGATCGGTGGAAAGAAAGGAAAAACACTCTGTTTCTCACAAAGTACTCTGTTTCTCACAAAATAATTTTGAGATGAAACAATCCAATTATCGCATGAATCTGGAAAAGAATCCCTTAGCATGATAGGAGAAAACAGTAATGAGTTGTGCATGGTAAATATTTACCAAGCAGTACTATAAGCAGTGTATCGAACATAAATTTGTGTCAACACTCAACACAGGTCATACGGTGCTATGATGAGAAAATGCTGCTAAAAAGAAGAGGCATGATTAGTTGTCTCTCTCCCACCTCCATGTATTATGAAAAAAAAATGGAATTTTGATGTCACCAGCTGGACTAGCCAGCCAGAGGTCACTGTTCATTAACTCGAATTTTTATGCACTGTACCTATACCAAAGAGTCCATCAGCAGCAGCAGCCGGTGATAAGCTTGATATCACTGTCCAGGTTTAATGGCACACCCCAGCAATTATACACAGCATCTGTCCACCTCAAGCAAACAGCTAATGCCCAACATCACCTTGTTAAGAGTTTCCCATGGTGTTAAGCATGCAGCTTGTGATACTATTAAGCAGGCTCACACTGTCAAACACGTGTATTTTTCGAAGAACATGTATACGTGTTTAATTTTGGCACCTATTAGTAGATCCCAGGAAGGGCACTGTTGCCTTCCCAGACAAGTGTGGTCTCCATGACGCAATTTTAGGGAAGACTTGATGTGACAAAGTTAAGAAGGTAGTCTGTGTTTTTGCCGGACATTGTACGAGAACCTCAAAATGGTACGAGACTTTGACCTTCTCCAAATTAGAAATGCTAGCGGCGTCGGACCTCAGTGCTGACTGGGATTTAGGCAGAAGCCACTACAAGAAACTTGCGGGTCGTGGAGGTGGCGATGGTGTCGGTGGCTAGGTGGGGGTCGGCGCGCTTCCCCTTCTGCGGCGGCGCTCCTCGGAGGTCCGGCGTGGCGCGTGCGGCTTTTGGCGGCCGGGGATCTTCGGATCTCTCGGTTTCTTCCGGTTCTTCCTCCTCCTTGCCGGCCGGCGGGGAGGTCGATCTCCACGCTGTGGAGCTTCGTTGGAGGACCCGGAGGCTGGAACTCAGGGCTGGGCGAGCCTCGCGGCTTCTGCCAACGCTGGGGATGAAGACGGCTGCGGCAAGGTGGTGGTGCTGGAGCGGGAGGGTGCTCGCCGTGCTCGTTCATCGGCATAAGCTCCGCCGCTGCGCGGCGGACGGGCTCTGCGGCGATCTTCAAGGAAGGAGGTGCCCTCGGGCCGTGGTTAGAAGGAGGTCGGCGGTCTTCGTCTTCATCGCCGGTGGAGTTGCTGGTGCTTGATCTTGTTCTGTTCCCCTGCGTTGGCTTTCTGTACTTTGTTCTCGTACTTCATACGGTGTATGTAGTACTTTCTGATTGTACGCAGGCTTTCAAAAAAAAAAGAAACTTGCGGGTTTGCTGTAGGTCTAGGGCGTACGGCAAAGACAACAACAATCACAGCAAATAATTTGCCGTAGGCATGCTCAGGGCAAACCTAGTCGACAAATTTAATTTCAGCAAATCTCGATTTGCCGAGAGCATATTGTCGGGGCCCATAGCAAAGGTGGGTCCCACATGTCAGGAAAAAACACGAAGATGGTCGGAAGACGATGACGGCAGCTCTGACGGGTGGGTCCTACATGTCAATGTTTGCCGTGAGTATTTTTTGGGCACATGACAAAATATTTGCGGTGAGTATTTCTAGGTGGTTTGTCGTGAGGATTTTCAGCCGCACGAAAGACAGTGACGGCGGCTGTGTCCAGTTCCTTTTATTGTGCCGCTCTCCGACTTCTACATCCCAGCGACCGTGTGCACGGCCGTTCAGGAGAGCAATTCTCCGAAACCCTGTCCCTTTAGATCATTCATCATGAGAGTGCTGATAATATTTTTGGGTAGGGTCTCGGCGTGGCTGCCCGTTTGCGTTCGACTGCATCCACCTAGACTTCGACTCCGACACCGACTGTTCGTTTGCTTTTTCTCCACGTGTCATAGGAAACAACAACGAAGTTGTGGTGAGATCTTCTCGGTCAGCACATATGTATTTCTCTGGTATTTTATCCATATGCAAATCTGTTACATGTTTCTAAACTATCTTATGTGGTTAGATTTACTAGTGCATCTGTGTTGTTGATTTCGTTTATTAAACTCATCCGGTTACTCAACACGAGCTACTCTCATTCGGTTACTCAATACGGGCTACTCCTAGTTTAGTACTAGTTTTTCTAAGCACGTGCAAAAATCAAGGAGTGTACGTGCACCTATCAGATTTTATCTAGGAGCCCAGCTTAGTCAACTGTCAGACCTTTGAACGAAGTGCGGTTGCGGATTAAGGCGTGTGCGAGTGTAACAGAAAAACATTTTTGCTCCACCGTACGTTTACTATCGACTGTGGGCTACACCGGTCAGAGTCTTTAAACTGCGAAAACTTTCCTCACCGAAATCCAATCCCCTCTTCCTCCGACGAGTTGAGAAATCCCGAATAGCTCGGCGTGGAGGCGGCGGACGACGAAGACAGGAACAAAGGCGAGTCATTGGAAGGGGTAGAAGATGGGGCCTGGAAGCGGCGGGGCTGCTGCTGCTCGGCGCTCGCCTGCTCCTGCTACTCTCGACGGGGCACCGCGGCGAGGCCAAGAGCTAACTGCTTGAATCGCGGTTCCTTGAATCAATTCAAGAGTTAGCCAGCTGCTCTCAGTCTGGTGGTAAGCGATCCCTTGAATCAGTTGCCGGACAGAGGATCCATTACACCTCCCTTTTGAATTGCTTGATATGTCTGTGCAGCATTAGTTTTTCAAAATTAGTTGTTTACATTGCACCATTGATTTATATATGAGTTAAAAAATTGTTAGCTTTTAGATTGAAAAACTATACACATAAATTCCTAATTTGATACAGATGACCAAAATCAATGGGTATTATTATGGCAAGCTAATTTTTTTTGTGTTGTTCTGTATCATTGTGCTCAGGTTCTGGAAGAATCAGGCTAAGGGGTGGTTCTAGCGACAACTCTGGTGACCAAGCGGAGTTTGCTAGGTAGAAAATGCAGGTTCTTTTGGAAGTATTAAAGTTCCATGTACAGCTTCAGTTTGTTATGGTAGTCAGCGCTAATAATATTTGTGCATACAATATGCTTACTACAACCACTTCATACTTCTTCAAACTGTGCAAACTCTATTCTTAGGCTTTTGTTTCATGTCTGGCACATACCGATAGATCTGGGACATTTTTTTGCCAGAATTTCCTGTTTGTTCCATTTGGTTGCTGAATGATATCTAGAGTCATCGGATGCAATGTCTTGAGGACTTGAGGATGCTATGCATTTTTTCGACTCTGTAGTTTATAAATATATTTTCCTCTGTCTGAATAAAACTAAGTTTCTATTTAGTGGTGCCTGAACAAAATCAAGTTTGACGGGTTCCCTTTGGTTTTTTCCTCTTGCCAGTTTTCAATGTTTTTTTATCTTTTTTACTGTAGGATGTATGTAGGTTCTGCTTGCTCTTATTTTTAATAACTACTACTATATGCTTGAGTTGGAAGATGCACGAAAGGTTAAGGTCTATATCCAGGCTGTTATGTGTTATCCATGATCTGATCAACTATTTTTTGTAGTGTTCTTGGGGAAGGAGGTTCTTGTTACAGCTTGCTATCCCATTTTTTGTGGTGAATACAAGGGTGCCTTGTCACATCTGGGTTCATTTTCTTCCTGGGCAGATAGTTGCTACAACTACAAAATTTCTCTGGCCTGGACTATTGATGAACTGTTTATCTACTACTGAAAGTAAATAAAATGTAGTGCAGTAGGTTCTCCCACAATAACATTTAATTACGTTATCTTATAATTACATAGAAATCTGCGATATATATTTGGTACCCAAACCATGCTATACACTAATCCTTGGTTATTACATATGAAAGAACAATAACATTCAAGAACAATAACATTCAATTGCTATTTATGACAAGCAAGGACTGTATCTCTAGGTTTTTGTGATACCTCTGTTTACATTCATGTTGTTTTCTTGGTTATAATCAAATCAGTGCATTTTCTTCATTCCTTTTAAACTCTTCTATTCACATTATTTTCCACGCCTAATCTGATACATGCAAGAACTATGTCTATAATTCTTAGTAGTTGAAATGAAACTGAAGAGATAAAGGCTGTTGTTCAATCCCCAGTTGCTTCCCAAGGCAAATAAGGAATTGATTCGTCTTATGTTAAATCCTATCTATTCATTTATGACCGAGAATATCTTAATAATGTACATACCTGCAAAAAGTTTATAATTATCCTAATTAATCTCTTGACAGGTTTCCAGGGAAATGAATCTACTTCCAATCCCACACCCCGCTAGTGCAAGCTGGAATTCTTTTGTGATAATGGGGATATGGCTCATTAGAGTTGCAGCTGTACAGGTATTGTAGTGTGTACAACCAACTGTAAATTTCAATCATTCATGTGGTTCTCGCTCAATTAGTCGCTAATTAGAAATAGATGGTATATACTTAAGGAGATAGTATGGAGGTACAACCATGCCTTGAAAACTGACGTGTTGCTCACGTGGTGCTAAACACTTCGTGGTCATCTGTTGACCTTCTTCCTCTAGAAAACGAAGACGAAAGCAAATTTCATCACCAACTTGGCGTCATACAAAAATAAAGTGTATCTCTTTGCCTTCTCTTTGTCCTAAATCCTCTGGTACAACTGAGAATCGTTTGAAGAATATGATAGCAGTTATAGCAGTACTACAAGCAGCATTCTACTTTGTCATATGTGTGAGTTCACGAAGATATGATAGCGCAGGCGGTATTTGGAAGTAGCACGTACTCAAGATCTCTCTCTCTCTCTCTGATTTCAAGGTCGATCCCTTCCATAATCTTTACCTCATAATTTCTTCTCCTAGTCTTTTACTTTGTCATATGCGTACCATGCGTTTGAAAAAATGTATAAGAGTAATATGTTGTTGCATGTCTCTATTGATATAAAGTTCGTTTACTCGGAGGATCATGGTATTCAGATCGAAATCGTGAATGCTCTGTGTTTTTAACTGAAATTTATATATGTCCCTTCGTTGCTTAATTGAGTCACCAATTCGGTTCTATTTGGTAGACACCGCCCATTTGTAGTTCATTTACTAGATTTATGTGGTATATGAGGAGTCTCCTCTAAGGTGATAGAATAATCTCAAATTTGATATAAAAAGGTATATTCTCTCTTAAATATTTTGAGAGTATCAGTTTTGCATTGTGTAGGTCTTGGCCTGATGTGTGAAATTGTAGAAGATAATCAATTGTGGAACTCGGTCAAGTGGTTGTTGAGCTTACAGTGGTTCTTGGTTTAATAATTATAGGGACCACCCTGTGGAACCAAAATTCTAGCGGGTCTATAGAGTGATGGTTCTCTTTAGACACAGTTTGATCTTCTCGATGAAGCGTTGTGCTCCTTTTTTACCATTTTTACTCATTTACATAACATGGCATCTCTTCTAAATCGCACATCAGGAAAATGACTCTACAATGGGAGCTTCTTGGTCTTTGCATCATGCTTGGTCTACATGAAAGCCGTTTACAGAACTTACGATCACCAATGGAAGCAAGTTTATTTTACTCTGCTATTTCCATTATAGATATATCGAGTAACTATGACAGTCATGACTTTTCCTGAGATCATGTGAAAGCATTTACTGTTCTATTGCTCTGTTGTGATCTGGGGTGCCTTGGGATCTGACCTGGGGGCTGCTTGTTGCTCTAACACTTTATGGCAAGCCTTTGCGTGGGTTCATGTGTTCCTCCCTGGAGGTGATCAGTTTTATATGATTGCATATGATTGGGCTATTTGGACAATTGGTAACAAAGTAACTTTTGTGAAATATGTGCTCAGGAACCCTGCTGAGGTTGTGTGATGTATTGGACAGGGCTTCAAAAGGATGGTACATAAGGAGATTTTTTCAAGCTGGAACTAAGCAGTTGATGCAGCTAGCGGCTAACCTGGTGGGCAGAAGGTCTTGTGGCTGATCGATACACTTCTTTGCTGACGGGAGACTGAATGTCTTTGCTGTTATGTCTTTTAGTTGTCGCTGTTGCGGTTTCCTGATACTGTTGCATACTTGCATGTTATCTGGTCTGTAATAAGCTGCTACTCTCTCAGTTCTGTTGTGGTAATGTTTTTTTTAACCTTGTGGTAATGGATTTTTACCCCATGGCGGGTGTTCGAGACCAAACACTTGCGGAGGGTTTCCCATTAGTGCGTCAACTCGCTACCCCTTGCTTTCACATCACCTTTTAATTGCTTTGTAATGAATTTATTTATTTCCGGTATGAAATTAATAGAAAGGGGGCTAGCGTGGCTGGAAAAAAATGTGAAAGCATTTTACCCTGGTGCATTGTTTTTGTGTATTTGTGTTGCTTTTGCATCGTTAAACTGTCCCTAATTAGTACCTATTGAGTTGGAAACTTACATTGTTTGACTAGCCTATAGTTTCAGGTTACCTTCTGATAAAGCCATGTCCTTACTATGCTGTACATCTATATGTTGTATTTCTGCTTGTTTGAACAATGTTGCCACTGCAGGGATTCCTCCTAAAATACTAATTCCTAACTTAGGTCTAGCGTTTCTGCCAAGGCAGCTGGGACAGGGAAGAATTCAAAGCAACAGCTGCTCTGCTATGTTTGCAGAAAAGTGTTTTGTTCTAAAGGTATACTATGGTTCCTCAGTTCGCAATCCTTCGATGGTTTTTTCTAATTCATTCCCTTCTTTCGCATGTCCATTTCTGTACAGGCTCGACTCAGGTAAGGTGTACCCTTTGGAAACTCCAATTGGAAACCAGGTGTAGATACAAACGATGGTAACCAAAAATATCCTTAATGCGCAAGTATATTCGGGCTTGATTTAGGTTCTTGTGCCAGTGGCACAACGGGGCATCTGGTGTGTATATATTTACGACTAGCTGTAGTCAAGGTTCAAAGCACATGCCCCTCCCTTCACATAGGCTAATAATATATGTAATAATACAAGAACTACCTCTTCAACTAGAAAGAGCGGACATAAACCAGACAATACAATCATGTATCCAAGATAAGTACTATTACTTCCATATGGTATGAGTCAGCTCAACACATGCATGTGCAAGCCAAGACAAATATATGCTTTAGATATCCCGTTATAACAAATCCAAACTAGCGATGGATCTCCGGTCGACTAGAAAGATGCCTTACTCCTATAAGTAAAATGTATTCACTAATTAACAGCATAATATATGTTAAACATAGAAGTACATCTGCGTTTCTATAAGTTCATATTTAGTTAGGTAATGTTTAATGCAAGGAAAATAATTTGCGGTAGCTAAGTGAATAATTTGATTGTTTAACGCAAGGAAATATTTAATGCAATAATAATCTATTATTGCAACGATGAGTTCATATTTAATGCAAGGAAGTGTTTAATGCAACAATAAACTATTATTACAAATTGAAACCAATGTTAGTATCCAACTGGATAAGAGCAATTTTTTCCTGCCCAATGTGTAGTTGGAAGGAGAGGACTAAACTAGTATTAGGTCTTCAGTCTTGCTTAGTCTTTTAATACCTGAACTATACATAGGCATCGTTCGATTCGATGGGGCCACATGCCGTCACATGCTGTGACAACGAATAACAATAAAGGCCAAAACTGGAAGCTTTTGAATTTAGTTTCTTGTACAATTGGTTGATGGGTGTTGTCTTTTAATTTTCAGTCGTGTCGTTCTTTATTAATCTCCATGGAGGCGATGATAGTTTGAGTTTTACTGGGCCAATAATCCATGAGCAAGTTGCCATCAAGGCTATCTTATAACTGGACATATCATCCGAAAATCTTGATCTAGTCTATATCAGTGCAATTTGTTTGCAGGTCCATGTTTAGATGGAACCACCATTGACTACAATAGGCATTTCTACTATATCCTCACTTTACCTTTGAACTTAGCTGATCATCTTTCTTAGGACACTGATTTATGATGTATATGTTGGTATAAAATCTCCTTACTCAGTGTATTTCTATACTATTTGATGAACATATATTAAACTACAAATAGGGCCATATGTCTAAAGAAATGGAAGACAAACACTGCCTCTATGCCGTGAAGCAAATTATATTGAAGTCTGAAGGAGCAACAAGTTTAACAAGAAAAGTGAGCATGCATATATAGTGACCACACAGGGTTTAACGGAAATGTTGGAGATAGAAATCTTTAGACAAGTTCTACATTTTTTAAATCCCGATGGTGTGCTAACTCTAGCTCTATATTATCTGCCACTTTCCTGCCCTTGCACGAGCATTTTCTGCCCACAATTTCATACTCTGCACTCAAATCTATGTCGGCCTAATAACATTCACAATTTCACACTGTTGTTGCAAGTGTTGATTTCATGTCCGGAAGACTTCTAGCAATACCTGGATGTTTCGTGTACACCACCAACTCTCCTCATCCCATTCCGCCTGACTTTGTGTATTCGTCTCGCTATCCGGTGGTCATGTAACTTCTTCGGCCGGCTTGGTTTGATAGCTTGCCTGGCTTGAATCTATCGATATTAAGGATGAGAGCAATTTGTTTCCGCTTCCGTGTGTCACTAAAAAAGAATACTAAACAAGTATTTGTTCTTTAGTCTTGCTTAGTCTTTCTAATCCTTAAGCTATACAAAGTCATCGTATGATGGGGCCACATGCTGTGGCAACGAATAACAAAGTAAAGCCAAATCTGGAAGCTTTTTAATTTAGTTTCTCGTACAATTGGTTGTTGGATCTTGTCTTTCGATTTTCAGTCATGTCATTCTTTATTAATCTCTATACAGGCTGTGACAGTTCAAGCTTGATTGGGCCAAAATCTATGAAGAAGTTGCAATCAATCATATCTTATAACTGGGCATAGCACCCAAAGATATCGATGTAATCTGGATCACCGCAATTTGTTTGCAGGTCCATGTTTGGTGCAACCACATGAAACTAGTACTACTGTAGCCTTAGTTGCTCCTTAAACTTTTTAGGTTGATCATGGCCACGATAATTTTTTACACCGCGAAATAGTATATATAAGCCACATTAGTTGATGGGTGAAGTTTATATTGTTTTGTCACCAAGTGAAATCCAAATAAATGTTCCAGATATCTACTTTCATAATTTTGAATGCATTTCATCTGTTTAAATTACTCTCATAAAACAGATTAGCTCTCTGAATTACTAGTAAGATTTTATTTCCGAAATTTTTCTCTTCCATGCGTACCTTTGATGGCATGTAAAATATATACTATTTAACTATCTTCTGGCAATGACTGCCATCGCCAAGAACTAGAAAAATATATTCCACTGGACAAAATGAAGGAGAACGAATATGGCGAGCTTGCACCAATGGTGGTCTTCAGAAATATAAATAACCTTTTCCACATTATGTTAATGCATGTATCATTGGGGTTCTACAAGTAGTTAGCTTAACAGCCAGTTTGCAAGCTGTACATGTATGTATATAATTATGACTAGCTGTAGTCGTCAAGCTTAAATGTGATCTGAAATTAGTGGAGCGACTTGCAAATGCCACTACATTTTTATATCCGGAGTGGATAAGCGCACCAAGCCAGATTAGGTACAGTTAGATTAGGCAATGTATAATCCTTGGAGTTATATGCTAGTCTCAGCGGGAGATCAAGCTATGCCTATAAATTGCCACATTCGCTCCATTGATTTGCACACACAAGACACAAGCACCCTCTCTTCTTAGCTAAAGCTTTTCACGTATCCTAGAGCCATGGCTGCTACGAACCCATCCTACTACCAGAGTGGTGTTTGCCAAGAGATCAAGCAAAAGGAGCATCGCTTCCACTTGTACATGTTCCAGCACACCCAGGCAGTAGCAGGTGAAAACCAATTAGTCATTGTGAGCCCGCCGAATACTGTTCAAGGTTTTGGTGTGACTGCGGCTAATGACTGGACCATATGTGATGGTCCGGTTGAATCCACTGCAAATATTGTCGCACGAGCTCGAGGCTTGCACATTGGCGATGGTAAAGCGGATACGAACTGGTTATTCTGTCATAGCATTATTTTCACTGATACCAGGTTTGCCTCTATCTAAAGTTGCTGGCATTTAACTTATCTTCCGCACCATACACATACATTTTCATACTAACTTTTGCTATATTGTGTTTCATTGATCAGGTTTAAGGGGTCAACCCTTAAGATTCTAGGAGATTACGCCGGCGCAAATAGTGAATGGGCAATCGTGGGTGGGACAGGAGAGTTTGCCTTTGCACATGGTGTTATAACAGCCACGGTAATCCAGTCGAAAACCGCGCCTGGTACCGGTGCCACTTGGGACATGAACATTCGTGTTTTCAGCCTCTGCATCCCTAAGCAGGTGAGATACAATTATTTTCATGGCCTTTTACTGATCTACGTATAATCCCTGCTCGTTAGTTTTAATTAGACATGTATGCACTCCTAGCTAAACCAATACGTTGCGTCATCACCTATCTGCAGATCCCTGTCACTAAGATGGGACCTTGGGGTGGGAACGGAGGGACAGCTTTTGATGTCATCCCAGATGAACCTCGCTCCCTTCAGGATGTGACAATTAAATGCGGGGATGTGATTAACTCGGTTGCTTTCTCCTACACCAATCAAGCTGGTCAGAAGAAAACTGCAGGACCATGGGGTGGTGATGGTGCACTTACCGTGACAGTAAGTGCTTTTGGGTTTTACTTCAGTATACCTTATGTCTGGTATATCTTACTCTCATACCCTATACTTTCTACTGAACCCTCCATCCATGTTGAAATAGGATTCGCAGTGCAATTTTAAAACATAGTTAACCATATGATATGTTGTTTTCTTTCCATGCAGGTCACCCTTGCTCCTTTAGAGACTATAAAGCAAATTCAGGGAACAACTGATACTGTTGGAGGTGACACTGTTGTCACGTCACTTACTTTGGTCAGCAGCCTCAGATCATATGGGCCATTTGGAAAAGCAACTGGTACTACTTTCAGCACCCAGGTGCCAGATGGTAACATCGTCTCGGGATTCTATGCACGCACGGGGGATCTGTTAATGCACTGGGTGTTTACGCGTGCCCCAATTAGCACAATGCAAGTGTTTCTCACGAATCATCTATGTTTTCCTTCATTCCAACAATAAGGCAGACATGCTATTGTCCTTGTCCTCTTCTCATGTAATACTTATTCTACTTTGTATCTACCTGCATTTGCTTGCTTGAAAAAAATGTTCGGAGGGATTGAATATAATACGATCACTTTCTCTTGTGCAACATATGTGCAAAATGATTGTTGTTTGCTTCCATACATATGATACACATATTTGTGAAGTGCATATGATACGACCCGTGGCCACAAGAGAATGAAAAAAATGCAATTTGTGCAGCTATACTTGCAACAAATATTAAGAGCTACAATGTGGTGATGCTCACTTCGCATTTTCACCAATTTTGTGAAATGTATGACCTTTAACAGGGAGGGCGATGTGTTCTTGCATTCCTAGTGATTTTTTACATGCTTCCTCATCATAGGTTAATTACTAGGAACTATTTCCCTTTGTTAGATTTGTTCAAAATTACTTCGAACAGATGCAAAAAATAAATCTCCTCAAATCTATGTTAAAGAGTATTTCATTCGTCCTAAGAATATGCGGGTGGACAATGGATGCTATGATACATGACTGAAATATATGATCAAAAGAAGTGCATACACATCATTTCATTGATGATTAGTGCTTCCATATCCCTCACCATCTACATTGTTCCTCTCTTCCTCTGGATCTCCAATCCATGGTTCAAATATTGCATTCTTTCGGTCTTGACTGTTAATATGTATGTGTGTTCTGCAATTCCATTGAGGAAGAGGAATGTATACGTTTATAAGTTAGTGGAAAAAGAAGAACTGCTTTTATTGGAAACATCTCTATGCATGCATGGGAGAGTCGTCTATGAACCTCAATAAATTCATACCACTTAGAAATCGATAAAATGTATTTATTTAGGAGTTAAGGAGGATATATAATCAATCATTCTCGGACCTTATAAAAAACCGGGCGGATCCTGGCAAGGCCACGACGCTGACGGGCAACCGGATATACTCAACAACCTGCGCGGTTGCACATGGGTTGTTGAGGATATCCTGCCAATGCAATCTGTAGCATGCCGATTTTTTTCAGGTTGGTCAAGTTAGTAAATTGGTGGCCATATTTGTTAACACCATCGGTTTTCTGAAATACGTTAGCTTAACTATATAGGCCATCAGTTCACACCACAAACAAATTAATGGTTGTAATCTTTCTTAGGGTGTGTTTGGGACAGCTCCGCTTCACCAATTTCCGCTGGAGCAGGCGAAGCCATCCCAAACGCCCAACTCCAACGTCCACACGGAGCGGAGCGGAGATGCCCGCTAGTTCATTTTACCGAAGCGGCCAAAGGGGTGCTTCGCGTGCTCCACTCCACCTCCTTAAAATCTATTTGCCCGTAGAGTTTGCGGGATATTACCCACCACTGCCATTATAATGCCTGCCTAGATCGAATCGTTTTCCTCTATTCCTCAAATCCTACTCTCCACGAATAGAGCTTCTCCTCCCAGGCGACTAGGGCGCGCGCCGTCACCACCAATACGGCAGGATTTCCCATCTACAGGCCCACCGGAGACCACGGCGAGGATCGCCCCCCTCCTCGTCGCTGCCCTTGTTGTCCTCATTTAGCTCGCTGCCTGAATGTACCGCATATGTTACCGTGATTTTTTGGTTTAATCTGTGTGCTATTTCCGATTGGTGATGATTAAAATCTGCTGAACAGGTTAACTGTAGATGGTTTGCTAGTACGTGAGCAGTAGATTGGTTCAACCGTACATGAATTTTTCTCTTCCAAATCGGTAGTAAAAATAAATGAGAAAACAAAATACAAGGGCAGTCCGTATTTTTCTCTTCCAAAACCGAATCTGGAGCTAATTAGTGAACCAAACACTTTTTCCTGCTCTAGGGCTTGTCACGTGGAGTGGAGTTTAGGGGTGGAGTGGATTTAGTATAGCCATCGCCTTGCGGCATGAACCAATGGCTCAACCGAAACTACAAAATCCTGATGGAGATAAGCCTATGAGAATCATGTACGGTACCACGGTTAACCGACGGTTTATATGGTTTTCTTGTAGTGCCTACACTTAAACATCTCCATCTGTCCTCTGCTCCCTTGGGAGCCTCGCTCCTGCCCTCTTGTTTTTATGTAACTATTTGACACTGAGAACTGCAACCGAACTGTAATGGCCACCTCCATGACATTGGAGGGAAACACCTTGCCTTGATATACACCATCACGCTTGGCCATGCTTCCGACTTGGAGATCCACCTACCAATCGGCTTCAAACCCGTACCAACCACTCCTCACAATCATCTACAATTCTACACGATAAGAGCACCTCCAACTATGGTTGCCAAATTCGGCTCTCAAATTGACAGTGACCGGACAACCCCAAAACTCGTCTCCTACAACCATAAACCCCAAATCATCCACCTCAAAACCATATTGACATGCAATGTAGATCAAACGGATACAAATAAACAAGTTCAAACATCCCCGACATAGTTCAACACACAAATAAATCGGACATAGTTCATCACATCTCACACACAGATGCAAATTCGAGTCGGACATACCGGAGCTCGTCACAGATTGTGGGGAATCCGGCCGGTGTTCACCGCTTCCGCTGCCGCCGCATGTTCCCTTTGCCGAACACGCCGTGCTTGCCGAGCCCACGCTTCACGTTCCAGTTCTCGCGCTCGAATCCCCGCTTCACGTTCTATTTCATGCGCTCTCGTCATTGCTTCACGTTCCCTTTTCCGAGAACGGTGTGCCGTCCGAGCCTAGGTCTCCGCTTGGCGCACCCTGTCCCTCTTCTCGGCGTCCTGCGTGTAGTCCACGAACGGACTATCCTTCAGTATGTCCTAACAATGGCCAAGCTTCCACTCCCTCGTCGCCGGCCTCCCCGCAAGTGCATTGTATGGTGGGATGGCATCCTCCATCTATGAAAATTGGATAGCCAATCAACAACATCAAGCTACTGGATCCGGCAATGTAGACAATAAAACAAACTTACACAGCCCAATTGTGCATAGCATCCGGTGAATTTGTTAATCTCGGCGACGATGTATTGCCATCTATGGCGGAGAGAGGCCTTATTGCGGACAACTTCCGACTGAGCATTGAACACTCGACAGATCCGCCCCCAAAATAAAGCATTGGTGTAGCTTCCGTCTTGAGCATTAGCCGGGGTGGACAACCACGCATTGCACAGCACCACATCCTCACTAACCGAGTACATAGTCCCTCTTGAAACGGCCTACAGTTTCAACAAGTTCCTTGATTACTCATCCTACTTGTTCTTAAAATCTACAATGGTGCAAGGGAGAACATACCTGCGGAGGCGCCACCACTGCCGCGTTGGAGGCGGCTGCGGAACTACCCGCACAGCCAGAGCAAAGAGCCGCTGCCACCGATTTAGCTGACGGCGGCACGGCTTCCAATGATTTGAATTTGTGCCTCATACTTAAATTGGACACGCACAAGTTTCAGAGATGGTTCTAACGACGGAGAAAATCTACTAAAACAGAGCAATAATATTTGCAAAATAAAAACCAAATCTAGGCTTTGGGGTCTTACATTTAGGCGAGGCGGGCTCGCTTAGCGTCGCCGTGACAGAGCTAGCGCCGGCCTCCCCTGGCGGCGCCTGCCCTTCGAGCCCTTGCCCTCACCAAGGACCAAAGAGAGGGCTATGGTGGCCCTAAGTTCTGACTGGAAGACCGCCTCATCGACGCGTTCGACTTGGTTTGAGGCCTCGAAGAGGAGGACGGACGGCTCCAGTTCGGGCTCGCCCTGACGACGTTGGGCATCATGGCGCTCAAAATTGGCGCAGGAGAGTTGGCGCGCAATCTCGAGATCATGATCCTCCTTTTCCTCGTCATCCAATGAGGACGACAAGGAGGGCGAAGGCTGGTTCACCCAGCGAGGAGGGCGAAGGCTGGTTCACCCAGCGAGGAGGGCGGCCAACATACTGGATCTGGCGGTGGCTAATGTGGCGGTCAGTTGTGCGACTGCGGCCCGGGGGACGGAGCGCGGGAGGCTTCGGCACGCTCGTCCTGCAGCACCAGCTGCGTGAAGGCTCAAAGGGTGGGGCGGCTGCCATTGTTTCCGCGTCCGCGGCCGCGGCCGCGATGGCCGGATCAAGCAGCGCCGGCAGGAGAATCCATGAGAGAGACTTGAGAGTGAAGAGAGAGTGTGGTGGCTAGGGTTGGAGGTGAGACAGTGAAAGTGAACGGAGTGGGGGGGTCTTATAGGCCATGTTCGTGGGATGTCGGGTTGTATCTTATGGCAACGGAGATTGTTCAAATGTACGTGTGCGATGAGCACTTATCGTTAAAAGAGGAAAAGCAATAACCGTTGTCAATATGGATCCCTATTCACCTGTTGCCTTTGTGGTGGGCATGTCTTACGGCCCAGTGCGGGCACGCGGGGGACGTTGGTTTTTTCCATCGCCTAACTCGTGTCGTTTCCATGGAGGTGTGTCGGATGTGTCGTTTTGTACAAGTGACAACCCCTAATGCTCTCTAATCCCTATTTGTACAGCATAGCACCAAAAATTAATTTGAGTTTATAGAAGCATGAAATGACAAAATCCGTCACTATTTAGACCTGAGAAGAAAAACAATTGTCAGTGTTCAAGACTTAATCTCTTACGATGGTAACCTATAACAACTTAATTTCTACCAGCGATTTAGCTAAACCAAATTATATCTAACACCGTGTTAGCGCCGACTCTAGCTAGGAATGGCCGTCTCACATCTCCCTCTCTCTCCATATATCTCTATCTTTCGAGCCGGACAAATCGAAAGGTGGGAACCTATGGAGTTTAATGACAGAGATAAGAGGGTGGGGCCACCGTGCCATTTTGCACTATCGACTCAACAGCGGGCGCGGTCACCCGCCAAAGAGTCATCTCTATCATATCTCATATATATTGGTATTGTAAAAGCCTAAGGGATACCAAAAACATGTTTTGCAGGTAGGGTTTTAGCTCATGTAGTGATTTTTGACAAGAAAATCTTAATATAACAGCAATAAAATCAAACTTATTAATGTTTTAACTTCACACAATACAACAATAATCTAAATTGCAACAATAGTGCAGATTCAAATAATTAAACAAATAATAAATGATCTGGAAAGCAAAGAATGATTCAAACCACACATCAATAAAATTGAATAGATTGGGAGACTATATCCCATATAATTGCCACTCGTGCTCAATAAGATCATCATGAAGTTGGTTATGCGTTCCTCTGTTTTCAATCTGTTGGTACATCTCAAGAAGTTTTTGGATCTTGTCTGGATTCCTGATAGGTTTGACATGACTACCAATACTTTCATAGGAAAGCTGCAAGTTCAAATCCCTCTCTTCACGATCGTGTTGTTTAGAGTCACACATGCCATCATGATATTTGAGAGGGATTTCTTAACCCGGAAGGGACCATAACCTCGAAGAATGGCAAACCAAACTTACAAAACACCAAATTCTCTCTTAATATCCTCTTGAGCTTGGACAAAAACATATTGTTTATCTTACCTTGAGGGTGTTGGATGGTATCCACAAATGTCGACCACGAAGGATAGATGTCGTCAGCTAGATAGTAACCCATGGAATAGTCATCTCCACTGATGGTGTAGTTGCAAGCTGGACCGTCTCCACTAATAAGTCCAGCAAAAATATGAGATCTATGCAGAACATTGATGTCGCTAAGAGAACTCGACAATCCAAAGAAGCAATGTGAAATTCACAAGTCGTCGGACACCACTGCTTCAACAGCAATAGCGATCGCGATGATGATCAGTGTTTTGTCTGCTTTCTTTTCTCCTTATTGTGAGTTCGTAGGTACTCAGAACGAAAGACCATGATGAAAACCTTTGCAAAGAACCGCACGCACTTGAGCGCGGTCTCTTCTCCAATGTGAAAATACCAGTAGCGGAACCAGCGGCAAAATGCAGAGGGGTCAGCCTGCCTAGCTACAATGGACCAACATAGAAATATGTATAATGTGAAGGGGATTTCTGAAAAAATCTGTGGGGTCACCTGACCCCACAGCTGACAACAGCTCCGCCACTGGAAAATAATCATCTGTGTAGTTCACTGGAATGTCGTCGTATGCGATCGCCTCTGCCGAGATATTTTAGTACGGACTAAATCCAAGGAGGCCAGCAATGTTCCTTCGACGAGTGAAAAAACGAGAGTTGTCCTCACAAGGTTTGACAATGCGCACAAACAGACCTATTTGAACTCGATAATTCCTATGAAAGAGATGAGGTTGGTAGGTGCTAACCTCGGAAAGAAATCCTTCATGAGAATGTCATGCCTAAGAGCTCGGTTTCGAGGAATGCAAATAGGGCCGACTGTCGGTCCTCTTCGCTTTCTTTTCTTTGTATCCTCGAGTTCTTTCATGGGAGAATCAAATTGGATTCCCGACACCATCGTCGTCGTGAATCAAGTCTTGTATATTGGAATCGTCCGACAACTGCAAGTCCTAACTGCATGGAGATACTCATAGACAAACTCATCTACAAAATTTCTATAATTTCTATGTTAAAATCTACAAGCCGCCGGAGTAAACTAAAAACATTAACAAATCGAGAATTTTTTCTCCAAATGAGCGGTAACGTCCCAAATCGGGTGAGAGAGAGGGTGGCAAGGGCGGCGGCTGTTACTCCACAGAACGGCTCAAGAATGGCAGGTGGCGGCTACTCCGAGCGTCGCAGTTATCCCGTGAAGCTCCGCGGTGGATCCATGGCGGCCACTCGACATGCGAGCGAACGTCAGGAGAGGTTCTAAGAACGTCCAAATCCGCCGTGACAGGAAGCGTGCGGGCTGAAATTTTTTTTTTTTTTTTTTTTTGCGAAACACAGTACAACGCAAGCGCTCATAACACGCGCACACACTCACCCCTATGAACGCACGCACGCACACCCTACCCCTATGAGCACCTCCGAAATACCGAGTCGGCGGGTCGAGTTCCAAGAAACGAGGGAAGAGAGAAATTGAACGTGAAAAGTGGACATATACCACGTCTGGGGTTGTTTTGAGAGTAGTTTTGCTAAACATATTGATCATTTGTTTTCCGGCTAAAACCGTATAAAATTGGCCTGGGCGGTGTAAGGGATCTGCTACCTTCAGTTCCGTTTCGGTGTCTGCTAGTCTGCCGCGTCTCCGCTTTCAGAAGCCGCCTGGGTGAGACGTCAACGACCTAATTCTACCCGTCTCTCGCCCGCAACAACCGCTTTACCGCTTCGGCCACGCAGAACGTTAGGTCCTGCACGAGCTTCCGGACCAGTAGGTAGACACGCACACGCGGCCTCGCAGGCTAGCAAAGCTCCCTTCAATGGCCTCACTCTCAAGCTGTTTAGGATTCCATCGATCACTCACACGCCTCATCTCCCCAGGTCCACACAGCTCCCATTCATGGCGATGACGGCGGCGGCCATGCTCTGCTGCGTCGTCCTCCTCGGGCTCTGCCTTCTCGGTCCGTCACGTTTCCTGGTCGATTGATCACACACTCAAAGATCCTAGTATTCCTCGAAGACATACCCAATGGCTAATTGGCTATGGTGTCGTAGTTAACGTACACTGGCACTGATCTTCCGCCCTGATGCATTCATGTGCAGTGTCCATGGCGCTGACGGCGGGGTACTACTACGGCCCGGTGGAGCTGGTCGCCGGCCCGGGCTACTCGCAGCTCGTGAAGGCCAACACCTTCTTCGTCAAGGAGATCACGATCAGGATGGTAGAGGGAGAACAAGTGTCGGGAGAGAGCCGGCATGTCGTGCTTTACGGGCTGGCCGGCGGGGCACCGCGCCTCGACCAGACGGCGGCGTGGTCGGAGGCTCGCCGCGTCGTCGTGCCTGCCAACTCCCACACGGTACCGTTTCGTCATCACTCTGACCCGCGTATCCATCTTGTCAGCCAGTTTCCGGCAGTGTACTAATGCCGGTCGTCGCTGGTTCAGATGTTACATGCTTGATTCAGAAATTCAGAAGTTCGGATTAGAGCAATATACCGTTTGCGGTGGATTTGCACCAAGTTCTCAGTGTAATTAACTAGGAGTAGTACATTTTGTGTCGTCGCAGGAATGGGCTTATTTCCTAAACAGAGGGAGTCAGATACAAGTCGATTACAGTGTCAACCCTGAAGATGCGCTGATTAATCCAGTCTGCGTCACCATTGCGCAAGGTAAAAAATAGTTCCCCTAAACAGTGGCCGGGAGCACTTCATCTCACATGTCTGAAAAATGTCATACCATGTGTATAAGGCTAAAAGAAATCTGCTGAGATTTTGAGTTCGCGCAGGTAATGAAGGCTTTACCCAGTGGACAGAGAACCCATCAGTACATGACACCACATTAGGACGGCGTTTGGTACGCGGTAAGCACTGTCAAAATCTCTGAACTATTTTCCCACAAAAAAAAAGAAATCCCTGAACTGTTAAGGAGCTGTACCAAACTTCTGAATCTCAGGAACCGGAACAGTTAAGCAGACAGTCCTTTCCTCCGGCGACTACTACGTCGCCGTGGGCAACCTACACGATCAAGACGCAACGGTAAGAATAAGATGGATCGATGCTGCGCGAGTGCAACGCAGCAACAGTGCTAAGCCATTCTTCTTTCTGAAGATTCCGTCAGTGTTGGTAATTGGCAGGTAACGCTGGATATCAGGATAAGCGCCCTGCTCTACGACACCGCGGGAGCAGGCTACGCGTGCTCGCCGTCACCGGGAAACTCTGTTTGCACGTACAGGCTGCCGATCCTGGGACGGAATGTGGCGGTGCTCTCGTCCGGTCTCAGAGAGGTGAGTGAAGTAAGCGTCCGAACCTTCAGTTAAGTTGCAACCACTGCTGTACTAACACGCAGCCGTTCTTTCAGAGATCGAACTCTGACCACGAACGTCATCACATGAGACTGATACTGTTGTACGAGCCTCGCTGGATCGTGTACTTCGTCGGCTCAGGTACGACCCAAGTTCAGTTCGATCAAATTACACCAGCTGAATGCCACGTTGACGGTTGTCGTCACGTACTATGTAGCCATCCTGGCGGTGGCGCTGCTGCTCCTGTACGAGATACTGGGCACGATGCTGGGTTTCTGCTGCTGCTGTACCGGGAGCGGGGGCAGCCGGCGTTCTCCCGGCGCGGCAGGCCAGACGACGGCATCGTCGCTGCTGGAGAACAAGGAAGAGGAGGCTAGCCTGGGCTCGTCCTACGACTCCTCTTCCCAGGACGGCGATCACGACGAAGAGGCTGGAAGGGACGAGGAGGACCGGCGGCTGTGTGTCGCGTGCTGCGACGCCCGGCGGGACTGCTTCTTCCTCCCCTGCGGGCACTCCGCCACCTGCCACCCGTGCGGCACCAGGTATGTGTGTGCACCTGTGTGTGTGTTGCACTTTTGCCGTGGAATGATGGGTTCATTCAGGGGTGATTGTGAACTGGTGCTGGCTGCTGTGTCCGCAGGATTCTCGAGGGAGATGGTGGCAGCTGCCCGTTCTGCCGGAGGAAGCTGAAGAAAGTGAGGAGGATATTCGCCGTCTGACTGACTTGACTGAGAGAGATTTGGCCTGCGTTTCTTCTATTGCGGGGAGCTGAGGATGAACATTTCTGACCATTTTACATTGACGGTAGATCAAAAAATAAATAGAGCGCAAAAGAGCAAGCGCCCACCGTGGGGCTCGAACCCACGACCACAAGGTTAAGAGCCTTGCGCTCTACCAACTGAGCTAGACGGGCTTGGCGAATGGTTTCAATCCAGAAAGGTCATGTTCAAAATGTACGTCCGACTCATTGTGGGCCTTAATTTTGAACAGTGTGAAATGGTGGAATGCGAATATTTTACAACTAGTTGCACCTGCACCTCATTATCGAATGTCCCCTTCAGAGTTTTCAAAAATTGCGAATAAATCATAAATATGAGTTATGTTGTGTCTTAAGCACACACAAAGTTTCATTCAAAAACATGACATATTCACATTTTATTTGCCTTTTTTGCACAGGGCACGTATGGTCATATTTTTTATGAACATTTTTTGGTACACAAGACACAACAGATTATATAAGTGGGGCATCCGGCAATGGGGTGCGGGTGCAACTAGTTGCAAATTGTAGTTTCCCGAAATGGTGTTAGACTCCCTTGTAGTATTTCAGTATGATAGTTAAGTGGTCCGATGAGCATGTCATTGTCAGGTTTTAAGTATGAGTAGTTCTTTTGCCTAGCTTTTTCTCTGTTTTGGCTGCTTTTCCCCCTTTTTCAGCTTTTGCTCTTGTTTGTAATCTGTTCCCGCGCCATCTTGTCCCTTTCTTCTAATAGAAATGACATGCATTTAGGTGCGCGTTCGAGAAAAAGAGTGGTTGGTCCGATGAGCATGTCAGTATCATATCTTTGTTCGTACGGTGAATGAAACCCAATGTAACAAAACGACATTGACATTTGCTCATGTCCATGATCAATGAGACTCAGTTTGTCACACGAGGATTAAACCAAGACACCGCCCTCCTACCATTGAGCTATCGACCAGCCCTCGTTCAACAGGATTTAATCTCGTATGAAGTTTTCTCATAAGGACCATTGGATTGCAAGAATGGATCAAAGAACTCATATTAGAAACTTTTTATACCCCAATTTTGGAGTTATTTCAAACATGAGAACATGTTAAAATATACTCCCCATCCCATAATATAAGATGTTATTGCAAGAGTGAGGCATTTTGGAGCCCGGCCCATGTATTTTTGAGTTTCAAAACAATTGGGGATAAATCCTAGATGTAGATAGTGATATGATTTACAAGTGCGTAAAATACTATGTAGATAATGATATGGTCTACAATTGCCTACATTTAGGACCTTTTGTTTAAAAAAAATTGAAACTCAAAAATGCTGATTTTGAATTTTTGAAAAACGAGCTACATGGAGCTCGGGATTTATTTGCACTTTCAGGATATTACAATTATATTGGGGAGTATTTATGATGTCCAAGGCCACATCATTTTACAATTGGGGATAAATCCTAGACGTAGATAGTGATATGATTTACAAGTGCATAAAATACTATGTAGATAGTGATATGGTCTACAATTGTGCAAAAATTCAGGAAAAAATCCTAGATGTAGGATGGGCAAAAATGACAAAAACATGAAATTTTGTCAAATTTGTCTTTTTTGTGAAGTCTAAAATAATACAAATTTTGGATTGAAAATTTGCACGATGGTAAATCTCGACATTATCTACATTTAAGATATTTTGTTTCAAAGAAATTTAAACTCAAAAAATCTGATTTGGATTTTTTGAAAAACGAGCTACATGGAGCTTGGGCTTTATTTGCACTTTCAGGGTATTAAAATTATATTGGGGAGTATTTAAGATGTCCAAGTCATTTTTTTGTCTACTCTCCTCTCTTTTCTACAATCCAAAGACATTTTCACGCAACAAACATTTTAACGGAATTTGCATGCACAAGTTATGGCAACTATTTCTTCAAAATATCTATAGCAACTTCTTTAAGAATCCACAATATTACGTGACACCCAGTCCTGTGCTTCCAACTGGTTCGTAGTAGGATTGAAATTTTCAATATATTGAACAAAAAATATATTTAGTTCTCGAATATATGGAGGGAGATTTCAGTCCTTCTGGTGAAAAGATAGAGCTCCTTCTGGCTACTTGAAAATATACGTTGGGAGAGCTAATGGAGACAGGTCAGATATGTGTTCTATAAAGTGATCCCTATTAGGTTGCACGAAAGCGGGGATAGCTCAGTTGGGAGAGCGTCAGACTGAAGATCTGAAGGTCGCGTGTTCGATCCACGCTCACCGCATTTTACTTTTTAGTTCCAAACTAAAAAATCTGCAAGTTATTCTATTTTTTTCATGAACTTGCATTTTGTCAACTGTACAGCCCATTTTCCACACTGATGTTTACTGCTGTCTATAAACGTACTATCAACGACGTCACTGCCAGTGACCAGGGGCGTGAAACAGAGAGCAGACCAGTTTTTTTTTTTTTTTTTGAACAGGGAATGGTCCCGAACCTAGAGTTTTTCCATTAATTCTCAGCGGCGGAATTACACTTTACAAAAAGGGACTCAAGATAAATAGAAATTACAAACCAGTCCCTACATTTTGCACAAAGGACCTCAAGATGAGAGAAAGAAACACAATCAAGTCCTGCTCCTGCTCCGCCGCAAACTGAAGCCGCCGTGCAGTCACCTTCGTCGTCGCCGGGGACGAGACCACTTGGGGCGATGAAGGGGGAGCGTACTACACAGCCAGCAAGGGCCTCCGCTTCGGCAACTATGCCTGGAGGTTGTTGATGGCCATCTGGCGCCGGTCGGAAGAAACCATCCCCGGCGCAAGAGGTGGGAGAGGTCGCCGTTCGACCATGGGATACACCGACGACATGTTCGCCGGCGTTGGGAATCTCCCGAGAGAAGCAGAAACTCCTCCCCTGCTGTAGAGACAAACCAGAGCTCCATCCAACACCCACTTCCTTCTCCTCAACACCTCCACGACGAGAAGAACGAGAAAGAACAGGAGCAGAAGAAGCTCATTTACGCACCTTTTTATTGAAGAGGTCGAAGAAATGACGCTGCAGCTCGCCTCTTCCACCCTCTGGAGCTTAGCAATCTGCCTCATCTTCTCCACCGTGCAGCAGAAGAGGCACCAGAACTTCTGCGACACGAACCTCGCAGCAGCAACTCCGGATCTGACGATGAAGTGACGACACCATTCCCTCCCCTCGCCTCCACGGCCGGCCAGAGAGAAATCCACGCCACCACACCTCGAGACGCGAAGACGCCAAGATCTGCCCTTATTTAAGCAGCTCTCCGCCGGATCCACCACCCCATGAAGCTTCCACCACGGATGCTCGCCGGAGATAGGCAGAGACGGCCAGCTAGTACTTGGCACGAGTACTAGCTGAGAAGAGCGGGGGGAGAAAGACGCCATTAAGGCAAACTCTAGCACGAAGGCTAAACCTAATCTATAGCTAGTATATACATGCCAAGCAACGCATTTGCGCCCACGCCGAACGGCAGCGCCGCCGGAGAGGAGCGAAGAACGCGCCGGCGAGGAGGAAGAAAAGCTAGCTACGACTCTCAAAACAGAGAGAGCGGTGGAGACGGGGGCGAGAGAGATGATGTATACCGGTTCCCGAGCAGACCAGTTGCCATGGGCATTTGCAGGACTGAAATTTTCCAAAACTATTAATGGTACCTTCATCACCTCATACCAAACACAAAGGATCACGATCATCGTCAGATCCTACAAGAGCTATGAGCATGCTTGATTTGATTTTTATAGGCAAAACATGAGGCATTTGAATCTCATCTTTTGTCACCAGGAGAATGTTTCACACTTGTTCAGTTACACCTTACAACCACACATCTATCCTACGGCTACCCCCGCCTATTTTCACCTTCGACAACCGAGCACCTTATCTGGAAGGTGCTCTACTTCAGTCATCATTTTGGGGAGCCAGTATAAGTACAGCCGAGCAACCGGAACGTGCTCTACTTCTGCCACCTTTTGGAGGGCCTGGCTGAAGAGCCTCCTGTCAACTGGCTGGATGGAGCCTTTGTTTGACCTGGTGAGTGAGCCAATATGATTCCCATTAGTAGCAATACAGGAAAATAAGTTACAGTTTAAATGTTCACCGTACATCACAGCTGGACAAAGCGACATGAAGTTTTCCAAATTTTGAAAGTTTTATTTGAGCACTAGCATTTTGCAGGTGCCACGCTAATAGTAGCCTATCATGTCAAAATAGATAAGTCCTATAGTTGTGTGATTTACAATACATACCTGGAGTTTTCAGAACTGCATCTCTTGGTTTTAATCTGGACGCTGCTGGCTGCCCTTTTTTGGCAAGAGTCGATCTAGCTACTCGGGACGGAACTGTATGCCTGAAATTATTGAGTGCTATCAAATTAGTAAGCATAGTTTTCAAAAGATGAAAAACGGTCATAATGATAAGTATAGACTGCTCCTATTGCACAGTTATTATCATGAAAGAAAACAATTAACAATTCTGATGGAAGCTTTCAAGTACATTGCCGTATCGTCACTTATTCCCGAGTTGGAGTCCAACATATCCGTCTTGCCAACTGAATATTCAGTTTCTCTTACTGACAAACCATCTTCAACTGCATTTTCTTCGTAATATGCTTCATCCAATCTCATAGGTGCAACATGAGTGGGTGATGTATGACCAGCATCTGCATTCACCTCAGCATAACTCAGAGTTAATGTGGCCAGCGATGTCTGGTTGGAATTAAAATTATTTGGTTTGTCAATGAATAAATATGGGGGTTTAGATTTGTCTTTCATGAGTTGGAGCTGCTCAATTTCCATATCTTTCCGTGAAATTGTGTCTTTCAAAGATGAAACCTGGAAATAAAAACATGAAGATCAACTCTTAAAGTAAGACGTCAAAATATCCGCAGTATAAGAAAGAATCATCATCAGTAAGATCAATTAACAGCAAGCACGAAGCATCAGTGTGAATTTTCAACTATTACTTTACACCAGCAACATTAAACTTGAATCATGCACTGTATATCTAACAATTATACACAAGTCCTCGTCTTCTAGCTACTGAATTATAGAAAGCTTAAAGCTCTACACATGAGTCTATGAAAATTTAGCAATTCATATTTTTAATTTATTCTATAATTGATTCAAAAGTTCATTTACAGGGTTGTGTGACATATCCCCCAACATGGTTGACGGCATTGATTTCTGGAATATTCTTGATGTAGTTCGGTATCCAGTATTCAATAAATAATGCATAGAAACCTACAGAAAACTCAGGCAGGAACAGCTTAGTAACTCCTGCCATTTTACTGCTGATTATCTTAATACAGACTACGAATAGTAGTTTTAACAGTTTAACACCTTACCAGTTCTAACCACAAGTTTACAGTAACCACTCGTCCTAAATCAGGTTCCAACCTGAGTTTGAAGTGATCATAGAAGGAAAATATTTTTATAAGGTTAACAATTTAAATATCACATTTATAGGTAGTCTTTCATTTTCCTTTACATAGTAATATTTTCTTTGCCGGTCACAACAGTTCCGTAAGTACACAAAAGAGAAACAAATAAACCCCAATTTGAGGCGAGTTAGATAGAAGCTAAAGTATAAAAACCTGTTCCAACAGCTCCTTGATGTCCTTTCCCTCTTTGTTACTTTTTGCAGCACCTAACTCTACCCCAGAAACTCTTTCAGCAAACTTTAGAGTGCTTATTGTTTCTGAATATGACTCAACATCAGGATTTATTTGAACAAACATTAGTGTCTTTGCTTGTCCACCTGCCATAAATAATTAAGAAATAGTTATAAAGGGCAAAAAGAACTACAAATGCATGATTTACCATGTGTAAACAATCGATTACCCAAAGAGCTCTGAAGAACTTGTGTTAGCTTGCTGTTTCTGTAGGGCACATGGGCATTTTTCTGCGCCAAAGCAAAAATCACATCACCTAAAGCAGAGAGTGATTTGTTAATATGTTGAGCCTCCTTTAATCTATCTCCAGTTGCTTCAGACCGCTCAACTCTTTCACTGCCAGCAAGATCAATGAGATGTAGACATCCTCTAGAGATGGATCCATTCTTCATATCCAACCCTCGAACATGTACCGTTAGAATGCTACATGTAGTAAAATCATTTCAAAAAATCCATATTATATAGAAGAAAGAGAAGTATAACTATGGGAAATAGTTCAGTCAACCTGTGGGAGCGACTGCTCCTTTCATTTAGGGCTGTTGAACCAACTGCTCTATTTGCTAGTCCAATTTCCATCAAGTCCAACACATTCGATGTTGATTTAACTGAGTGTAAGCTCGCATCCGGTAGAACAAGTCCATTTGGTTGAGAAGTGCTCCAAATCCCAAGTGTTTATTTATGTCAAGGAGTACCATCATTACTTTTGGAATGTTAACAACATAAATACAAGAAACATAACAAAAAATGGCAGTACGGTAATTTAAAAAGGATATCGTTTTTGTGCAATATCGTTTGACAGAAGATCACGAACTTGCTCATTGTATATCTCAACCATCTGTACTCCCACCTCATACGAGAAAACATTTCCTCTACTTTGTGAGATATTAAATAGATCATTTAAAGCCCGGTAATTGACACCCCAATCTGTTTTTGATGTGCTGGGTCCACTCTAAGGAACAAAAATTATAAACATTAACATTAAGATTATAGTTAGCGGCAGTGCCAATACAGTACAGCGAAAATAATACTCAAGATTAGAGTCAGTACCATCGTGTAAGTTTTTCCAGAACCAGTTTGGCCATACGCAAAAATACAGACATTGAATCCATCAAGAACTGACCGAATCAACGGCTGGATGTCAGAGAAAACCTCAGCTGTGAATTAGAAAGAAAAGCCAATTAGAAAACTTACTAACATGCAAACAAAAAAAAAATATATTATTATAAAGTTGTACCTTGGGAAGCAAATGAACTGAAAACTTTGTTAAACTTGAACATCCGATTTCCGTCCTTTCCTTGCTTCAATGGATTTGAAATCAGAAGCTCGCCACTTTCACCAATGTAATCGACAGTAGTCGATTTTTTATCTTGACCAGGAAGGAATGGTCTTACACGACAATACACTCTTATATTACCTAGAAAAAAAGAGCAGATACTAAAAAATGTTAATATGATATCTATGCTCTATATCTGAAAGAATCTTTGAGCAATGGGATACCTTTTAATTCTTGCATTTCATTAAACAATTTCTGGTTTTCAGCAAGAACTTTGTGATAATTTTCGACAGCATCAACTAAACATTTTAAATTGGACCCTGCACAAGTTCAAATAGCAAACATATCAAACCTGAACTACCGTATAATTTTATATAAGAAAAGAATGTAACAAAACTTACCTAAATTAGACATTTCACCTCTCCACTTCATTTGAAAGGCATTCATGTCGTTCTTTATTGACCTTGATGATATATTTAAACCCTACCATTGCAAATCAATAGAAAAATAAGTAAAACAATAAAAAGATTTGAACAAGTTATAAACAAACATACCTTGACATGTAACTGTTGAGTATTCATGTAATCCTGAAAAATATTTTCCTTTTTGTTCCATAACTGTGATTTTAGCTGAGAGGCAGTCTCAATTTCTTCTATTTTCCTGTTTGAATGCACTACAAGAAGCTCAAATTCCTTAACTTTGATGGTTAATTGGTCTTCCAGTTGCTTTTTCTTAACTTCAAACTGATCAAGCTGTTGTTCATGCAGCCTATTCATTTCTTCCATTTCTTCCTTAAGGCTTGCTATCATGTTCCCAGCATTTTCTTTTTCTTTCATTAACCGAACAACAGTTTGCTCACTTAACTTGCTTCGCTCTTCAATTTTCGCCTTCTCTTCCTTAAGGCTTGCTATCATGCTCCCAGCATTTTCTTTATCTTCCATTAACCGAACAACATTTTGTTCACTTAACTTGCTTCTCTCTTCAATTTTGGCCTTCTCTTCCTCAAGGCTTGCTATCATGTTCCCAGCATTTTCTTTTTCTTTCATTAACTGAACAACATTTTGCTCACTTAACTTTCTTCTCTCTTCAATTTTCGACTTCTCTTCCTGCAAGAAACAGAAAGGCACTGCAAAATGTTATCCTGTGACTTACTACCAGCATAATTCCTACTAACAGTAAAAATGATGAACACAATTATCCTATTTGTTTATCATGTGTACTACAAGTAGAATTTATCAGAGATTCTCAAAAAGGAAGTGTACGATGTCATTCTTCTTTTCATCTGTTCAGATATCGGTATGTCATTAGTGTAACATATTATAGTACTATAGAAGCAAGCAAAATGTACTGAGTGTAGAATAAGGAAAGAAACAAAGAAAATAAAGGAAATTAGAATATTTATATGCAAATCGCACCTTGATCACCTGAAGCCAATTCATTGTCATCTGATCAAGAAACTACAATATCAGCACAATCGAAAATAATTATAAGCTTCTATAATTTCTCCTGACCATCAAGCAAGTAAGCTGTACCTGGTTTTCTTCATTTGTGCCATTTACTAATAGTTCAAGTGCTTTAATTTTCGCATGGTACTTTTCTTCCCTTGTCTTCATGATAGTATTTTGCTGAAAAGAAAGGGATCATCTTATCAAGAGCTGTATTAAAAATACGAAAGAAAAACAAAAAGTTCAAGTAAAGGTTTTCCTTACATTTCTTATGTGCTCTGCTTGAACACAGAGACGGCGCTCAATTTCTTGCACTACTTTCCTCAGTAGATAAACTACACGCTGATGTGAGAAGATTCATGTTAGACGCAAAATGTAACAATGAAAAGAGAGAAACAGATAGGTGTGTGGTTTTAAAACAAAGACATACATGTGGAATTTCTCCCTTTTTTCTCTCAATACTTTCATCCAGAATGCCATTAACAACTGTGAGAAGAGACTGAGTTGGTGCATTCTGTGAATATAATTACCATTAGGAAAGGGACATCACAAGATAGAGCAATTCAACAAACTTAGGAAATATCGTAGGTGGCAACAATGAAGTTACATCTAAACTGTTTGAATGCATCATCTCTGAAATCTTGGCAGCTGGAAGATCAGAATAGGATCCGCGTTTTAGCTGGAAAATCTCGCGAAGCTTTTGTCCTGCAGGATATACAACAAGATTGTATAAATTAAATAAAGACTGCAGAAAAGTAGCATCCCAAAATTACAGTAGATGGTATTAGTACTCAGCAACTAGAATTGCAACAAAGAATAAAATATTAAATAATATTGTGAGCATGAAGAATTTGAACCATGTTAAAACCCTGCCAACCCACTCAACCTGATCATATCATGCTTTCGTCATTATGTTTGCATAACACCTGAAGTATAAGTTGGCTGATGCCATAAGAGGTTAATATGGATACATAACTACATATATGTTGTATCCACATGCTACTCCGACAATATGATGTCCACATGACGGCTAACCGTTGTTACGTAATTCTAGAGTGGAAGGCTAACTCCCAGGGGAGTTTCTTTTACAGCTCATTCACGAAACTGCGTGCAAAATGAACAATACATACCATTAAAGGCAGGAGTTTTCTGCTGAGACTTGGGATAGGGAAGCCCGTTTCCCCTGTCCTCTACTGAGGGTGTTCTCCCTTGTGCTGCACCAGCAACTAGAGACCCATCAGTTTGTGGAACTCTCCATTTTTTTCGTGAAGGGGTCTTTGAAACATCCCCTGAACTATCATCAACCAATCCAGGATTTAGATTGTCCCTCAGCACCAAGAGACAATCCACCACCGAAGACATCGGTCCCTGTAATCATCACATCCATGAGTTGAGTTATTATAATGTAACTTGTCACTTTCCAGCAATGCAACCCACTACCCAAAGTGCTAACCACCTTACTATGCAATACAGCAATAAGACCAACAACCACGTTACCCATAAGAAATCAGTTTCAGCAATTCTGGTAATTAAGAACTCGAGCATGGCACCAACTACTTATATAATAATAGAACCTCACCTCCTCAAGGTCTTTCACGCTGAATCCTGGCAGCCCAATGTCAGCAACCACCGAGAGGAACTTCTTCACATTTTCCGACCTCTGCTCTGACGATGCATAACCACCAGGTAACCCCTAAACAAAAACAGCCAAAATCAAATCATGTACTACATCAACATGACCCGGAAATTTTCGAAGCGCAAAATGCACACCTCAAGAGCACCAGGGATGAGTGCGTCCGCTATACGGCACAGAACCGTGCCATCGCCGAGCAGCTCCCGGAGCTCCTCGTCGGATGCATAGAATGGCAAACGGTGCTCCGGGATTAAGGCACCCAGCCATTTGATCACCTCCGCGCGCCGAGCATCTGCAAAGGTTTTCGCACCGCCATGTAAAGCAAAATATGTTGGCAAACATGCAAAAAAAAACGAGTACAGGATCAACAGTTCAAGCTAACATTTCAGACGGTCCCAAAAAAAACGGGACACGACAAAACAATCGAAATTCGAACTCCGGGGGAGCCAAATAACAGCAGCGCCTATTCGGAAAATCTTCCGTCGAAAGAGGGAATCGAGCGTCGTAAGCTAGAAAACGATAAATCAGCTCCAAAGCGCTGAATCAATCAAGCTCGGGAAAAAAAAATCCGGACTACATATAGCCGACGAACTCGCCACATGCGCGCGCGCCCCGAAAATCACGAGAACGCACCCGCTGACCAAAATTCGAGCTCCTAGCTCGGATAATCCTCGACATGCATTCGAAATCAGACGCCTCACCTTCGTGGAGCCCCTCGCTGTCGCCGTCGACGCTCCCCATTCCCCGCCTCCCGGACAGGCGACGCGCGGCGCAGATCGAGGCCGCCGCCGGCGGGATTTGGGCGGAATCGGCCTCGGAATGGGCGGGAAGCGGAGGGTTTCGGGGGCCGATGCGCGCGCTGGGGTTTTGCTTCCCGCCGTCGTGCGCCGGCGGAGGTGCCTCCCTCCCTCAGTTGCTTTTTTGTGTTTTCGTTTTGGCTCGGTTTGTTGTTGCCTCGCGTATGTCGCCGGGCTGTGATTTGTGTTGACGTCGTCCGTCACCAGCTCGCCTTCCGTTAAACTCGCTCGTGCGTTACCGTCAGTTAGTGAGGGTGAGAGTGTGCCAGAATATTTGATTTCCAAAGATTTAGTTTTGGAAACGATATAGATTTTTTTATGTTTTGGAGATGCACACATTCATTATGAACTTTAGTTTTGGAAAACGATTTATGCATTCAAAGTTGTCAGAATTGTGATTCCACTATGCGATTCTACGAATCTACAACCCAAATTGAGTGAACCAATTCTATGATTCTGGTAAGTATGATTTAAGATTTTACGATTTTGACATTTATGATCATATGGTTTACAATCCTACAATAGAGGTTCCGAACCGATCGGAATCACATTTATGACAACCTTGTATGCATCTTATGTTATTGTTGCCAACATATTCAAAACTTTTTGTTAGTTTTGGACCTCTTGACAATAATTTTACTGCATTGATATACCTAGATGCTATGTTTCATTTTAGTCGCTTTTTCTCCCTTGTTTTCTCCACAAATATAAAAAAATTATGTTTGTTGGGTTGTTCAAAATAGTTAGTTCAGTGTCAGAATTGTACATTCAATAGATGTGGATGAATGATGTCCTCACCACCTATATTTGTAGCCTCTTAATTATACTTATTACTGTCCAAACCATGGGCGAGCTCCACGTTAAACAGATGGTGGTTAAACAATGATAACAGACTTCAAGGGGATGATCGGAAAAATTCCTCGCCATCGTCATGTTGGTTACCTGGACGGTATGGTGCGAGAGAAACAGAAGGATGTTTGATACGTCCAAAACGTATCTACTTTTCCGAACACTTTTGCTGTTGTTTTACCTCTAACTTGTATGATTTGGATGCAACTAACATGGACTAACGCTGTTTTCAGCAGAATTGCCCTGGTGTCTTCTTTTTGTGCAGAAAAGTCAACTTTCGAGAAAAACTCCGAAAACAATTGCGATCGTCATATTTCACCGGAAGACCCACGGAGCCAGAAGGGGAGTCGGAGAGGCCACACCAGGCAGCCACGCCATAGCTGGGCGCGGCTGGGGGTGGGGCCGCGCCCAAGTGTGGCGTGGCCACCTCGGTCGCCCCCCGACGCTCCCCTTTGGACTATATATTGCCCTTGACCTAAATATCGAGGGGGGTTCGACCATATTTCGCGAAACACATCCACGCTCCGCCGCCGCCGCGATCTCTATTCCGGGGATCAGAAGTTCCGTTCTGGCACCCTGCCGGGACGGGGATTCGGAGGAGATCATCACCATCGTCATCACCACCGCCTCTCCATCAACCATCAATGATTCCCCCATCCATGTGTGAGTAGTTCCCTGCTGTAGGCTGAGGGGATGGTAGGGATTGGATGAGATTGTTCATGTAATAAGTTGCCAGATTGTTAGGGCATGGTGCCTAGTATCCATTGTTAGTGCTATTTATCATTGTTGCAACTTGTTGTGCTTAATGCTTGCCACTAGGGCCCGAGTGCCATGATCTCAGATCTGAACATGTTGTTGATGCATGAGAATAATTATGTTTTAGATCATATCTGCAAGTTGTTTTCACCTGTTATTGTCCGGAACCCGAGGCCCCGGAGTGACAGCAACCGGGATAACTGGAGGGGATGGCTTTGACTTGAGGATTACGTGTGTTCACGGAGTGTTAATGCATTGCTCCGGTACTTTATTAAAAGGAGTACCTTAATTGCCAGTAGTTTCCCTTGAGGCCCCGCTGCAAACGGGCTGGCAGGACAGTAGATGTTGTGCAAGTTTCTCATTGCGAGCACGTACGACTATATACGGAACACATGCCTATGTTTGACTAGTACTAGGATGCTTTTATAATTGTTTACCTGCAAATGCCCTGAGTTATGATTATTACATGAGCGCTCTTATCCATGCAACGCCCGTACATCCGTCCCTATGCCTACAGTACTTTTAATCCTGCTGTTTACTGAAATTACTGCTGCTGTCTTTGTTACACTGTTGCTGCTATTACTTTGTTACTACTGCTGTTATATCACCGTTGCTACTGATAATCTGTGTCGAGGAAGTCTACTTTCAGGTGCAGCTGAACTGACAATTCATCTGTTAAGGCTTATATTTATTCTTTGGCTCCCCTTGTGTCGAATCAATAAATTTGGGTTTTACTTCCCTCGAAGACTGTTGCGATCCCCTATACTTGTGGGTCATCAAGACTATTTTCTGGCGCCGTTGCCGGGGAGCATAGCTTTATTTATAAGTTCATCTGGAAGTGATATCCTTTGCTGCAATCCATTTATCATGGGGAAAACTCATGACAAGAAGGTGGCTATTCTGCCATCCACTACAAGGAAAGGTACGGCTCTGAACTCCGCTGCTGCTCTTGATTCACCATCTGTTATTAATCAACTGGTTACACCGCCACACGCACCTGCTTCGCGTGTTGGCACTACTGAATCTGAAACTGTTTCTGATGAATTTGATGATGCTTCTACTGTGCTTAGTGAAACTGGTTCGTTAGGTCCTTTTCTAGATGCTACGATTGCTAGGTCTAGACTTATTGAAAATTCTGAAATGCCTAATGAAAATGTTGTCACACCTGTTGCTTCTCCTGAGTCGAGGGAATTCATCGATGATGATGACCCCGAGGAAGATTATATAGAAGTAGATGAAGCTTTTGCTGAAAAATGCAGGAATCTTGACTCTTCTGCTGATTCTGCCACTATAATGGATTTTCTGAAAAAACACACTGTTAGCTACAAATTGTCTGCTGATCCTGAGTTTGCAACATCTCCTATTCGTATAACTGATAAGGATTATGACTTTTCTGTGGATTTGTCCTTTATATCTGTGGTAGAGAAAGATCCTTTTTGTGGTGCTGAAGATGAAAGTGCTATGGAACATATGAACAAGTTATCTACTTTAAGTAGTTTGTTCTCTGATGATATTAAATTGCGCACCTATTTTGTTACCAAAATTTTTCCTTTCTCTCTGAAAGGCGATGCTAAAGCTTGGTTTGGTAATTTGTCTCCCGGTTGTATTAAAAATCCTTTAGGATTGGTTGATGTTTTCTTCCATAAATATTATCCTGCTAGTGTTCAACATGTTGCTTTGCAGAGAATTTTTAACTTCAAGCAATTGCAGGAAGAAAATATTTCTGAAACTTGGTCAAGGTTTTGTTATTTGCTTAGAGTTCGACCTGGACATGATATACCTAAAAATGAACTTCTTGATATATTTTATAATGGACTAACCGATGAATCTAGGACATTCCTGGATAGTTGTGCTGGTTGTGTTTTCAGGAAACGAACTCCAGATGAAGCTGAGGAATTAATGGCTAAGATTAGCCAAAATTATGAAGATTGGGTTATAGCTGAACCCACTCCCACACCAGAGCCTGCGCCAGTGCCTACACCAAGAAAGAGAGGTGTTATTGAACTTGATAATGAAGGAATGAGAGAAGCCAAGAGGACTCTCAAGGAGAGGGGTATTAAATCTGAAGATGTTAAAAATTTACCTCCAATAGAAGACTTATGTAAGCCGACTCCTCCACCTTCAATTGAGGTACACTCTCTACAATATTTCGATGCTGGTGATATTCCTTATGGTAAGCCTCCTGATCAATGCTTAGATGAACTTGATAATTTTATTGTTAAGCAGGAGCATTTTAATATGAGAGTAGAAAATCATCTGTTAGAAAATTCTCGTATTATTAGTAATTTGCAAGATGTTTTGGTAAGAACTGTAAATGACATTAAAGGTCTAGTTAAACATCTTAGTATGGTTCAAACTCAAATGGAGCAAATTACTAAAGTACAAAAAGACTTGCTAGCTAAAAATTCTAATAGTAATGGAAAACATGCTTTTGGAATAGCAACTAGGAGTGGAGCTTCCACTCAAGATCCTTTGTATCCTGAGGGACATCCTAAAAGAATTGAACAAGATTCTCAATTAGCTGAAAGGCCCAGCTCTCCTTCTAAGAAAAAGAAGAAGAAACATAAACCTGCTGTAGAGTCTTCTGAAACTATTAAGGAAAAAGAACCTGCTAGTGATCCTAATAGTATATCTGTGTCTGATGCTGAAACTGAAAATGGTAATGAACCTGTTAATGATAATGATAGAAACAATGCTAATAATAATGAAGAGGTTGAGAGCGATTCTGATAGTGACACTGAAAATAAAAATTGCACTAAAGAGGATTTTGTAGCTAAGAAACATGGTAAAGAAAGAGAACCTTGGGTGCAAAAATCAATGCCTTTTCCTAATAAGAAACATAAATCCAAGGAAGAAGAACACTACAACAAGTTTTGTGAGTGGATGAAACCTTTGTTTTTGCAAATTCCTTTGACTGATGCTATTAAGCTGCCTCCTTATTCGAAATACATGAAGGATATTGTTTCTAACAAGAGGAAAATTCCTAATGAGGAGATTTCCACCATGCTTGCTAATTACTCTTTCAATGGTAAGGTTCCAAAGAAACTTGGAGATCCAGGTATACCAACTATTCCTTGCTCTATTAAAAATAATTATGTTAGAACTGCACTTTGTGATCTTGGAGCTGGAGTAAGTGTGATGCCTTTCTCTCTTTATAAGAGACTTTATTTAGATAAATTGATACCAACTGATATATCTTTGCAAATGGCTGATAAATCTACTGCTGTTCCTGTTGGTATATGTGAAAATGTTCCTGTTCAAGTTACTACCAACTGTTTGATTTTGACTGACTTTGTTGTGTTGGATATGCCTGAAGATGATAATATGTCCATTATTCTTGGTAGACCTTTTCTTAATACTGCAGGAGCTGTTATTGATTGCAATAAAGGGAAAGTTACTTTTAATGTCAATGACAAAGAGCATACTGTTTATTTTCCCAAGAAGCAAAATGTATTATGTGGAGTTAGCTCAATTGCAAGTTATAAAACTATCAAAGTTGGAAGTATTGATTGTCCTATTTATGACCACCATGAAGGATATGAAAGTATTATGGTTGGGACAATATCTATTCAATATAAGGTAACATAATGGTATCATGTAGTTTAATTCTTTTATGTCAAATAAAATATATTTGGTGGCAAGACTTGATCAACCTTGTTGACAAATACATTTTAGTTGCATAAAATTGTTAAACCACATTCTCTCTTTCTCATCTGTTATACCTTCTGTTATATTGCTGTCTTTATAAATTTTTAGAATGTTGTTTAGTGTGGTTAAAATTTTGCTTAGCTGCTGTTTAGAATTTTAAGTGCCCAGTTTTTGCTCGAAATTGAAAGTTGTCAGAAAAATCTGAAAATTTTACGTAAATTCCTATTTTGAAAAATGCAACGTGGTAGTACCTGGGGCTGACCAGGGGGACCCACCACGCTGCCACGCCATAGCTCGGCGCGGCAGGGGTGGAGGCCGCGCCCCCCTGTGGCGTGGGTCCCACCTGAGCCTCCACAAGGTGAGATTCCTCCCCTTTCTTTCTCTCTCCCGACCAAACTCATATCCATTGTTCAAACTCGTGTTCCTGCTGCTCTTGAGCTCGAATTTTTCGATCTCCTTGCTCAGCCCATTTCAGTTGCTGAAACTTTGCTTGTTTACTCACCGGTATGTGACTCCTTCGATTATCCAAGTAGAATTTTGTTTAGTGTTGTATTTCTAGAGTATTTTGCTGCTGTATGTTGCTGGTTAAGTGAGCTTGCATGCTTGTTCTATGCTTAGATTAATTATCCTTGATGCATGTGTAGCCCTCTTGCAAGTTTCTATAGTAGTTGCCTTGATTCTATAGTTGCAAAATCATTTTTTATGAGACTTGTTGAAAAATTTCAGAAAAGGAAGATGAAGAAATTTTCCTTTGGAGAGTTGTTTGAGAGGCGTGCACCATCATCCTCAAGGAAGACCAGGTCATCTGAAGCCAAAGTTCCTAGGAGATCTTACAATGAAGATCTTATTACTCCAGAGATTGATGATTCGGGGGACCTTGGAGCACCACATCCATCTGTTTTTCCATGTACTCAATTTTTGCAGGCTGCAGGGATTTATGAGGACTTCATGAGCATGATTGAGAGTGTGGGTCTACAAACATTCATGGGGGATACCAGGACCCAATATTCTAGACTCACTAAGATCTTTGTTGAGAGTTTCAAATTTAACTGCAAAGCTTATAAACCAACAGTTGATTTTAAAATTTATGATCGTGCATGTACTATGGAGCTAGATAATTTTTGCAGGATCATAGGTATTGCCCCATCGGGGACGACCAAGAAGATTAAGGAGCAGCCATCCGAGCTAACTGCGCTCTACCAGGAGTTGTGTTATGGAGACTCTCGCTCAGCCCACCGTGGTAAGATAAGAAATGTTCAGTTTCCGGCCATAAGGTATTTCCTATACTACTTAACTAGAAGTGTTCTTCCTAGGGAAAACACTAGTAATATTTCGAATATGCATCTAGCATTTCTTGCTACTGCTTTGAAGGGCGATAAAACTTATAATCTTGGTGCTTTAGTTGCTCGCCGCCTCGCCACCAAAGGCCCCATTTTTGGAGGCATTATTGCTGCGCGTGTTTTAGCTGACTTTAGTCTTGAGGCTGATCCTACTGATGAAATTTTAGTTCCTGAAAAACTTGATCTCTCTGCTATGATAGCACATAAATTTGTTACATCTGGATCCACTCTTGATAACTTGGTTTATAGAATTGTTTATGCTAACGAGGCGGAGCTGGAAGTTCCTCTACCGCAACCAAGTTTGTTCAGTATTTACAGGGATCCTCTATCATATTCGCGGGAGGAATTGAGCACACAGATGGTGGTGCCGCGATACCACGCGCGGTTCTACCCAGATGGGCAGCCGGGGCAGCCTACGGTGCCACCGCCGGCGGCCCCTGACGTCCCCTATTATGGCGGCGCGCCATATTACCCTGACCAGCAAGGAGGATCCTCTTCATCGACCGCCTACGACGCTTCGGCATGGGGTCCGTGGGGATGATTGTCTCCCAATTAGGCCAAAAGCCTAAGCTTGGGGGGAGGTACGCGTATACTGACAGTTCGCTCATTTCTATATTCGCTCCATGTCAGTTCTTTGTATATCCATATTTCGCTTTCTTTTATTTGTTCTTGCTTGTGGTGTTTATTTTCTCAAAACCCAAAAATATTTTCGTTGTTTCTCTATGCTTTTATTTTAGTAATTCGAGTTGTAGTTTTATTTTGTCTTTTTGATTTTCGAGTTGATATTCAAAAAACCCAAAAATATTTTCCTTTTTATTTGCTTCTTCCTTGCTTTGTTTTAAAATTCGAAAACACCAAAAATATTTGTTGTTCTTCTTGGTTTTGTATAGTTCTTTTCAGATTCAACAGCCGTCTGTGACTCCACCTGGAGCTTGGTTTTCATTTTATATCATTCAAGTCATGCGAGCGAAGGGCAATAATGACGATATTCGACAACTTGATGTGGTGAGAGGCTGGTATGAACCGTATTTGTTTTCATTTTTGTACACATACCTGTCCATATGATTGCGCTTAGTAGTTATGGTATGGGCTATGTTACTTGATGAATGCTTGATAGCCATGTTTTCTCATGATTAATCCTAATCTCCTGAAGGTGCACCATATGTCATATAGTTATTTGCATGCATTGTTTTATTCGTAGAGTGGTATTGTAGTGTGGTATCCTCCTCTGAATGTTTTACTTGATTCGACTTGGCACATGCTTACACATGTTTATGACTCAAAACAAAAGTCAAGCCTCGACGATCTATTGTGACTCAGAGTTTCTGTATCACTTTTATGCCACTGCTAATTTTATTCTGTCGCAAGTATGATTATGACAGTTGTGCTCTCTTGTTGTCGCTTCCCCGTCTATTGCTAGCCTTCACCTGTACTAAGCGGGAATGCTGCTTGTGCATCCAAAATCCTGAAAACCAAGTTATTCCAAAGAGTCCACTATAAATTCCTATGCATGGTTTTAAACCATTCCAAGTAAATTTCTTCGTGTGCTATCTTTAACTATTCAAAATTGTACAATCCCTTTTTGTGTCACTGCGTGTAGCTCATAAGGATGTGGTAGTAGAACTTGTCATCTTCCATGCTAAATGATTTCCAAGGACAAGTAGCTTCATCTGCTTGTCCACTTTTATTTTTGCAAAAGAGCTGGTTAGTCCACCTATCATTTAATATTAAAATAGACACTCCTCCACGGTGATTGTTGGTCGGCACCCGAGGATTCGGTTAGCCATGGTTTGTGGAAGAAAAGGTTGGGAGGAGTGTCAAAAATCTGTAAGCATGATATAATGCAAACTATATGAATTTTCGGAACCGCTCTAAAAGTTGGTTAGTTATGGAAGATGACAAGAACTCTATCGCGGATTTGTTGACACTTGCAACCACTTCTCAAAATATTATTTTTACACTCTTTATATGCCTTCGGGAACTAACAAGCTCTAGCACACGATTTAATCCCTGCTTCCCTCTGCGAAGGGCCTATCTTTTATTTTAATGTTGAGTCACCATCCTTCTTTAAAGCACTTCTTTGAGAGCATGACTGTCATTCTTAGTGAAATGTGCTTGTCCCAGAATAGGTTAGTAGTGACATAGCTTGATGCTTTTATCTTTGATAAGCTTTATTTCTAGTCTGCCTGTAAACTTCAGAGGTGCCTGGGCATTTATGTTTTGCTGCACACATTCGGGCAAGCGAGATACCACTTTGCCATACCCAATTACGAACATTGCAATCCTGCACTTAGTTATATGCCATGTTGTTTACCTTTAGTATGTTAGAATCTTTTCATGGCTGCATATTTATCAAGCTTTTATCTTATGCATATCTCCTATCATGAGCTAGTAAGTATAATCATAATTCAAGTATGTATACATCATATGAAGCAATTGTGTTCGTAAAAGTTTCTTTATCGCGTTCAGTTTGTCAACTGAATTGCTTGAGGACAAGCAATAAGCTAAGCTTGGGGGGAGTTGATACGTCCAAAACGTATCTACTTTTCCGAACACTTTTGCTGTTGTTTTACCTCTAACTTGTATGATTTGGATGCAACTAACATGGACTAACGCTGTTTTCAGCAGAATTGCCCTGGTGTCTTCTTTTTGTGCAGAAAAGTCAACTTTCGAGAAAAACTCCGAAAACAATTGCGATCGTCATATTTCACCGGAAGACCCACGGAGCCAGAAGGGGAGTCGGAGAGGCCACACCAGGCAGCCACGCCATAGCTGGGCGCGGCTGGGGGTGGGGCCGCGCCCAAGTGTGGCGTGGCCACCTCGGTCGCCCCCCGACGCTCCCCTTTGGACTATATATTGCCCTTGACCTAAATATCGAGGGGGGTTCGACCATATTTCGCGAAACACATCCACGCTCCGCCGCCGCCGCGATCTCTATTCCGGGGATCAGAAGTTCCGTTCTGGCACCCTGCCGGGACGGGGATTCGGAGGAGATCATCACCATCGTCATCACCACCGCCTCTCCATCAACCATCAATGATTCCCCCATCCATGTGTGAGTAGTTCCCTGCTGTAGGCTGAGGGGATGGTAGGGATTGGATGAGATTGTTCATGTAATAAGTTGCCAGATTGTTAGGGCATGGTGCCTAGTATCCATTGTTAGTGCTATTTATCATTGTTGCAACTTGTTGTGCTTAATGCTTGCCACTAGGGCCCGAGTGCCATGATCTCAGATCTGAACATGTTGTTGATGCATGAGAATAATTATGTTTTAGATCATATCTGCAAGTTGTTTTCACCTGTTATTGTCCGGAACCCGAGGCCCCGGAGTGACAGCAACCGGGATAACTGGAGGGGATGGCTTTGACTTGAGGATTACGTGTGTTCACGGAGTGTTAATGCATTGCTCCGGTACTTTATTAAAAGGAGTACCTTAATTGCCAGTAGTTTCCCTTGAGGCCCCGCTGCAAACGGGCTGGCAGGACAGTAGATGTTGTGCAAGTTTCTCATTGCGAGCACGTACGACTATATACGGAACACATGCCTATGTTTGACTAGTACTAGGATGCTTTTATAATTGTTTACCTGCAAATGCCCTGAGTTATGATTATTACATGAGCGCTCTTATCCATGCAACGCCCGTACATCCGTCCCTATGCCTACAGTACTTTTAATCCTGCTGTTTACTGAAATTACTGCTGCTGTCTTTGTTACACTGTTGCTGCTATTACTTTGTTACTACTGCTGTTATATCACCGTTGCTACTGATAATCTGTGTCGAGGAAGTCTACTTTCAGGTGCAGCTGAACTGACAATTCATCTGTTAAGGCTTATATTTATTCTTTGGCTCCCCTTGTGTCGAATCAATAAATTTGGGTTTTACTTCCCTCGAAGACTGTTGCGATCCCCTATACTTGTGGGTCATCAATGTTCAACAAAGTGTCCAAACCAATGCAAACTTTGATTCGAGAACATCAAATCCGAGGCACTCCAATGGGCGGCAGTCAGCAAGGGCCGCTTATCCTTTCAGTAGTAGCCCGAATTGCCTTCTGGTCGCTGTTCTTTGTCGTTGTTTTTTCTTCTTTTTTTTCTTGTTGTAGGTCGTTGCGGGTCGTGTTAGTGTTTTGGGTCACTGTACTAAGGTCTTTCCTGACCTAAATTTATTCCTTCTTATATATTACATGCATCCCTCTTACATGGTTCAAAAATACTTATTACTGTCTTAATTACTCTCTAATATCATTTTTGCATACATGATTATTTCATTCTTATAGATTTTTTTTTTGTAAGTGATATTAACTTTCAAAAAGTGTAGATGTCTTTTCCCTCAAGGTGTTGAGTTGTTATCTTAATTAATCAAACATGCTCTAAACTTATGCTGCTAATAACATATCAGAATTTGAACTCTAGTGGGTGAAGCCGGATCCCTGACTCCACCACCTGTCCAAGAGGTGGTTCTAGGTAACTACAAGTTTGATGCAGTATGTGCATGATTGGTTGCATGTATCCCTCGAGACACGTGGCCCAGAGTAGCAGGTTTTGACTGGGACAGACATAGAGGCGTTATTAGACTGCCTGCATGAGGAGGAATGGAAAGGTGTTTCCATTGGATCAGTTGGATTGCGTGCATGTGATATTTTTGGGTTGTGATGATGCAAGATCCTCGAATTTGGTTGCATGCATGAGGCCCAGTGTGGTCACCTATTGACAAGGCAATTGAGGAGCTAATCGCTTGTTCAATTGTTGGTGGTTCTAGTTGGGATGGGTAATTTTTAACCCCTAAGTATTGAGAAAAGAGATGTCTCCTATGAAGAATGTAATTTTATATTGAGTGAATTCCCCCTTTTACCCTAGGTAGTTAGGAAATTGTGACACTAATTATCCCATCTAATTAAAAATTGTATAGATTGCCCATTTTATAAACTTTGGACCCTCTTTTCTCATGTACATGTCTGTTGGGCAAGGTGTGAGGTGATGCTTGAGGTTAAAAAATATCAGGACAATAACGAGAAATCAAACATATGGTGAAGGAGAAGGATAGACGTGATCATCAATGACGCCCTTCGATCTTTACATATTTTTCGCACCACATCGACCTCGCATGCATGTCTATTGTAACGAAACATGCAGAATACCAAATGGCACTAGTAGGAAAACCCTTAGTGGCAACATCGTGTTTGCGACGTGTGATCGTAACAACACGTTGCCAGTACGCCTCGGCAACGCATAAAAACAAAACGTGTTGCCACTAGTCGCGTACTGGCAACGTGTACTTTGGCGCACACGTGGCCAGTATCAATTTTCAGCCCGTGAGGCTCGGTAAAACTTAGTGGCAACGCGTGCACCTTGGACACGTTGCCAGTATGAACCTAGTGGCAACGTGTCCTCAGCGCACGCGTTGCCAATGTCAGATGAGTGGCAACGTCTACTTCGCCCACACGTTGCCAGGTTGTTTCGTCCCCCCAAATGGACGCGCACTGCAATTGTTTGCTCAAACACGGCAAACCACCCACGCCGCGCCGCCCTCTGTTCCACTCGCCTCGCCGTCGCCTTCCACTCGCCTCGCCGTAGCCGGCCACTCTCCTCGCCGTCGGCCTCCACTCGCGTCGCCGTCGCCTTCCACGTGCGCCGCTGCGCCCTGATTCGAGAGCAAGGCCGAGATCTACGCCACACGCGCCCTCCCCGAGCTAGCTTCCTCCAATGCCGCCGGTTCCATCTCCTGGTGAGCATTTCCCTCCCTCTCTGTCGTCGTCGACCGGCTCGTATGCCCGTGCTCGCCGCCGGCCTCTCTCTGCTTTTGCCCGTAGTAGTATGCTCCCGCCTGCCCCTAAGGTGTTCGATGAAATGGCCAGCAGGATTTTTGTGTATGTGTGCTGCCATTTTGGTGTATCCGTGGTGCCATGTTGATGAAATGGCCAGCAGGAATATTTTGGATGATTTGTGAATGTTTGGTGCCATTATAGATGCAAATGAGAAGTGTGCCATTTTGGTGCCATTTTTGGTTTGTTTGCAGGTAATGAGGCCCTTGAGATTGCCGGAATGTTGATTAACTTTCGTTTCGGCAAATTCGGGCACTCCATATGTCCTATTTTTAGCAAAGGTCATGCCGAATTTTTTTAAATTTTTTTGGCATATGACTATACTTGCTACAAATAAGACATATTTGAGTGCCCGAAATGTTAGTTGTAGAATTTTAGGTTTATAGGATCAATATATATTTGCATATTCATCATATATTTGCCTAATTCTAGTTGCTTACTACGAGACTTCTAATTGTAGGATTCGGAAGATGGCCGACAACGATGAGGCCGGGTGTTCGGGTAAGTCATTTTTTGATGTCCCGGAAGAAGAGCTTGCATTTTCGCAAGAGTACTGGGATATTATGATGGGCGGCGACCCCCGCCAAGAAGATGACATTCAGCCCGGCGTCGGCGCCGAGACCTCGGATTACGGCGATAACACGTCAAACGCCGAGACAACTGATGGAGCTGGACATTACACAGATGGTAGCAAATCCAGCGGAAAGCGAAAGAGGAAGCCAAATTCGGTCAGCACCCTGACGACTGAGGTCACTGAAGTCGACTCGGGCACCAGTTTGCCTGTACTTCCTCTTAAGGCTAAAATAAGCTATGGTAACTCCATAGGAACCATCCTCCGAGGTACCATATCCATCAACGAAACAAACATCCAGGATCCCCGCAAAAACCTTTGTGCGACCTCCTCCTTCAGAGGTTGCACAATGTATACAAGTTCCCGGGAGGTGATCCTGAAGAAGAGCCTCCCAATGACAAGAACTTCCAACTAGTTAACGAGAAAGCCATGGTCAAGTTCAGCAAGGCGTTAGCCCAATGGAAACACAAGGTTAGAGTCAAGATCGATGAAGGTGCCACATACGAGGAAGTCCACGAGAAATGGCATAGTATTAACAGAGGCCAATTTGAAGTTTTCAAAAATAATATATTGGACCCTAGTACCATTGCTTCGAGGGCTTGGGGGAAGGAACTGCAAAGCAAGACATAGGTCCCCATCATCTCGGGAGCAATGGTTACCAAGGAAAGGAACTCGTGTGGGCAAAGGAGGATCTTGAATTTGCAAGATTGGGCATAGAGAACCCTTGGGACGTATTCGAAGACCCAATGGCCCGTGCCTTCATCAGGGCCCGATACTATTGGGATCCAAAGAAGAAGGAATTTCGCACGAGCGATAAGGTCAAGGATCTCGAGAAAGAACTGGTAATTTACTTCACCAGCTTAATTAGCTTCTAGTCAGTTTTATTAAATTCTAGTAGTCACGTTTCTAAATGGTTCATGTTCCTTCTGTAGCATGACCAACAAGCTCAAAGCAATTCATCTGAGTTGTTGGCCCCATGTGACGGTACTTTTAACCGGGGGATGAACAAGACCCTGGGAAAGCCGATAGATCAGCCCCCGGCAACTGGTCGTGTTCTCACGTGAGGAGTCGGTGCCTCGTGGAAACACTATTTCAATGAGGACCCCCAGAAACGAAAGAAGAGGAGGAAAACTGAGTACAACAAGTTCGAGCAGAAGATTAAAGATGTGGAAAAAAAGCTGTAACTGCGGCGAGAGAAGAATGTCAAGTCCAGATAAAAGCCCTTGTGCCTGCCATTGCTCAGTGGATAAGAGAACATCCTGGAGAAGAATTTCCTATTCCTAGCTTCAACGCTAGCAACTCGATGAACATCCATGAGAAGGATGGAAATCCAAAGGATGGAAATCCAGATGGTCGTGAGGCTCAGCATAGCAGCCCCTCCTCTGTCTCTGGCATGCCCGGCACCGGTGCGGTGACATTGGCTGAAATCGACGCCATCACGGTAACTAATTGAGCATCAAGAAATCGTTAATTCATTTCCTTTCCTTGCCTTGGTTGATCGGGTCACTAACGCCCTATATGTTCTCGCAGGCCGAAAGGACCCCATGCATTCTATTGAACGAACATTTCGTGCCCGTTGCCAAGGGTGAGTTATGTAATCCAGCTGACCGTATCATGCATGGACTCATCATGTCCCCTAACATGGTTAAGATCAACCTGGCTTGTGCCTTACCGGGTTACGAGCATATGCCTCCCCTGAGCAACCTTCCAATGGCATAGAAGAGCCCCCCCCCCCCAACACTCACAGGATGCAGGGGTTGGCTCTTTCAGTGGCCGAAAACACAAATTCGTTTGGACTTGACCACCCAACAGACAACGCATGTTGCCCCGACGCCGCCAAGCCTTGGTAGGACCACTCAACAACTGCCACCATCTGTCTTGGGTCAAAGCAGACCCAAATAGTAGGTCCAACCGTTGAGGAGGCTGCTGATCCGGCCGAGGCCGTGGAAGAAGACCATGCTAATCAATACCTCTTTACCGGCGCCAATGACCTTGTGGGTGGTCAGCAAGATGATTCACCCTACCATGATCCCGATAATGAAATGTGTGAGGTCCTCCCGGAGGAACAACGGCGTGAGTGTAAGAAGTCTCTGGAGTTCGTTGATTCTCAAGAAACTCAAGAAACGGCTCCAGCTTCCTTCACCCAACCGTCGCCCACCACCTTGATTAGCCCGGGCACATTGACTAAGACGCTAAAGGCGTCTGTATATGGTAAGTCGCCCGTGCCCACCGAGAAGGGGGAGTCCGTGCCCACCCAGAAGGAGCCGCCTGTGCCCAAGGAGAAAAAGGTGCGGAAGAAGTATAACAAGACCAAAGCTGACACCTCTAAGTCCCACAACCAACCAGCTCCGCACACGGAACGATCTATGATAAGATGGCCAGGCCAAAAGTGCGACACTATCATATCGGGGGCCAACCAATGCTACCTCCCGCTATGCTGTCAACAATGGTTGGGGATGCAAAACACCTACATGAAAGAGTTCTGTCCTATGAGACTCATCTTCTTACCCAACCCAATGACTTCATCCTCATTTTGAGAATGTATACCTAGATGCTACCTCCCGCTAGATAGACGCCCGCTTTTCGCGGCTAAGATCACGTGAGATAGACGCCCGCTTTTCGCGGCTAAGATCACGTGAGATAGACGCCCGCTTTTCGTGGCTAAGATCCCACAGGGCTTCTCCTTTGTCGATACATTCCCCGCGGATCTTATCTTGCTGAGATTTGAGGATATCTTCGGCCTGTTTCATTTGCATCGCCTTGATTCGTCCTTGATCCGCTATCATGCGCTTCACCAAGCATACATGATCTCAAAAGAGAGTAACTCAAAGATCGCGATAGCGGACCCCAATCACTTGTATGAGAACATGTTGACAACCACACAAGGAACTGAATTGTTGCTGGAATACATCGTCGACATGTTCATGCAACAAAATAGGCAAAAGGAAATCATGCTCCTTCCTTTCTCTCTCAAGTAAGTCATTTTCTGCTTTCGCAAATTTCCATCATTCCTTTGCACGTATGAAGGTGTATTTGAGGATGATGGTTGATTTCAATTCCTTTGGGCAGCGACCGCCACATCCTCATCGTTCTGTGGCAAAAAAGGAGGACTACGAGCGAATCGAGAAGCTTCTGAATTCTCAAGCAAGCTGAGAACACTAACCTTGATGCCTTCTACGTCATGCTTCAAATACAAGAGTTTGTAAGGGATCAAGAAAACCTTTGCATGCCATGTGACAAAGATCAATCTCATATCCGCAAATGGTGCAATGACATGGCAAAGGCTTCGCCTAAAGTGGTAAGAAATAATATGTGTCGCATCCAACAGGCGCTTGCGTCAAACATCTACACGGATGTCGTTCTACCCAACGGAATGTTCCACGCCAAGGAATTAACAAAGGTAGAGGTACAAGAACGCTTAGAGGGACAGGGCGACATGAGGCCATTTGCCCCATTAGGTGACATTCTTCCGGAGCGGCCACCAAAAATATGAAACTACAGTGTAAACTTTTTTTTGCTTTACAACATGAAATTCTTACGTTATGAATCATGCATGCTTTTAAATATGTTTCATACTTTCACTGACTATTCGTTATGACACATTTTTGTCACCCGCAGGTGCACAAGTTCCCGAGCAACATTCACAAGTCGTTCATAACCAAGCTACTTGGAGTCCTTAGCTAGAAGGAGGTGGCCATTTTGTTGAAGAACTTCATTACTGTTGTCTGGCTACTAGTCATTCTGTTTCTATTGTATCTCATCATGGTTTAGATGATGAGCGAACTACTTGTAATTAGGATGAAAACTCTTGATGTTTGGTGACCTTGTAAGCACATGGATGACTCAATTATGTACCTATGTGTGACTTTCGATGCCTAACTACTTATCTGTATCGTTGTATGTTATACTGCTATTTTCGTACAATTTATATGCTTCTGTTAATTTACTATGCAAATGCAGGAATTAAATACATTATTTACAAATTATATATATTCAAAAAAAAGTAGCAACGTGCGCACATAAAGTACGTTGCCGCTACAAATGGACTCTGGCAACGTGTTTCAACGAGACGCGCGCGGGAAGGACGCGTTGCAAACCTTAAGGACCCTGGCAACGTGTCCCAGGACACGTTGCCAGTAAAAATAGCAGCAGCGTGATACTGACAACGTGTGCACACACGTTGCTATGCGCAAAAGTCGCACGTTGCCAGTTAGCTTTTATGTACTAGTGTGGGTAAAACCTTGTTCAAAATTTTATATATGGGGTGTTTGGTTTCTTTTACTAAATGGGGTAATAAGTTTCACAAATGCACAATTGTAGGTAAAAAGTAGAATTCACTATTTTATATTTTCTGAAGTCATAGGTTTGTCTTAATATCCAAGGGACACTTGGCAAACAGCAAAATGAACATTTAACAAGCTCCAAAGAATTCCTCAAAATATCCAATAATTTATCTCTTTCACCACGAATAAAATCAAGTTGATTTGCAAAGTGAAACATTGTAATATCCGAAGCATAATAGAAGAAGCTCTCGATTATTTTATTTAACCATATAGTTGTACGATTTTTCATTTTACCGTAAACACCATATATAACTTCCCAGAACCTCCAAACCAGAGAGAATGAGAGACTGGCAGCAAAACAAATTTTACGCATGTTATTGTCCTTCGGGTCGTAATGTGTGGAATTGTTCCCTCGAACTACCGAGTATGTGTTCTTCATCTAGGAAGTCGCATGTATAGGCCCGACACTTCCAAGCGAAGGCTCGGAACCTCCGAGAAGGGACTCAATAGTTTTATGGCCAACTCTATTTAGAGGATGTTCTGTTATGTGCTGGACCTCTGAGCATATCTTTTCCGGCACCAGCGAGCACGATGTTTCTCATGGAGAAAAACTTGCGGTTTTGATCCAGAACTTTTGTGTGCTCCTTCCCTGGTACCTTTGGGGTGCTATGTTTTCTACAGGTTTCTTGAGCTTCTAGGAATTCGTTTTTCTCGCCCCGATCTTTCAAATTTTAAAATGTTTTGGTACTATCGAGTAACTTCATTTGAAACTATCTGGGGCGCTACCTTTTGTTATAATGTTCGTATTTTACCCTTTGTATATATATACCCCTTGCCATCAAGTGGAAAAGTGAGAAAAAATAAAGAATAAGGAACCCTAGCTAGCCCGAGCCTCAAGCCTTACACCCATATTATGGCACCTACTCTCCATAGTTCACTTGAATCCTTATGAGATCTTTGGTGCGTTGATAAATTTCTTTGTGAAACTTTGAAATGTCTTCAAGATCCAAGTGATAGACAATGTTTTAACTTTTGGAGGTTTTACGACCCCTGGACGGCCAGGTGTCACTTGGAAACCTTCGCCGTGATTGTGAAGGAGCTAAGAGGTCAATTATAGCGGAGGTGAATATGAGACTACATATTTTAACTCTTTTTTATCAATTTAGGGAATAACACAAATATAGGTTATCTAGATAATGCAACTAGGTGAGAATTCTCCAAAATATGGTCGCGTGATGCAAATCAATAACCACATTGAGCAAGAGTTGCTGAACAAAAAGAAAATTTTAATAAAGGGGTTCAACAAACATGGCGCTCTTAGTTGACGTATCAAGAGACCACCACCTTGCCAAGTCCCAATACTTGTATATTCAATTATCCCAAAACGAAACATAGGTTTGAATGGATAGTTTATTAATTAAATCCTTCACCATGTATTTGCTCCCGGTCATGTGATTACTTGCTCCAATCGAGAACCTATAAACCGCCAGTCATACTTCCACAATGAATCAAGTCATGGATTTAGGTACTCATTTTTTGGATGGGTTCTAGAGCGCAGTAACATGGCCTTAGGAACCCAAATATATCCCATTCAACGTATCTATACTTCTTATAAAGCAAAACCCAACTAAGTGCATTAATTATTTTTCTATCTCAACATGCAAACTATCTACATCATTCATTCTCGTAGCCAACCAAATGTCCATGTCATCCCACTAAGATTAATTAAAGTCAATATTTTCTTGCATGCAACATATCCACATCATCCACTTTTCATCTATCCATTGTCCACATCACCAGTTTTTAACCATCAAAAAAATCATGTAAATAAATTTAGCCTTTCGACAATGTGATCAACTGAACCTTCCATATTTCTTTAAACCACTTCATAGTTCATGTGTCCTATATGCTTTTATTTACACAACATTTTTTTAAGAAATTTCCGCCGCAACGCGCGGGGTATCTTTCTAGTTCATATGATGAACCAACAAATTAAGCATAAACATGTCCATTGTTTGCCTTACAAAGAAGATAAAATGGATTATATTTTCTCGCAAAATCATATATTATGAGTTGTTTTGCCTCTTGTGGCACTACCACTCACTATGTTGTTGTTCTCCTTATCCTCTTCCATCTTCCCCTCCTTCACAAAGTTGACATATTTTAGGGGGGGTGGGGAGGCTTTTTTTCTTCTTACTTTTTGGACTTAGGAGAATACCCAAAGCCCTTCTTTCCAAACATTTTCCTTTTGATTTCTTAAAAGGGCCATTGAGCAAAAATCACTTAGGCTATCGGGCTCGAGTGATCCCTTTAGTTTATAAAAATAAAAAATATTATAAGCTCAAAAAAATATGAAGAAATTTTTGGATGTAGTCAATGATGTATCCTACAATCATGCAGAATCACAATGCGAAACTATTTTTATTCCGGGTTAAACAAAAATGGTAAAATCAGATAAAGTTTGGAGATTTGAATATGTGCATTGTTCACTATACTCATATCCACCCATTTTCCACTTCTTTGTAGCTTAGAATACGCCATAATTTGAACTGAGAGGTTACGTTCGTGGGATACATCATTGAGAACATGATGTAGGATTTTTTTTCTTAATTGTTTAAGAAAAATGTGCATTGTTCACTAATATTGTTTGGAGAACATGATGTAGGATACATCATTCTTTGGAGATTTGAATATGTGCATTGTTCACTAATATTGTTTATGAATTCTTTTAAAATAAAGAGAGCACTGGAACTCAGGAGCCAAAAATCTCCACTCGCCATTGACATATGGATAGGCCCTTTTTAAGTTGGGATTTTAACCTAGTGTTGTCCTCATTAAGAGTTGATTTGTCACAACATGCCTAATTGGCACAAGAATTATCATTTAAAACAATGGGACGACATATAGCAATATATTTAAATTAAACTAACTTTAAGTTGATTATAAGACTCTGGAAAAATAAGAGAGAATGGTGAGGATGATGATGTATACAGAAGTGGAAGAACACCAGAGAGGATGCCATCGCTTACCTGCTCGTTTGGTGAAGAAACTTTCTAAGAGATCAAGGGGGTGGGGGGGACGTTGGAGGGAATGAGCGGTGAGAGTGAGATGGATAGATAAGGGCGCGCTTGGGCGGGAGGTAAACCTATTTCTCCGCCTCCATCGCCCGAGATCCCTCCATATATGTCATTTAAAGAGGTCACCCACCCTGCATCCGCCTGCACTGAGCTGGAAATGGACGAAGCCGCGGAGTTGGAGAGGAGACGTCGGGACGACAAGGCGATCGTGGACAAGGAGACGACAATGGGGACGGAGGACTTCACGGCGGAGGTGGAGAGGGAGAGGCTGGCGTACAAGGCGGTGGAGGAGGCGTGGCACACGCTAATTGCGCAACGCCAGGCGAGGCACCTGCGTGCGCGCACAACAGCGGCAGAGGCACACCGGATGGCGGTGCAAGCCAGGTCGGATAGGCGCTGGCCGCGCTTGGGGCACCGCATGAGCATGGCACACCGGCGTACTTCGATGCGGATGCGGCGAACTACGATGAGGCTGGCCCCTCTCACGTCGTCGTCCCGACACCGAACGATGACGAGGCTGGCCCCGATGCTCCCAACGCTTATTAGATTAGGTTTAGTTTTACTTTAAAATTTAGTTTAAAGTTCATTGTAATGTCTAGTTCGAATGAAATATCGTCTTTTGAACTACAAATATGCAAATGATCTTGTGATCAACAAATTTGAATTTGGTCCGGGGGTGCCGTGTGGGCAGCACCCCATATTGTGCCGGACATGTGTCCAGCACGCCCCAAAGCGGACATATTTCCGGGTGTGCCCGACATAATTTAAGGGGTGCCGGTGGAGGTGCTGTAACAACCAAATTTTGTCAATTACATCACACAATACTCCAGCAATATATGCGGCCTCCTAGTCCTATCCTAGTTGAATCGCTGAAAATTAAATAAGAGATAGGGTTCGCCTGACGGCGTCAAATCAAATGTCCATGCGGGCGTGCGCGGCACCCACTTTTGATGTTTCCATTCCTCGGGGCCCCTTGATGGCCGGCACGTTTGGTGGTAGTGCTGACGACGTCAAGTCAAACAGTTTAATCGTGCTCCCGCCAGGCCGGCCGCTCGGGACTAAACTGCCGGAGTCAAAGTACTGTACCCTATTCAGCTGGGAGATGGTTACAGCAATGGAAAATTTATGGGTTAAGTGCACTTTTAGTCCCTCAAGTGTTGTAAAAGTCCAACTTTGGTCCCTTAACTCTATTTTGGTCTAAACATGGTCCTCAACCATTAGGCTCATCCGACGCGGGGATCCATTATGCAATTAGCATGCACGTTCAACGGCACAAATCTCAATCACTCTCCCATACAATCCTATCTCACCTAAGGGTTCCGTGATCACTCTCACAAATTAAGTGTTTGAGGGCCACATTTAGACCAGAATAAGTTAAGGGACCAAAGTTGGACTTTTGCAAGACTAGAGGGACCAAAAGTGCACTTAACCCAAAATTTATTTCCACTAGCACTTCTCACGCTTCAGAGAAGTGAGTGACAGTCTGAGAAACGCGGTCATATCATCACAGGAACCGGGAACCGGCACGGTTTCCACCGGATTCCTCCCAAGAAATTCTCACGTTCCGAATGATCATGAATTTGGGTGTTTTTTTTTCACAGGATTCTACACATTCTCACGTCCCAGATGGTCCTGTTTAAGTGGACTGCAGAGGCAACAGCGTGCATGTGTCGGTGCAAGTGTAAATTCCTGTATCCTTCTCGGCGTTTCCAGTGGTTGCGACTTCACAGTCAGGTTAGAAAATGCTAGACTAGTGCATGCATTTAGATTTTGCAGCTCTGCATAGTGAGATATATGCTCGGTAGCTCGATCGTGCCCATCACAAGAGTTTTCACAACTATTCCCGGTTAGCTCAGTAATGTCCATCAGACCTTGATTCCATCCATCGCAACCCCTCAGCTGCCCTAACACTCCAAGTCCAGCCTACCGCACCACGGCACCAGTGGCTACCGACACACAGTGAGATGCAACTCTGCACATCGAATCTGTCGCAATCTGGACGACATTTCAGACAAAATAAGGGCAGACAATCTCACTGTGGAAGCATTCACAAGCTCGAATTAACAAAAAGAAAAGACCTTCGCAATCGCAAGCTCGCAAGTCCAGCCTACCACAATATCAGTTGTTACCGACACATAATGAGATGCAACTCTGCAAATCGATCCGTCGCAATCTGAACGACAGTTCAGACAAAACAAGGGGAGAAGAAATGAAAGCGATGTCACAAGCTCCAAGTGAAGGAAGGAGAAAAGAAAGCTCGTGTATCAATTGGTTTATTTATCGCACTATCACTGGACTGGACGGCCTTTCAGATGATCTCACCATGCAGATATTCACAAACTTGGAAGTCATAATAAGAAAAGAAAGCAAGACCTTCACAGGCTCCTTATCGGTTTTATTTATCGCGTATAATCGCGGACAGGGTACGATACGACTACCAGACTACTATCACCACAGGACACCGATAGGGCTCCCTTGATTATATGATATCTTTTCTTTAAATGACGATCATATGATAAGTATCTTGTAAAGCAATAACTTGCACCCACGGCAGCACCAGGCATGTCTCCTGTTCCTGGGTCTTTTATTCACCGCAGCTACCCCATATACTGGTGTGCCAAGAGGTGTCTGCTTACTTGCCTCCAGGCCTGGTCGCGGTCCGGGCAGGACCGGCTTGTCGCAGCAGCTGCGTGTGGACACATGTGCCATGTTATTAGAACACACAGCGAGACAGGATAGGCACCGTGATGACCAGCTCACAGGTGACAGAGATTACCTGGAAGTAGGACTCCAGCTTCTGCCTAAGGACAGCATGCTCCCTCTTCACTTTCTGGAAAGATCTCCTGCAACTGCATAACAGGCACAGAAGAGGATGTGTCGGTGAGGAGCTAATGAGTACATGCTAACCAACTAAGCAGAAGGGAGAGACAGATACCTTTCAGCATTTTCTTCTCCGCAGCTGTTCCTGAATGATGTGCACTCGTTGTTCATCTTAGAAGCGCCAATGCTGTGGAAATTTGTGTTATGTTAAGCCCAAAACATCGCAACATATAAGGGTGTTGGCTAAACCAAAAACCGTGGAAACAGGCCACTGGCCAGCAGCTCCCTAGTCCACTTTCCTTCAAGTTGCAGATCGGGGTGACAAAACTAGTACAAAAAATTGACCTACAGTTTGGACGGGTTGTGTAGAAACCGTTTTGCACACCCTTAACACGCAAATAAAAAAACATCAGCTCCTTATACCACGGCAAACAAGCTGGAAGTATGTAATCTCATCATTTGTAGAAAGATGATGTCATGCATAGAACATTTAGTTGGAATGGCAGCATACGATCGGTAATGCACCCACTAAAGCAACAGAGGTCTCTGCATCAGCAGATCTCTGTAAGAACAATTCGTTTACACAATAACTGAGCTTCTACTGCACTATAGCACTGGTTTACACAATCACTGAGCTTCTTCTGCACTATAGCACTCAGGGCACTAGACAGAGGTACTTCAAGTAAAACAAAACGTATAGGCACCCCCAACCAAACAATACAAGCAAACTAACTGCAAAGCTTTATTTCAAGAATTGAGGTCATACAAAATACATTATTCAGACACACCAGATGTCTAGAAGCAATCTAGACCTACATGAGCTTTCTGGGGCTCATGAAGCATTTGACGGCTCATTTGGAAAAAATCCTACTCATAATTTTGTTGTGAACTTACAATATTGCATGTGGTCAAAGGTTCAGATTAAGTTCACTACAAACTTATGGAAGAAAATATGGAACTAAAAAGTTCTCATTTTTCACCCATGAAACCGACCTTGGACATGTGTGGCTCTCCTTTAACAGGCGATGGCTTTCTAATCCAGGTTGGGCAGTTTGTTGGGAAGAGCAGGACTTTTCCTCCCCCGCAGAATAGGTAATCAAAACTACACAAGAACTTACCTAAAAAGGGCAACACAATTCAACAGCCCAAGTCAATCACCACCCTTTCTGTCACACATGCGTGTAACATCTAATCATCTTATCATCTATTGCCTATAGATATTCAAAAGTAACTGTCCAAACATACCTAAAACAGCTGCCTTTAAGTTGCTGCATGTGTGCATCCCATCTATTGAAATCTCCGGGATACTTCTCCCTGCAGTGTTATTATTAGATATCACTTACCAACATAATACAGCTGAATGTGAAATAGAATACGAAGTTTATAAAATGGTCATTGCTTACATAGCTTGCTCAATGTTTGTCACTAGCCTCGCTGAGTCCTTAAAGAACAAAGAAACCACTTCTTCTGCAAAATTAGGACTAGCTTCATCCTGCAAGTCCTCAACCTGACAAAATTGCTCATCCAAATACCCCTGTTATCATATATGATTAGCTAAATCAGCAAATATTCATACCAACAGATACTAAAATAAGATAAATAGCAGAAAACGAGTTACAAATGGTAAAATATGTATATTCGAATTTTTAAAGCATTGCTGCACATAAAATTAAGTCGAACTTGAAATCTACATGGCAGAAAACTTATTCAATATTTTGTGCTTCATTCAAATTCCTCTAAGGTGTGTCAAAGTTTGTATCCAGAGGTGCCAAGTGAAAACCTTGTTTGCCTCCCTAAAAAAAAAGAGACTTGTATTGCGCCTTCACTACAATGCTTAAGGTTTGATATGAACATAGCACATGCCTGATCAAAGAGGCTTCTTTTCAAGGATGCTGCTTGGCGTCGCAAGTTAGCATACTCCATTTATAAGTATTGAATGATGGGAAAAGAGGCAAGGTGAGGGCCTTAAAGGTGGGAGAGAAGGACAAACTGCATATGCAACTGCTTGATCACTTTGGCTGTAGAAAGTTGAACATGAGGTTGTTTATATAGCACCGGAGGTTGTCACTATTCCTCCACCAACATAAGTTGAAGCGAATATATTTAAAGTTCTGACGGCAAAGCTTATCATCTCACAGATGCAAATGATTTTGTTGCCAACGTCACGTGTGCAACAGCTATTTGCATTTTGGAAACAGCTATAGACTGTGGTGGTCCTTTATAAAATGCATTTTGTGTGTGCTTGGTGTGCAGAAACTGTAACCTTTTCTCTTTTTTGATGTCAATAACCTTTTCTCTTTGAAATATGCAGATTATACAAACTTGACATCTGCTAACCTAAAGAAGATATCTAAACTTGTAAAACATATTCACATAATCTGGTACAGGTCTGCATGTGACAACTCTGATAGGTCCAAAATTCCTAACAGCTCTCTCAAGCCTTGAAGTCATAAAACTCAAGTTTTGAAAAGAAAGAATGAACCAACGACCATTCAGTAAAAGCAAACCAAAACAGCATTCTCATGTATACATGCCTCGGTATGAGCATAATGGTGTGGCCATCAAGACAATGAACACAAAAGAATATCACGTCACCAGAATCATGTTTCAGATGGTGGCTCATTCATACAGGAACGAACTTGTGTCGGGTCTGGGTAAATGATTTGTCCTAATAGAAGAGATTTTCTACAGCGACACGTTGCAGGAATGAATAGTCAGGCATAAGGGGCAGGGTACAACTCGACTAGTGTGTGTGCATCTCAAAGTTCAAGCATAGCGTAGTGATAAAACCATCGAGAACGACAGAGAATTCGAATAGGTCTACAGATATGCCTACTTTGTGCACAGCCAAAAAAAGCTGGCGAAAGAAAACGATTTCAATAGCTCCTTCTAACAGTTGCAGACTAAGACTCTCTCAAATCACTGGACCACGTGGCACAGTGCTTTGCCAAAAGGAGCTAAATAGATTCATTCAGTGATTGGTCCAATGAGTGATCTTCACCACCCTTCAATCAGCATCACATCTTGATAAGAGAATCTGACGTGGAATGAAATAACAAAAAAATCCTATTGATCTGAAAATAAAATAAAAGGAGAGAAAATTCCATGCAGACCAAACTGCCATAGAACTGAGTCATAAAACGGGTGCACAAGATGAATTACATATAGCCATGGTTTTTGAGTCGAGCGACTAGTCCCGACTAGTCCACGACTAGTCGATGAGTCGCAATATGAAGTCCGACTCGGCATCTCGACTCGACTAATTGGTTGAGTCGAGCGACTCAATCGACTAGTCTCGACTAGTCCAGGTTTTTGAGTCAAAGAACGACTTAAAGTTGGCCCAGCCCGTCATATTTTTTCCAATATTGCTTGCCCAGCTCCCCCCATGAAACCTAGATCACCCCCATTTTTTCCCCGAGCCAAAACTGCTTGGACACTGTATGGAGATGCCCAGGTTTGTATTATAGACTATTAATATGTATATAGTTATATACAATTATACATATAATATGGTAATTTTATAGTACCTATTGCTAAACTAGTCATGTCGATTAGTCGACCATGAGTCTTGACTAGTCACGACTAGTCAAGAGTCGCTACCCCTGAACGACTCGTCGACTCGCCGACTCAAAAACCTTGCATATAGCAGTTGCTACCTTCACTGAATGTTGCGTGTGTTTATATGAATATCCTATAGCATGGTTTCACCATTCATCCTTGCAGCGGCATCGCTTTCCCTTTACATACAGAACATTCAATGACAACATCCTCCTAAAAGAGCATGCGAGGCCTCAACACGCAATAGATGATGAAACATCTCCTTCAGAGAAATTGCACAGGCAGATAATAACAAAATTATGTCTTAAAGCCACATTCAAGATAGTGTGACAAATAAATACTCCATCTGTTGCATTTGAAAACAAGATAACAATGGCATTCAACACATTATAATTTTAATGTATGTCTGTAAGAAAGGGAGTCTGTTGTACCCAATAATTTATGACATATAATGCCATGCTGGCATTTGCATGATTTGTACATAAATTCTTAAGTAATTAGCAATTACGGATTTATGTTCCAGTTCCAATATGAATAATCACAACATCATGTTAATGATTGGTTATCTTTATATTGCATATGACAGGGTGCACATGAAGTGATTGTTGCTCGCTACATACTATTGTCAGAAACAATAATTGGATAACTGATAGCCAACTTTTGAGACCATGCTGAAGTTCTTTTAGCTTTTTAGAATATTAAATGAACAGTTTTCCAGGAAGCTAGTATGTCTCGTTAAGTTTTGGACACATCCTCTCAGAGGCAACGAACATCATATCAGAGATGGGAAGATCATAGAGCGATGAGATTCTGTAATCGTGGACGCCAGATGTGCCATATACATGGCATGTATATCCTCTTGCGTCACTTTATCTATAGCAACGGCTTATGTCATTTGAGCAAACTGGGAATTAGAATGCCCATCATGGCTTTCATAGTAAGGACAATTGCACCTCCCAAAAAAACTACTATTTCACAAAGTGCATAAACTCAACATGGTTGATAGTACACTTCTGAAGCTCCACCTTTCTCTTCAGAAGACGCTTTTTAACTAATGTTTTGTATGTATGCTTATAATCTTATTTGCTTAGTATTCAGATTCTTCTCTTTCTTTTCGTGATTAGTCCTTATGCGTGAACCTATCACGACTGGCCACTCATTTATTAACCTCTCATGCATGGTGGATAGCCAAAGAATATTGCATGATCTACAATAGCTCTAAACGATCATGCATATCAAATTAGCATTACTCTTGTGTAGATCTAGAAACTTTGGTAGTTGGATTACGGGGATGCTCCTGCCGCCTATCTGAGTGCATATCATGCATTTTTTAACTAATTTTTTTTTTTCAGTCCTTGCTCCGTGGGATCACAAACTAGCTTAGCAAGATGCCAAAAATCTATTGCACTTACTCATTTAAGCATAAGCAAAAAACCCAAGTTGGGCGATCTCTGTCAAGTACAGTAGCGGAAAATGCATGTCGCGTGGATACACTACCTCTTTTTAGATATGTCGATTCGGTGGTCCGATGTGATGGCACAGGGCAGCCCACTCCCCCACCCCCCTAGTGACGCCCAGATTGGGGCTGGGCAAAGCCGCGGCGATGCCTACAGCCGTTGGCGGAGCCCGCGATTCCTCAAGACAGGAGCCTAGCGGCCCCAATTTTCCGCGCCAATCGTGCGTGATCCCTGCTCGAATCGGAACAAATCAGCGTGGCTGAACCAGAACCGTGAACGAGAACAGTAAGCGGGAATAGCCGGGAGCGCTGGCGCGGTATGCGCCTCGTGAATAACAGTGAGCAGACGAGACGAATGTGGTGATGCGGGTGCGGTGGTTGTTTACCGGCGGCCGGCGGGGAGGTCGGAAGGCCGGCTTGACGCCGGCAGCGTTGCGCCCCTGAGGGAATGAGTCCTCGGCGGCGGAGGAGTTTGCACGGACGTATGGGCCGGGTGGATGGGCCGTGTACACGTGGACTCGAGTGGTTTCATTTCTCTCTTCATTTCGGAAATCACTAGAAAAAGAGTCATGTTCGTCTTCTCTTTGCTCAGTCTCATGTGGTTATTTGCATGTCCGCCAAGTGTTGTCACCAGATTAAACGTGGGAATGATGAGATAAAAAGGGATATGGCCATACGGGAGGTGGGAGGCTAGTTTTCCCTTTTATTTTTTAAAACCGAAATTTCAAAACGAAATATCTTTAGAACCGCTAATCCGAATTAAGAACCGTTTTCACTTTTGAGCTCCTCGCGTCGAGATTTTCAAAACTAGATCCTATATTGATAGGTTTCAACAAACTTTTTTTTTACATCCGGTTCTGTATAGTTTGTACATCCGGTAGCAGTGTGGGTGTACATCCAATAACAGTGTGTACATCCCGTAGCAGCAATGTGTGGAGGATGTGAGAGAAAGGGATACGGGGGTGAGGCTAGTTTTCCATTTTATTTTTCAAAACGGAAATTTCAAGACAAAATATCTTTAGAACCGCTAATCCGAATTACAAACCGTTTTCACTTTTGAGCTCCTCGTGTCGAGATCTTCAAAAATAGATCCCATGTTGATAGGTTTCGACAATTTTTTTACATCCAGTTATGTATAGGTTGTACATCCGGTAGCAGTGTGGTTGTACATCCGGTAGCAGTGCGGGTGTACATCCAGTAGCAGCGTGTGGGTGTACATCAAGTAGCATCATGTACATCTAGTAGCAGTGTGGATGTACGTCTAGTAGGATTGTGTACATCCCGTAGCAACATGGGTGTACATCCAGTAGCAGCGTGTGGGGTACATCCAGTAGCATCGTGTACATCCAGTAGCAGTGTGGGTGTACATCCAGTAGCATTGTGTACATCCGGTAACAACGTGAGTGTACTTTCAATAGCAACATGGTTGTACATACAAGTGTACATGCGTACCAGAAAATACTAACCAAAGGGAAAAAAACGTGCAATTGAATGCATGAGTTGTACACCGTGTTCTATACTCCCGTATTGCTTATACATCTCAGATTTTAAAATTTCATGGTACCGTGCTTGTAGTAGCAGTGCTGCCGGTGTGCAGCCCACCCGCCCGGGATCGACTCCACTAGGGAGCGATTTTCGGGTGTCTCACCCCCACGTGTACTGTTCAGCGAACACTGTACACGCAGCTGCACTGTTCGTAGAACACTGTAGCAACACTGTTCATTAGGAACGGTGCAATAAGAAGTCCGCTTTGCCTCACGTCTATGTGCCACAGGCGAGATCGACGTGCCCGTCGATCACCGAAGCACTGGTCTTCGGCTAAGTCTCTCAGGACGTAGTTCTGGGTGTTATAGGGTGTAGGTCTAGTTTAGACACATAGGTGTGGTGTGCGTGTGTGTGGTGTGCGTGTGGTGTGCGTCCTGTGTGTCTGAACATGTACTACAACTTGTAATCCCAGAGAGGCTCTCAAAAAAAAAAAGTTTTGTACGTCACATGCGTCCGTCCGGCCGGCCTGGTCGCGCACGTGCGGCGCAAGGGGCCAGCGAACCTGCCGCGCGTACGTGCTTCGTACGAGGCTGGTGGGAGACGTATCCAAATTTGCTTCCGCTCGCGCTAGCCACCGTATGGAGCGACACGCGTCACGCTCGCGCTCGCGAGAATTTACCTTCAGAAGGGTACTCTTTTTGTAATCGCACCCTTCATTTCACATTTTCACTTGGGAAAAAACTGGACCGTGACACGGCGGCCCATACGGATCGAAACGGCAGGAGAGGAACAACCGGAGAGCGAAGCGAAATCTCGCCGGCGATTCTTGTCCGGCGTGCGCGGCGAGATGGCGGAGGACTGGGAGGGGATCCACCCGAGGGAGCTGCGGCAGATGGAGGAGATCCGGGAGCTCGACATGGAGGAGCTCAACGTCGAGACGGACGACGACGGGGAGGAGGAGGAATACGGCGACGGCGAGGAGGATGAAGAGGACGAGGAGGCTGATGAGGAGGATGGTGGTGGTGTAGACTACGCTTTCACGAGGTCCTCTCTCAACGCCTCTCTTTTGCTGTGCTCCCCTTCTCAACATCAGTAGCGCGCTTGACCGCTCTAGGGGGTTGGAACTGTAGAGTGTGCTTGCGGAATCGGTGCATCCGAAGCTGTTAATTAGTGGCGATCAACCTGGGTGAGTGACCATTTCGAGGTGAGGATTTCGACGGAGGGTGTTGGGCCTGCGCTCTGCTCTCTGGTTTCACCTGTACAAAAACGCTGTCATCAGCCTTAACCCTAGAGTGTACAGAGCGTGTGGGAGATTTCAGGGAAAAGGAATAGCTCCATAACTCCATCTTGGTTTGCTTTGTATATTCGTGAAATCGGTGCCTGTATGGCGTTACAGCTTTATCGCATGATCAGTGTGGTAAACTATTGTAGTATGAGTAGCTTAGAGCACCTGTGACTATATATATAGGCAAGATGGGTGCCGCGGAAGAGTACCTGCAACTGTTTGGTAGTTAGTTTTTCAATAGACCTCAAAGTGATCTCTCCCTGTCCAGTTCATGATTCATGTGTATCAGGTTGGATGGGGGAAATGGACGCAGAGTCAGCGGTGAAGCCTCCCTGCATTCCTATCTTGGTGGTAAATATCTTGCTAAACCTCTCTCAATATTATGATGCTGATTGCATATTGTAAGTTTCTCTATGTTGTGCCACTCAGAGGTTGATGATACACCGGGTAGAAAAGTTGCTCTCTTAGATGCTGGTGCAATCCTCAGCTTGCCAATGCTCTTTCTACATGGTAATGTTCTTCTATATCTGTATTTTGTTTTGCTAATTCACGCACATACATCTTTTATTTTGAATGTCTTGTCAACCTTGGAGATGAGTAAATTGGTGCCTAGTAAAATTTACCAAGAGCATTCATTTTAAAGCCCTCTGATATATATTTTTTTCCACTTCACCGTTACTGTTACCAAAATTTGAGTGATTCGCCTAATTTGGCATATTTATTCAGATGACTCAATAGCAGTATTGTTAGTGATTGTTTCCTTTACAGTTGGAGATTTGCAGATTTGCAGATATACAGACACGTGTGTATCTACTTAACACTAAAAGTTCAAGATGACTTGGCTTTATTTAAATAACGCGTCTTTCTAATGCGCAGTAGCATGTTTGTTGCTGACCCTCAGACAACCCATAAATGGAAGGTTGTGGTTGAAGCGCACCCTCCTCCAAGCAGAAGTGGAAATTTGCACCCCTACCTCCTCCGCCCCAAACTCTTCCTTTTCACCACCTCTGTTGCCGCCCCTACTCTCTATATTCGTCCAATGGCTCTCTATATTCGTCCAATGGCTAATCCCCACAACTACCCCCTTTCCGCCTCCTAAGTTGAGTCAACACAGCAATTCTCACTCCTCCGCCCCTTGCCTCCTACCTCATCTCCAGCACCTACCGCTCCCAGCTGCCACCCCACATCGTTATCATCTCCTCTGGCGAGAACCCCGCACCAGCTCTGCCCACTGGCCATCCTTCGCCGCTCACCCCCTGTGGCGTCACCTTCCTGCTCAGCGCTGCCTCCGCTGCTGGGTTGATGCTCCCCTGGCCATCCGTTTAAGATCAAAAATCATAATTATGTGTTCTCTTTGATGTTTTCATTTGAGTATATGACTAGATAAGTTATATCAAATAGAATATAATCTATCAGCAATCCTAAGAAGGCAATATGTTAATCTCTCACTACCCAGGTCCTGATTGAATGGTGTGTTCAAATATATTGTAGGCAAAGCCAGAGCCATTATAAAGAGACACAAATACTTGACTCGTTCATGGTTACACATTGGAAGTCATGGCATAAGGCTGTATTATCTTTGTGATAGACTATCAAATGTAATGGTGATATGCGTATTTTCCAGGTGTCGTCCTATTTCCTGAAGCTACCTTGCCTCTAAGACTAATTGAGGCTAAACTTGTGGCAGCTGTTGAGAAGGCTTTGAGGCATGTCGATGCTCCAAACACAATTGGCGTGGTGCGTTCTGATCATGCTAATTATCGGCTTTTACTTGTGGATTTTTAATGATTATGATCCAATGTTTAGGTTCTCATGTACAGACGGCCAAATCATCGATATTATTCTGGCGCTTCAGTTGGAACAACAGCAGAGGTGCCGTAGACTTCTTTCTGTTATGCTTTGAGTTGCTATTCTAGACCAGTTGGAAATTCTTGACCAATCTCGTGTGCTTGCATTGTTCATTTGGTTAGATTTTTCTTTTGTGCCATGTTTCAACTCCATGTGGTGATATAGCGTATCCTTATTCCCTATAGGAGTCATTAATTACCCTAAGGAAGTATGGCCTACACGTAATACAGGTTGATATTCTATTAGTGCATATCATAACTTTCAAAAGAAACCCCTTACTGTAATTGTGAAAGCTTAAAATGTATGTGTAGTTTGGTTCAGTTTGCTGCTTTTGAATAATAGTCCTCTGAACAGGCTGATGAGATCAGTTGATTCTCTTGTTTGTTTGAATGTTTGTTGTAACAGATAAGGCAACTTGGACGGTTGGATGATGGTTCAGTAAATGTTAAAGCACGTGGTCAGCAACGATTTCGTCTGATCCGTCACTGGCAGGACGTTGATGGGGTGGTAAGTCTAATATCTAATTGAGTAGGCTTGTTGTGTGTTGTTTTCTACTAGAAGTGGGACAAAATGTAGCTTACTTTTATTTACTCTTGTCATTAGGTGTGGGGTGAGGTTCAAATCATTGAAGAAGATGCCCCTCTAAGAACTCCAAGAGATGCATTTGCACAGCTAGCTGCATCTAGCAGCTTCCGACTGCATACTTCTTTCCCTGTTACAAGTTTGGATGTGTCACCAAGCGAGCAACAGGACCATATGGATTCAGACGTAAATTGTGATGCCTCGTCTAGCAAAAGTATTGCTAGTGATCCTTCATTGGTTGGTACACAGATTTGCCGTTCAAGTTACACAAAGCAGCCTTGTCAGGCATCATTGTCATTTTGGCCTCGATGGGCTTATGAAATGTACGACTCGTATGCACTTGCTCGTAGAGCTGCTGGTAGGTGAACGGCTCCATTTCATCACACTGTCTTTTTTATGGATCCTATATTGAATTGTTGCCACTCCATATTTTATTCAATCTTAATCAAACAATATGAACTTTTCCCTGTATATAGCTCCCATAATAAAAACACCCTATCAGCGAAGTAGCTGAGAGCTAAGTGTAATCCTCCTTGGGTATGTTTTCAATATTGGGTTGCTTGTTTTTACACTGTTCCTTTTGTTGCAGACTTGTGGAGACTGATAATAAAAAATCAAAGCATGGATGATTATGTAACAAAACCCGATCTTTTGTCTTTTTACATCGGAAGCCAACTTCCAGTATCAGAACCTCTCAGACAAAAATTGCTGGAGATTGATGGAATTTCATATCGCTTACGGAGGGAGATACAGCTTCTAAATGCCTGCGACATCATAAAATGTAGATATTGCAAGGTAACAATCTACTGTGACTGCAATTGATATTGTGACAAGTTCTGTTTAGAACTAATATATTTTCACTAGGCTTTGGTCTGTGTTTTCCCTTACACTACAAATAGCTTCTCAAGAGTCAAGATCACCTGTGTCATAGCATGCTATATTAACATGTCATGTGGGGCCTCACTTACATGCACCGCCATAAGGATCCAAGGGTCCGGTGGTGCTGTGAGATCTCCATCTAGGAGATCTGTTCGAGTTGAACCAGATCAGGAGAATCATCTTATTGATTGTCAGTAGTGTTCTTACCAAGTTAGGAGAGCGGGGAGAGGGACCTAATTGGTAGCTATTACTTTCTATCATTTTCTATTGTATTCCTGTTATCCCGTTATATAAGATCAGTTCATATCCAGCAAGGAATCCCAACTCTAGGAGGTACTAATGAATCAATCAAGCAATAAACTTAGAGTAGGCTCCACCCCTAAATCTGCTGCCCCATGGTCGCAAATGTACATCGTCCTTGTCCTGGAACCCACGGCTACTATCTCCGAAACGTTGCACTTGACAAACATAAGTGGCTAGCTGAGCTCTATGTAGTTTCTTTTTAAGTTTGCAACAAGGCATGGTCCAAAATTGCAACCAGATACTGGAGGTATCCTCTGGCGCTGTTACCTGCTGCTACTGCATGATAAGTAATGGCATTGAATGTAAAACCAAGTTGCTTCACAATTTATGCTGGCAACCATTGGTAGTCACCAGGTGCATGGGCCTAGAAGGGAAATCATGTAAAATTGAGCATCTCTTCAGAATTGAGATGCTGCTGCTACTGCATGATTAGTAATGGCATTGAATGTAAAACCAAGTTGCCTCACAATTCGTACTGGCAAGCATTGGTAGTCACTCAAGTGCATGGGCCTAGAAGGGAAATCATGTAAAATGATTGGCTGAATCGAAGTCATTCAAGGTTATGCTCTTTGCGCTGTCCTGACATGTCTGTTACTTTCGTAGTCCGAAATAGCAAAGCGCAGCGACGTGGTGGCGATGTCTAGCGATGGGCCTCTCGGTACTTATGTCAACCCTCACGGTTACGTGCATGCCACGATTACAGTGAACAATGCAACCGGGCTTGCTCTCGAGGGGACTCCTTCTAAATTGCACAGCTGGTTCCCAGGGTATGATGCTTATCTCCCCTCCTCTTTTAGTTCTCAGTCGCCTCCATATTTATATTCTTGAAGCTCAAATTATTTCGCTGTGCAGATACGCTTGGACTATCGCATCGTGCGCTGAATGCGATTCCAACATAGGCTGGCTATTCAGTACCACCAAGAAGCATCTGCTGCCGAAATCCTTTTGGGGTATCCGTAGCTCCCAGATTGCCGATATTGTCGAAGAAGAGCGACATGAAGAATGATGCTCTAGTCTCCGTGTACAGCAAAACTCTGTCTGGCTCTTCTTTTCCATTTCCCACTTAGAACTTAGAGCGAGAGCGATAGTGAGAGTGCGGCGCTTGTGTCGCTCTCTCATTTTTAGTCATAGTCTATATACCTGCGGCTGGTGTGCATGCCTTTCACCTTCAGAGTAGTAGCAGTGAAACTCCTTGTAAACTAATCACCTTTTTTTCGTGGGTGTGTTGTACACTTGTACTGCCATGTACTGGAGCTCCGTTATGGAAAACTCCTGGGATGTATGTGGCAAATACCTAGACTGAATCATAAACTTCTGAATGCTAAAGAAATCATGGTATTGTGAAGGTCATACTGAAAAACCTGTGTGGTTATAATATATTACTCCTATGTCATTTGGAATGATGCTTAGAAACGTGTTCCCTTGCAAAAACGACACACGCGCAGAGGTGGAGCGGAGGGCGTGTAACTCAGTGCAGGACGTTATGATGTCGATCAACGACCATGCAGATGAGACATGAAAAGAAAATGATGGTTGTTGCACTGCTTTGGAGCTGGTGGCACGAAAGGAATAGAGGAAATCATGGCGAAGAGGGACTCTCGGTTGAAGAGTTTCAGTGTAATGCCAGGAGGCATGCATAGCACTGAATGGGAAGAGCATCTGAAGTCCAAACCGAAGAATCACCAGACAAGCTATATGAGAAAGAATCTGAGTTGTGAGAAATAGCGGTTCGTGCACAAAATAGATAGGTCAGTGGGCAAGTGGCCCTGTGCGAGCGGTAGTTACTTGGCACCAAGCTGGAGCCAACAGCGTGAGGCTAGCAAAGTGGCGAGTAGCAACGCATGTGGAATGTATGCGTTGTCCTCTTGTTTCAGCCAGTATCTATGGAGCCGGTATCCCAATACCGCCTAGCTTTCGTCGTAAAAGCGCGAGAGAGACCTCACGCTCACGGGTGGCACAGGAAGAGGATGGCCATGGTGAGTGGTGACAAGGAACTGAAGCGCGAGTGGGAATCGATCGGACGAGGGGAAAACTACGCTGACAGGGGATGTGCGCTTCTCTGCCTTTGTTTGTATGTCCATGTATCTACCTACAGTTTCAGGTTATTTGATGTTAGTAGCAAGAAATTGTTTTGAGCTCCAAGGATAGGCATGGTACTCCCGGAAATCCATTTCGGCTTGTGGGACTAGATGCTCCCATTATAAAAAAAACATATTTTGCAATGTCAAAAAATTCCGAAAACAAATTCGAGTATACATATAGACATTTTTTGAAGGCACGCAAAATTTCGTCAAAAAATAAAGACATTTCTTGTACCCTGTGTAAAAAAGACAAAAATATGTGTAGTAAAAAGTCATATTTGAGCACCGAATTTGTCTTTTTATACAGAACACAAAAAACATTATTTTTTTCGTGAAACTTTGTGTGTCAACATAAAATGCTCCGAGGTACACTCGAAATTTATTTTATAATTTTTTGACACTATAAAATGTTTTTAAAATGCAGTTCACATAATGGGACTAGATGGTCCTATGAGCCAAAACACCCTGTCCATGGTACTCCATAGTAACAAATGTTCTAAATTTGCACAGATTTTCTCTGACTAACAAAGAGCAACAAACATGTTTGGAAGGATACACTGGTCTTAGTACACACCCAGGAGAGTCCAAGCCACTGATGCCATCAGTGGAATGGAACCAGGATAGAAGAAAACAGTGCTGAAAACAAAGCAAACCACGGGCAAACATAGTACAGTTCGCCACTGCACCTATACAGGCCGCCTCGCCCAATAAGACAGGACAGGGGAAACAGAGGCTAAGGGGAGACGGGCACGAACATGCCTGTGGACTGTGGTGCATCGCCGTAGCGCGCAACCGCCGGTTTGCTAGCTCCTCCATGCGCGCATGCACACGCGCTAGGACCAACCAGCATAAGTAGACAGCAGCCTCTGCTCGTGAGCTGTGCCAATTCCATCGTGCCTTCGAAACAGGTCGCCCGTGATCACCTTAAATTCCACCCCACCCTTATCCCCGCTCCGGAATTAAACCTGACACACCTCCTTGTAGCTTACCTAGCAACCAGTGACCACAGCCACTGACGAAGCACGTTGCCATTGGCGCGCAACGGATTGTCACGGCAATGGCAATGCCGTCGTC